>CM062820.1:836177468-837377468 GCA_031772625.1 Pinus tabuliformis
TAAATTCAGAGATCATAAAGCCAAATTTACAACACATTGGCTGGGCCCATATGAAATAGTTCAAGTATATGAAAATGGATCAATCAAGCTTACTACAATTGATGGAGAAGGCAACACCTTTATTGTCAATGGAAATAGGTTGAAACTCTATCATAAGCCCATCAGCAAGGAGGATTTTCTTCAAACTGTATCTCAGCACAGGGAGGTTGAGATATTGCAACCTTCAGCTGTGATATCTCTACCTTAGTTAATTCAATTTCATTTTTTAAAAAAATAATAAAAATAATTACAAAAAATAAAAATAAAAACAAAAAAAATTAAAAACAAAAAAAAAATAATAATGGTTTAGATGTGAAAACCAGACTCTGGCACACTCTAACCCAGAATTCTCACTAGAAAACCAATCATTTGGCTTGTAAGAATTCCTTGTTCTACTTGTTACGCCATAAGGCGTTTCCCTCTGAGATTAACTCCCCAAATTGCTTTCGTGTCAAAACATGTAACATTGGATTTTAGTGTTAGATGATTATGTAATTCTTATCCGTTGATTTGAATTGACTGTTCGTTGGATCCTGCACTAACTGCGACTGTTCGTTCGATCCTGCAATAATTGTCCGCTGCCGTGCCTCATCTGTTCTTCCATTCTCTACATATCCCACAATCATAGAATTCCATGACAGCACATTACTTTCACACATCCTCTCAAAGAACAGGCGCGCATCATCAATTTCCCCACATTTCGCATACATACTAACAAGGACATTGCCCACGTTTACATTTGACACAAAACCAGTTTTGACAGTGTGAGCATGGATTTGCTTGCCATCTTCAAGGGCTGCTAGGCTCGTGCATATGCCCAGGACACAAGTTAGGTTGGACTGGTTAGGCATTGTACCAGTACTAAGCATTCGGCAAAGAATTCCAATGCATCTTTGCCATGCTCATTCCGGGCATATCCTGCGATCACTGAAGTCCACGAAACTACATCTCGTTCACGCATTGTATCAAACAGTTGCCGTGCATTATCTATGCTTGCACATTTGGCATACATGTTAATTGCTGCATTACCCACAGAAATATCAAATTGAAAACCCATTTTAATACTGTCAGCATGGACCTGCTTGCCTGGTAGCAACCATAAATTCCAATAAGCAATGAGGAATAAGAAAAAGCAATAACCTGCAGAAGGATAAGAAAAAGCAATCAGCAATGAGGGATTGTGAATCTTAACAATGTTCGTCAACCGTGTTCCTACAGAAAGATTGATCAAAAGTTTGAATTTAGCTTGTTTTGAAAGTTTGAAGTTTTGAACTCTTATCAACCTACAATATAGCTGCTTATTGATGGATGCATCCTAAACCGTGTTCCTACAGAAAGATTGATCAAAAGTTTGAATTTAGCTTGTTTTGAAAGTTTGAAGTTTTGAACTCTTATCAACCTACAATATAGCTGCTTATTGATGGATGCATCCTAGCGAGGTTTGTCTTCCCTGTAACATCAAAAAAAAAAAAATTGTAAGTGTACCATTTTTAAATTTAGTTTACTTTACCCTAATGTGATGCATAAATTCAAATTCCATTTATATCTATTCAGTTGGACATTATATTTGGTTTTTCAGCCTACTTTCTTTAAAATGTCTGTCTCTTACCTTTGGGAAAGCTCCGTTCATAGAGTACTCGACACAAGATCAGAAAATATGATGCTGCGTTCTGTGACTTTCTCCTGGTATGTGCCAAAACTCAAATCAGAAAAACTTAAAAGTTCAAGTTCATCACTTTCAAAAATGTTTAGCCACAAGCTTTCTTCTGTTAATAGAAATTATTAGATAGGCTTAAGATGCATGAGCAGAAAAACAATGGTGTTTAACAGAGATCCAAAAATCTATGAGAGAAGAACCCAATAATACAAGAGCTTCTGTCAGAAGTAGCAGACATACCTAGGCATCAAAGATATTCAGCTGTTTCATTGTTTCCTATTAATGTGATAGAAATCAAGCTCTTCTAATATGTTTATACTAAGAATGGCATGAAAAGTTGTCCTAAAGGTGACATGCCATTTGAGAAGTGTTCTCACATAAATCCTGTACCTTGATTTCAAAATAAACAGGTCTGTGTTGTTGATGGCACCGTTTATATATCAGATAATATTTTGAAGTTTTGAACCTATTGTCATTTCTCCAATATTACATCATAAATGAAGAATTAATCTTCCCTGTAACATCAAAAAAAAAAAATTTGTAAGTGTACCATTTTTAAATTTAGTTTACTTTACCCTAATGTGATGCATAAATTCAAATTCCATTTATATCTATTCAGTTGGACATTATATTTGTTTTGTCAGCCTACTTGCTTTAAAATGTCTCTCTTACCTTTTGGAAAGCTCCGTTCATAGAGTACTCGACACAAGATCAGAAAATATGATGCTGCGTTCTGTGACTTTCTCCTGGTATGTGCCAAAACTCAAATCAGAAAAACTTAAAAGTTCAAGTTCATCACTTTCAAAAATGTTTAGCCACAAGCTTTCTTCTGTTAATAGAAATTATTAGATAGGCTTAAGATGCATGAGCAGAAAAACAATGGTGTTTAACAGAGATCCAAAAATCTATGAGAGAAGAACCCAATAATACAAGAGCTTCTCTCAGAAGTAGCAGACATACCTAGGCATCAAAGATATTCAGTTGTTTCATTGTTTCCTGTTAATGTGATAGAAATCAAGCTCTTCTAATATGTTTATACTAAGAATGGCATGAAAAGTTTTCCTAAAGGTGACATGCCATTTGAGAAGTGTTCTCACATAAATCTTGTACCTTGATTTAAAAATAAACAGGTCTGTGTTGTTGATGGCACCGTTTATATATCAGATAATATTTTGCAGTTTTGAACCTGTTGTCATTTCTCCAATATTACATCATAAATGAAGAATTAATGAATGAGGGGAGTTTAAATTATTATCATAGATAAATCATAATCCCCCGAAAATCAAATTCCACAATTGAGATAATGGAATCAGTATGCATCGAGAGCAACAATTTCACCCCCGATGAATTTGTTGTGGCAATCACAACAAATTCAAAGGTTTGTGACTATACAAGTAAGCAACCATGGAACTGTATTGTCAAGCCCTAAGGCAACGTCCAGCTTCTCACTGTGGTGACAACGAAACTCTGTTACTTGCGCTGCTCCTCCACATCAAGCAGTACAGATTTTGTGTCAGGCATATATCCTGCCTCCTTCATCCGCTTAGACAAGTGATCCAGCATTGCATAAATTCTTTCTGACTGTGGGTGTGATCTATCTCCTACAATAAATTTGTGCGCCACATTCTTGATTTCAATCCAACTACATCCAGGATTCTTCTTTATCTCCCTATCTTTCATCATTCTTCTCACCTTTGCAACATCATCCCACTTGCCTGCATTTTGAGGTTCCAAATCAAAAAGGTGTTCTGCTGCACGTCTGCCTATATCAAGGTTTCCATGGACTCTGCAAGCACCAAGCAAGGCCTTCCACAGAATAGCATCAGGCTCATAAGGGATGGAGTTGATAAGGTCCTCTGCTTCATCCAAGTGCCCTGAACGACCAAGAATATCTACCATGCAGACATAGTGCTCCACTCTTGGTCTAATACCATGATGCTGACTCATGGATAAGAAATAGTGCCAGCCTTTGTCCACTAGGCCTGTATGACTACATGCAGCCAGAACACCAAGAAATGTAACGTGATTTGGAGTCAAGCCTGCTTGTTGCATTTCTTCAAAGAGTAGTAATGCCTCCCTGCCATGTCCATGTTGAGCATATGCTGATATAATTGTGGTCCATAAGACCGTGTCAGGTTTGTAAATTTTATCAAATGATAGACGTGCATAATCTAGGTTCCCACATTTAGCATACATATCAACTATGGCACTTCTCACAAAAACATATGACTCGAATCCCACTTTGATTATTTGAGCATGAAGCTGTTTTCCCTGTTCCAGGGTTGCTAGGCTAGCACATGAACTTAAAACAGCTGCCCAGGTGGAGTTATTAGGTTTCACACAAGATTGTCCCATTCGAGAAAAAAGCTGCAGGGCTTCCTCATCTTGTCCATTCTGAACATATCCTGTAAGGACAGCAGTCCATGATATGACATTTGCCTCGGGCATTTTCTCAAATAGTACCCGGGCATCAAATGTTTTTTTAATCCGAGCATATCCCACAATCATCACATTCCAAGATTCCACATATCTTTCAGGCATTTCATCAAAGAGCTGCCGTCCCTCATCTGTTCTTCCATTCTCTGCATATCCCACAATCATAGAATTCCATGACAGCACATTACTTTCACACATCCTCTCAAAGAACAGGCGCGCATCATCAATTTCCCCACATTTCGCATACATACTAACAAGGACATTGCCCACGTTTACATTTGACACAAAACCAGTTTTGACAGTGTGAGCATGGATTTGCTCGCCATCTTCAAGGGTTGCTAGGCTCGTGCATATGCCCAGGACACAAGTTAGGTTGGACTGGTTAGGCATTGTACTAATACTAAGCATTCGGGCAAAGAATTCCAATGCATCTTTGCCATGCTCATTCCGGGCATATCCTGCGATCACTGAAGTCCATGAAACTACATCTCGTTCAGGCATTGTATCAAACAGTTGCCGTGCATTATCTATGCTTCCACCTTTGGCATACATGTTAATTGCTGCATTACCCACAGAAATATCAAATTGAAAACCCATTTTAATATTGTCAGCATGGTCATAGGCAGCTGCATTTTGAGGTTCCAAATCAAAAAGGTGTTCTGCTGCACGTCTGCCTATATCAAGGTTTCCATGGACTCTGCAAGCACCAAGCAAGGCCTTCCACAGAATAGCATCAGGCTCATAAGGGATGGAGTTGATAAGGTCCTCTGCTTCATCCAAGTGCCCTGAACGACCAAGAATATCTACCATGCAGACATAGTGCTCCACTCTTGGTCTAATACCATGATGCTGACTCATGGATAAGAAATAGTGCCAGCCTTTGTCCACTAGGCCTGTATGACTACATGCAGCCAGAACACCAAGAAATGTAACGTGATTTGGAGTCAAGCCTGCTTGTTGCATTTCTTCAAAGAGTAGTAATGCCTCCCTGCCATGTCCATGCTGAGCATATGCTGATATAATTGTGGTCCATAAGACCGTGTCAGGTTTGTAAATTTTATCAAATGATAGCCGTGCATAATCTAGGTTCCCACATTTAGCATACATATCAACTATGGCACTTCTCACAAAAACATCTGACTCGAATCCCACTTTGATTATTTGAGCATGAAGTTGTTTGCCCTGTTCCAGGGTTGCTAGGCCAGCACATGAACTTAAAACAACTGCCCAGGTGGAGTTATTAGGTTTCACACAAGATTGTCCCATTCGAGAAAAAAGCTGTAGGGCTTCCTCATCTTGTCCATTCTGAACATATCCTGTAAGGACAGCAGTCCATGATATGACATTTGCCTTGGGCATTTTCCCAAATAGTACCCGGGCATCAAATGTTTTTTTATTCCGAGCATATCCCACAATCATCACATTCCAAGATTCCACATATCTTTCAGGCATTTCATCAAAGAGCTGTCGTGCCTCATCTGTTCTTCCATTCTCTGCATATCCCACAATCATAGAATTCCATGACAGCACATTACTTTCACACATCCTCTCAAAGAACAGGCGTGCATCATCAATTTCCCCACATTTCGCATACATACTAACAAGGACATTGCCCACGTTTACATTTGACACAAAACCAGTTTTGACAGTGTGAGCATGGATTTGCTTGCCATCTTCAAGGGTTGCTAGGCTCGTGCATATGCCCAGGACACAAGTTAGGTTGGACTGGTTAGGCATTGTACTAGTACTAAGCATTCGGGCAAAGAATTCCAATGCATCTTTGCCATGCTCATTCCGGGCATATCCTGCGATCACTGAAGTCCACGAAACTACATCTCGTTCAAGCATTGTATCAAACAGTTGTCGTGCATTATCTATGCTTCCACATTTGGCATACATGTTAATTGCTGCATTACCCACAGAAATATCAAATTGAAAACCCATTTTAATACTGTCAGCATGGACCTGCTTGCCTGGTAGCAAGACTTCAAGGCTGGCACATGCACTCAAAACACCGGTGAATGTAAATTAGTTCCGGTAAACACACCCCTCATGCATACATACTAACAAGGACATTGCCCACGTTTACATTTGACACAAAACCAGTTTTGACAGTGTGAGCATGGATTTGCTTGCCATCTTCAAGGGCTGCTAGGCTCGTGCATATGCCCAGGACACAAGTTAGGTTGGACTGGTTAGGCATTGTACCAGTACTAAGCATTCGGCAAAGAATTCCAATGCATCTTTGCCATGCTCATTCCGGGCATATCCTGCGATCACTGAAGTCCACGAAACTACATCTCGTTCAGGCATTGTATCAAACAGTTGCCGTGCATTATCTGTGCTTCCACATTTGGCATACATGTTAATTGCTGCATTACCCACAGAAATATCAAATTGAAAATGCATTTTAATACTGTCAGCATGGACCTGCTTGCCTGGTAGCAAGACTTCAAGGCTGGCACATGCACTCAAAACACCGGTGAATGTAAATTAGTTCCGGTAAACACACCCCTCATGCATACAGGAAAAGAGATCCAATGACTCTTGAAAGCATCCCTATCCTATTCACATTTGTTTCCTCTGGATTATACAAACGATGGACCATAAATTCCAATAAGCAATGAGGGATAAGAAAAAGCAATAACCTGCAGAAGGATAAGAAAAAGCAATCAGCAATGAGGGATTGTGAATCTTAACAATGTTCGTCAACCGTGTTCCTACAGAAAGATTGATCAAAAGTTTGAATTTAGCTTGTTTTGAAAGTTTGAAGTTTTGAACTCTTATCAACCTACAATATAGCTGCTTATTGATGGATGCATCCTAGCGAGGTTTGTCTTCCCTGTAACATCAAAAAAAAAAATTGTAAGTGTACCATTTTTAAATTTAGTTTACTTTACCCTAATGTGATGCATAAATTCAAATTCCATTTATATCTATTCAGTTGGACATTATATTTGTTTTGTGAGCCTACTTGCTTTAAAATGTCTGTCTCTTACCTTTGGGAAAGCTCCGTTCATAGAGTACTCGACACAAGATCAGAAAATATGATGCTGCGTTCTGTGACTTTCTCCTGGTATGTGCCAAAACTCAAATCAGAAAAACTTAAAAGTTCAAGTTCATCACTTTCAAAAATGTTTAGCCACAAGCTTTCTTCTGTTAATATAAATTATTAGATAGGCTTAAGATGCATGAGCAGAAAAACAATGGTGTTTAACAGAGATCCAAAAATCTATGAGAGAAGAACCCAATAATACAAGAGCTTCTGTCAGAAGTAGCAGACATACCTAGGCATCAAAGATATTCAGTTGTTTCATTGTTTCCTGTTAATGTGATAGAAATCAAGCTCTTCTAATATGTTTATACTAAGAATGGCATGAAAAGTTGTCCTAAAGGTGACATGCCATTTGAGAAGTGTTCTCACATAAATCCTGTACCTTGATTTAAAAATAAACAGGTCTGTGTTGTTGATGTCACCGTTTATATATCAGATAATATTTTGCAGTTTTGAACCTGTTGTCATTTCTCCAATATTACATCATAAATGAAGAATTAATGAATGAGGGGAGTTTAAATTATTATCATAGATAAATCATAATCCCCCGAAAATCAAATTCCACAATTGAGATAATGGAATCAGTATGCATCGAGAGCAACAATTTCACCCCCGATGAATTTGTTGTGGCAATCACAACAAATTCAAAGGTTTGTGACTATACAAGTAGGCAACCATGGAACTGTATTGTCAAGCCCTAAGGCAACGTCCAGCTTCTCACTGTGGTGACAACGAAACTCTGTTACTTGCGCTGCTCCTCCACATCAAGCAGTACAGATTTTGTGTCAGGCATATATCCCGCCTCCTTCATCCGCTTAGACAAGTGATCCAGCATTGCATAAATTCTTTCTGACTGTGGGTGTCATCTATCTCCTACAATAAATTTGTGCGCCACATTCTTGATTTCAATCCGACTACATCCAGGATTCTTCTTTATCTCCCTATCTTTCATCATTCTTCTCACCTTTGCAACATCATCCCACTTGCCTGCAGCAGCATAAATATTTGACAGCAAGACATAGGCAGCTGCATTTTGAGGTTCCAAATCAAAAAGGTGTTCTGCTGCACGTCTGCCTATATCAAGGTTTCCATGGACTCTGCAAGCACCAAGCAAGGCCTTCCACAGAATAGCATCAGGCTCATAAGGGATGGAGTTGATAAGGTCCTCTGCTTCATCCAAGTGCCCTGAACGACCAAGAATATCTACCATGCAGACATAGTGCTCCACTCTTGGTCTAATACCATGATGCTGACTCATGGATAAGAAATAGTGCCAGCCTTTGTCCACTAGGCCTGTATGACTACATGCAGCCAGAACACCAAGAAATGTAACGTGATTTGGAGTCAGGCCTGCTTGTTGCATTTCTTCAAAGAGTAGTAATGCCTCCCTGCCATGTCCATGCTGAGCATATGCTGATATAATTGTGGTCCGTAAGAGCGTGTCAGGTTTGTAAATTTTATCAAATGATAGCCGTGCATAATCTAGGTTCCCACATTTAGCATACATATCAACTGTGGCACTTCTCACAAAAACATCTGACTCGAATCCCACTTTGATTATTTGAGCATGAAGCTGTTTGCCCTGTTCCAGGGTTGCTAGGCCAGCACATGAACTTAAAACAACTGCCCAGGTGGAGTTATTAGGTTTCACACAAGATTGTCCCATTCGAGAAAAAAACTGCAGGGCTTCCTCATCTTGTCCATTCTGAACATATCCTGTAAGGACAGCAGTCCATGATATGACATTTTCCTCGGGCATTTTCTCAAATAGGACCCGGGCATCAAATGTTTTTTTATTCCGAGCATATCCCACAATCATCACATTCCAAGATTCCACATATCTTTCAGGCATTTCATCAAAGAGCTATCGTGCCTCATCTTTTCTTCCATTCTCTGCATATCCCACAATCATAGAATTCCATGATAGCACATTGCTTTCACACATCCTCTCAAAGAACAGGCGCGCATCATCAATTTCCCCACATTTCGCATACATACTAACAAGGACATTGCCCACGTTTACATTTGACACAAAACCAGTTTTGACAGTGTGAGCATGGATTTACTTGCCATCTTCAAGGGCTGCTAGGCTCGTGCATATGCCCAGGACACAAGTTAGGTTGGACTGGTTAGGCATTGTACCAGTACTAAGCATTCGGGCAAAGAATTCCAATGCATCTTTACCATGCTCATTCTGGGCATATCCTGCGATCACTGAAGTCCACGAAACTACATCTCGTTCAGGCATTGTATCAAACAGTTGCCGTGCATTATTTATGCTTCCACATTTGGCATACATATTAATTACTGCATTACCCACAGAAATATCAAATTGAAAACCCATTTTAATACTGTCAGCATGGACCTGCTTGCCTGGTAGCAAGACTTCAAGGCTGGCACATGCACTCAAAACACCGGTGAATGTAAATTAGTTCCGGTAAACACACCCCTCATGCATACAGGAAAAGAGATCCAATGACTCTTGAAAGCATCCATTCTTGGCATATCCGGTAATAACCGAAGTCCATGACACAACATCTCGTTTGGGCATTTTCTCAAATAATTGGCGTGCATCCTCCATGCGTCCAATCTGAGCATATCCTGCTATCATTGTATTCCATGAAACTACATTTCGTTCAGGCATTTTGTCGAACAACTTTTGGCCGTCCTCTAATTTACTATTCCTGACATATGCAGCTAGAATCGCATTCCTGAACTTTTTACTAACGCAGGGCTTTATGCCTTCCAGTATTTGAACGAGGGTGATTAATGTGGTTAAGCACTGTATCAACCACTAAGTTAGGCATGTCTGACTTCTTCTTTTCTTTTATAGATTCTCATGAGTCTCATTCAAGGTTTTTGATAATATGCCCTCATTTAAAAGTTCATGACTCGGTAATCTTTCCTCTATTCATTTGAAGACTAGCCATGAGAGACAAGATGGGTAGGTGAAAGTGGCTTGCTGCTACAGTTTCCACCAAGTTTTCCTTTTCTTACATAGTGGTTTGCCCAAAGGTGGGCTGGTGTGGCCCCACAAGGGGCCATTGATCAGCTGATGCTGTCATGGCTGTTAAGCTGGGTTGGTGTGGCCCCGCAAGGGGCCACTGATCTGCTGATGTTGTCATGGCTGTTAAGTTGGGCTGGTTGGTCACATGGTCAGATAGAGTCTATGGAAGCACCTACCTTATGAATGTTGGTTAATGCTTGACAATTGAAGTATAAAGGAAGCATCTGTGGTCTTCCTTGTACTTACTGTTATCCTTCCTTAGATTGGAAGGTGGTTTATGCTTGGCACTTAAAAAGTATAAAGGAAGCATCTGTCGTTTTCAAGCCACAATATCAATTCCTTTTCTTTTACAACACTAACCATCTCTATCTCCAGTTCATGTTTCTTTTGAATATGTTTACAAAAACCTAGTTGTTCCGCTTTTTTCTTTACATTTTGAAGCTTCTTAGAAAGGATTCACATTTTTGTTCATGTAATGTGAGTGTCTTCATTTCACTAATACTGGATTTTATTTTCTATGTCTGGGTTGCCAAACTGTAGTTGTTCAAATGAAAATGGTATGTTTTTAGGCCTCTTCGTTTGAGAGGTCTAGATTCCAGATAGATAGGCAAGTGATCTGAAAGAATTACTTTGAAACTTCACATTTTTGTTCATGTAATGTGAGTATCTTCATTTCACTAATACTGGATTTTATTTTCTATGTCTGGGTTGCCAAACTGCAGCTGTTCAAATGAAAATGGTATGTTTTTAGGCCTCTTCGTTTGAGAGGTCTAGACTCCAGATAGATAGGCAAGTGATCTGAAAGAATTACTTTGAAGTTGGCTTTCCTAATCTTGCAGAAAATGGTTCGTCAATATTAAGTCATAAGGATGAAAACCAAGCGAGATAATAATCAGCTAATGCAAGTGACTATTGTTGAAAAATATTTCTAACTCTCGTTTTACTTTGACATTATTATATAATCAAGAAAATGTGGGAAAGAAGGCTATATTACAAGCCCATTAGATGAAGTTGGGGTAGATTTTATGGTTTGCAACTAACTCAACTGAAATTTTCTACATTGTTTTTATCAAAATGAAAGCCTGAGAAGATAGGTGCAGGTGAAGCAATGGAGTTTTGAAATGGGTATATTTTATAGTCTAACACTAACAACCAAAATTTTCTACATTGCTTTTATCAATATGAGATTCTGAGAAGATAGGTGCAGGTGAAGCAATGGAGTCTTGAAATGGGTAGATTTTATAATCTAAAACTAAGTCAAGCAAAATTTTGTACATTGTTTTTATGAATATGAGAGCCTGAGACTATAGGTGCAGGTGAAGTAATGGAGTTTTGAAATGGAAATCACAGCAATAAAATTCTAAAATGAAACAACAAATGGATTTGGTACAATTTTTTTTTTGTTTGTTCCATTATTGTTGTATCTATGAATGGGTTTTTCTGCTTCTTGGCTTCGATCATGACCATTTGGGGTGGCCTTCTGCACTGATTTCCATCTGCTTTCATCATCATGAGCTAGAGAGTCTATGATGTGTTTTGTCTTATAAGTCAGTTCTATACAATGTTCAGATTTCAAAAGATTTCATTCATGGCGTTTCTGCTCCTATAATTTCAATCAGGGTGGTCTCTGAATATTGCATTTCCTTGTGTAGTAAATTCACTCTACATCATGGGGGAAGCTTACACACAGCTGGAGCTTAACATCATCTCAGCTCAAGATATGAAGGAGATGCATCTTTTTGGCATGATGCAGACCTACTGTGTTGTATGGATCAATTTCGAGAAAAAACTGACGACGCAAATTGACAGAACAGGGGGCGCAAACCCTACTTGGAACGACAAGGCCATATTCAGAGTGGAAGAGAGTTTGCTCCGCTGTGAAACCTCTGCTGTGATTATGGAGATATGCTGCGTGGGTTGCCTCAGGGATACCTTGCTAGGCACTGTGAGGGTCTTGCTTTCCACTCTCCTCAAGGGCTACGGGAGCACAGATTTCAGTGGGATGAGTTTCTTAGCACTGCAGGTCCGTCGTCCTTCTGGTCACCCACAAGGCATTCTCAACCTTGGCACCATGATTCTTGATGGAGTAGATCTTCACAGAATGAACAGATTCATCCCTGCAACTGGGGGGCTGTGGGTTTCAGAGATTTGATGGGGAATCCTATCGAACCCAGGCCTTCATTTGTGAGAAAATTACTGTCCATTGAACCTAATAATGTTGTTGATGCCCAAGAACAGCAATCTCGCTCTCAAGACTTCAACAGTAGTGCATGCAAGGAACAGGGCAAAGATCAAGAAAAGAAAAAAGATGGTGGTGAGATGGTTGAGAAGGAGAAGGAGAAACTTGTTGGCTGCTATCAGATTCTCATGGCCCCAAAATTGAAAAGGAATAAAGTTGGATTGAAGAATGGGGCTGCAAAAATTCATCTCAGTCCATTTGACAGTAACATTTGTGCCAAGGAAGATCAAGATCCTGTTGTGGCTTACAACAAAGCAATAGCAATTTATGCATAGTGTTATCATCAATAATATTATTGTGCAAGAATACGTTGGTTTTCTGTTATTATATTCTTTGTGCAAGTGCCTTCAATTCCTAGTTGATTCGTGAAGTGCTTATTATGGCATACATAAAAATTTTGAAAATCACGAGCCACTGTGGATGAAAGACTGGTTTATGTAAAAGTTTGAATAGATATATGAATCTGAAAAGGGCAAGTTCACTGCCTTCAATCTGCTACTTCGATATGTATTCTTAGCCTATGTGGATGAACATTGGTTTGTGTAAAAGTTTGAATAGATATGAGTCTGAATTTTGCAATGGGCATGTTCAATGCCTTCAGTCTGCTACTTTGATAGATAGTCTTAGCCACTGTGGATCACACATTGGTTTGTTTAAAAATTTGAATAGATATATAAGTCTCAAATGGGCAAGTTCAGTGCCTTCAGTCTGCTACTTTGATATATACTCTTAGCCACTGTGAATGAAATTGGTTTGTGTAGAAATTTGAGTAGATATATAAGTGAATTGGGCAATTTCAGTGCCTTCAGTCTTTGATATATACTACTCTTAGCCACTGTGGATGAAATATTGGTTTATGTAAACATTTGAATAGATATATCATATATGAGTCTGAAATGGGCAAATTCAGTGCCTTCAGTCTGCTGCTTTGATATATATAGAGTATATATATTTGTTTACAGGATGATCACTGCGTTTTTAACTTATGTCCATTAATCAAATCGATCTTTCAAAGACACAGTAGGCTTTCCTAATCTTGCAGAAAATGGTCCGTCCATATTAAGCCATAAGGATGAAAACCAAGCGAGATAATAATCATCTGATGCAAGTGACTATTGTTGAAAAATATTTCTAACTCTCGTTTTACTTTGGCATTATTTTATAATCAAGAAAATGTGGGAAAGAAGGCTATATTACAAGCCCATTAGATGAATTTGGGGTAGATTTTATGGTTTGAAACTAACTCAACCAAAATTTTCTACATTGTTTTTATCAATATGAAAGCCTGAGAAGATAGGTGCAAGTGAAGCAATGGAGTTTTGAAATCAATGAAGGAGATATTGCATTTTCTAGCAAAAATGCCATCATCCACAACCAATTAACCAATTCTTTCTTCCTATGTAGCATCCTTGCTTTGACATAAGTTGGACAGAGATGAGGACTTACACCGACATTCCATATTCAACAGCTCTACTTAGACATTGACATAACTCATATAGACATCTCTATGATTGGGACTCAACAACAGACAAACTCTGTTGTCAACTCAGCTGCTTATGAAATGGCCAGAGTCTTCTTAAAAATTTCAATATTTCTACAGTTGAGGATTGTAGCAAAGCTCAGGGATCAAACTTAACTCCATGCTTATGAGGCATCCACGTTCTCACAGTTACTTGCAGCTCATTCTCAGTTTTAATGGGAAGGTGATATATGGTGTATTATTGTTGTAGTGGCAGGGGATGGATTTTAATTGTTGGTTGGACCAAAAGAAATTGATGCAAATCAATATTAATTAGTTATTGATAATTTTGCCCACTGAGTTCCCTGAGGTCGAGTATAATGCTTTCCTTGCTTATCAAAGAATATTGCTTATCAAAGAGTATTGATTCCTTTTCAATAGGAGTAGCATGTGAGTGTCAGTTTTATAAAGAAGATTCTTTTTATTATTAATAAAAATATATATAGTTAGTTTCATTTTAAAGGGTTATAAATATGAGTTATAAATACAAGACTTGAAAGGTTGTAAATATTTCAAGGGTTGTAAATATGAGTTATTAATTGTTTTTACTCAAAACATGATAAATAGCAATTTAGCAATTTCTTTTTAGTTGAGTGACTCAAATTCATGTTTCTTTAGGTTGACGGTAAACCCACTAAAGTGGAAAAAATTGTGATTCCAATAATTAGAGGGATTGTCATCATGGGGTGATAAGAAATTTAATATTCCAAGAAGAGGAGGTAGTAGTAGATTCTAAATAAATTAGCAATGCAATAACATAAATGTTTGCAACAAATTTAAAGAGATCCACCTTGTTGAGTAATGCACACACTACATGGATAATGGATTTCCGCACTTTATGCCTTACGGCGTTTTCTTTGCAACATCTGGTGCAAATGCTAGTTCACTGTTTTTCATCAATTCATAATGACTTGAGGACAAGTCAAAGACTTAGTGGGGGAGAAGAAACAGTGGTTTTTCCCTATCTCATCTCCTCATTTTTAAATCTTCAAGGAATTTGTTTCAGTAATTCAATATTTCAATAAAAGAGTTGTTTTTGTTCTAATCAGAGGGACCTGTTCAAGCAATATGCAATGGGACCTGTTCATAAGGCTGTGTCAACATCACCAATATCAGAGGGACCTATTAAAGACTGCATTCAAGATACATCAGGCTACTTCAACAAAGTTTTCAAAGGTTGCTTATCATCAGAATTATAATCAAGGCTACATCAACACCAAGGATAAAAGAAGCTTCATGAACATGGTTCTTCAGAGTTCTTCAAATTTTAAAGGGACCTGTTATGTTCAATTTCATTTCAAAGGGACCTGTTTTAGACAATGAAGATCAGTCATACCTATACAATGAAGATCAGTCATACTTGTACAATGAAGATCAGTCATACTTGTACAATGAAGATCAGTCATACCTGTGCATGCCAAATCAGCATTTTGTCAACCAACAAGTGTAATGTATTGTTGAAATTTTCATTTTTAATATTTAAAATTCTTAAATTATTTTAGTGTTAAAAATGATAATTATTATTGCTTGTTATCAATTTCAAAAATCCTTATCCCCATACTTTGTCATATTCCTAAATACTCACCTCATTATCACTCTGCTTATCATTTCCTATCACACCTTAGCCTATTTTTATTCCTACTACGCCCTTCAAACCTTTTCATACACCGCTCTTCAAACCTTGTCATCAACTCATCATTTTTAAATCGGCCTTCTGGCAATCAAGTACCAACAAGTAGTGGATACTCAATGTACAAGTCCGTTCAATGGAAAGACAAGTGTTAAACCGTCTGTCCTCAAATGATTGCATTCATTTTGATTGCTGGAGTTATAAAACAATATTTTGACCCAAGTCTACTTATGAAATATATCCGTTATCATCACACGATTTTCATATTGTGTTATCATGATTATGCTTCTGCAAATCAGTATTGCTCCTCTGTATTCATGATTTGAATGTGCCTTCCAACTCTGCATTATCATCATAGCAATTGGATGAAGGTCGACTGTTGAGTTTTCATTTTATAAAACTCTGAGTTCATAAAGTTAGTTACGGCGTTAGTATTCAGACTTTGAGTTTCTCAAAGAGGGCCAAGATAGTAGGTGCTATAAAGGGAGAACATATAGCAGACAGGCTTATCCCGAGTTTTTTTACTTCTGCCCAGAATTTGAGGACGTTAACCAGGTCAACTCAAGCAATTGAAGAAGTAAACTCAGAGAATCGAGGACGTTACCAAGTCAGCTCAGTGGAACGCAGGAAAAGAGGTAACAAGTTAAAAACCCTGATTGAATTTTTGAGCATAAAAAAAGGGGTTAGAACAGAGATTTTTAACAAAATGACCAATAGAGTAGAGCCTGAAAAATTTGATAGTTCACAATATCATGAAGACTGTGTCACAATTTTAAGGGAAAAACACTGGTTGTCTTTTCTAGAGAAATTCAATGGAAACAATGAAGAAGTTACGAAGCAATTTGCATTTTCCTTCAATGGAGAGAAAGCTTTAATAGGAAATTTCTCTTTTAGAATTTCAGAGGATACAATAGCACAAACATTGGGAATCAATCCAGAAGGGGAAAAGTATTTCAAAACCAAACAATTTAGGGAAAAATCATGGACTTAGTTTATGTCTAGGTCAAGGGTTTCCTCTGTCAATTGGAAAAAGGGTGTTCCTAGAAGCTGGCTAATTCACCCATGGGCCGAAATGGTATACATTATTCAGACACTTTTTTACATGTGAAGGACGTTATAGTATAGTATACCTATATCACATAAAAATTATGTTGCACTTAAAAGGTCAATGCACCATCAGTATGCCCTATTTTCTCTTACAGAGTTTGACTAAAATGTCGAAGACCATTCAGAAAAAAAAAGGTAATGAATATAGGAGTTTGTATCATTTTGGGTTGATCAAAATTCTAATTGAATTTGAGTTGCAGAGGAGAGGAAAAACATGGAAAGAATTTTTTATTGACAATCAAATTAAAATTAGAGAAGATGAACAGGAACAGCAAGAATGCACAGAGTTTATGATTAATATTGATGAGGAAATCCCTTAACGTAAGTCAAGCAATGTTCTTCAACCCAGAAGTAGTGTAAGGACAAGAAGGATGAGGCAAGAAACTACCAAGAAAATTGAAAAAGATAAAATCTTCACTACTTATAAGAGAAGATCAAGGAGAATAAAAAGGAATCAAACACAAGATGATCAACCAGAGCCGAATGCAAATGCACCAATGGAAATTGAAAGCAGTACTAATTCACAGCCAGAACAGGAAGCAAAAATGGAAATTGAGAGTAACAAGGGAGAAAGGAAAGAGCCAGCACCTACAAACAAGAAACAGAGAAGGTTAGAGAAATAGATTGAAGAGATAAAAGAGGAATTGATGGAAGAAAACATGTTACAGAAGGTCATAAAGAAGGAAAGTGAAATGTTGAGAGCTCAGAGCAAGAAGATTCAGCAGAAAAATGAGAAACTCAAGAAGAAAATCAGAGAACATAGGACTGATCAAACTGAAATGTGCAAATGGGCGACAAAATGGTACACTCAGAAAAAAGTTCTCAAAGAAAAATATAAGAATATGAAACATGAGTTCCAAGTTCAGAAGAATGCCCAAGTTCAGAAGAATATAGATGTATTGCTACAAGCAGAAGAGGCACAAGTAGGAACAGAATATAAAGGGAGCACATCAGGATTAGCATGAGGACATGCTAAATCATTGAGTTTGGGGGAGATGTTGGTACTATTTTATTGCCATTCTTTTCTTCTAAAAATCCATCATTTATCTATCATTTTCTTCCATAAACCCCTCATAGTCCATTGAAATTGATTAATGAATCATTATAATTGTTATTTTACATTAAATTTAATTTATGGATTTTTATGTTAAAAATTGGAAATTTTCAACAAAATTACGGGATGTCATGACTTCCTGTAATTGGTTTATGTTGTGACACGTGGCATGGCAGGAAAATCGGAACAGAAGATAAGGACGTGATCTAGGATGTACATACATGGTGGAAAATCTATTTAGCATCGAATTTGGAGCTCCTGAATACATCGTCAATGCTAGTCAAACCCAGCCTTCTTGGTTGTAAAAGCAGAAGAAATCTGAAGTTACCTAAACTGATTTCGTTTTGTTTTAGAAATCAGTTAGGATTAGGAAAAACGAAAATAGCTTTTTTTATTGTAAAAGCAAAAACATCTGAAGTGATAATGAATGTACGTTTGGTTGTAAATTTTAATAAATAAGAGGAACGCTGGTAAGGAAAGGAGATTAGACAAGAGTAGACTTGAGACAATAAGCGTATTCCAGAACCCTGTTTTGAATGTAATGGATTCTCAGAACTTAATCAAAGGTAGAATTTCATCAATTATGGTGTTTATGGGTTAACGTTCTTATCACCTGAAGTTTTTCTAAGTGTGCCATCACAGCGTGGAAGGGCCCTACGTGAAGATTGGTACACTTTTGTTTCTGTTTCAAAGGATTTAGTCTTCAGATCTGAATAGCATTTGATGTTATTTCATTGCTTTTGAGTTGATTAGTTTTATTAGAATTTCTTACGATTGTTATTTTATGATTCATAGTAGTACCTTGGAAATTCAATTGCAAAGTTATTGAATCAGAGTTTGTAAAAGGTTTAATTGAACATTGAATTTCAAGATATTTCTATGGACTCCGTTTTCACGAATTTGATCTTTGGTATGCTTAGTATGAATTTGATCTTTGGTATGCTTAGTGTGTTGTCTTGAAAGAATTTTTGTGAATTATGTCCTTGTAAGAGGATTGAGAACTCAGACGAGTAACACTCTGTTTTTAGAACAGTTAATTAAATTAGATGATATAAGTGTTTAAATTGTGAAAGGAAACATATTTCAATCTCTTGTAAAAGAGTGTTGTAGCTTGTCACAATAGACACTTATTTAGATAGATGGGATCCTTTTAGGTCCATAAACTTTAGACACGTGCCTCTAAGCTTACCTACCTTGGTTGACATTAAATTTAATCTAATCTAGACCCCTGGATTGGTCACTACAATCAATTTCATTCAAATACTAAGGAGTGCAAAGAAAATTTGACAGTAGAGCGGGATGCTCAGCATCAAAGTCAACAGCAGCAAAGTTTTCCCAGTAGATAGTTGCAGACATAATTGATTCAGTTTATTTTGTTTGGATGCTTTTTTAGTTGCAGATGTTACAGTAGAAACAACAACATTGACAAGATTTTCATGCAGAACATTCCAATGGTGACTGATTGGGATAGAGTTCAATTCCTTTATTGTCAAGAGGGAGTGTTGAAAATAGCAACAAGAAATGTTAAAAATAGCATCAAGAAAGAAAATCCTAATTTAATTTTTCCTTGAATTAAATTGTAATTCCACATCTCATGACAACTTGTAATTGTTAAATAAGTTAATTTGACTTAGTTAGCTCAGTTAATTTTCTTTTATGGTCTAATTAGAGTCATGTAGAGTGTATCCTATAATTAGGAGCACTACTTGAGTTTATTTTAAGTTGTAATTATTTAATGCAGTCCAACTAAGTTCAAGTTAGTTAAACTAGTTCCAACTAATGGAAGAATTAGTGGGAGATCCAGTAGTGGGTTGTAACCAGTAGCAATGGGGTGTGACAAGCAACAGTGGGGTGTAACTTACTATAGTGGGGTGTAACCTACATTGGTCACTAAACTGAATATTCACTCATAATTAACTCAAGCATGTTAGATTAGAGAAAGACCTAGTTGAGATTGGAGTTTAGGGACAATGTACTATCAATTTTAAAATCATCTAAATTAAACCGATGGTCCATGTAGTCATAAGAATAACTCTGAGAATTGCACAATTCATAATTGATGAATTTCCACATTAAATAAGGGATAATTCCTTGAGGAACAGTGCAAGGAAGTAGGAGCTTTGAAGGCTAGTAATTTTGCTAAGTATTAGAAAAAGGTAGTTAGTCAGGAAAAGGAGAGAAAATATTGTGCAGGTTGAGATCAAGGTTGATCAAAGCATATTGTATTCATCCAAGGCTGTCCTAGGAGGCAGTGACATAGATGGAGATAGTGCAGAGGTTTCTCGGGCTTGAGAAAAGCATTGTAATCTTCTCATATTTTTTTACTAATGCAATATACAGATAGCAGGTGTTTTTAGCTATGTATTTCCCTAGAAAATTATTGTGATATGTGTGATTGAAGTTTTTCTCTTTTATGCTTCATGATTTCATCGATCATTTGTTATTTCCGCTGATGAGTAGAGTAGATTAAAGTATATTTTTTTAGCATATTACAATTTGCAGTGTGAATCTACAAGGAATTTCTACACTAGGACCTAAATTAGGGAAATCTACTAAACTTCCATTGGATTCCTTGACATCGACCATTAAGGGGTCAATCCAAGGAACAACGGCCTATATCATATTTTCACTATTAATCATGTTTCCTAACATCGTTGTCTCTGAGGTATGATTCCACCATGTTGCATAATTATCCTTTCCTTTATGCACATTGTAACAAGTGATAGTTCCTACACTTCATGGGTGACCTAGAGTAGCACACGATTGTCATTTTTGTGCCCATGTTATGAAAATTTGTAGAAACAAAAATCCTCCCTTAGACATGCCATGACACAAATTTGAGTTGCAGTCTTCTCATTTCACCCAGCTTCTAGCCATATCTTGAGGAGGCTACCAAAAGTTTTATGTTTTCTTTACCATTGCACATCCATATCACTACTAATGTCTCAGTACCTATTGTTATGTTGTTGTTTTCCTTGGTCTCACTTACCAACATTTTTGTCTCACTTAACCTCTTTCCAGTTGCATTAATGTTTCCTCCATTTTGTGACCCTACTCTTCATAGAGAGACCATTTATATGAGTGGTTTTATTTTTCCAAACTCTTTTCCTTGAATTTACATGTGTTAGTTTCAACAACATGGAGCTAGATGCAAACCTTATGCCATTCATTTATCCAATATGAGATTCCATTTCATTATTCTCTTGCTCATTAAACTATGGGAGGGATATTATATCATGTACTATTTCAACTCTTTTTTTGAGTTATTAAAAATTAATGAAAAAGGAATTATTGAGCTTAGTTTGTTGGGTCCCTATAATACTAGTGATTACCCCATTACTATTGTAGTTATACCCCTTATTAATATTGTTGTGCCCCTATTTCCCCCATATTCTTATTACTGTGCCCCATAGAATTCCTCTATTGTTATTTTTGTGGCTTTATAATATTATTGTTAGGTCAGCTGGATTATATTGTGAGTCCTTAGACTCCTATATACAGAAAGGAGATTTTGTCATTTGAATCATCCAAGAATTATTCACTTATGTAATGTAAAGGAGGTTTCCCCCTCGAAGAGGCTGAATTCTAATGTGTTGATCCATCTTTTCTATCTTTTCTTGAGCTGGTTTCATAACATTTGGTATCATAGCTTTGGATTCTAGGGTTTCACTGCTCCAAATAGGTCATCATGGCATTTTCGCTATAACTTTTTTCTGCGACGTTTCAGAAGTTACAAAAAAAACCCATTTGAGAAGAAATCGCGTTGAACCTCGGGTCTGAATTTAAGAGCTTTTCGCTCTATATTTGCGGAGATATGATCTGATAAAGTTGGTCTTTTTGCAGACTCCTGAATTACATTCCAAACAGGTGACCTGGGGAAAATCGTCATAACTTTCTCTCTGGGGATCGGATTGAAATTTCGTAAGAAGGTATAGAAAGACGACGGACTCTAGTTTCTTTTATGCATTTTTCAGATATAAAGGTCAAAACAGTGACTCGTGCCACGTCGTACAAGTTCGCTCTACTGAGCTAGTCTATAATCAAGTCACTGTGGGAGATTTCGGATAACTCTTCTGTGGAGAATCCAATTTGGGTCAGACTTGTGGCATTGGAAAGAGGACACAGAGGACTACTGTAGGTCACAAACTCAGAACTAGATGATTGAAAAGTACAGAGATACATCAGAGGAATTATTATCAGTAACTGATGCCCCGAGGAAAGAAAATGCAAACACCTAGTAAGGAACCTGAAAGCTCTAGCATGACTCATGAAGAAAAGGAAGAAATGCTACATGATATATCAAAATTACAAGAACAAGTTCAACAAATGTCACGCTCACAAAAGCTAACAGAAGCTAAGATAAATGGCATGGAATCTAAGATAAAGGGCGTGGAAGCTAAGATGGATGATTGGAAGACAGATTTGAAGACAAACATGGAAGAATTGAAGATAGATTTGAACACAAACTTGAAGACAAGCATGACAGATATGAAGATATATTTGACAAATTTTCTACAAGAAATACTTACTAATGGTGAAAAGGTAGTAAAGGAAACTCATGATGCAAACAAAAGAAATGCTAATCATGATATCATAGACTCTAATGCTGGATCGAAGCCCCACCATATTCCAAAAATCGATATGACGAAGTTTGATTGCAAGGATCCTGCAACATGGATATTACAGATGGAGCAATTTTTCGATCTCAATAATGTGAAAAACACACAAAAGGTACGTATGGCAACTTTCTATTTGGAACCAAATCAGTTTGTATGGTATCAATGGCTTTGCTCTCGTAAACAATTTATCACTTGGGCAATTTTTACGGAAGAATTGATAGCACATTATGAGGATACCAAAAGAAACACTTTTTTTAGCCAATTGATAAGTCTCAAACAAAAGGGTTCAATAATGGAGCACATTGAGGAGTTCCAAAAATTGAACATAAGGGTAAAAGATATTCCAGAGGAGCATAGGATTGATGTGTTCATAGGGTCTTTAAAGGATAATATCCAACATGATGTTCGCCTTTGGGAACCTGATTCATTAGAGAAGGCATTCAGGTTAGCAAGAAAAATGGAAAGCAAAATTATGGCAACCAGGAAGCATACCACTCACAACTATAAAGACGGAAGTGTTGTTGCCCCTAGTCTTCCACAACCTATAAGGTTGACACCACAAAAATTGGAAGAAAAAAGAGCAAAAGGGCTTTGTTACAGTTGTGATAGCAAATACACTAAAGGTCATAAGTGTGCTGAGAAGAAATTATTCTACATAGATTGTGAAGAGGAAGAAGAAAAGGAGCAAGAAAGGTCAAAGGAAGAGGATATACTCCAGGAACAAAGCCTAGATGAAGAACAAATAAATCCGACCATATCTTGTAATGCATTGGCGGGAATTACCACTCCTCAAACCATCAAGATAGAAGGACAAATCAAGAAGAAAAAGGTAATAGTGTTGATTGATTCAGGAAGCACCCACAATTTTATTCATTGTAGGGTAGCAAAAGAATTGAGTTGCTTCCTATATCCAACACCACAGTGTCAAGTGATGATTGCAAATGGAGGAACAATAAATTGCTCTGGAAAGTTCCATAATATCAAGCTATCCATGGGAGAATATGTATTGACTAGCTCAATGCTTTCCATTCCAATGGGAGGTGCTGATGTTGTACTAGTAGTCCAATGGCTACAATCCTTGGGTACAATAGCTTTTAATTTTCAAGAACTTTTCATCAAATTTTCTACGGAAGGAAAGGAAGTTGAATTAAGGGGTTGTTACACAGTAATTTGTCACTGTCTCTCTGTCAGTCACCTTACTGTGTCAGGAGTTCACAATAATCAAGTTCATGCCTTCTGAACTGGCCAAAAACCCATTTTTCCAAAGTTTTCCTCATCAGCGCGTCTGTTTCTAAAATACCCGCGATGACTGGCGCTTCATAACAGACCGCGTGCGCTGCCAGCGCGGAAGCACACGACTTTCCCGCGCTGATCGAATTTCATGACCAGCGCAACCTCTGTTTGTATTTACCCGCGCTAACACGGCCCTTTCCATTATGTCTTTGCGACGTCAGCGCGCCAGACCAGTTATGCACCCGCGCTGATCCAGTTTGGGCGAATTTGTTCCAACAGCCAGCCTTCCAGATAACTCCAGACCTGGTTGTTGGCTTTGTGAGTATCGCCTCCCTTCTATGGCATGTCTGTTCGACCCTTTGCAACTACTTCCCTTGAAGATAAGCTCATCCTTCCACCATTAAAGGAGACTCCTTCTCCTATATAAACCTCTACCATTACCATGAGCAGCTAGTTTGGAATAGCTTGGATTGTGTGGAGCTTATTGTGCTCAGATTGCTGCTACTATAGGTAGTTGGTGTGATAAGTGTGGAAGTGTTTGATTGCTTAGGGAAGGTTGTGTTGTGTTGCTTGTGTGAGAGAGAGCTTTGTTTTGGGAGAATCTACCTCCAAGGGTGAATGCTTAAGAGACTTGCTGGCTGGACCCTCTAGAGAAGGACTCAGCATCAGAACATTGGTTGTACCTTTCTCTGTTATTGATTTAATAATAGATGACTACTGTTATGGTTCCATTCTCATTTGTCTTGCAATGGTTAATGTGAATTACATCCTTTCTGACTGATGTATAGTTGCTTTTATTAGATTTCATGCTTGTGTTTGTCTGTCTCTTCGTGTGTGCAGGTATCTATTCACGGAGATCATGGTAGATCGTGACCGGCTGGAGCGAAGGAGCAAGAGCGGCATCTCTTCATCAAATGATAGCGTTGGAATCCAAGTAGGTGTTCTTTGCCTCTTGTTTAATTGCAATTAGGAACTTGCACAGTAGCATTGATTGATTGTTGCTAGACCCGTTCTGGGCTAGTAGGGATCGCCTCTATCCGTAGAGGGGATTTGCCTCTCCAACAATTTGGCGACTCCACTGGGGAGCTGGCCTTTGTCCTTTTTCATTCATCCTTGTTTTGAGTTTGTTTGATTGCTCTCTTTTTGAAATTTTGGGGATTAATTATCAGTCTTTTGCGTTTCCTGGGTTGATTTGGGAAATGCCCCTGTTTGATTGAAAGATTGGCTATTTTGATTTGGGAGTTTTGATTTGCCTGTCACTATTTTTGAGCTCCATCGCGGATTTAATTTTAACAGTCGCGCTGATATCGCGCTCCCCCTTTTGCAACATCCTGTTCATCGCGTAATTACGCCTAACAGTCGCGACAATCCTGAAAATTGGATCAGCGCGGAAAAGACGTGTATAGTCGCGATGTCAGTGCCACTTGCTAGCTGTTTACCCGCGTTAACCTTGGGTTGCTAGCTTAATTCCCGCGACGACTGTGTTTTTCTGAGATCAGCTCGGTTTTTTGGACAAAAGTCGCGTTGACAGCGCGGGTGGTCTGTGTAAAAGTTGCGCTGACCCTTGATCATCTCGGGTTCTCAGTGTAAAAATTGCGCTGATTCCTAAAAAGTTTTTTTTATAACTTTATCTCCTGAATTCATCAATCTTTCTTATCCCCTGTTGTTTCTTGTCCCTCATTAGCTTGTTTTGATTGCTTTTGGTTAAGGGACGCTCTCTCTTTGATTTCATTCGAGTGAGTCTTGTGTTTTTAGACCATGTGACCTAGCCCTTTAGAAGTTTCATCGAGAAACCGTTTGCTTGGGTTACTTGTCTATTCAAGGTTCATCCACAACCCTCTTATTGATTTGCTTGAGGCTTTTTCACTGCTTGTTGCTGGTTGATTTTTAGTGTCGATTATTGAACCACCTTTTTATGTTGATTCGATTTCTTCACTACCAAGCATAAATCACGATTGTTTGGATCGATCAGTTCACACTTGCTTCCTTCTTGCTTGAATTCCTTTTTGCCTTGTTGGGCTTAGATCACATAGCTCGTACAAGCCTTTGTTTTTCCTTTGATTTGGAGAAACTGTTTTGGTGTCTTGGGAACTTTGTTGAGTTTGCATTGAGTGATCTTGCTTTTGTTTGCTCGGTGTTGCTGTCTCTCAAAATTCATTTCAAAGTGCATAGTGCCATAGGGAAAGAAATCAAACTAGTATCTTTTGCGTTCAATAGTTAATTGGAAAAAGAGCATTTCATTGATTTATGTTCTCAAAAGAAAAAGTTTTATTTCATTGCCATTAGCTGCATTAGGTTGCTTGTTTGATTGTATTCGTTTTGTTTGATTGAAAACTCTTAACCTTCTCATAGTTAGAATTCATCGAACGAAATGATGTCCTTTGGCATGTAGTTTGCATCTAGGTAATTGTGAGAGATCATACGGTAGGACTTGAAACCGAAACTTAACTCAAGATCAACCATAAAATGAACTGAATGAACCTAAAAACGCATTGGAACTAAACGCAAACATCTAGAGGTCTAGGTTAGAGACGTGTTCCGGCGTCTTTAAACTTAGTCACTATTGTTTCACATTACGGTTGGGTGATTCCTCGTTCTGTGACTCGATAGTGGTCTAACACAGACTGTGCTCCCACGTACCGTCGCGTATATAGGGAGACCCCACTAGGCTTTTATCCTTTATCCATAGGAAGCCGAGTCTGCCGCCTTGTGAACCGTAACACACCGAACACAGCATTCGGGAAGATTGACTGCAGTACGGAAAGTCCTTGGCTCTCATACGAGTGCTAAGGTGTATAAGCAGTTTTACGGATCGCTTGGTAAACCCTTTACCTAGAGTCTCCAGAGTAGTCACTTTTGATCCTTTTCGGACTCCCTAAATGAAAAGGTGCCTGTGAGCGTCTTGTCACTTCGTGCTCATTAAACATTTGAAGGAGACTGGAGTCATCTTTTCGTCCTTTTCTCGACTCTTGAAACATGAAAAGGTCAAGTTTGGTTCCTGTGTCTTAAAAATTTATTCGGCCACGATAACATCACCTGGTTAGATCTCGTGTGCGTTAGCTTGAGTAGGTTTCGTTTTCGTTTGCTATGGCAACTTTTCCGGGATTCACTAACCCAGGTTCCCCCTCTGATGGGAATCCAGGTCAATTCCCTCCTCTTGGGAATGTTGGTGCTCCGTATATGGCGACGTTGTCCCTACCAGGGTTAACTGTCGGGTTGCCTGTGTGGTTGTTTTCAACCTCTTTTGTCCCTACCATATCGGCTGTTGGTCCATCAGTCCCTCCACCTGAACAACGTCATGTTGACCTTAAGGTGGATCTCTCTCCTTCGACGCCTACTTCTACATCCTCCTCTTGTACTTCGCCTGATGAAACTCTCGATGTGAGTAACCAGGTGGCTAAGAAGAAGAAGAGGAAGACCAAGAAGAAGAAGTCCTCTAAGGGAGAGCCTACATGCGCCGTCCCCTCCTCAAGTCCAGCTACCCCCTCCACTACATCCGAGATAGGGCCACCTCCTGCTCCTACGCGGAAGGTTAAGTTTCCTTGCCGATTATGCAAGGAAGACCATCTGCTTCGTGATTGTCCTGGCATTCCCAAGGTATTAGAAGTCTGGTCTCACGATCCGGCCCGCCCTTCATCGTCCACTAACGATCATGGCGATGCCACCTCATCAATTGGGAATCGTAAAGGCAAAGGGAAGATTCGAATCCCCTGTAAACTTTTTGAAGGCAATCATCCCCTTCACCTTTGTCTGCTCATGGATGAAGCCTCCGTTGTCTTGGAAAGTTTTACAACTCCTTTAAACCAATTTCCCATTGGTTATCAACGTCTTTCTACAACTATAGATCGCGCCCCTGTTGACAAAGAGATTGCTTCAGATTCCTCTCTTGTCCAGGCTCCTCTTCCCGAACCTGGCTGTCCCCAGCCTGTTCCAGACCCGCCGTTGGTCGGAAAGAGTGTTGATTCGAGTTCCCCCCCTCTCGAGCACTCTATTTCGGAAGAGAAAAATTCTCATGTTCTTCTCGTCTCGGCAAATCCTCCGGAGCCTGATAATGGTGTTCCCACCCCAACCTCTCCCGAGGATTCAAAGTCGGTTCTTTCCGAGCAGGGGGGCAACCATATGGTTCCCCCACCAAGTAGTTCGGTCATTTCCTTTGATTGGATTCGTTTGACTACCCCTCCCCTTCCATCCCACGTGCCTTTCTGGGTCACCGCCTATGCTTGCAATAAGGCGCTGCCTGGCACCGTGTTAGACGAAGGAGCATCGGTTAGTCTTATGCCCGTTACTACTTAGCGAGCTTTGGGTTCCCCATCGCTTGTACTTGTCGCACCGCATCTCACCGCGTTTGACAGAGGAACGAGTCAGCCATTAGGGATCCTTCCAAAGTTTCCTATTACTTTGGGGGGCAAGACTGTCTATATAGACATCTCAGTTACCCAAGGTTCTTTAGACTTCAGTCTTCTCCTTGGTCATGATTATGTGTATGCCATGGGAGCCCTTGTTTCTTCACTTTTCTGTGTGGTTTGTTTTCCACACGATGGAAGAATCGTGACGTTCGATCAATTATCGTTCGTTCGTCCACAAGCCCCTCCGGCGCACTCGTCCTTCCCTCCTGGCTTTCATCCACAAGTTGCATCTGCCTCGCCGCAAATCAACTACGTGGCCACCTACCCCGTGCCCGTACCCAGTGATGACACCATCGTGCATAGTGTCCTGGGGGCATTAGGTCCTGATTTCCAAGATGTCGGCCTTCCCTCCAGAGCCACTTTCTTGGGGGCCTCCACTTCCCGTTCATTATGATGAAGTCTAGATGGAGCATAGTTCTTTTCCGGTGTCAAGCTCCTTAAAAAATGAAACTGGGTCTGGTCGGAGCATAGTTCGCTTTCCTGTGTCAAGCTCCTTAAAAAATGCAACTAGGTGTTCGAGCATAGTTCCTGATCTTGTGTCAAGCTCGTTAAAACATGAAACAAGGGTTATGAGGATAGTTCTTTTACTGTGTCAACCTCATTAAAAAATGAAACAACTCCCTTTTCAGATCGAGTCTTTGATTAAGATCTCGTAAAATCCAGTCAAGTCTTTCCAAGATCTCGAAAGTGAACCTTCATTCCATCCACTTTGTCGAATGCAATGAAGCTTGGGGGGCATGTACCTCGATTTGCATTATTATGCTGGGGGCATGCAAACTTATAACAAGCATAGTTTTTCATTTCAAGCTTGTGTAAACATGAAACCGAATCCAAGCAAAGTTCTCCACGGTTCAAGCTTGTGTAAAAATGAACCCATACCCGATTTACATCTTGTGATTGCCATTTTTATCCGCTGAATTCTGCTAGATGAGCCTTGGTTGTTTCATTCCATTGCTACCATCTCTTAGGCTGATCATATGCTCTCACTTGTTTGTTTATCCTTTCCTGAGGAACCGCAGCGATGAGTGGTTTTATTAGCCAGCCTCTTAAGCATTACATGTTTTGAACAGTTCCACCATTACCGGAACCAGTTACTACCCTTTATACCACTCGTTCCTCTAGGACGAGTCTTCTTTAAGCTCTTTTCTGACTCGTAAAATGTGAAAAGATTGCCGAGTATTTTTCCCTTTTTGACTCGTTAAAGAGAATAAAAATGGAGGTCTGCTTTCAGCTCTTTTCTGACTGTTTAAAGATGAAAAGATTGCCGAGTCCCCCTCTCGACTCGTTAAAAAAAAATGAGAGGCGGTCGCCTCTAAAGCTCTTTTTTCGACCGTTTAAACTCAAAAAGATTGCCGGGTTTTTGTCTTTTCGAACTCGTTCTTGGCTCCAAAACGACGTACTTCTGACCGCTTTTCTACTTTTTCGGGTCGAAGTCACTACTTACGAAAAGTACTCCTCGATCGTAATGGTCGGGCGGTTCTTTCGAGCATTGTTTTATACTTTTTCGGGCTCGAGAGACACAACTTTACGAAAAAGGACCCCCCTGGAGTTTTCTTTTCCGTTGTCTTTTCAGACTCTCTAAACAGGAAAAGACGCCGAGTTCTTCCTTTGTCAGGCTCGTTAAAACTTAATGACATCGGACACCGTCGAAATGACGCTTTCCAAGCATATGCTATCCCCGTCAAGCTTGTCACCCAAAAATAATCGGGGTACCTGCCAGAAATGGTGGGGAAAATGGAACTGTAATAATTGTCGTGTCGGCAGTATGTCACTCTTGAACATGGCACTGGTCTGCATTCGTGTCAGGTGGGAATTCCTCATTTTGTTTCACAACTGACCTCTGTGGGTACGGGTTATCCTATTTGACCTCTCATTTTCTCATTGCCGTCACCATCATACCCTCTGCTCATTTGATGTCAAATACTGCCAAATCCACTGTCGTGCCGCCGATATGTTCAAGAGAAGTTGACCTCTGCAATAATACAACCTCATCTGCTATCTCACACAAACTATTTTACCTCTGTCTCGTGTCGATGATGTGGGAAACATTATGGCCCACCTTCGATCAAGGTCACTTCCTGTCGACTTCAGCTCATTATCCAGGAAGGTGACTTAGAGACTCCCTTCAGGTGCCTTAGAGCCTGCATGCCTCAATGGCAGGTTCTTCGTGTTCGACGCGAGGTTTTCATCATTGGCCTCCGATCGAATGATTCTGCGGGTGTTCGACACCAGCTCATTGATTCACATGCTGCAGATTGTGCCTATAGTACCTTGAGGACCATTGTCATTATTGGTGGTACCTCTCGCGTCTATTAACAGTTCTCATCATTGACTGGTAATCAGACAATGTCCATGCATGTTCGACTTCAGCTCATGTATTCACATGCCTGGACTTGTACTTTGTTCGGGTCGGGACGAAGCGCAAGACCCTGGATCTCTGTCTGTTATGTTTTAGGTTGCGATTTTGTGGATGATCATTACATGACTCATTGGTGGATGGCTGCGCCCATACCTGAGTCTTCATGGATGGCTGCGACCATACCTTATCATTATTCTGGTCTCTTTAGCTGGGTGGCTGCGTCCATTCCACAAACCTTTTCGCATGTCTTTCGGATGGCTGCGCCCATGCCTAGACTGCATGTACTTGATTATCAGAGATATTCGGTCCTTCCTGGTGGTGTTCCGGTTCGGCAATGTTTTGTAAAGCATTTCACCCCTCCCACTCTCTCGGTCTTCATGCTTTAGGGGGCATCTGTTACACAGTAATTTGTCACTGTCTCTCTGTCAGTCACCCTACTGTGTCAGGAGTTCACAATAATCAAGTTCATGCCTTTTGAACTGGCCAAAAACCCATTTTTCCAAAGTTTTCCTCATCAGCGCGTCTGTTTCTAAAATACCCACGATGACTGGCGCTTCATAACAGATCGTGTGCGCTGCCAGCGCGGAAGCACACGACTTTCCCACGCTGATCGAATTTCATGACCAGCGCAGCCTCTGTTTGTATTTACCCGCGCTGACATGGCCCTTTCCATTATGTCTTTGCGACGTCAGCGCGCCAGACCAGTTATGCACCCGCGCTGATCCAGTTTGGGCGAATTTGTTCCAACAGCCAGCCTTCCAGATAACTCCAGACCTGGTTGTTGGCTTTGTGAGTATCGCCTCCCTTCTATGGCATGTCTGTTCGACCCTTTGCAACTACTTCCCTTGAAGATAAGCTCATCCTTCCAAGATTCAAGGAGACTCCTTCTCCTATATAAACCTCTACCATTACCATGAGCAGCTAGTTTGGAATAGCTTGGATTGTGTGGAGCTTATTGTGCTCAGATTGCTGCTACTATAGGTAGTTGGTGTGATAAGTGTGGAAGTGTTTGATTGCTTAGGGAAGGTTGTGTTGTGTTGCTTGTGTGAGAGAGAGCTTTGTTTTGGGAGAATCTACCTCCAAGGGTGAATGCTTAAGAGACTTGCTGGCTGGACCCTCTAGAGAAGGACTCAGCGTCAGAACATTGGTTGTACCTTTCTCTGTTATTGATTTAATAATAGATGACTATTGTTATGGTTCCATTCTCATTTGTCTTGCAATTGTTAATGTGAATTACATCCTTTCTGACTGATGTATAGTTGCTTTTATTAGATTTCACGCTTGTGTTTGTCTGTCTCTTCGTGTGTGCAGGTATCTATTCACGGAGATCGTGGTAGATCGTGACCGGCTGGAGCGAAGGAGCAAGAGCGGCATCTCTTCATCAAACGATAGAGTTGGAATCCAAGTAGGTGTTCTTTGCCTCTTGTTTAATTGCAATTAGGAACTTGCACAGTAGCATTGATTGATTGTTGCTAGACCCGTTCTGGGCTAGTAGGGATCGCCTCTATCCGTAGAGGGGATTTGCCTCTCCAACAGGGGTATTGCAGGGAAACCGGGAAAGATAATCAGCTCTAATGTTATGACAAAGCTTCTAAAAAAGGAGCAAAGAGGTGTAATTTCACAATTATGTTCGCTAGATGTTTCCACATTGAAATCATCTATTTCTCCAGATCTCCAAAAAGTCCTAGACAATCATTCCAAGGTATTTGAGACTCCCAAAGGTGTCCCACCAATTCGTGATCATGATCATGCTATTCATCTGATTCCAGGAAGTGTTCCTCCAAACATCAGGCCGTACAGATATCCCTATGTCCAAAAGAGTGAAATTGAACGTATGGTTGCAGAAATGCTAGAGGCTAGTATAATTCAACCGAGTCAAAGTTCTTTCTCTGCTCCAGTAGTATTGTTGCACAAGAAGGATGGATCATGGCGCATGTGTCTGGATTATAGGGAGCTCAACAAGCTCAGTATTAAAGATAAGTTCCCCATTCCTGTCATTGATGAATTACTGGATGAATTGCATGGATCAATTTACTTCACCAAGTTGGATCTTCGTTCAGGATATCATCAAATCAGAATGAAGATTGAAGACATTCTAAAAACAGCATTTAGAACTCATGAGGGTCATTATGAATTTTTGGTCATGCCTTTTGGCCTTACCAATGCACCTTCAACATTTCAAGGTTTGATGAATTCAATTTTCAAACCATTCCTTATAAAATTTGTGTTAGTATTTTTTGATGATATACTAATCTACAACAAGTCTTGGAAGGATCATGTTGAACATGTTGACAAGGTGCTACAACTATTGGAGGAGAAACAATTATATGCAAAAAGATCCAAATGTTTCTTTGGAGTCCAGGAGGTGGAATATTTGCGTCATATTGTATCTCATGAAGGAGTTAAGGTAGACCCTAGCAAAATTAAAGCCATTAAGGAATGGAAAATCCCCACATCCATAAAGCATCTGCGAGGATTTCTTGGGTTGACAGGGTATTATCGCAAGTTTGTTAAGAATTATGGGAGAATAGCAGCACCTCTAACAACATTATTGAAGAAAGATGAATTTTCATGGACTCTTGAAGCAACAAAGGCCTTTGAACATCTTAAAGAGGCAATGTGCCAAGCACCGGTCTTAGCTACACCAGACTTCACAAAAACCTTTATTATGGAATGTGATGCTTCAAGAAATGGAATTGGTGTTGTTCTAATGCAAGATGAAAGACCCATTGCTTTTGAAAGTTGTCCAATCAAGGGAAAGTTTTTAATTAAAGCTATTTATGAGAAGGAAATGTTGGAAATACTCCATGCACTTAAGAAATGGTGACCCTACCTAATGGGAAGACACTTCAAGGTAAAAACGGATCATGATAGCCTTAAATAATTTTTAGAACAAAGATTATCTTCTGAAGAGCAACAAAAGTGGGTCACAAAGATGTTGGGTTATGACTTTGAAATCATCTACAAAAAAGGGAAGCAAAATGTGGTGGCAGATGCACTCTCAAGAAAGGATGAGGATGTGGAAGCATTGTTGTGCGCCATTTCTATTATCCAACCAGATTGGATAAACGAAGCAAGGGAGGAATGGAAGAATGACGAAGAAGTGTGGGCACTTATTCGAAAGCTACAACAAGATTCCAGTACGTCTGATACATTTAGTTGGAAAAATGTTTCGTTATGGTACAAAGATTGCTTATACCTCTGTAAGAATTCCCAGCTAAAACAAAAGATTCTTATGGAATTGCACACTTCTCCCTTAGGAGGGCACTTAGGATTTCTAAAAACTTACCACAGGGCTAAGAAGGAATTTTTTTGGGATGGCCTTAAATCAGATATTCAAAAGTTTGTGGCGGAATTTTTGGTTTTCCAACAAAATAAAGTGGAAACAATTTAGACACCGGGTCTATTACAACCTTTATCCATTCCAAGCCAACGTTGGGAGGAGGTTTCAATGGATTTTATCACAAGTTTACCCAACTCTGAGGGAAAGAGTGTCATCATGGTGGTAGTTGACAGACTTACCAAGTATGCACACTTTTGTGCATTATCACATCCATTTAAAGCCAGTACGATTTCTACTGCATTTATGGAAACAATTCAAAAGCTACACGGAAACCCAAAGATTATTGTAAGTGACAGAGATCCCATTTTCACTGGAAATTTTTGGACAGAATTATTTTCTTATCTTGGTACTCAGTTAGCTCATAGCTCATCTTATCATCCTCAATCTGATGGGAAAACTGAGATAGTAAACAAATGTTTGGAAGGATATCTTCGTTGCTTTGTATCTGATAAACAGACACAATGGGTCAAATGGTTGCCTCTGGCTGAATGGTGGTATAACACTTCCTTCCATACAGCAACAAAAATGACCCCATTTATGGCACTTTATGGTTATCAACCACCATCCATCACATCATATTTAAGAGAAAATTCTAAGGTTCAGGCAGTGGAACATCACATCGAACATCAACAACAAGTCCTCCAACTCTTAAAGGATAACCTCGTGTTGGCACATAATAGAATGAAACAACAGGCAGATCAACATCGCAATGAAAGAAGTTTTGATGTAGGTGATTGGGTATTCCTACAGCTACAACCATATAAGCAAATGTCCCTCAAGCAAGCTAAGAAGGATAATAAATTATCACCAAAGTATTATGGTCCGTACAAGGTGTTGCAAAAGATTGGTACTATGGCATACAAATTGGAGCTTCCTGCAACTTCTCGATTGCACCCAGTTTTCCATGTTTCATGTTTAAAGAAGGTTATAGGCGACAAGCTCCCAGTTCAAACAATATTTCCAGAACTTGACGAGGAAGGAAAAATTATATTGGAACCGGAAGCAGTCATAGAAACAAGAACTCGACAGCTACGAAATCGATCAATTTCAGAGTATCTTATCAAGTGGAAGAACTTATCCGCTGAAAATTCCACATGGGAGGATGAGAATTTTATGCAGAAGTATCCAGAACTACTCAAGCGTTGAGGACAACACTTTTTTGAAGGCGAGGGGCATGTTGGGTCCCTATAATACTAGTGATTACCCCATTACTATTGTATTTATACCCCTTATTAATATTGTTGTGCCCCTATTGCCCCCATATTGTTATTAATGTGCCCCATAGAATTCCTCTATTGTTATTTTTGTGGCTTTATATTATTATTGTTAGGTCGGCTAGATTATATTGTGACTCCTTAGACTCCTATATATAGAAAGAAGGTTTTTTCATTTGAATCATCCAAGAATTTTTCATTTATGTAATGTAAAGGAGGTTGCCCCCTCGAAGAGGCTGAATTCTAAGGCATTGATCTATCTTTTCTATCTTTTCTTGAGTTGGTTTCATAACATAGTTTTATTCTGTTTCATACTCATTAATCTATAAACAAGATTTCAACCAAAAAAGAGTGGGGGTTTCTAATAATATTTGTATCAACAATTGACTGTCATTAGTTGTGTTTCCATTGAATATGGCACTTGTTTCCAAAATTGTTTCGCAATTACGTTATAGCTTGTCTCTAAGTTTTACCATTAGGATGTGTCATATACTCCTTTGGCTAGTTACTCTTCCATTCAATATCAAGAGTGCTTTGAGCCTCATGTGTCATTGCACCATATCAATGGTGCCCTTGTATTAATCTTACCAAGACATTACTATGTTGTTCCAACTATGTTTAACGGAAATTTCAAGCCTAAGTTAGAAATTTACAATTTTATTAAGATTTTATGTCATGTATCCCTATGTCTATTGTATTTGGTGACTCTATCTCTTTACATAATCTCTCAATTTATGTTTTTTTCTTATTTAAGGGGGATGCATGAAGGCCCTCTTTGACAAATCTCTTCCTATAAACATCAATTTGTTATCTAGGAAATGCATCTAGAAACTGTTGAAATGTGGCAACAAGATATTCCAATTTTAATTTGTCCTTGAATTAAAATTGAGAATTAAAATTAGAATTTAGTCTCACCAGCTACTTGAAAAATAATTAATTAATTCATCTTGGACTAATTAGTTGGAGAAATTCAAGCTAGAAGTCTTTGTGAAGTCATGCAACAGCTATCCCTTAAATTAAGGATATTATCCCTTAATTAAGGAGATAAGGATGAGTTATAATTGAGTTGTAATTATTTAGCTTAGTTAACCAAGTTATGTCCAGTTAAATTAGTTCCAAACAGTTTGAGGAACTAATTGTGAGTTCAGTTAGTTAATGCATGCATGCATCAAACTAGTGTACTCAGGATAACTAAAGATTCTCTCATAAATAACTCATGCATGTCTATTTAGAGAAAGACCCAGTTGAGATTAAAGATAGGGACAATGTATTATCAGTTGCAAGAATTTTCCTATAAGGAAAAATCTTGCATGCAAAATGAATTCATTCCTTGAGATTTGCGCAGTTTTACAGGGTGTAAGATCAGCGTAGGTGATCAGTGTTACACTTGGTAAGAGCTGGATCACCTAGGAAAAATAGCGCAAGGAAATAGGAGCTTGGAGGGCAGAGGAGAAGGCATATGAGAAGTCTATTATGTCTGTGAGCATTTGTGAGGATTGTACTGAGAGTTGGATAGCTGTGAGAGCTAAAGCTATGTGTAATCCTGAGATATTTCCACTTGTATGATAATACAGATAGCGGGGTTTTTTAGCTGAGGCTTTCCCTAGAGTATTATTATGTGTTTCATGTGCATTGATTCTTCTTCTGGTTATATGTGTTCTTCTTGATCTTGCTCAAATCTATTAAACTTCCGCAAGTTTGATTGTAGAAGTAGATTAAATTATTTTTCTTTAGTTATATTGCATTATCAGGTTAATCTACAGTCATAATTTCTACATGGTATCAAAGAAAAGGTTATCAGAGCTGTGAATAGTATACGGAGAAGAGAATTTGAAGTTTGAAGTTTGAGATTGCAAGTACAAATCGAATTCATCACATACCTCAGGTTGTTCAATGGCGTTCTATGGCTTGAGACTCAAGTATGCCTTGGAAGGCAGCTCGAATTACATAGCATGGAAAGTTAGAATGGAAGTTGTATTAGAAGACAATGGTTTGAAGGATTTCAATGATCAAGAAATCCCCAAGCCAGCTGCAGCTAATCCACAAGAATTTTCTAAATGGAAGAAGTGTGTGGTGAAGGCAAGACAAATTCTTCTGGAGGGAGTTCAAGACCATATTGTCTCGAGTCTCCATGGGAAGGATACTCTGTTTTCAAAGTGGAAGACATTGAAGGACCTCTATTAGAACAATAGCGACCAGAGGAAAATGGAGCTCAAGGATAAGCTTCGGAAAATAAAGCTGGAGAAGGGCAATATTATTTCTACATATCTGAACAAGCTCACCACCTGCAAAGATAAGCTTAGTAGTGTGGGAATAACTACTTCCGATGATGATATGGTGAGCCTTGCCCTCCTCGGTCTTCCAAAGAGCTGGAATAACTACTAGGACTCTGTAAATGGAAGAGAGAAACTGTCAGATTGGGAACAACTGTGGTCGGATCTCATGCAGGAGGAGATCAGGAGGAGCACTCAAGATGGTTCTTCATCAAAAAATGATGATGAAGAAAATTTGGCCTTAGCGAGTAAGGTAAGGAAAGGGAAAGGGAAGGCTTCCCATTCCAAATCGAATTCTTCTCATGGAGGGAAGAAGGGTGACAAATCTAAAGTGAGATGCTTTAATTGTCACGAGATGTGACATTATACAACTAATTTCCCATCGAAGAAGTCCAAGAAGGGATCCACAAAAGGATCAAAAGGTGAGGCATTAGCCTCTCAGTTCAAAATGGACTTTACCCTCATCGCATGTATGTTTCATCGATGGTAGGTTGTGTTTAGTATCTTGACAGTGGAGCCTCGTTCCACATGACCAGCAATAAAAGTTTATTCAGTACCTTGGAGGCGAAAGACCTCAAGATGCGCATAGAGATGGGTGATGATGGAAAGTATGGTGTTTCAAGAGTGGGCACGATTGCTTTTTAGAGGGAGCATGGAGCTCCTCTCACCTTGACAAATGTGAAGTATGTGCCTGGACTGAAGAAGAACTTGGTATCGTTCGCGATGTTGGAGGACAAAGGCTACGATGTTGTCTTCAATAAAGGAAAAGCATTCCTAAGACACATAGCCATGGGGCAGACCAAGGGGATTGGGATTTGAGTGAATAATCTCTATAAACTAGAGGTAGATGATTATGTCGCATTGAGTTTGAAAGCAGAATTGGTGCAAAGCCAAGACATTGGCAAGTTATGGCACAAGTGGTTGGGCCATTTGCATCATGGGGCCTTGAAGATAATGCAGCAGATATCTACAGGACTTCCCGAAGGTAAACTTGAGTAAGTTGACACATGCAAAGGTTGTACCTTGGGAAAGTATGCCAAGTCTTCCTTTCATGATCGAGATAGTTGAGTAGAATTAATCTTAGAGTGAGTTCATACTGATTTGTGTGGACCATTCTCAACGGAATCCACAACGAAGCAAAGGTATTATGTGATTTTCATTGATGATTATTCCTGTAAATTCTGGATTTATTTCATGCAAAAGAAGGATCAAACCTTCTAAAAGTTTTGTGAGTTCAAAGCTTTGGTTGAGAAAGAATCAGGGAAGAAGATCAAGGCCTTGAGAAGCAACAACGGTGCATAATATGTCTCTCAAGAGTTTAATGACTTCTGTGTAGTAGAAGGAATTAAATGGGAGTTGACGACACCTCATAACCCACAGCAAAATGGGGTGGCCGAGAGGAAGAACATAACGATTGTAGCGGCAGCACGGGCGATGCTGCATGATGGATGAAGCATGCAACACATCGGTCTATTTGCAAAATAGAAGCCCGCATCGCATACTTGGGATGAAAACATCAAAGGAAGCTTTCTTTGATAAGAGACTAGATGTGGGTCACTTCAGGATCTTTGGCTCATCGGTATATTTCCATATGACAAAGGATGCACGGAAGAAGCTTAAGCTGACAACGGAGTTGGGGATACTTGTGGGTTAGACTAATACACCCCACAACTATCGAGTGTACTTTCCTACTAGTCAGATGACAGTGGTTCATAGAGATCTCAAGTTTGATGAGCAAAAGGCCATGTGAGTTTCCCTTGAGAGGGAGCTCCAACTACAGGCTGTGGAGGAACTATTGGTTCCTAAGGAGGCGGAGCCTCAGACTAATGCAGAGCAGCCACATGCAGAGGTTCTAGGAGTGGATACATCCACTCAAGAAGAGTCTTCTAGAGATGGACTGAAGCACACAAGAGAAGCTGACATATTATTGTCAGATGCGAGAGAGAATGTGAGAGAACCATCTTCTCAACGCAAATTGAGGAGGTCATCTGAAAGGTACCCTAGATACATGGCCCTTGTTGGGGAATGTGTTGAGACTGAGCCATCTTCCTTTGAGGAAGCAGTCCAACAAAAAATTTGGGTTGATGATATGGTGGAGGAGTATGACTCCATAGTTTGTAACAATGTTTAGGATGTGGTTCCAAGACCAAAGAACAAGTCAGTTGTGTGTTCCTGTTGGCTTTACAAGGTAAAGCAAGTTGCTAATGGTAGTGTGGAGAAACATAAGAAAATATTTGTTGCCTGTGGTTTCTCACAGGTCGAGGGGATTGACTATGATGAGACTTTTTGCTCCTCTAGCAAGGTACTCATCTATCAGATCGATGTTGGCACTATCAACATAGATGGGTTGAAAGATCCATCAGATGGATGTGAAGACTGCATTCCTCAATGGAAAGATTGAGGAAGAGGTGTACACAGAGCAGCCGGAAGATTTTGAGACCTTCGATCATGAGTCGCATGTGTGCAAACTCAAGAGAGCTTTGTACGGGCTAAAGAAAGCACCTCGTGCTTGGTACACGAGGATCGACAACTACTTCACCGGGTTGGGCTTCACAAAGAGTGAAGCGGATGCAAACCTGTACCACATCATGGTGAAAGGTAAGCAATTGATCATTGTACTTTATGTTGATGATCTCATAGTCACAGGTGATTATCAGTTGATCATGTCTTGCAAGGAGGACCTTGCAAGAGAATTCGAGATGAAAGACATGGGTCTCATGCATTACTTCCTTGGCATGTAATTATGGCAGAAGGATAGGGAGTTGTTTGTGTCTTAGGGCAAGTATGCCAATGAGATACTCAAGAGATTCCACATGGAGAAGTGCAAGCCAATGTAGACTCCTTTAGCAGGTAACTAGAGGAAGGAGGATGCTACTTCAGGAGAAGTAGTAGAAGCTATTGTGTACAAGCAGCTTGTGGTTCACTGATGTACTTAGTGAACACACGACCAGATTTGTGCTATGCGGTGAACCAATTGAGTCAAGCTATGGTTCAGCCTACCAAGATGTTTTGGAAGGTGGCAAATCATGTATTGAGATACCTCAGAGGCGCATATCAGTATGGATTACGGTACAGACGGATAGAGGGAGTGAAGCTACAAGGCTTCACTGATGCAGATTGGGCAAGGAGTCCATTAGATCGAAAGATCACATCAGGTGGAATTTTCAATATTGGGTCAATGGAAGTTTCTTGGTACAACAGAAAACATAGGTCAGTTGCACTCATCACAACAGAGGCCGAATACATGTCTGCAAGTCAGGTAGCATGTGAGGCCATCTAGATGCAGAAAATTTTAGTTGGTTTGTGTGATCATGGGATGGATCCAACTGTGATCTATTGTGATAATCAGAGTTGTATCAAACTCTCTAAGAACCCAGTATTTCATGATAGTTCCAAGCACATTGACATTCGGTATCATCATCTCAGATACTTTGTAGCGAGGAGGATCATGTTGTTGCAATATATTTCAATAAAGGAGCAAGATGCTGACATTTTGACTAAGGCATTGTCAAAGTGTAAATTCGACTTCCATAGAGACTGTTAGTACTCAGAATGAACCTCAAGGCTGAGAAGAGGCAATTCTGAGGTAACCACAGACCAAGCTTTTGATCTGGCATCAAGCCCTGCCAGACCGGAGAGGGCACTCTCTTTGCCAACACAACATGGTTGCAATAAGTGAACCTTAGGCTAGCTATGGAATGTGGGGATTTGTTTGAAAGGTTTTTGGGTCAAAAACAACAAGAGAAAGGACCATTGGGCTATGGAGTCGATGCTATATTCTGCTGGCAAACTTGGGGCAAAGTAAGTGCAATGTTCAGCGAGATAAAATATTGCAAATGTGAGAAGAAAAGGGGAGAAATCCTACTGCCCTGTAGCCATCAAACAGGGGATGGATCTATAGTAGCAGCGTTAGACGAAAGAGAAACACAGGGTTTCTCAAGAGAGCATCTAACAGAAGATGGATTCTGCAAAAAAAACCACTACATTTAACAACAAAATCATCATGAAAGGAGCATCGTGTGTAGATGAATTCCTAACGCATCTCTTAGATAATGATGTAACAAAGTAGATAAAACAAAATATGTAAGTGAATTGCAGGAAAAACATACTAGACACTAAACAACCACAACAAGAGAAAATCATGTGCAAAATATCTAAGAAAACTATACATAGTAAAAGCCCATTTTGATCCCTAGTGACAGGCTATGAAGACTAGAACTAATAGAGACAAGATCGGGGTGGCAAATAATCCCTTTCTTGTTGAGAGGGAGTGTTGAAATGTGGCAACAAGAATATCACTAAGGCATATTCTTCATACACAGGAGCCAATCACGCATTTGATCATATCTTCTGATCTGGGAGCCAGTTTTGGGAGTGTGATATACCGTTGGAAAGATTTTTCCAAGTTGCTTCTGATGGACACACTTATGACACATTTTGCACTAAAAACCATGTGAAAAATATCTAAGGAAACCAGACACATTAAAAGCCCATTTTGATCCCTCGTGACAGGCTGTGAAGACTAGAACTAATAGAGACAAGATCGGGGTGGCAGATAATCCCTTTCTTGTTGAGAGAGAGTGTTGAAATGTGGCAACAAGAATATTCCAATTTTAATTTGTCCTTGAATTAAAATTCGAATTTAGTCTCATCAGCTGCTTGAAAAATAATTAATTAATTCATCTTGGATTAATTAGTTGGAGAAATTCAAGCTAGAAGTCTTTGTGAAGTCATGTAATACTTATTCCTTAAATTAAGGAGATTATCCACTAATTAAGGAGATAAGGATGAGTTAAAATTGAGTTGTAATTAGTTAGCTCAGTTAACTAAGTTATGTCTAGTTAAATTAGTTCCAAACAGTTTGAGGAACTAATTGTGAGTTCAGTTAGTTAATGCATGCATGCATCAAACTAGTGTACTCAGGATAACTGAAGATTCTCTCATAAATAACTCATGCATGTCTATTCAAAGAAAGTCCCAGTTGAGATTAAAGACAAGGGTAGTGTACTATCAGTTGCAAGAATTTTCCTATAAGGAAAAATCTTGCATACGGAAGGAATTCATTCCTTGAGATTTTCGCAATTTTACAGGGTGTAAGATCAGTGTAGGTGATCAATGTTACACTTGGTAACAACTGGATCACCCAGGAAAAACAACGCAAGGAAATAGGAGCTTGGAGGGCATAGGAGAAGGCATATGAGTAGTCTATTTTGTCTGTGAGCATTTGTGAGGATTGTATTGAGAGTTGGCTAGCTGTGAAAGCTAAAGCTATGTGTAATCCTGAGATATTTCCACTTGTATGATAATACAAATAGCAGGGTTTTTTAGCTGAGGCTTTCCCCAGAGTATTCTTCTGTGTTTCATGTGCATTGATTCTTCTTCCGGTTATATGTGTTGTGCTTGATCTTGCTCAAATCTATTAAGCTTCCGCAAGTTTGATTGTAGAAGTAGATTAAAGTATTTTGCTTTAGTTATATTGCATTATCAGGTTAATCTACAATCAGAATTTCTATAGAAACCAACTAGTGCCTTTGAGCTTATAACCATTAGTGGAAGCTTTCCTCGTGATTTCCAAAGAGTTTATCTTATTTATCCCTACTTAACAATACCTTCAAGTTCTCAATATCAAATCATCTATTCACACTTTTTAGATTCTATTAGGTTCCTTTGGGTCTATTTTCATCGTTGATGTGTCATCATGTGTTTGTTAATATATTTTTTTCATTGTTCAATAATTAAATGGTTTCTACCATGCTTATAATCAACTCACATATTTTCATGTTATAGACTCATACCATTAGGGTTAGGATGAATACCTTGGCATTAGGGGCATCTCGCTCATTCATGCTACCCCTCCTAAGCTATGATGGAGTATCTCACTATGCTGTGTGATTTGACCACTAATTATGGTACCCTCATTCATCTTCGATGTATTCCCAATGTATACTATGACGTAGATCCACATTGTTCTTTTTCTTGGCTATGATCTTTTTGTTGATGAAATGGATCCATAATGTATTTATTTATGGCCACATGTTTTCATTTCTTGTCATATATCCATAGTGTACTGTCTTGGTGACCATGATTTGTTACCTCTTGTATTGAACATGGGTATGCATACTTTGGGGATGATCAACATAATTGGTTAATGATTTATTTCATTCCTGCCTTGTTCCATCATCTTCTACTCCTTCCTTATTGTTGCAAATGCAGAAAGAAATTCCTAATTTAATTTTTCCCAAATTTATTAGGAGAAATTCGAATTTCAATTTTAGTAAAATACTTGGAGGTAGTTAACTGAGGTGGCATGGCCTTGTCACTTAGTTAACTCAGTGAATTCAAGTTGGATACATTTGAGTTATGTTTAGTTATGATTGATTGCTAATTTCTAGCAATCTGGTTCAATTAATTTGAGTTATTATGAGTTTAACTAGTTCTAACTAATTAAGAACTAGTGGAGGGTCTAGCAGTGGGGTGTAACTTCAACTAATATTTCATTTAATGCATCAATTAGCCCCGAATATTTGATGCATGCAGATAACTCCATTTACCCAGTTGAGATTGGAGTTCAAGGGCAGTATACTATCAGTTGAATAATTTTCCAAATTCTACAGGTGGTGCATGCAATCAAAGAAATGCCTAAAGGAATTTGCAATTCCCAATGAGAAATTTCCCTAATAAACAGGGGGCTAACTCCTTATTGAACAAAGGAAGGAAATAGGAGCTTGGGCAGGCAAATAATTGGCTAAGTATTTTCCAGGGTCAGTCTGTGAAGCAGTGAGATAAATTATACTAGTGCTGAGGTTGCTTACGATTGAGCAAGAATTGTATTTCTTTTCTATTTTCTGATTAATGCAATATAGACAGGAAGGGGTTTTGAGTTGTTTCTTTCCCCTAGATGAAATCCGTAGTATGTGTGTTGAATCTTGTCTCATGTTTATGTTGTGATTTCATAGTCAATTAATTTCTTTCTGATGATGAGTAGAGTAGATTCAATTCTTTTTTTTTTAGTAAATTACACAAGAAGTTTGAACCTACAAGAAATTTCTACACTTATGCTACCACAATTACTATGTACTATCATATGCATTTGTCCATTATTTCCTATTTTGAACTCATGCATTAAGGGGCATATTTTATAACCTTATTTATCATGCTTGGGTTGGCTTGAGAGACCTGCCTTTGTAATTATGCTAATACTAGCACCTATCCCTAAGAAATTAAAATTGAGAGCATCATCACTCCTGGTTTATTGACAAGGAGTGATGATCACTCTCTATACTCTAGCAGGGAGTGATGACCCTCATAAGATTATAGAATTTCTCTTCTCTAAGGATATCAATTTGAGAAGATTTGAATCACCTTGTATAATGGCTTGGGAACTCGTATTATGTTAGTGTCAATCTTTGCAACCTTCCACCAGTGATCAAATATACTCTTATAAAGTGGTCTTGGGGTGTCAAAGTCAATTTTTTGTCATTTCAGTGAGTCTTCAAGGAAAATTTGACCACTAGGTATTAGGTCTAGGATTGTTTTCACTCCTTCCAAAGTTTTCCAATTTTTGGTCCATGTCACCATTCGGCTGAGTGTGCCATCATTCAAAGAGTTTTCATCATAATTTCAGGTTCCAATGGGTCATTTTACACCTTGTTTGTGCTTCAGTTGTGCTTAGGTAAGGCTCATTTCCCTCTTATAGGGTTTTGAAGGTAATTTGTCTTGGATGGTCAGATCATCAACAAAACTTGTATCCTGATGCTCATACACCTTCCCCTATCCTTAATATACCTTCTTAAACACTTCCCATCACTGATATCCCTCAAATTATTTATTTTCCCACAAACCCTAGCCTATTGCTATAATTTGACACTTATCTAGGTTAGGCCTGTGTTTTGCCATTTTCGACCCCTTCCCCTCACTCAATCCTTGAAATTCCACTTTCCCCTACTTCCTAACATCCCTCCTTCTTCCCAAAATTTTCTCAATAATTTAGAAGCCCCGGATCCCCTTCATTTCCCTTCATTTCTAAAAATCCCCTGTTCCACATATCAGGATAGTTTTTATTCAAATGACGTTTCTAACCAAGAAAATATGGATTTGACAAAAGTGAGAGAGGTTATTGTCTATCATAGACAAAAGAAGAAAAACCTCCTTCATTTTTTACATAGGTCTCATGGTTTGGGATACATGTCCACAACGTCATTTGCCTCAGGAGAGTTGATGCACTTCTAAAATGATCTTGGGAAAAGATATTTGTCTCCTATATGGAATGTCCAAAATACTTTCTTGATGAGTTAAATGATAACTAGACACAACGATATTTCCGATGAGCTATCATGAAATGGAGTTGAGGAAGACCTCCAAAAGTTGAATGTAACAGCACTCTGCATTTTGGCAGCCTCATTCTGCACATTTTGACCTGTCTTGGAATATTGAGATTTTGACAGAGAAAATGAGCTCCAAATTGAAAAATTCAAGATGTTCTAGAAAGTAGACATGAATAAATTTCCAAAAAGCTATCATGCGCTTAATTTGGAAACTGTGAAAGCCTCCAAAAGTGGCCTGAAAAAATGTGTTGCGCATAGAGCAGGAGGCGTTGCGCATAGAGACAAAGCGTTGCACATGGGGCAGTTTCTCGAGTGTTAAATTGAACACCGCTGCACACCTGTAGGTGGCGCTGCGCATAGGGCCATAAAGGGCCAAAATGCTCTCCTACCACCTAAAAGAATTGTGTTTTCCTTCTTTGGCCCTCAAGCAAGTGTTACCCCTAAGCTTCACTCTTGGCATTCAATTCATTTACTTGAGGTTAATTTGCTATGCCAAAATTAAAACCCTAAAATTCTTCCATTTATTCCTTAAAAACCCTAACCCTTTCTATACCTCCTTTCACTTATTCCTAAAAACCCTAATCCCTCCCATATCTCCTTTCACCTATTTTCAAAACCCTAACCCCTCCTACATATCCCTCCATATTCCTTATTCCTTCATCCCCAAAGCAACATCCTAAAACCCTAGTCCCTCTCTCTCATTTTCATAGTTTATACCCTCCTTCTCATTAGTCCACCAATACCACATAAGATCATTTCCCCTTCCCTTATTCCTAATCACCCATACTCACTCCTTCCATACCTTCTCTAGGGGTACATAGCTTCAAAACTTAGAAAACATGGATAAGGAAGACCTTTCAGCAGTGCTCAGGTAAAGAAAGAAGAGAAGGTCAAAGAGACTAAAGCCATTGAGGTGCCTGAGACCTATAAGACATACCAGAGGGGGGCAAGAAAATTGTTTGCAGCTGATAGGCAATTGTTTTCTCCACTTGGTGTGGAAGGGACCTTGCCTTCTTCATCAACTCATAGGCAAATGCTTACTCCACAAGGTGTGGAAGGGGCTTTGCCTTCTTCATCAACACAGTAGGTACAGGTGCAACAGCTGCATAAAGGGAAGGAAAAGATGTTGGAGGAAAGTTTTGATGATGAGGAGGAGAGGGATTTTGATTTTATGGAACATGATGAACCAGAACAACCTCATATTCATCATGGTGTAGAGACAGTTGACTTGGAGGCTCAGGATGAAGCAACAAAAGAAAACATCATCATACAGTGGAAAGAGGCTCAAATCCAAGCATTGATGGACAACTTGGTGAGAGCCAAGTATGTCATCATATATTTGAAACAAGAGAAAAAGTAGCTGAGTGATAAGTAGGTCCTCATGGAGCTGGAACTTCTCAAGACAAAAAGACAAAGTGACAAGGGAAAATCAGCAATGCAAGAGGAAGAAGCACCGATCACCTTGACTTCACTTGAGAAGGAAATTAAGGGGGATAGAGAAAATTGGTTTGAAAGGGTCAACTTTCACTTAGAGAAGTTTATAGGCAATTGTTTTCCCCACTTGGTGTACATAAATATTCCCTGTAATTGAATTGTCATTTTTAACCCAAAAAGTACAACTTAAAAAACAAAACTTCTAAGATAATGTAACATCATTCTTTAAAATGAACCATTCTAAATTTCATGGCACATTTAACATTTATATACTGTCAGATTCTGCTTGCCACGTCATATTTATACATCGACGAATTACTTCGATAATATTACATGTGTGGTGAACAGGGATATATGAATTTTGAAATTTTGAAATCTCATTGGAAGGTATTTGTCTACAAATTTAATGAGAAGCTGAAATTTGATGAAACTTCTCAGATAACGAGATGATTGAATTCTGCACACTATTATTTTTAGAATTGTATTCAAAGAATATTAAAAAGACCCGGAGTTGAGAGGAGGAGGAAGCAGTGAATTCAAGACCGTTGGATTACAAATTCCACGGTGGCGTTTTGAATTAAAATTATAACGATCTATCAAGTTAACGGAGAAAATAGATGCAAAAGCCATCAAAAAAATTAAATGCATTATTCCAGAGGCTGTAGTATTGCTGCAACCAGCTTTCAATAAGCTCAACCTCTTGCCTGCGCTGCTGTACCAGCCAGTCAAGTCTTCACTTGTCCAGAAACGAAAATTACCATAGTGGGCTTCTGCCAACATATAATATCCAGATCGCAATTTCAAATGAGCCACATTATAACAATAGCAAAAATGATAAATTTTCTAATGAACAGCTTTAAACCTACCATCTTCGGCAACTACCGCTACAAACCTGTCAGATAAATTCGTTAGTACTTTGCAATTCATTGTATCACTTCTACTACCCAAGAAAATATTAAAAAACAAAAAGGACATGTGCATCTTTTTAGGTTGACGGAAGTTTTGGCAAATTGCTCATGAGAATGATAAATAATGCATTTGAAAATAGTCTAATTACTTTATACGACTTCATTTTCCTAAAATAAAATTAATTTAGGGCTTATGGTAAATATTTATTGAGATTTACTTATACTATTTGATTTTCCAAAAAAAAAAAAATTTAGGGCTTATGGTAAATATTTATTGAGATTTATTTAGACACAAATACTAGCACAAGAAAATTGGTCTGAGTTTGGTTTTTCTTTGTCTAAATAGTGGCCCAACTTATTTCCAATATCTTTTAGTGCATCAAGCCCCCAAAGATGGAGAGGGAGGTGAGGCGGCACAAAAGTAATTTCAAAATTTGGATTGAAATGGCGAGTCCATGGCATGACAAAGAAACTAAAATAAAGCCTTGACATTAAAATCAAATCTCTTTCCAATTTATTGACAAATAAAAAGACATAAAAACTTCTCCCTATCCAAAGAAAATTACCTCACCTTAAAGCTTTCCAGGATTCTGTTAGTTTTGTTGTATCGGATGTGTTCAATTGACGAAATTTTGTGGAGAGGCTAGAATACATGAGATCTCCAAAATCCAAAAATTGTTGTTGGAAATTCCACCTAGAAATGACTTAATTAGATTATTAGTTGTTTTTTATATATTTCCTAAGTCTAAACTTAAGAAATATGACTAAATAATCAGAATTAATTAAGTTAAAGTGTGAATCTTCTACAAACTCACACGGATCGACTTCTAGATAATCCTAGTCATAGATTAAGATCTAATCTTGTTGTTGAAATTTCAACAAAGGGTTATACGAAGAAAGTCGATGGCGTTTGGAAAATATACTTGTAGAGTTTGATTTTGCTGGGAAATCAATTTCTAGAGTAGCAATTGTGTATTTCCAGAAGTGATTCAGTGAGGTCGAAGCAATGAGAAAGGGGCAGAGATAGTGAGGCTAGAGGGAGTTTTTCCAGATCCAGCGAGTACATTGCAGAGAGGCAATGATTTCCATAAAGAGGCAGCGCAGAGCCCTCTTGGGGAGATTTCCATTTTGCTGAGGAGAAGTCAAGATTGTAGAGGGTCCGAGGCAAAGAGTACCAGTTTCCCAAACAACACCAGACGAGACTATGAGAGGAGACACAGTTCTGAGCTTATGGGACATAGTAGTTGCGTAGGCTGACGTAGTGACTACGCAGAGGGAGCAAGGAGCAGCTCAATTCGAGCTGAGGTCAGTGTGGGATCGCTTGTAGAGTGAGAAATTTTTCTCACTAGTTATTATTGCCAATTATTTCTCTGTTTGGATTGCTAGCTTAAGCATTCATAGCTTGTACTCAGATTTTCACTATTGCATAATATTAAAACCCTTAGTTGTTGCATCGGTTTGAGTTAGGTTTTTTCAGGAACTTAGTCCAAAAATAACGGTGTATATTGTGTGTGTGCATCTATTTCTTCCAGCGTTTTTATTTCTTCCGCGGTATTCTTTTTTAAATGTATTTGTTTCAATATTTGTCGTAGCACACAACAAATAATTTGTTTAGTTAAATTAACAAATAGAATAAATAACATCAGTTGTTGCAATAGAATTTGGGGTTAACCGAATTTTCACATGGTATAAGCGCACAAATTGTAAGCTGGAGAGCTTAGTAGCAGAAGGGAAGAGGAATTTTGTAGCTATGAATAAGGCTTAAGAAGAAGTTTGAAACCCTTAAAGGCAGCGCAGTTCTTGGCCAGGAGGGTCAATTTCTTGAGGACAAAATCAATTTCTCTAAGAGAGAAACAGAAAAAATCAGATTTCGCAAGTTTGAGGATTACCAGAGGCAGAGGGAGTAGCTAGTATTTTCCTTGCAGAGAAGATCTCTAACTGGACACAGTATTTTGCAGCAGTTTCTAGTGAAAAATAACGCTAGGAGGAAGAAAGAGCACACACCGAGGGAAATTTTCCTCAGGGGACTTCTTTCTTTAGAAGTTCAATTTTTCTTTTGCAAGTCAGTAGCCATTGTGAGTAGATTTACTCACTCCAGTAAAGAGTGTGTAGAGCCTAGCGGCAGCTAAGAAAAAGAGAAGTGGATGATTTTGACATCATTTGAGATGGCCAGAGATGGGAAGGATCCAGGGAAGAGCAGAATATTAGATCCAGTTGCTACAAATTTCTCACATGGATCAATATCCTTGCTACAAGAGCCCAACAGAATTAGTAACAGGAGGATCACAGTGTCGGCACGTTCAATGAGTGTTAAGAAATGGCAACAAGAAATTCCAATTTAATTTTATCCTTGAATTTAAACTGAGAATTAAAATAGAATTCTATTCTCATAGCAACTTGTAAATAGTTAATTAAGTTTAATTAACTTAATTAGCTTAGGAATTTCAAGTTGGAAGTCTTTTGGAATTCATGTATATTTTCTCCCTAAATTTTAGGGGTCTAGTATGAGTTTAGATTGAGTTGTAATTAGATAACTCATTTTACTGAGTTATAAACAGTTAAGCTAGTTGTAACTGTTCGTTGAACTAGTAGAGGATTATCAGTCAGTCAGTGCACTAGTGCATCCACATGTGCTACTCCAGATAACTGAGATTCACTCATCGGAAACTCATGCATGCCAGTTCTGAGAAAGACCCAGTTGAGACTAGAGTGCAAGGATAGTGTACTATTAGTTGTATGATTTACTGAGTTGTATAGATCATGCATGCAATTAGGAAGAGGACCTAGATTGGATTGCGCAATTTTGGAAGCATTGTATTCCCATTAATATGGGTTATTCAGCCTAGGAATTGCGCAAGGAAATAGGGGTTTACAGGCAGTGGAAATTGGCTAAGTATTGGCTAAGTATTGGCTAAGAGTGGACTTGTGAGGTAGAGAGTTGAGCATACTTGTGTGGAATTGTGCTAGTGAGAACAAGATTTGTATCTTAACTCATATTTCCGATTAATGCAATATAGATAAGAAGGGTTTTGAGCAGTGGTTTTCCCCAGAAAAACTTATTGTGTTATGTGCCATTGATTTTTCTTCTTCTTGTTCATATTGTTTTCATCAATATATTGGCTTCTGCTGGTTGAAAGTAGTAGTAGATTCTTGTCTCTTGTTTTATTAGATTACATGAGCTTGTGAATCTACAGGAAAATCTACATGGTATCGGAGCCGAAGAAAATATACTAGAGGAGATATTGAGGTTTTGAGTTTTGGGTTACAGGTGAAATTCGAATTTGCAATACATACTTTGGGATTGGCAGATGGTGTTCTATGATTTGCGACTTGAATATTCCCTGAAAGGAAACTCAAATGATATAGCCTAGAAGGATAGAATGGAGGTTGTGCTGGAGGATAATGGCTTGAATAAATTCATTGATCAAGACATTCCTAAGTCAGGGGCATCAAATTAACAGAATCTAGTCGAATGGTTGAAGTGTGTTTCAAAAGTGAGGCATATAATCCTTGAGGGAGTTCGAGACCACATTGTCTCGAGTCTCCATGGTAAAGAAACTTCATATGCTATGTGGAAAGCATTGATGGACTTGTATCAGAACAACAGTGACCAAAGGAAATTGGCACTAAAGGAAAAACTGTGAAAAATCAAAATGGAGAAAGGCGAGACTATTCCAAAAACTTGACCAAGTTCACACAATGTCGTGATGAACTTGGAAGTGTCGGAATCACAATTTCTAAGGATGGTATGGTGGGTCTTGATCTTCTGGGACTCCCAGAGAGTTGGAATGGTTATCAAGGCTCTATCAATGGTCGAGAGAAGCTACCAGATTGGGAACGGTTGTGGTCAGATTTGATGGAGGAAGAGATCAGGAGGAACACCAGGGATGGCTCTTCATCAAACATTGATGATGAAGAGAATTGTGCCTTAGCGATTAAGACAAAGAAAGGGAAAGGGAAAGCTTCCCATTTCAAATCATATTCTTGTCATGGAGGCAAGAAGAAATACATGACAAAAGTGAAATGCTTTCATTGTCATGAGTTGGAACACTTTGCTACAAATTGTCTGCTCAAGAATTCCTCAGGAGGAGCGGCGGGCGAGGCTTTGGCCTCTCAATTTAAATTGGAATTTTCCCTCATTGTATGCATGGTGTCATCAATGATGGAAAGTGTATGGTACTTAGATAGTGGAGCTTCATTCCACATGATTGGCTACAAGGTGTTATTTAGTGACCTGGAGGAGAAAGATCTCCAAATGCATATCGAGATGGGTTACGATGAGAGGTATAGTGCTAATAGATTGGGCACGCTTACTTTTCAGAGGGAGCATGGGGCTCCAATCACCTTGAAGAATGTTATGTATGTTGTCGGGCTGAAGAAGAACTTGGTATCCATTGCAATGCTTGAGGATAGAGGTTATGATGTGATCTTATTGAAAGGAAAGACGTTCCTTTGACACATAGCCACGAGTCAAGTAAAGAAGATAGGGATTCGAGTGAAGAATCTCTATAAGATGAAGGTAGAGGATTGTGTTTCTTTGAGCACGAAATCAGAGATGGTGTAGATCTGAGATGTTGGTGAGTTGTGGCACAGACAATTGGGTCACTTGCATCATGGGGCTTTGAAGATCATGCATCAAATCTCCACTAGTTTTCCCAAAGGTACACTAGAGAAAATTGATACATGCAAGGGGTGTACTTTGGGTAAACACACCGAGTCTTCCTTTCACGACAAAGACATTCGAGCAGAGGTTATTCTACAGCAAGTCCATTCAGATGTGTGTGGACCATTCTCAACAACATCCATGGCCAAACATAGGTATTATGATATAGTTTGAAGACTTTTCTCGAAAATGCTGGATAATTTTCATGCAGGAAAAGGATCAAATATTCACAAAATTTTGTGATTTTAAAGCATTGGTGGAGAAAAAGTAGGGAAATATGGTTAAAGATCTATGTAGTGATAACGGTAGTGAGTATATCGCAAATGATTTTAAGAACTTATGTGCAGTAGAAGGGATTAAATGGGATTTTACGACACCCCATAACCCTCAGCAGAATGGGGTGGCCGAGAGGAAGAACAAAAGCATAGTAGGGGTAGCGAGAGTGATGTTGCATGATCAAGGTCTCCCACCACACTTATGGGCTGAGCCATGCAACATAGCGGTTTATGTTCAAAACCAACCCACATCAAATACTTGGGATGAAGATTCCAAAGGAGGATTATTCTAGTAAGAGGCCAAGTGTTGGTCACTTCAGGATTTTTGGGTCATTGGTTTTTTTCCATGTGACCAAAGATGCATGGAAGAAGCTTGAGCCGATAACAGAGTTGGGGATATTTGTGGGGTACACTGATACACCTCACAACTATCAGGTGTACTTGTCAACCAGCAGGATGATAGTGGTTCACAGGCCATGCAAGCTTCCCTTGAGAGGGAGCTTGAGCTACATGCGGTTGAGGATATTTTAGCTCCTAAGGTTGAGGAGCCTCAGATTGATGTGGAGCAGCCACATCAAAGGATTCGGGAATAGATACATCCACTCAGGCAAAGTCTTCCAGAGATGGGAGAAAGGACACCGAAGAGTCTAATAGGTTATTGCATGATGCACAAGAGAATATGGGAGCCCCCACATCTTAGCACAGGTAGAGGAGGTCACCTGATACATGGCTCTTATGAGTGGATGTGTTGAGACAAAGCCATATTCCTTTGAGGAAGTAGTGTAGAAACCATTTGGGTTGATGCCATGGTGGAGGAGTATGACTCCATAGTTTATAACAGTGTTTGGGGTTTGGTACCAAGATCAGAGGATAAGTCTATGGTGAGTTCTTGTTGGCTTTAAAAGGTAAAGCAAGTTGTAGATGGTAGTGTGGAGAAGCATAAGACTAGATTTGTCACCCGTGGCTTTTCACAGGTAGAGGGGATTGGCTATGATGAGACCTTTGCTCCTGTTGCAAGGTACTCGTCGATGAAATCTATATTGGCACTATCAGTGTAGATGGGTTAGAAGATACATCAAATGGATGTGAAGTCAACCTTCCATAATGGAATGATTGAGGAAGACGTGTACATAGAGAAGCTTGAAGGTTTTTAAATCTTCAACCATGAGCCACATGTGTGCCGGATCAAGATAGTGTTGTATGGGCTGAAGTAGGCACCTCGTTCTTGGTACACCCAGAAATATAGCTACTTCACCCGGTTGGGCTTGACGAAGAGTGAAGCAGATGCGAACCTGTACCACATAGTAGTGGAAGGAAAACTATTGATCATTGTGCTTTATGTTGATGATCTCATACTGGTAGGTGATGATTAGCTAATCAAATTTTGCAAAGAGGACCTTGCAATAGAGTTTGAGATGGACTTGGGGCTCATGCATTACTTTCTTGGCATGGAATTATGGCAGGGTGTTTGGGAAATGTTTGTGTCTCAAGGAAAGTATGCCAACGAGATACTCAAGAGGTTCTGCATGGAGAACTATAAACCTATGGATACTCCTCTAGCTAGTAACTAGAGGAAGGAGGATGTTACTTCAGGAGAGCTAGTGGAATCTATTGTTTACAGGCAGCTTGTGGGTTCACTCATGTACTTGGTGAACACACTACTGGATTTATGCTATGCAGTTAACCAACTGAGTCAAGCGATGGTTAGGCCTACCAAGCTATATTGGAAGGCAGAAAAGCATGTATTGAGATACCTCAGAGGCACTACTCAGTATGGATTATGGTACAGACAGACAGAGGGAGTGAAGCTTCAAGGCTTCACGGATGCAGATTGTGTGAAGAGTCCATCTGATGAGAAAAGCACATCAGGAGGGATTTTCAGTATTAGGTCAGCGACAATTGCTTGGTACAGAAGGGAACAAATATTAGTTGCACTTAGTTCAGTAGAGGGAGAGTACATGGTTGCAAGTCAGGTAGCACGTGAGGCCATCTGGATGAGGAATATCCTGGTTGGTATGTTTGGTTAGTAGATGGATCTGACAGTGATTTACTACGATAATCAAATTTGTATCAAAACCTCTGAAAATCCAATTTTTCATGATCGATCAAAGCATATTGATATACGATATCATCATCTTCGAGATTGTGTATTGAGGCACATTATGTTATTGGAGTACATTCCCATGAAGGAGAAAGATGTTGAAATTTTGACAAAGGCATTATCAAGATGTAAATTCGAGTTTCACAGAGACAAAATCAAGGTAGCTGATAATCCCTTTCTTGTTGAGAGGGAGTTTTGAGAAATGGCAACAAGAAATTCCAGTTTAAATTTTTGCTTGAATTTAAACTGAGAATTAGAATAGAATTCTATTTTCATAGCAACTTGTAAATAGTTAACTAAGTTTAATTAACTTAATTATCTTAGGAATTTGTAGTTGGAATTATTTTGGAAGTCATGTATATGTTATCCCTAAATTTTAGGGGTCTAGTATGAGTTTAGATTGAGTTATAATTAGATAACTTAGTTTACTGCGTTATAGATAGTTGAACTAGTTCTAACTGTTTTTTGGACTAGTAGAGCATTAACAGTCAGTTAGTGCATTGGTGCATCCAAAGGTGCTACTCAAGATAACTGAAGATTCACTCATCGGAAACTCGTGCATGTCAGTTCAGAGAAAGACCTAGTTGAGAATAGAGTGCAGGGACAATGTACTATCAGTTGTATGATTTACTGAGTTGTATAGATCATGCTTGCAATCAGGAAAAGGTTTTGTAGAAATTCTGACTCTAGATTAACCTGATAATGCAATATAATGAAAGCAAAATACTTTAACCTACTTCTACAATCAATTTGTGGAAGCTTAAAAAATTTGAGCAAGATCAAGTTGAACACATATAACCAGAAGAAGAATCAATGCACATGAAACACAAAAAAAAATACTCAGGGGAAAGCCTCAGCTAAAAACCCCACTATCTGTATTATCATACAAGTTGGAAATATCTCAGAATTACACCAAGCCTTATCTCTCATAGCTAGCCAGCTCTCAATACAATCCTCACAGATGCTAACAGACAAAATAGACTACTCATATGCCTTCTCCTTTGCCCTCCAAGCTCCTATTTCCTTGTGTTGTTTTTCCTAGGTGATCCAGTTGTTACCAAGTGTAACAATGATCACCTACACTGACCTTACACCTTGTAAAATTGTGCAAATATCAAGGAATGAATTCCTTCTGTATGCAAGATTTTTCCTTATAGGAAAATTCTTGCAACTGATAGTACAATGTCCCTGTATTTAATCTTAATTGGGTCTTTCTCTGAATAGACATGCATGAGTTATTTATGAGAGAATCTTCAGTTATCCCGAGTACACTAGTTTGATGCATGCATGCATTAACTGACTAAACTCACAATTAGTTCCTCAAACTGTTTGGAACTAATTTAACTGGACATAACTTAGTTAACTGAGCTAACTAATTACAACTCAAATATAACTCAATCTTTTCTCCTTAATTAAGGGATAATCTCCTTAATTTAAGGGATAATTGTTGCATGACTTCAAAAATACTTCTAACTTGAATTTCTCCAACTAATTAACTCAAAATGAACTAATTAATTATTTTCAAGCAGCTCGTGAGACTAAATTCGAATTTTAATTCACAATTTTAATTCAAGGACAAATTAAAATTGGAATATTCTTGTTGCCATATTTCAACACTCCCTCTCAACAAGAAAGGGATTATCTGCCACCTTGATACTGTCTCTGTGGAACTCGAATTTACACTTTGACAATGCCTTTGCCAAAATGTCAGCATCTTGCTCCTCTGTCGAAATATATTGCAGCAACATGATCCTCCTCGCTACACAGTCTCTGAGATGATGGTATCGAATATTGATGTGCTTGGACCTATCATGAAATACTGGATTCTCAAAGAGTTTGATATAATTTTGATTATCACAATAGATCACAGTTGGATACATCCTCTGATCAAACAAACCAACTAGGATCTTTCGCATCCAGATGGCCTCACATGCTACCTAACTTGTAGCCATGTATTCAACCTTTGTCGAGTTGAGTGCAACCAACCTTTGTTTCCTGCTGTACCAAGAAACTGCAACTAACCCAAGGTTGAAAATCCCTCCTGATGTGCTCATCCAATCTGAGGGACTCCCTGCCTAATATGCATCAGTGAAGCCCTGTAGCTTCACTCCCTCTATCTGTCTATACCATAATCCATACTAAGATGTCCCTCTGAGGTATCTCAATACATGCTTTTTCGCCTTCCAAAACATCTTGGTAGGTTGAACCATCCTTCAGTGGCATTTAATCTTGATTTGGACTATGAAGGCCTCTCAATTCTGACTGTGAAGACAACAATATGGATTTACGCATAAAAACCTAGACTTGGACACTTGGTGTATGGCTATTTGCAATCTGATTGAAAGCATTGAAGTAGAGCATGTTTAAACATTGTTGAAGCCATGATAAAGTAGTTCTGAGACATGAAGAGGGAATAATGTGCTAATTGATGATAAATCATCAATCCTTCTATCTTGAGTAAAAAGAAAAGCACTATGACAGGGGGAGGTATAGACCCATGAAGACCTACCATTCATGAAGAACATAAGCAATTTGATAGGGGGAGTACCAGAGCACTCCTTTGCCATTGATGTCAAAGGGGGAGAGAAGAAGAATATTGCCATCAATAACAAAGGGGGAGATTGTTGACCTAGGTTGTCATTGATGTCAATATGGAAATATTCTAGATACTAGATGATCCATTGTAGGAGCCATATATGAAGAGACAGGAGCAAAGCCATTAGGATAGCCAAGCCATAAGCAAGAGTTTGTTAACAGAGGAGTTAACAAAGGAGGCATATCAAAGCATATTGCAACATATCAGAGCAAGAGAGGCATATCGGAAAAGGAATAAGCCATCAAGGTATGAAGGTATCAAAGGAGGTCTTTGAAAGACATTGCGAGCCAGAGGAGCCACATTGGAGCTAGATGAGCCATATTGGAGGAGCATTGCATGTAATACATGCCCAAGAAGAACCAAGAGGAAGAAGTCATCAAAATAGGAGTTAACATGCCAGAGGAGGCAAAATAGAGCTATCGAAGCTACAGGAGGAGCCCTATATATATGTCATATATATATATATATATATATATATATATATATATATATATATATATATATATATATATATATATATATATATGTATATATATATATGCCAAAGAAGAACATATTGGAGGAGCAAATAGGTCAAACAAAGGAGAAAATGGAGCAAACAGAGCTATCAAAGGAAGCAGAGAGAAAAACAAATCTATCAGAGGAGCAAAGAGCAAAACAGAGCTATTGGAGAGCATAGGAGGAGTCTTATCAGTAGTAATACATGCCAAAGAGTCTTATCGGGTATAATGTATATCAGCCAAAGAAGAGCAGAATACATATATGTGGAAGAGTTAAAGGAGTGGAGCATAAAGAGGAGCAGAAGAGTTAAAAGGAGCGGAGCATAAAGAGGAGCGGAAGAGTTAAAAGGAGTAGAGTTGTATATAATATATGTATATGCAAATACACTATCAGAGAAAAGTATGGCAAAGAATGCCAAAGAATACACTATCAGGAGCTATCGGGAGCAATATAGTGTCTATGCATGCAAATACACTATCGGAGGCACAAACACATATATATAGGCATTTACACTATCAGAGGTGGAAATCATAGTTGTATCCGAATACACTATCAGAGCGGAGAATAGTGTACATATAGAGGAATACACTATTGGATCGGTGATATTGTAATCGGCGGGTTCGGTTATATGCCATCACCCAAAACCCTCGATTGTGATATGTATGTGCGGACCCTACGACATATATGTACGGGTGTATAAACAGGTGAAGTCCAAGTAAGTGCTTCAAAGCGGGTTTAAGTGTATTTCATATATATCGTTATATTTGGGCTCTAAGCCTTGCTGCATTAACACTTGCGAATTGCAATATATATATATATATATATATATATATATATATATATATATAGATATATATATAGATATAGATATATATATATATATATATATATATATATATATATATAGATATATATATATATATATATATATAGTGATATGTTGCGGACCCGCTTAAACATTACAATATGACTTTATTGTTATGTCACATCCAACATATCACAAGTGCTTAAGGCCTTGCCGCTTCAAAGGCACTGATTGCGATATATGTCACAGACCCGATGGTCCGATTGTAACACAGCTCAATATTATATCGTGTCCAGCAAGGTCATCGGCCATTGGCAATGTTATGGGCCCAACCTATATAGAACTGTGATAAGTTGTGACTACTGATTGCGATTACACAGTGGACCCGATAAAGTTATAAATGCGGGCGCAATAAATTTGAAGTCCGCTCTTTAGAGTTTCGGTCAGATTTTCATATATTTACTATGTATTTCAGTATTTTTGTTTCCCGGGTTTTAAGGCCAAAAATACATAAAGAACGGTTCCGATAGTTCAGGAGGCCTGAACGAAAGCCAATTGTGATTGCGATTGGGACGTGGCATGTCCGTTAAAACGATAAAGTCCTGTGTATGAATGTTATTAAAGGAAAAAAGGGGCTCTCTCTAATATCAGTTAATAAGCATCATTTCCTTTGTAATACGGCATGCTCTTCTGTATTAACATATCCATGAAGTAGTGGCTAATATGAATAGGCAGAGAAAACTACAACACCCAAGGAGGGAAGCCGAAGGATCAAGAGAGGTAGAGGAAACTACAGCGACTGGGGAGGAAGCCAATGAGCCAGCAGAAAGAGGAAACCGATAGTTAGAGGCATCAGGAAGATAAAAATAAAATAGAAGACAAGTAGTGTTGAATGTTGTGGAAACAGTTAGGAAAGAGTTGCAAAGACTCTTTCATAAGAAGATTGGTTGTCATTGATGTTGTAGAATGGAGACTAAAATGAAGCTATAAACAGACAAGACTTAGTAAAGAAGATTTTTGAGAGCAGAACATTACTATCAAACATGCCTTGACAATATTGGGTTGGAAACCTTGGGATTGGTGCCTCAAAAGTAAGAAGGATTGGAGTCCTCATGGTTAATGCCTCAGAAGTAAGAAGGATTAGATTCCTTGGGATTGGTGCCTCAGAAGTACGAAGGATTGGTGTCCTTGGGAGTGGTGTCTCAGAAACTGGAAGGATACAAGTCCTTGGGAGTTGGTGCTCCTGAAGTCCAAGATTATTGCTTTGGCAAAACAAATTTGGAGCTCATGAGGTTGGAGCCTCACAAAATTCCAAGTTGGTGTTTGGCAATTGATTACAACCATCTATATATTGTATCTATTTTATTGCAAATATTATATTAATAAAAGCAGTGATACTTGTTGTTCATCTTGTGTTTTGAATATAAATGTTTTAACTGGTAAAACAATAGTTGAAAAATAAATATTGATTCACCCCCCCCCCAGTATTTCCAATAATTGGTATCAGAGCCAATACCTTCATTCAAAGCCTAATAGCTTGAAGGTTGATCGTTAGAACAAAAATGGAAAAGTCAAGGAAGAAAGTCTCCAATCCTTCCAAGGATATGTCTCCCTCTACTACTAAGATAGAAAACAATCAATTTGAGGAGGCTCCATGGTTCAATGGGAACTTTAATATATGGGAAGCAAGAATGAGGAATTTCTTATAGACTCAAGGCATTGAAATCTGGAAATCAGTGATTGATGATAGTAGGATGTATGGAGAATCCAAGGACTACAATGCAAAAGCAATGAAGGCAATCTTGAATGGACTACGTGATTCTATAAAGAACAATCTAGGAAAATATTCATCAGAAAAGAGTATATGGGACAAACTTCATGACCTTCACTCAAAAGGAGCATTGACCATGACCATCAGCCAAGAAGATGATGGAAATCAAGAAGGAAAACTAGAACCCATCATAGAAGTTGAAAATGAGAATGATGACATCAAGGATAAAGCAGACCTAGAAGATGAAGATAATGAAAAAGATTGTGTAGAAGATCTTCTCGCTCAAGTTATGGCTTCCATGAAAGAGATTAACAATTTGAAAAAGGAAAATGAGGAACTTAAGAAGATAGCACTAGCTGGTGACCAAGATCAAACAAGGGATACAATTGATCTTGTCAAGCTTCAAGTACAAGAAAGGGATGAAGAGCTTGCTAAGCTTAAGAATGAATTTCATCAAAGAAAAAGAAAGCATCATGAAGAAGTCATATCCATGACAAATCAATTGGATAAATCAAAGAAACTGGAAGATACCTTTCCAAGTCAACTTGAACAAAGGCACAAGAGCTTGAACAAACTTGAAGAAGATATTGGTCAGTATAAGGTGGAGGTCTCCTCTCTCAAATCTCAACTACAAGAAGCAAGGAAACAAACACAAGGAGCTGAAAAAACCATGGAAGCATTGGAAGTCATAGAAGGACAGGTTGATGAAGTAGGAAAGGAAAGAAACACCATGATCTGTCAACTAAAAGCAAAGGATGAAGGAATCTTCAAATTAAAATCTAACATCAAGCTTCTCAAGGCTGAAACATGTAAAGCTACAAGGATCAAGGAAGAAATGGAGAGCAATCAAGCAAAGAATGAAGAAATCTTCAAAATGAAGTCAGATATCATCTCCCTTAAAATAGAAGTAGATGAAGCTACTCGTATTAAGGAAGAAACTAAGAAACAACTTGCTAAGAAGAATAATGAGTGTGAAATATTGGAAGAAGAGATTGTCTTCCTCAGAAAAAAAGGTTGAAGGGATGAAAAAAATCTTGAAGAGCTCTCAGGCCTTGGATGACATGCTTAGCTATCACAGATGTCCATTTGATAAATCATGTCTCAGGTATGGAGTTGAATCCTCAAACAGGAATGATAATGCTTCAAACAAAAGGGATGTGAAGAAGCCAAAAAGAAATGGTGATGCTCCCAGTTCCAGCAAAGGCAAGGAGAAACATCAAGGCTACAATGGAAGAAATCTTGCTCCAAGAAGAAATCATGCTCCAAGAAGAAATCCTACTCCAAGAAGAAATGTAGATGATGTCAAAGATGTGAGAGGCAATGGTTATCATCAAAGGATCCCAAGGCAGAAAGGCTTCAAAAGTACATCAAGGAAATCTCCATCTCACAGGTACCAAAGTTCATTTTTTGGTTATTGTTACTCTTGTACAAACTTTTGTCACATGGCAAAAGACTGTAAATCATATCATAATGATATATATTATGGTCCCCAAGAATCTCCAAGGAACAATTTTGTAGGAAGAAATCATGAATTTGTATTCATGAACAATGTAGAATGCTTCAAGTGTCATAACATTGGTCATATGGCACATGATTGTAACTTAACTTGGGCTCTTACACAAGCTAGAACCATACAAAAGAAGAAAGCTACACAAGTATGTAGAAGGAAGAAAATACAATCCGAAAGTCCCCTTAACTCTCCAGCCAACAACGTATGTCATTGGCCTGAATTTTGAAAATCTAAGCATTTGATGGGAGGACTCTGCCAAAAGAGATGATGCATACAGTTAGGGGGAGCCTGTGATTCTTGATCATTATTGCATAAGCTATTAGTGAAAGGGTCCTTATGAAATCCTTGTTAAGCTATATTAACAATCATTCTTTCATAAAGATCATTTCTCAGGAGTACTCCATTGAAGAACATGATCCTGTAACCATTCTTTGGACTGTTGTTAAAGATTCTTTCCACTTAATCACTAAGTAGTATTTGGAGCAATAGAGAAAGTCATCTATGCTAGAGAAATAGGGAAAATAACTATGGTGTTGATATTACAGTTGCTAAATGTCTTGACTCAAGGATTTAATGTGAGAACAGATAAATTATGGACACTAATAGAGGAAACCTTCAAAGAAATAGATAAAACTGAAATGGAGTTTGAAGTAAGAGTAGTTGGCAGCATATAACAAAACTGAAGCACTACAAGAAGATGCAAATCAACAAAATGAATTTAAAAGACAGTCACAGATTGGATATCTAAATCTACTAGGGAAATAACTTTCTGAGATATGTACAAGAAAATAAGGAAAAGATGGCTCATAAAAAGGAGAATGTCGTGTAGTCAAATATAACTTGTGCTAATACTGGTAACTTATAAAATATAGCAACAATACTTAATATGACATTGTATCCACGTTCAAAAGCTAACTAGCGGTTTTGAAACAGTGGCAGCAGTTTTTAAGCGGACTTAAGGCTGTAAGTGGTATTTAGGGCTGATCACCCGATACCATTCATCGACCGACACGTGACAGGAGAAGGAGAGAGGAAACCGCCTTATCGGGCGAGTAATCCTCGTGCATATAGCTCACCCGATATCATTGTCGAGCGTTGGATCAAATACAGTTTTGATCTATGGTGCAGGATCACTGAGCAGCTTTGTTGGTCGGGTGTAATATCAACCGTCGAATGGGATGGTAGGATCTATGGTGGAGAATTGATCTAGAAAAAGGTAAGCATCAATAAATGTGCCAAGGCTATGGAAAAGCGAAAAATGCAAGTTCCCGTGTGTTTGGGTATATTTCCATTATACGAGGGTTATAATAGAATTAAAGGGAAAACTGTTGGATGCGATATAGTATTAAGCTATATAGCAATAGTGAGGCACAACCTCTCACCATTTCATCCAAATGAAATGATGTTGAACACTGGATGGTAGTGACTTAAGGAGAAGCACAGAAACACAAAGGAACTCGGTTCTAAAGAAAGATAACAAGAAAGAAAATTTCAATGGCATTTTCTCTTGATTCAGACTATGAAGGCCTCTCAATTCTAACAGTGGAGACAACAATATGGAATTAAGCATAAAAACTTGGACCTAGACACTTGGTGTATGGCTATTTACAATCTGATTGAAAGCATTTAAGTAGAGCATCTTTAAACATTGTTGAAGCCATGATAAAGTAGTTTTGAGACATGAAGAGGGAATAATGTGCTAATTGATGATAAAGCATCGGTCCTTCTATCTTGAGTAAAAAGAAGAGCACTATGACAGGGGGAGTCACAGACCCATGAAGACCTACCATTCATGAAGAACAGAAGCAGTTTGATAGGGGGAGTCCTAGAGCACTCCTTTTCCATTGATGTCAAAGGGGGAGAGAAGAAGAATATTTCCATCAATAACAAAGGGGGAGATTGTTGACCTAGGTTGTCATTGATGTCAATATGGCAATATTCTAGATACTAGATGATCCATTGGAGGAGCCATATATGAAGATACAGGAGCAAGGCCATCAAGATAGCCAAGCCATAAGCAAGAGTCTATTAATGGAGGAGTTAACATAGGAGACATATCGAAGCATATTGTAGCATATCAAAGCAAGAGAGGCATATCGAAAAAGGCAGAAGCCATCAAGGTATGAAGGCATCAAAGGAGGTCTTTGAAAGACATTGCTAAGCCAAAGGAGCCACATTAGAGCAAGAGGAGCCATATCGGAGGAGCATTGCATGTAATACATGCCCAAGAAGAACCAAGAGGAAGAAGTCATAAAAAGAGGAGTTAACATGCCATAGGAGGCAAAACAAAGCTATCAAAGCTACATGAGGAGCCATATATATATGTCATATATATATGCCAAAGAAGAACATATCGAAGGAGAAAACAAGTCAAACAGAGGAGCAAATGGAGCAAACAAAGCTATCAGAGAGAATAGGAGGAGTCTTATCGAGAGTAATACATGCCAAAGATTCTTATCTAGAATAATGTATGCCAGCCAAAGAAGAGCGGAATACATATATGTGGAAGATTTAAAGGAGCAGAGCATAAAGAGGAGCAGAAGAGTTAAAAGGAGCAGAGCATAAAAAGGAGCGGAAGAGTTAAAAGGAGTGGAGCTGTATATAATATATGTATATGAAAATACACTATCAGAGCGAAGTATAGCAAAGAATGCCAAAGAATACACTATTGGGAGCTATCGGGATCAATATTGTGTATATGCATGGAAATACACTATCGGAGGCACAAACACATATATATAGGCATTTACACTATCAGATGCGGGAATCATAGTTGCATCCGAATACACTATCAGAGCGGAGAATAGTGTGCATATAGAGGAATACACTATAGGATCGTCGATATTATAATCGGTGGGTTTGATTATATGCCATCACCCCAAAACCCCCGATTGCGATATATATGTGTAGACCCGACGACATATATGTCCGGGTGTATAAACAGGTGAAGTCTGGGTAAGTGCTTCAAAGTGGGTTTAAGTGTATTTCATATATATCATTATAATTGGGCTCTAAGCCTTGCCACATTAACACTTGCAAATTGCAACATATATATATCTATATATATCTATATATATATATATATATATATATATATAATAGCAATATGTTGCGGACTCGCTTAAACATTACAATATGACTTTATTGTTATGTCGCATCTAACACATCGCAAGTGCTTAAGGCCTTTCCGCTTCAAAAGCGCTGATTGCGATATGCCACAGACCAGATGGTCCGATTGTAACACAACTCAATATTATATCGCGTCCAACAGGGCCATCGGCCATCGGCGATGTTATGGGCCCAACCTATATAGAACCGCGATAATCTGTGACTGCCGATTGCAATTACACAGCGAACACGATAAAGTTATAAATTCGGGCGTAATAAATTTGAAGTCTTCCCTTTAGAGTTTCGATCGGATTTTCATATATTTCCTATGTATTTCATTATTTGTGTTGCCCAAGGTTTTAAGGCCAAAAATACATAAAGAATGGTTCCGATAGTTTAGGAGGCCAGCATAAAATCCGATTGCGATTGGGACGTGGCATGTCCATTAAAACGATAAAGTCCTCTATATGAGCGTTATTAAAGGAAAAAAGGGGCTCTCTGTGATATCGGTTAATAAGCATCATTTCCTTTGTAATACAGCCTGCTCTTCTATATTAATGTGTCTATGAAGCAGTGGCTAATTTGAATAGGCAGAGGAAACTACGGCACCCAAGGAGGGAAGCCGAAGGATCAAGCAAGGCAGAGGAAACTACAACGACTGAGGAGGAAGCCAATGAGCCAGTGGAAAGAGGAAACCGACGGTCAAAGGCATCAGGAAGATAAAAAAAAAAGAAACATAAGACAAGCAGTGTTGAACATTGTGGAAACAATTAGAGGAAACAGAAGCAGCGAGAGGGTCCAGCAAAACAGAAAAGGGCCGAAGGACCAACAAGACAGGATACAGTCGAAGGGGAGAAGTAATCAGTAGAGAAGCAGTCATGCTAAAACATTTATTGTGGTAGTAAGGACAGATGCTTGAACAAAAACTTGGTTCTTATGCAGAGTTTAGTGCAGCTATAGTGGACTCATTAAAGCTGTGTGGAGACATTATCAAAGGTCATCTATTGGAGACTCTGTGTGGATAGTATGAAGAGTTGAAAAGACTCTTTCATAAGAAGACTGGTTGTCATTGATGCTGTAGCATGGAGACTATAGTGAAGCTATAAACAGACAGAACTCAGTAAAGAAGAGTTCTGAGAGAAGAACATTACTATCAAACATGCCTTGACAAGATTGGGTTGGAAACCTTGGGGTTGGTGCCTCAGAAGTAAGAAGGATTGGAGTCCTTGGGGTTGATGCCTTAGAAGTAAGAAGGATTGGATTCCTTGGGATTGGTGCCTCAAAAGTAGGAAGGATTGGTGTCCTTGGGACTGGTGTCTCAAAAACTGGAAGGATACAAGTCCTTGGGAGTTGGTGCTTGGCAACTGATTGCAACCATATATATATTTTATCTATTTTATTGCAAAGATTATATTAATAAAAACATTAATACTTGTTGTTCATCTTGTGTTCTGAATATAAATGTTTTAACTGGTAAAACAATATTTGAAAAAGAAATATTGATTCACCCCCCCCTTAGTATTTCCAACACCTCCTCCTTAGGAACCAACAGTTCCTCCACAGCCTGTAGTTGGAGCTCCCTCTTAAGGGAAACTCACATGGCCTTCTGCTCATCAAACTTGAGATCTCTGTGAACCACTTTCCTCTGACTAGTAGGTAGATACACCTGATAGTTGTGGGGTGTATCAATGTACCCCACAAGTATCCCCAACTCTGCTATCGGTTCAAGCTTCTTCTGTGCATCCTTTGTCACATGGAAATATACCAATGATCCAAAGAGCTTGAAGTTACCCACATTTGGTCTCTTACCGGAGAAAGCTTCCTCTGGTGTCTTCATCCCAAGTATGTGATGCAAGCTTTTATTCTGTAAATAGACCACTTTGTTGCATGCCTCAGCCCACAAGTGAAGTGGTAGGCCTTGGTCATGCAGCATCGCCCGTGCTGCCCCTACAATAGTTATGTTCTTCCTCTCGTCCACCCCATTCTGCCGTGGGTTATGAGGTGTCGTCAACTCTCGTTTAATTCCTTCCGCTGCACAGAATTCTTTAAACTCTTGAGAGACATATTCTTCACCATTGTCACTTCTCAAGGCCTTGATATTCTTCCCTGACTCTTTCTCGACCAAAGCTTTGAACTCACAAAACTTTGTGAAGGTTTGGTCCTTCTTCTGCATGAAATAAATCTAGCATTTATGAGAATAATCATCAATGAAAGTCACATAATACCTTTGCTTCATTGTGGATTCCGTCGAGAATGGTCCACACACATTAGTATGAACTTGCTCTAAGATAGCCTCTGCTCAACTGTCTCTATCATGAAAGGAAGACTTGGTGTACTTTCCCAAGGAACAACCTTTGCATTTGTTAACTTTTTCAAGTTTACCTTTGGGAAGTCCTGTAGATATTTGTTGCATTATCTTCAAGGCCCCCTGATGAAAATGGCCCAACCGCCTGTGCCACAACTCACCAATGTCTTGGCTTTTCACCAATTTTGCTTTCATACTCAATGCTGCACAATCATCTACCTCTAGTTTATAGAGATTCTTCACTCAAATCCCTATCCTCTTGGTCTGACCCGTGGCTATGTGTCTTAGGAACACCTTTCCTTTACTGAAGACAACATCGTAGCCTTTGTCCTCCAACATCGCAATCGATACCAAGTTATTCTTTAGCCCAGGCACATACATCACATCTGTCAAGGTGAGAGGAGCTCCATGCTTCCTCTGAAAAGAAATCGTGCCCACTCCTAAAACACTATGCCTTCCATCGTCACCTATCTCTATGTGCATCTTGAGGTATTTCTCCTCCAAGGTACTGAATATATTTTTATCACTGATCATGTGGAATGAAGCTCCACTATCAAGATACCAGACATAACCCATCATCGATGACACCATGCATGAAATGAGGGTAAAGTCCATTTCAAACTGAGAGGCTAATGCCTCACCTTCCAATCCTTTTGAGGATCCCTTCTTGGAATTATTCAATGGGCAATTAGTTGCATAATTTCCCATCTCGTGACAATTAAAGCATCTCACTTTAGACTTGTCAACCTTCTTCCCTCCATGAGAAGAATTCGATTTGGAATGGGAAGCGATCCCCTTCCCTTTCCTTGCCTTACTTGCTAAGGCCATATTTTCTTCATCATCATTCTTGGATGAAGAACCATCTCATGTGCTCCTCTTGATTTCCTCCTGCATGAGATCCAACCACAATCGTTACCAATTCGATAGTTTCTCCCTTCCATTCACAGAGTCCTGGTAGCTATTCCAACTCTTTGGAAGGCCAAGGAGAGCGAGGCTCACCATATCATCATCGGCAGTAGTTATTCCCGCACTGCTAAGCTCATCTCTGCAGGTGGTGAGCTTGTTCAGATATGTGGAAATAGTATCTCCCTTCTCCATCTTGATTCTTCAAAGCTTATCCTTGAGCACCAATTTCCTCTAGTTTCTACTATTTTGGTAGAAGTCCTTTGATGACTTCCACATTGAAAATGGAGTATCCTTCCCATCAAGACTCAAGACAATATGATCTTGAACTCCCTCAAGGATGATCCATCTCACCTTCGCCACACACTTCTTCCACTCAGCCTACTCTTATACATTAGCTAAAGTTGACTTTTGTATTTCTTGATCAATTAATTCCTTCAAGCCGTTGTCTTCTAATACAGCCTCCATGCGATATTTCCATGCTATGTAATTTGAGCTACCATCTAAGGCATACTCGAGTCTCAAGCCATTGAACGCTATTGGCCAACCTTGAAGTATGATAAGAATTCGATTTTTCACCTGCAACCCCGAACTTCAATCTTTGATTTCTCTTCTCAGTATACTATTCACAACTCCGATAACTTTTGCTCTGATACCATGTAGAAATTATGACTGTAGATTAACCTGATAGTGCAATATAACCAAAGCAAAATACTTTAAACTACTTCTACAATCAATTTGCAGATGCTTAAAATATTTGAGCAAGATCAAGCTGAACACATATAACCAGAAGAAGAATCAATGCACATGAAACACAGAAAAATAATCAGGGGAAAAGCCTGAGCTAAAAACCCCACTATTTGTATTATCATACAAGTTGGAAATATCTCAAAATTACACCAAGTATTAGCTCTCATAGCTAGCTAGATCTCAGTACAATCCTCTCAAATTCTCACAGGAAAAATAGACTTCTCATAAGCCTTCTCCTCTGCCCTCCAAGCTCCTATTTCCTTGCATTGTTTCTCCTGGGTGATCCTCTTGTTTCCAAGTGTAACACTGATTACTCACACCCTGTAAAACTGCGCGATCCTCAAGGAAATATTTCCTTCTGCATCCATGAGTTTCGTTTATAGGAAAACACATGCAAATGATAGTAACTGTCCCTATCTTTGATATCAACTGGGTTTTTCTCATAATAGACATGCATGAGTTAATGATGAGAGAATCTTCAGTTATTTGGAGTACACTAGTTGAGTGCATGCATGCATTAACTGACTGATAACTCACAATTAGTTCCTCAAATAGTTTGGAACTAATTTAACTGGACTTAACTCAGTAAACTGAGCTAACTAATTACAACTCAAATATAACTCAATCTTATCTCCTTAATTAAGGGATAATCTCCTCAATTTAAGGGATAACTGTTGCATGACTTCAGAAAGACTTCTAACTTAAATTTCTCAAACTAATTAACTCAAGATGAATTAAATAATTATTTTTCAAGCAGCTGGTGAGACTAAATTTGAATTTTAATTCAAGGACAAATTAAATTTGGAATATTCTTGTTGCCACATTTCAACAAGATCTAGATTGGATTGTGCAGTTTTGGAAATAGTGGGTTCCCATTAATATGGGTTATTCAGCCTAGGAATTGTGAAAGGAAATAAGGGCTTGGAAAGAAGTGAAAATTGCTAAGTGTTGACTAAGAGTGGGCTTGTGAGGTAGAGAGTTGAGCATACTTGTGGAATTTTTCTAGTGAGAACAAGCTTTGTATCTTCAGTCGTATTTATGATTAATGCAATACAAATAGGCAGAGTTTTGAGCAGTGACTTTCCTCATAAAAACCTATTGTGTTATGCTCCATTGATTTGTCTTCTTCTTGTTCATATTGTTTTCATCGATCTATTTGCTTCTGCTTGTTGAAAGTAGAAGTATATTATTGTCTCTTGTTTTAGTAGATTACATGAGGCTGTGAATCTACAAGAAAATCTACATGTAGTTAGTACCTGGGAGAGAGTTTCATAACTAATTGTAGTGACAAAGGTAGTGTGAATTGCTCAGTTGTAATATGCAGGTGTAGTTCCAACCAAGAGATTCCTAGTGCAGAGCTATGCAGTCTAGTATCCAGCACAAGAGGACAGTGCAAGATGCTAGGAGAGCGCAGAGAGATTTCCAATAGGGAGATCAAGACTCAAAGGGAATCTAGTTTCAGAGGGAGAAGCCCTATGGAATCTAGTACTTCAACATTTGGGGAGATCAGAATCATTATTGCAGTAGTTGCAATAGCACAAAATCAACATAGTAGTAACAACAACAATATGAGTAGATTAGATTTCACGATGATGACAACCATACCTCTAAGAGTGAGGTGGGGATATCTGGTGTTGTAGCCTCATAATGCTACAGATGGGCAAGATTCCTGAGGAGGTCTGCCTCTTGAATCAGAACCTTGCTATAGGAGCCCACAATATTTCAGTCGTTGGATGGATCAGTGGCAGTAGATGCAGTCAGGTGCCAAAGTGATAGATGCAGAGTCTAGTTACATGTCAGATGCTGAGGAGTGCAGTTCAGAGTTAGCAACAATGTAGTTGGTGTAGGTTTTAACCCTATATAGAAATTACCTACATATGAATTCTAAAAAACAGAAAATAAACAATGGTGAGAACATAAAAAAATAAAATAGATATACACAAAGATTTTCCCCTAGATCCCAAAACTGGGACCACCAGATTGATTTTTCGTTATGTTCATTTCAATGTTACAATGCATATATATACATGTTGAAGAATCCATAAACACCAATCCATTAACCATGGATTAGAATATAATCGTAGTTCTCTTGACTGGATCTACAAAATACCATGGACTGAAAACCATCGTACCCAGAACCATGTGCGAAATCCATGCACAAAACCATAGGTAGGTCTGGCCACATCATATAGGGTCAAAAAAATTTCCCGGGGTGTTGCCCCGGACCCCATGCAGGGGGGCTACCGCCCCCTACCTACCCCCCAATAGGTGGGGTAGCCACCCCCAGTAGTGCCCGACACAATTGACAGGGGGACCTACTGCCCCCCTCTGACCCCCCCCCCCCCCCCCCCCCCCCCCCCCACGCATGGCGTAGTCATGGAAAGAATATAACACAACCTAACATTTTCCCACTTGTTGTTTTCTTTCCACAAAAGAGCTTAGTCATTGATCTTGCCCAGCAACACCCATTGTTTCTCTACACCAAGAGAACTTCTCAGGGATCATAGACTTTGTCAATACATCAATGTGCTTTTTATTTGAATGATAAGAAGGGTTCTTTGCCAAGAAAATTGCACTTTGGCTATCATAGTCTATCCTTATAGCTCATTGTACTAACCCCATACTTGAACACAATATCTGCAACCAAACTACTTCCTTCCTTGCATGAGTGGTTGTCATGTATCCTGCCTCTGTTGTTGAAAATGCCGCTACAGACTGTCTCTTATTCATCCAACTGACTGCACCTCCAAATAGGTTAAACACACACCCACTTGTAGATTTTCTCTAATCTGGATCTCTAGCCTAGTCTGGATCAACAAAGCCACAGATGTCCGAAACTTTGTCTAATCCTGGTCTTCCTTGGTAGCACAAATACCTGAAAACCCACTTGGCTGTTGTCCAATTCTCCTTCCCTGGTTCTGACATAAACCTGATCAATACTCTCACTGCATGTGCAATGTCTGGTCTAGTACAAACCATTTCATACATCAAACTACCGACTGCACTTGCATATGGAACACGTGACATGTCCTCTTCCTCTTCTTGTGTCTTGGGACATTATTCAGCATATAACTTTACACCCATAAGAATAGGAAACTTCACCGGTTTATTATCCTGCATATTAAACCTCTGCAACATTGTCTCGACATCCTTCCTCTAGTTTAAAAACAGCTTCCTCTTTTCCCAATCTCATTTAATTTCCATGCCCAAAATATAGTTTGCAGCACCAAGATCTTTCATGTCGAATTTGGAGGACAATTGGGTCTTCAAATCCTAGATAATTTCTTTGTCATTTCCAACCAGCAACATATCATCCACATATAAGATCAAAAAAATAACACAGTCGCCAATTAATTTAAAATACACACAATGATCTACTTTGCTTCTGGTGAAGCTAAGTCCCTGTATAAATGTATCAAATTTCGGATACCACATCCTTAGTGATTTTTTTAACCCATACAAAGACTTTTTTAACTTGCATACTAGTTCTTTCTTACCCTTCACCGCAAAGCTTTCAGGTTGCTTCATGTAGATCTTTTCTTCCAGATCCTCGTGAAGAAATGACTTCACATCCATCTACTCTACCTCAAAATCAAAAGCAGTAGCAATAGATAAAAGTAATCTAATAGAAGCTACCTTGGCAACAGGAGAAAAATTATCACCAAAATAAATTCCCGACACTTAGGAATAACCTTTTGTTACCAACCGAGCTCTGTATTTATCCACCTTTCCTTCTGCATTCATCTTCTTCTTGAACACCCATTTGCTCCCAATGGGATTCCTTCCAGCCGGCAACTCCACCAGATCTCCAGCCTCATTTTTGTGCAAAGATGCCATTTTATCAACCATGGCCTCTTTCTATAGTTTTCCATCCTCTAAATCTACTACTTCCCTCATAGTTCTAGGATCATCATCAGTAATAGATAAAGAAAAATTTGAACAAAAAGCCGATGGACTATACCTTTCTGGCTACTTTCTTTCTCGAACTAATCTTCTCACACCCGAAGTTTGTGGCTCTCCATATTCTGATTCGTCTTTTGTTGTAGAGTTTGATTCCTCCTTTATCTCAAACTCTATCTTCTTAGGTTCCTTTGGTAGGAATTCATGTTTAATAACATCTCTCACCTCTCTAAACACCACATCTCGGTTGTACACAACCTTCCTCGTTTTTGGGTTCCAAAGTTTATAACCTTTTAAACCATCCTTATACCCAAATAAATATGCACTTTTCAGATTTACTATCCAACTTTGTTATTTTCTCGTTTGGAACATGTACATATGCATCAAATCCAAATACCCTCAGATGTGAAAGAGAAGGTTTCTTACCAGTCCATACCTCTTGTGGAGTCTTGTCTTTCAACATTGATGAAGGTGATCTGTTGACTAGGTAACATGCAGTCTCCACTACCTTTGCCAAGAATTCTTGTCTTAACCCAGCACCACTGAGCATGCTTCTTTCCCTTTCCATCAATGTCTTGTTCATTCTTTCTACAACTCCATTTTTCTCAGGTGCGTATGGAGTAGTCTTTTGTGTGCTATACCATTCTTATTACAGAACTATTCAAATTCTTTCTTGCAAAACTCTCCACCATTATCTGTCCTCGACACCTTTATCTTCTTCTTTGTCAGGTTTTGCACCAGAGCCTTAAATTCTTTAAACCTATCAAAGACTTCAAATTTCTTCCTAAGGAAATATATCCATGTATTCCTTGAGAAGTCATCTATAAATGATACATAGTACATGGACTTACCCAGTGATGGAACATACACATGTCCAAAAACATCAACGTGCACAAACTCTAATAACTGTTTTGCCCTCTTAGCACCAAACGGGAAACTCACCTGATTTTGCTTCCCATATACACAATCTTCACAAAAATCAAAATCCATTGAGAAATTAGACATACCTTCTATCATACCATTACCATGAAGTATTTGAAGGCCCTTCTCTCCAATATGTCCAAGCCTTTGATGCCATAGCATGGTATTTTCTTTAGGGACCACTAGATTTTTTACTCCACTTTTAGGAACCACGAAACTATTGCACCCATCAATAACAGTGCTACCTCGAAGCTTGTACAGAGTTCCAATCCAAATTCCCTGCATCAATACCAGTGCTCCCCGAATTGTCTTGCAGGTATCTTTCTCGAACACTATTTTTACACCTGCATCATCCAACTTGCTTAGAAAAATCATATTTCTAGCTAATGCAAGAATATGAAAAACACCATGAAGTGTTCTAATCCTTCCACCTTGCAACTTCAACCTGAAATTTTCGGGACCAACGATTCTAGCCTTCCTGTCATCCCCTAAGAAGACATCACCACCATCATATTTCTCATACTCGTAGAACCACTTGTAGGTTTTAACCCCATACAGAAATTACCTGCATATGAATTCTAAAACATAGAAAATAAATAATGCGAGAGCAGAACACATAAAACACATATACACAGATATTTTCCCCTGGATCCAAAAACCGAGACTACCAGCTTGATTTTTCATTATGTTCCTTTCAATGTTACAATACATATTTATACATGCCGAAGCATCCAATACCATGGACCGAAAACCATCGCGTCCAAAAAACATGTGCAAAAAATCATGCACAAAACCATAGGTGGGTCCGCCCAGCATAACATAGGGTCCATAACCAAAATTTTTAGGGGCACTGCCTGGACCCCATAAAGTGGGGTTACGGGTGCCCTTCAAACCCCCTATTAACTACATGGAAAGAATATAACACAACCCAACATTCTCCCACTTGTTGCTTTCTTTCCATAGGGGGCCACAAGAGAGCTTAGTCATTTTTCCAACCCTAAAATACCCATTGTCTCTCTACACCAAGAGAACTTGTCAGAGCTCATAGATTTTGTCAATGCATCTGCAGTATTCTTCAAAGTGTCCACCTTTACCAACAACACCTTTTTGTCTTCTATCATATCCCTCACAAAGTGATACTAAACATCAATGTGCTTTTGTCTTTGAATGATATGTGAGGTTCTTTGCCATGAAAATTTCACTTTGGCTATCACAGTCTATCCTTATAGCTTCCTGTACTAACCCCATACTTGAACACAATCTTTGCAACCAAACTGCTTCCTTTCTTGCATGAGTGGCTGCCATGTATTCTGCCTTTGTAGTTGACAGTGCCACTACAGATTGTTTCTTACTCATCCAACTGACTGCACCTCCAAATAGGTTAAACACATACCCACTTGTAGATCTTCTCTGATCCAGATCTCCAGCCCAGTCTGAATCAACAAAGCCATGAATATCCAACACTCTGTCCAATCCTGGTCATCCTTGGTAGCACAAACCATAATCACTAGAGCCACGCAAATACCTGAAAACCCACTTCACTATTGTCCAGTGCTCCTTCCCTAGTTTTGACATAAACATGCTCAATACTCCCACTGCATGTGCAATGTCTGATCTAATACAAACCATTGCATACAGCAAGCTACCGACTGCACTTGCATATGGAACACAGGACATGTCCTCTTCCTCTTCTTATGTCTTGGGACACTTTTCGGTAGATAACCTCACACCTACAGGAATAAGAACCTTCACCGGTTTACTGTCCTGCATATTAAACCTATGCAATATTGTCTCGACATACTTCCTCTAGTTTAACCAGAGCTTCCTCTTTGCCTGATCTCTTTTAATTTCCATGCCCAAAATATAGTTTGCAGCACCAAGATCTTTCATGTCGAATTTGGAGGACAATTGGGTCTTCAAATCCTGGATAACTTCTTTGTCATTTCCAAACAACAACATATCATCCACATACAAGACCAGATAAATAACATGGTCACCAATTAATTTAAAATACACACAGTGATCTGCTTTGCTTCTGGTGAAGCCAAGTCCCCGTATAAATGTATCAAATTTCTGATACGACATCCTTGGTGACTGTTTTAACCCATATAGAGACTTCTTTAACTTACACACTAGTTCTTTCTTACCCTTCACCGCAAAGCCTTCAGGTTGCTTCATGTAGATCTCCTCTTCCAGATCCCCGTGAAGAAATGTAGTCTTCACATCCATCTTTTCTACCTCAAAATCAAAAGCAACAACAATAGATAAAAGTAATCTAATAGAAGTTACCTTGGCAAGAGGAGATAAAATATCACCAAAATCAATTCCCAACACCTGGGAATAACCTTTCGCTACCAACCGAGCTTTGTATTTCTCCACTTTTCCTTCTACATTTGTCTTCTATTTGAACACCCATTTGCTGCCAATCGGTTCCTTCCAGCCAGCAACTCCACCAGATCCCAAGCCTCATTTTTGTACAAAGATGCCATTTCATCAACCATGGCCTCTTTCTAGAGTTTTCCATCCTCTGAATCCACTGCTTCTTTCACAGGTCTAGGATCATCATCAGTAACAGACAAAGAAAAATTTGAACAGAAAGCAGATGGAATATACCTTTCTGGCTACCTTCTTTCTCAAACTAATCTTCTCACAGCTGGAGTTTGTGGTTATTCATCTTTTGATTCCTCCTCTACTGTAGAGTCTGATTCTTCCTCCTTCAACTCAAACTCTATCTTCTCAGGTTCCTTTGGTTGGACTTCATGTTTAATAACATCTTTCACCTCTTTGAACACCACATCTTCGCTATACATAACCTTCCTTGTTATTGGGTTCCAAAGCTTATAACCCTTTAAACCATCTTTATACCCAATAAAGATGCACTTTTCAGATTTACTATCCAACTTTGTTCTTTTCTCCTTTGGAACATGTACATATGCGTCACATCCAAATACCCTCAGATGTGAAAGAGAGGGTTTCTTACCAATCCATAACTCTTGTGGAGTCTTATCTTCCAACACTGATGAAGGTGACCTGTTGACCAGGTAACATGCAGTATCCACCGTCTCTACCCAGAATTCCTGTCCTAACCCGACACCATTGAGCATGCTTCTTGCCCTTTCCATCAACGTCTTGTTCATTCTTTCTACAACTCCATTTTGCTGAGGTGTATATGGAGTAGTCTTCTGTCGTGCTATACCACACTTCTTATAGAATTCTTCAAATTCCTTACTGCAAAACTCTCCACCATTATCTGTCCTCAGCACCTTTATCTTCTTCTCTATCTGTTTTTCCAGTAGAGCCTTAAATTCTTTAAACCTGTCAAAGGCTTCAGATTTATTCTTAAAGAAATATATCAATGTATTCCTTGAGAAGTCATCTATAAATGATACATAGTACATAGACTTACCCAGTGATGGAACCTTCACAGGTCCAAACACATCACTATGCACAGGTTCTAATATTTGTTTCGCCCTCTTACTACCAAAGGGGAAACTCACCCGATTCTGCTTCCCATATACACAATTTTCACAGAAATCAAAATCCAAAGAGCTATTACTCATACCTTCTACCATACCTTTACTATGAAGTATTCGAAGGCCCTTCTCTCCAATATGTCCAAGCCTTTGATGCCACAACATGGTCTTCTCTCCAGAGACCACTAGATCTTCTGCTTCACTTTCAGGAACCACAAAACTATTGCACCCATCAATAACAGTGATACCTTGCAGCTTGTACAGAGTTCCAATCCGAACTCCCTGCATCAATACCAGTGCTCCCCGAACCATCTTGCAGGTATCCTTCTCGAACATTATTTTTACACCTGCATCATCCAGCTTACTAACAGAAATCAGATTTCTGGCTAATGCAAGAATATGCAGAACACCCGGAAGTGTTCTAACCCTTCCACCTTGCAACTTCAACTTTACTTTTCCACGACCAATGATTCTAGACTTCCTTTCATCCCCCAAGAAGATATCACCACCATCATATTTCTCATACTCACAGAACCACTCTCTATGGGGAGTGAAGTGAAAGGATGCACCTGAGTCAATCAACCATGCCTCATGATCTACATGTGTACTTGAAGAAGCCAAGTACACATCCCCACCTTCATCTGAGGTGGTTTTCGCCTCTGCAGAAGGAGCCTCATCAGATCCCTTTCCTTTGTTAGGAGCTTTAGATTTACAGTCCCTTTTGAAGTGGTCTTCCTTTTCACATTTCCAGCACACCACCTTTACAGGTTTTCTTGGAGATTTAGATCTCCCTCTAGATTTAGATCTCCCACTCGATGACTTATTTTTGTTTCTATTCTGAGACCGTCCTCATATAGACAAGGCATCACCATTTTGGCTCTCCATATTTTTCTGTCTCATCTCCTCCATCAGCAAGGCTGAGACTATTTCGTCAAAATGCAATGCAGTTGCATTGCTACCTATTGCAATAACTAGACTATCCCACGAATCTGGTAGAGAACACAACAAACTGATGCACTTATCTTCATCTAAAATTTTAATATCAATAGATGCTAACTGACTTACCACAGTATTAAATGCATTCAGATGCTCTGTCATCGAGTCTCCATCTTTCATCCTCAGGTTATACAGTGTTTTCCACAGGAACAGTTTATTCACCAAAGACTTAGATTGGTACAAAGTCCCTAACTTGTCCCACAAAGCCTCTGTTATAGCTTCCCCTGATACATTCAACAATACTGAATCTGAGACACACAATCGTATTGTGCTCTTTACTTTCTGATCCAACTTCTTCCATTCTTCATCGGACACTCCTGTTGGTTTAGTACTCGGATCTACCGCGATCCACTGATCTTGATCCACCAACAGATCCTCCATCTTGAGTTTCCACAACTCAAAACTCTGACCATTAAATTTCTCAATCTCTATCTTTCCACTACTCGCCATCTTCTTTCACCACCAGAATCGATCTCGAAGATCTCCCACTGAACACGGTCTACCACAGGCCCGAGCGAAACCCCTCAGCAACAAAGGCGTCCCCTTGAAGCCAAACCTAGCTTTGATACCAAATGTAGGTTTTAACCCCGTACAGAAATTACCTACATATGAATTCTGAAACACAGAAAATAAATAATGTGAGAGCAGAACACATAAAACACATATACACAGATATTTTTCCTTGGATCCCAAAACCGGGACTACCAGCTTGATTTTTCATTATGTTCCTTTCAATGTCACAATACATATTTATACATGTCGAAGCATCCAATACCATGGATTGAAAACCATCACTTCCAAAAAACATGTGCTTAAAATCATGCACAAAACCATAGGTGGGTCCGCCCTACCTAACATAGGGTCCAAAACCAAAATTTTACGGGGCAGCCATAAATTGGGGCTACGGGTGCCCTTCAAACCCCCTGTTAACTATGTGGAAAGAATATAACACAACCCAACACCACTCTCTATGGGGAGTGAAGTGAAAGGATGCACCTGAGTCAATAAACCATACCTCATGATCTACATGTGTACTTGAAGAAGAAGCCAATGACACATCCCCACCTTCATCTGAGGTGGTTTCCACCTCTATAGAAGGATCATCATCAGATCCCTTTCCTTTTTTAGGAGCTTTAGATTTACAATCCCTTTCTAATGCCCTTTCTTTTCACATTTCCAACACATCTTTACAGGTTTTCTTGGAGATTTAGATCTCCCTCTAGATTTAGATCTCCCACTCGAGGACATATTTTTGTTTTTGTCCTCATACAAACAAGGCATCACCATTCTGGCCCTCCATATTTTTTTGTCGCATCTCTTCCGACAACAAGGATGAGACTATTTCATCAAACTGCAAGGCAATTGCATTGCTACCTATTGCAACAACTAGACTATCCCACTAATCTGGTAAAGAACCCAACAAAGTAATGCACTTATCTTCATCTAAAAATTTAATATCAACATATAATAACTGAGTTACCACAGTATTAAATGCGTTCATATGCTCTATCACCGAGTCTCCATCTTTCATCCTCATGTTATAGATCTTTTTCCATAGGAATAGTTTATTCACCAGAGGCTTAGATTGGTAGAAAGTCACTAACTTGTTCCACAAAGCCTTTGTCGAAGCTTCCCTTGATACATTCAACAAGACTAAATCTGAGACACACAATCTTATTCTGCTCTTTGCCTTTCGATCCAACTTTTCCCAGTCTCCAACTAACATTTTTGTTGGTTTTGTACCCAGATCTACCACGGTCCACTGATCTTTATCCACTAGCAGATCCTCCATCTCGAGTTTTCACAACTCAAAACTCTGACCATTAAATTTCTCGATCTCTATCTTTCCACTGCTCGCCATCTTCTTTCACCATAAGAATCAATCCCGCAGATCTCCCACTTAACAAGGTCTACCACAGGCCCGAGTAAAACCCCTCAGCAGTAAACACGTCCCCTTGAAGCCAAAAAAACTCCAATACCAAATGTAGGTTTTAACCATGTACAGAAATTACCTGCATACGAATTCTAAGAAATTGAAAATAAACAATGGCGAGAAAATAAAAACATAAAACATATATACACAGAGGTTTTCCCTTAGATCCCAAAATCGGGACTACTAGATTGATTTTTCATTATGTTCCTTTCAATGTTACAATACATATATATACATGCCGAAGCATCCATAAAACCTAATCCATTAACCCCGGATTAGAACATAACTGTAGTTCCCTTGACCGGATCTAAAAATTACCATGGACCGAAAACCATCGTGCCCAAAACCATGTGCAAAATCCATGCACAAAACCATAGGTAGGTCCACTCCACTTAATATAGGGTCCAAAAAAATTTCTCGGGGCATTCACCGGGACCCTGTGCAGGAGGCTACCACCCCCCTACCTACCCCCACGACAAGGGGGGTAGCCACCCCCCACAGTGCCCCACACAATGTATAAGGGGTCATGTTGCCCCCGTGTGATCGCCCCCCTGCGTGTGGAGTAGTCATGGAAAGAATATAACACAACCCAATAATTGAAAAAGAGCAATTTCAGTAGCAGAGCAGATGCCTCAGTGACAACATAGATACTAGTAGCAGTCAGAGACTCAGGTGATAGATGTATCATACTGATCATAGTTGATTCAATATTTATGATGTTTTTTAATTGCATATGTTGTAGTTGCAGCAACAACAGATGGAGGGGGAGTTGCAGTGTTGGCAGCAATAGCACAGATGCAACACTTATCAGAGTTCTGTAGTGGTTGGTGGGCAACAACAACCAGAGATCAATAATGTGACAAGATATGATGCAGAGACAGGGTGTTGTTTGAGTGAGTTGCAGCACTAAAACGCATTCCTCACTAAGAGAGAGTGTTATTTTTGTAGCATCCAATATTACAAATTATATAAAAAAAATATAATTTATAAATTTATAATTAAATATGTTATAAGAGTAAGAAATAAAAAATTAAACCGTATCATTAAATACTAATTTAAACTACATAAATATTTCATATAAAACCTTTAAAATCCTCCTCAATTTCCTCTCACCTCAAAATGTTGCTATGAACTCCCAACCTCACTCTTGATTCTTTTAAAATCATATAGAGAATATGAATGTATGAACTTTTGTATATGTCTTACATAATAGAAATATATTCTTCCATGTTGACATTTGCATGAAAACAAAAATGCTAACAAGTTTTCAGTGTGACATTGTGAATCCAATTTAAACATAAAATAAAAAATACTTTAGAGTAATGAATCAAATCTAAGTAATATCAAAGTGATTTTAGATTTCGAAGATGTAAAGTTTCCCAGTATAATCTCTTAAATAAATTTTAAGAATTGAAAATTTAAATTAAAAATAATTCAATATTTTAAATTAAACTCTTTATTTTTTAAAAGTATTTTTTTAATTAATTATTAAAAATATATAAAATAATTATATATTTTTAATATATATATTCCTAATGGATGAATTGTCATTTTGAATTCAAAAATCACAACTTAAAAATAAATAAATATATATATATAATAATGTAACATGATTCTTTGAAATATTAAAAATCCTTAATCTAGAAGGAGCATGAAAATGATTTGCATCAAAAGTCAATGAAAGGGCTCACTTTTCATAATGTACATGATAGTCGATGAAGACTAAATATTCACAATAGATATTTGTCTTTTAAATAATCATAAATTGTAAGTCCTTGCATGGGAGTCAATGAAGTATAATTCTTAACACAGAATTAATCATAAATGGTAAGTCTTTGCATTTTGAGTCAACAAAGAATAATTCTTAACTCAGGATAAAGTTAAAATGGTTATGAAAACTTTTACATCCAAAATCGAGAAAATATTATCTTTAACACCGTCTGAAGGTAACATGACTATGAAAACTTTTCTTTTTCGAATAACTTCAGCTATAAACACCAAAAATAAAGTGGCCAGCAGCTCTCTTCTTCCAATAGTCATAAGTATGTAGCTTGCGCGTCAGAGTCAATGAATGGAAAATTTAAGAACGCGCATCATGAGGCAATAAATTCGTGAACACCTCTCTTCTTCAAAAGGCATAAATATTAATAACGCACATGAGTCAATGAAGAGATATTTTTTAAGAGTCAAATGGGGCCAGAACAACTTTCTCTTCAAATAGTCATAAATATTAGGAAGGTGCATCAGGGGTGAATGAAGGGATTTTTTCTAAATGAAAATCACTGATAAGAACTAGTAACCCTTTTAGACTTATGTAACCGTTTATAAGTTATTTATATGAGTAATTCATAATTTAGTACGATTTTATATATATATATGTAATAATATATGAATAATTTGTAAGTCATATATATCATAAATTCATAGTTTAATTTAGGATTGAGACTACTAAAAATTGTAATCGAGATTTTAGATTCCAATTTTACATTTAATCCTTCCAGCCTTACGACGAGCCATAGTATCACCTCTAAATTTTGAAACAAATTAAAAGCAATAACATCCCAATAAAACAAACACTTAGTAGTCCTACCTGAAAACACAATAAAGAGACATTTAAAAAATTTTAAAAATGGACATCGAGAGACACCTTGAAGGAAAAAGCGCATATGAGCCCTTTCATTTTGACCAATTGACACTGAAACAACTTCAGCCCCTAGGCTCTATTTTATCGTTCCTATCAAAGAATGGAGTGTTACAGGAAATCTAGTGTCAATTCGAACTGCTAGTCCCACTAAGATGGGTAGCTATCTTAGAAACAAACAATGAAAGCTTTTCAAGAGTTCCTTTAAGTGTGATAGATGGAAGAGAAGAACATAAAACCAACCTGGATCTTTCGCTTTGATCCTAGCTTGATTTCTCCTTTCCTTGATAGAATTTGCCACTCCTCTCCTACTTGTCCCACTTCAAAGAGTAACTATAGAGTCAAAGTAACAGCAAACTATCAAAGCTTCTCTATCTATAACATCATAAACAATGCAGAATCAGAAACACATTGACCATACAATTGCATTCATCAACAATAAGATTTAGAAATACAAGATCATATGGAGGAAAACTCAAAGAACTTTATTAATAGTAATATAAGAGAGGATTACAACCCAGATGTCTGATCCAATATCATCCTCCGAGTTGTAGAAGCCCTCTTCACCTCATGAACAAGCAAATCACCCAACAATGCAATGTCTCTTCTCACCAACAAACCAACATCAATTCCTTACAAAATACAAAATTCCAGCCTCTAGATCTCTCAGATGAGGGATCCATATATAGATGTCTTGCAAGGGTGTGAGTCAGCTCTAGGTTTTTGATTAGTGTCATTCCACTGATAGTTCTTGGCTCCACTTGGAGATTTCATGATCTCTTACTCATCCCTGGGCGAATTCAGAGAGGCAAGTGTCACAGGAGAAGTTTCTGAAAGATTCCATGATCATCCACCTTGCAAACTGTCTCTGCCATTTATCTATTCTCGCTCATCGCACCCCATAGAAGGCCATTTCAGTATGCATCACACCTGACTAGCTAGGCAATCAGTATGCATCGCACCTTGTCCATGGAGCAGCCTGTATGGTCCAGTTTTGAGTAGTTTTTCAGGTGGAACTTCTGGGAAATTATGTAATCAACTAACCATGATCCTTTAGGGTATGAAGCATCACTTTTAGGGACTTAAGGAGTCCTTAGTTTATGGACATATGAGTTTGGGGTTGTAGTGCCCAAATATGTCTATAACAGATGCCCCCTAAAGCATGAGGTCGTAAATCTTCTGATGACGGGTGAAATGATTTATTCATGAGGATCCAACGTATTCGAACTGGAAGGTGACCTGTATAAGATACAATACAGTACATCATCATCATATATTTTCATGATCTAGCTGAGGCAGGCATTCCCATGCTCAACTTTATAAATTCATTTTCATGTACATAGGACAGGCAATCGTCTGCTGTTGCAGGCTAGTGATTCTTCACATGAAGAGTCATCTTCCCTGGCTTAGATGACTCTCTGCGTAGCTTCTGTGTACAATTGATGTCTTTATTTTCCTGAATATATCACAATCCGGATGGATGAAACTAGATCCGGGGCCTTCAAAACTCGTCCAATCTTCACCCAATGTACAAGTTGATCCATGTGAAAAGATGTTCTGAAGTTGAACATGGAAAGACATTGCCTGATTACTAGCCAATGATGTAAGCTATTAACAAATGGGAGAGGAGTCACCAATGATGATGACCCTCAAGGTACTACAGTACAATTCACATGGTGTGACTATATGAGCTGATGTCGAACACCACGCAAAGTCTTTCAGTCGAAAGTCATTGATGTAAACTTGTCGCCGGAAGTGAGAAACTTGCCATTGAGGCATGCAAGCTTCAAAGTACTGAAAGGGTTGTTTCTGAGTCAAATTCTTGGATAATGAGCTGAAGTTGACAAGAAGTGACTTGCTGTAGGAGGGCTTTGATGTATCCCACATCTATGATGCGAAACAGAGCAAATTATTTTTGTGGAGGTGAAAACGATATGATGATATGAGGTTCAGGAATGGCGGTCATGAAAAATGAAGCGTGGATGTAATGTAGTGGATGAGGCGTTTGCTGGATGGTGAATTCTCTGAATGACTTCTCTTAAACATATTAGTGACACTGATATGGACTGGTAGAGTTAACCCTATGGATGGCACGGTGGACCAATGGTGACAGTGAACGGAAAAACCCAACCCAACTCAATCACGGTGATGGAGTGAAAGTGTCATGCTCAAGAGCGACTTGCTACCAATAGAGTTCTTCAAGTTTTCTTCCCATTTTTCCCCAGTCATCGCTGACCAGTACCTCTTTATTTTTGACAAGCTTGAGGAGGATAACATATGCTTGGTCTATAATTTGCCCTTCGGGCAAACCTGTCGCTTTGTGTTTAGCGAGCCTAGCATTAGTGAGACTCGTTCTTGTCTGGGTGGACAAGTTTGTCACTATTGTTTTAACGAGTTTAACAACAAAGATAACTCGGTCCTTTCCTCGTCTAGAGAGTCTGAAAACGGATGAAAAGGTGACTCCAACAGTCCTTTTTCGCGGCATAATCCCTTAAGTCTGAAAAAGTCTAAAATAATACGAAAGGGATGACTTTTCGATAGTTTTAACGAGCCGACAAAGACAAGCGCTCGATCTTTTTGTTTAATGATCCCTCAAGTCCAAAAAGATTAAAATATATGAGAGAGGTGGCGTTCCCCTTACTTTAAGGAGCTATGAAGGCCAATAGCTCGACAATCTTTTTATTTTTAATGACTCTAAAAAGAGTTTAAAAGAGGCTCGGTTTTTAGGAACGAATGATATTTCTAGGTAGCAGTTGGTTCCAGGTAAGTTTGGAACTTCTCAAAACATGGCAATGTGAAGAGGGTGGGAACCAGAATCACTCGTCGCAGATGTTCCTCAAAAGAGTAAACAATCAAGTGGAAGTGTATGGTCAGCCAAATGAAATGGAGGCGATGGAAGGGACACAACCAAAGTTCAAAAGGGCTGATAGCAAAACGATCACAAAGGTTATTTACCAAAGGTGGGTTTATCTTTTAATGAGCTTGAACCTTGTGCCAACATGTGCTCAGTGTAGGTTGATCTTTTAACGAGCTTGAACCTTACGGGAACATTGCTCTTGATATAGTTAAATGATGTTCAATTTACCATTTAACGCTTTTAGCTTCTTTCTTTGGTCGTTAAACCTACTCAATTGCTTCATCAAATCGATTAGAAATACACATATATATGCTTGAAAAATGAATTAAAAACTAACATTTTACTTGGACTATGTGAATAGTAACATAAAAGTAGTTTTACCTCTCATTTTTACCATTGCATTTCAAATTTGGGATTTGGAGCTCTGGAGTGGTTTTCTGCCTCAAACTTCATTAGTTGATTTTAGGAGATCAAGTGGACTATTCTCCGCGCCATCAGGACCCGGTAGGAGCTAACCCTGAGCTCTTCATTTTCATTCCATCTTTTTCTGATTTTGATCAAGTTTTCCTCTTTTTCTGAGCCCCTATGGTTTGAATAAATTGTTCTCCCATCATCACACCTACCCTATATCGAAAGGTGTGATGCATACTGAGCTTGGCCAGTCAGTATGCATCTCCCCTAGTCCAAAGGCAGGGTGCGATGGGCACAAAAGAGAAACTTTGTATAGCAATTTCTCATGAAATTTTTGCTTGTTTTTGCTCAAATTTGGATCCTTAGTCATCTTTTTTCTGTGAATCAGATATTTTTTGGATCAAGATGTTCGTAACATGGCATGAACATGAGCATGAAGAAGAATCCATGATTGCCTTTCATGATCAGGGTACTATTACTACATTGCGAAACTGTGGTTTGCTCAAATTCTTCCGTATATTTAGCATGAGGCAACAAATCAGTTTGTTGCAGTATTTCCTCGATGCATGGGATCCGATCAACTAGGTGTTCCAGATTAGAGGTAAATCCATCCCACTGACAGTCGAGGAAATCTACTTTTTGACGGGGTTCTCGACGCGTGGTGCCCCTCTTTCACTATCAGGGTCCGCCCGTGGGGGCGAATCGGTGAGAGATTACATCCGTCAGCTTTGTAGAGATGGATCTCAGCGTAGCAGAGATGGAAATATCAATATCCGAGACATCACTGATCAACCTCTAAGGACCATTTTATTCACCTTTGCTAGATTGGCTGGTAGTGCAGCTCTTCATTTGGCGAACAGATCTTATGTGCAGTATGTTTTAGAATGCCTGGAACCAAAGGTATTTAACTGGTGTAAGGTAGTACTTCCGATAATAAAAGAACAAATCTCTAAGGTAAATAATGGAAGATCCAAGAACTTCGAGTATGGTTCCATTTTGACTGCTTTTGCCTTAGAGAGGATCCCACTGATGCAGCCACAACACATTTCACTAGGATTTCCAGCACCGGGGGAACCCAGGATGCAAAGATGGGTTGATCTCATGGCCAGACATGCTGGTAAGCCACAGATTACTTTCTTTGATGCTTTCTTTGAGTGGTTCGAACATCAGGAGATGATCTTCTCAGAGTAGCCATATGTTGGGATGGACTTCTGAGGTGACCCGGATTTGGCATTGCCGACTGGCAAGCAGTGGGGTGTGATAGGTAAAGTTTTGACCATATCTTTGTTTATCAGTTTTATAATATTTTTTGTCATTTATCAAGACTAAATGAACTCATGTACTGTGCAGATGTTGGGTCAGTGAGACCAGTGGCACGCCCAAGGGCAACAACTAGCGTTCCGGCAAGGGAAGCTGTAGGGAGGGTTGTCCTTCGTGATTTGGACATAGCAGAGACCCTGGCAGTATTGCAGGATCAGATCGAGGGTCTTACCCTTGGTATTCAGGATGTGAGGACCGACGAGTTACCTCTGAGGCTACAGCACCATACTACTGGCGTTCTGAGTCGATGGACTAGGCTCCTGCGTATGATCGCATAGGCGGTGACATGTTATCACGAGCATCATTAGTATAGGATGCTTTTCTACATTTACCTTTGAGTTTCTTGGTCGCATGCCCGATTTTGACTTGTACACAAAACATTATGTGAAACTATAAACAATTATATATTTTTGATTTTCGGAGTTTATCTTGGTTAAGTTATGTGATCCAAATGCAAATGTTGATGTAAAATGCTTTTCTTTACAAATGTTGCAAATGTCTGTCTAACACATAATTCGCTAATGAATCAGTTAAAGTGTTTAAGTTTATGGAAATGTGTTGATATTGAATGAAATCAAACTACCTTTCCAAAATCTCGACCTTTAGGAACATATGATAGATAGATGGGTTCTGAACTGAATAGACGCCAGTAAGTTGTAGAATGATGAGTTGTGAATCTAGCCTGACAACAAGTCGGCGTATGCCATGCGAAATGGCATCAGAGAGAAGTTCTATCAACGCGTTGTACTCAGCAATGTTGTTCGTTGATTGACCAATACATATCCCCGTGAAACTCACTAACTCGCCGCTTGGATCAAAGATGGCCCAGGCTGTAGAAGATAGGTTCCGCATTCTATGACTAGCTTCGTCGGCGTACCCAATGAATGTTTCCAAAAAGTCCGACATCTGCAATAAATGCAAAGTGTATTACTTAACCAAAATGACAATTGTTGATGAAAACAAAAATGAAACAAAAGCATATAAAGAGATTACTACACTTTATCAAGCGTAGTATCGCTTAAGATACAACCCGTTCTAGGGTTGCAATAGTGGAATTCCATCATAATCTACCAGCTCGTAGGATCCTTTTTCTAATACCCGTTTAACAATGTAGGGGCCCATCCATAATGATTGGAACTTACTTGCTCCCAATTTATCAGAGTCCTGATCGTAGAGTAAGACTAGGTCACCTTCTAAGAAGACGCAAGGCTTGACATTTTTGTCAAATTGCGCTTTGATACATTTCTTATGTGCTTCGTTAGCCATCGTGGCGTCACGATGAGTTTCATCTAAGCATATTAGTTCCAAGAAACAAGCCTCTTCCTCTAAAGTTTCGGGGAGTAGATCGATTGTGAGCTTTAGAGATGAAATCTCACACTGAATCGGTAAGACAGCTTCCAAGCCGTACACCAACTGAAAAGGCGTAAATCTGGTCGCATTTCTCACCAAGGTTCTATATGCCCATAGAGCTGAGTATAGGATTAAATGCCAATCCCGTTTGTGGGCTCCAATCATTCTCTACAACATGCGCTTGAGGACTTTGTTGATCGCTTCAACTTGTCCGTTAGCCTGCAGATAATATGGAGTAGAACTATCGTGAGACAATCCTAATTTGGTAGTCAACTCAACCATCATGTGCGATCCATGATCTGTGACTATAGCCTGTGGAACACTGAACCTAGAGACTACATGATTGAAAAAAAAAAGAGTAGCCATTTTGCCGTTGTTGTTTAATGTAGGCATCGCCTCAGCCCATTTTGTAAAATAGTCGACAGTGACTATGATATACCCATGCCCCCCGACCGAGGTGGGGTTACATGTCATGAAATATATGCCTCATTTGGCGAATGGACCAACAACAACTACTGGATGCAGTGGTGCCGATGGTAATCTGCTTTTGCGATCAAAAATTTGACAAGCATGGCAACTTCTTACTGCTATTATGCAATCTTTGAAGATAGTAGGCTAGAAGTAGCCATCTTGCAATATTTTCTATGCAGTAGCGTAACCAGATAGATGCCCCCCACATGCGCCTAAATGACAGTCATTCAGGACTTTTTCGGCCTCCTCATGCGTGAGGCACCTTCGCAGAACTGTATTGACACCACGACGGTAAAGTGTATCACCGATGATCATGTAGTCTTTTGCTTGGTATCGAGTACGTCGCTGTTTTGAGTAAGAGGTGTTAGGCCTAAAGGTTTGGGTTTGGAGATAGATTATTATATCTCCATACCACAGGTCGCTTGATGATATCAAAAACAATGTTTCATCCACGATCGATGCTTTAGATGTTAAATCGTTGGACAACGATGGGAGGTCGCAAAGTAACTTTGCAAAGACTAGAAATTTCTTTGATTTGGATTTGGTGAATTCCAGATCAAACTCTTGCAAAATGGCTATCCATTTTGAATATTTGCCCCCTAGCAATTGACACGACAAGATGTAGGTCATAGGGTTGCAATTTGACAAGATGGTAGTTTTGCGAAAGAGTATATAGTGTCAAAATCTCTGTACTACTTGAACAGCTGCCAAAGCCAACTTCTCAACATAGGACTACCTGCTTTCCATATCATTTAAGTTGCGGCTTAAATAATACACCGGACGTTCTATTCCATTGTCTTCTTGTACTAAAACTATTGTGATGGTTGTATCTATGGCAACGAGATACAGGTTAAAGTCTTTTTGATAATCAGGAGCATACATTAATGATGCTTTTACTAAGGAACTTTTCAAAGCATCAAAGGAAGCTTGCGCAATTTGATCCCAGTTGAAGGGTACTTATTTTTTCAAAAGATGTGTATAACCTTTAGCAAGTTCGGCGTAATTTGGAATGAACCTCCTTAGAAAGTTTGCTTTCCCTTGGAGTTTCTGAATCTAAAGAAAATTTGAAGGTGGAGGCATGTCGATGATTGCCTAAACCTTACATGGGTCAAGTCAAATTCCGTTCTTAGAAACTATGAAACTAAGTAACCAACCAGAACCAACACAAAACACACACTTGTGTGGATTGAGTCGAATTTTGTAGTGTTGGCAATGTAGAAATATAGCTCTCAGATGTTACAGATGATCAGTCTGCTTTCGTGAATGAGCTGGTAAATCATCAAGATACGGTTGAACAATGTGTTTGATGTCATGGAAGGCATAATTCATTGTCCTCTGAAATGTTTCCACTACGTTCTTCAAACCGAAAGGTATTTTGCGGTATGCGAATGTGCCCCATGGACATATAAATGCAGTCTTTGACTGGTCCTATGGGTGGATATTGATTTGATTGTATCCGGAAAATCCATCCATAAATGAAATGACTTCGCATCTGGCACATTCATCAATTATCTGGTCAATGAAGGGTGTAGGCTAGTTGTCCTTTGGACAAGCTTGATTTACATCCCTATAATCGATGCACACTCTAATTGTTCCTTGCTTTTTCATTATAGGAACAATATTTGATACCCAATCAGTAAGAGGAATGGGGAAATGAAACCAGCATGTAGAAGTTTTTCAACTTCTGCCTTAGTGGCAGTGTCTTTCTTCGGGTGAACCAGTCGAAGCCGTTGTCATATTGGTTTGACATCAGGATACATCTTGATTTCATGTTCAACGATGCTCGAGTCAATGCCTGGCATTTCTTCGTATGACCAAGCAAAGACATCTCTGAATTCACGAAAGAGAGCGTAGTATATTTCCAGTTCTGAAGGAGAACAATATTTGCCAACATGTATATTCTCTACAACATCTGGTTTGGTCGAGATATTAATGGCAATAGTTTCTTCAATATTGGATAGATTTCGCTCTGAATCCACCGTATTTACAGTATTTGATAGAAAATCAAAAACTAAAGGATGATTAAGTTCGTTAGAGTAATCCTCATTGTCATCTTGAGTTCAGGAACGATGGTGGTGATCTTCCCATGGTGTCTCTCCTATCATCATTTATTGAATGATTCCTTCTTCTGTATAATGTACATGTGACCAAGGATCAGAAAAGGTACCATACTCTAGAGACCTATCTATCCAAACGCTTGCTGAGCGTTGATTTGGGTTTGCCACCCATGCCCAGAATATTGATTGCTACAACAATTCTATAGGGCTTGGAGGCAATACCTAGCGATGATCCATGCTAACAAAATGTTCGAAAATCTTCTTAATCTTTGACGATGTAGAAGATATCATGTGACAGGTTTCCACTGTGGCCCTTCTGCCAGTTTAATTGGAGGCAGAAGGGCAAAAGTACCCATTAATGAAGGGTCTTTTAGGAGACCTACTCTGATATTTTGAAGCGATTGAGAGCTTCCATGGATCAAAGGAATGCTTCCGGTAAGTTGAGAACTGTTGGGGAGGAAGGTTAGCTGGTCAATGATTGTGATCCCGCCTTGAAAGGGGAATGAAATCTTTCTAAAATATGTTTACACAACAGCAGCCATAGCATAAATCCAAGGCCTTCCCAGTAGGATGTTATAGTCAAGGTTTCCATCAATGACCTCGACTTCAATTTCTACTGTCTTGCCCCCCAGTTCAATTTGCAAGTTAATTAATATCCCATATGGCATGTATGTTCTTCCATCGAACGCTTTCAATGTTGTTGATGATCGTGACAAGGGTGGAGAGCCTAAAGTTTTCCAACAACTCATTGACATAATATAGGTAGATGCTCCCTCATCAATTATTGTTCGATGAACAATTTTGTTGAGGGCTTTTACCTGTATGAGGAAAGTGAGTTGTGCTGGTAACTGAGGTTTGTATCCTTTATGATTAAAGGCCACTAGATTGGAATCTGCTGGATCAATCCCACCTATCGCTGATAACAAAGCCTGCTTTTGGGATGGGAAATTTTGTACTACTTCAAGTGTCGACATGGCGGATGGTGATTGGACTAGATCCTCCACTATATTATAATTCTGTGCTACTCGAGTACGAGGATTAAATTTCGATTTATGTACTACTCCCTTAGGTGGTTTTATTGTTAATTCAGGAATGATTGATGGAACAACTTCTGATGAAGTTGTTGTTGAACTACTGGGTTAATCTGTAGCCTTGCTGTTCGATGATTATGGATTTCCATAATATTTATTCCTTGTAGATATCAAAGCGTCATTTTGTTGTTTTGAGATGGATAGCATAAGCACTTGGGATGGGGAAGCATGGTCACTAGCAACCAGTTTAGTTTCTAGATTTGGAAATGGATCAGTCAATACAGCTGAGGAATTTGAAGTCTTTTTGAAAAACTTCTTGGCTTCAGCTTGATGTGGACAATCTTGTGTGTAATGGTCCTCATCGCATATGAAACATGGCTGATTAGGTTTCTTCTTTCTAGTAGGGTTTCTAGAAGGTTTTTAGGAGTCGAATCCTCCTATTTCTTCTTTTTGTTTGTCCCTTTCTTCTTGCCCCTGGTTGCTTAGCATTTTTGCCTTTGTCGGTTGACACGACATTGACCTCCGAGGTGAGAGGTTCTTCATCTACTTTTTGACTAGAAAATGTACGGGCTTTCTTAGATGTAGCCTTTGCAGTTTTCATGCTTGTTGTACCTATCACGCCATCACCGGCATAAGAGTCTTTGTTTGATTTATGAGGGGGAGGAACGGAAAATTCTGGTCTAGGAGCGTTAGGAATTTTGTCGTAGAGTGTGACAGATTGAGTATAGATCAAGTCTAAATATTGCACATGAGAAATGACTTGCTCTTCTGTGACAACTCCTCCCTTAGCCACATCCTCTATAATAGAGGGTAACAATGACTTTATAAACCATTTAGCTAAAAGCTAACTAGGAATGTATGTCTTTACCATTCTTCGATGACACCACCACTCATGAATATGATCAGATATGTGAGTGGCTATCATCTGTTTAAAGTTGGTAAGGAGTTTTGTCCCTGTTTTGTACCTTATGGGTAACTGAAAATGGGTTAAAAAGGTAGTGGCAAGGGTGCTAAAGTTATCAAATGAAGCTCTAGGAAATTCTATATACCATTTAGCTATTGGACTTGTTAACGTTCACTGAAAAAGGTGAAGCCTAATCGAATCATCATTCAAGGTGTTGGATGAACACCACAAATGGAATGTCATCACATGATTCGATGGATCTTCACCTAGATTTCCATTGAATTTAGGAATATCAGAGGGAAGTTTATGAGGAATCATTGGCCACCAAGGGGTGTAAGCAATTGGATCATTCGTCAAATGGTTTAGATCTGGTAATTCTAGAGTTGCTACAAAAGGCGACTATTGATTCAGTTTAGGCAAAGCATACCCGGGATAAGATGGAATCGCCTGAGCAGTAGGTCTTTGCATACTAGCATAATGTATTTGATGTTGGTAACTTTGATAAGGTTGTTGGGCATAACCATTAGAGTATGGTTGTTGATAACCGTTTTGGAAATGCGGTTGCCCATTACTTACAAAGACTTGTTGTCCAGGTCCTTGGTATGATTGCTGGAATTGCGGTCGTTGATATTGAACCAGCCATGGTTTTTGGACCATTTGTTGTTGTCCAATACTACATGATTGACTAAGATGCGAAGTCATAGTACCTATTTGAGACTGAGTCACTCCAGATAAGGAGGCACTAACCTGAGGTTGTGATTGAATCGATGAGATGAGAGGCTGTTGTATTGCAACCTGAGAAACTTGAGGTTGACATACAACAGGTAGCGCTTGTACTTGCGATACAGTCACAATAGCAGGTGTAGTGGGAATATTCGACATGGGATGGACTAGTTGCATTGAATATACAACCCTTGGTTGTTGAGGCAGTATTGGTACCCAACCGCTGGATGTAATTCCAGTTTGACCTAACTTTTGTTGTAAACACTCATATGGTTGTTCTCCAGGAGGGAACAATGAAAAGGCATATTGCCCCCCATATGGTGGCAATCCAGTACTTAAAGGGTGTATTGGCCTTTGAAGACACATTGGATCAACTTTTTGAGTTTCAACATAAGAAATACCAGATGAGATTTCGGATGAAGAAATAAGACCAGACCATGTTGTCGAAACAGTCCCTGATTAGACTCCAGTTTGTTGTTGATAACTAGCCAGGACAGATGGTATTCCAGCAATCCTTGTAGGAATGGCAGCAGGAAGCTCTGTCGTAGCTATGTCAATTAGCACAGTCCTAGATGTTGATGGTTGTTCAGACATGTTTAGTCTATCCAAAAGATTTCCTAGCGATTCAACAGGAACTTGCGATGAAAAGAACTAACTTCTATAGTAGAAGGATGTAAGTGGATCCCAGTTCCAAAATGTACTGGAGTGCTGGGTGGAAGATACTCTACTATCTCTTCTATAGTAATCAATCCAGGTGGAAGAGGTAGACCGTTAGGTCTGTAAAATATTTCTGGAGCCGAAGAAAGTGTAGCTTCTGCAGTAATAGATATTATAGGGGTGACACCTTCTGAATTCTAGAAATCAACTTCCAGATGTTTAGGTAAGTGAACTTCAGTTTCTTGATTAGTCCTAGTTGGAGCTGCTTCAGGAATAGAGGTGTCTACCATCACACTAGGATCAGTTCTAATGTCCTCTTGTAACTATGGAACTTCTTCTGTAAAGGCATATGTACCAGAGATAATTGGAGTAACTATAGTCTCTGACGATGTTGAAACACAAGTTTCAAATAAATCAGGTGAATTCGACTCAGTTAAATGAGAACACTTTGCCTGGGATGGTTTCGTTTCCGGGGTCAAAGATGGTTGACTCGCTAGTCTCCGCGAATGATAGGGTTTTGATTGACTTTCTTCCACGATTGCGGATTACTTGATCAACTCAAAAATTAAAGGGGAAAAATGTTGTTCCAATTTAAATGAATTTTAAAGACACTTTGACACAACTTGCTTTTTCAATTTTTAAGAGTCAAGAAAAAGCTAAAGGTGACTCTAGTCACCTTCAATTTTTAATGAACCCGAAGTGACAAGTGCTCAAATGGACCTTTTCTTTTAAGGAGTCAAAAAGGAACGAAAGTGATTGCTCTAGAAGTCTAGATAGAGGGTTTACCAAATCGATCATAAAACTACAAAATACACCTTGGTGATTAATGATAGAGAAATTACCAAGGACTTATGTATGGCAGCCAATCTTCTCGAATGCTGTGTTCAGTGCATTACGACCGATAGGGCAGCAGATACAGCTTCCTAAGGATAAAGGATATCAGCCTATTGTGGTCTCCCAATATATACTCGATGGTATGGGGAGCACAAGTCCATACTGGCACTTGTTGTATCAAAGAGGAGGAATCACCCAACCTACGATGAAAATGATAGTTACCAGGTTTTACGACGCCGGAACACGTCTCTAGCCTAGACTTCTAGATGTGTTGTGTTAGGTTCCAAAGCGTTTTTATGTTCATTGAGGTTTATTTTATGGTTGATCTTGCTTAGAATTTTGTCTTTCAAGGTTCACCACGTGATGTAGATGTGAAATTCCTAAATATGCAATCTAAAATGATAAACAGTCATTTATGTTCTTTTAGCAATGAAAATCCTAGCTACAAAGGAAAGAAGATGATGATTTTCTTTCAGCAGAGAGCATAGAGCACACACTAAATGCACTTTCCTAAACCAAATTTCGCAAGCAGTCAAAATGTAGATGCACATGCATGTATTTGTTTTCCACTTTCTTAATGTGTGAATGACAAAAAGAAATCTAAGTATAGATCTAAACTATTTTCTTTCAAAGCAACAGTACTAACAATTTTTCTTTTCAAAGAACGAAAGGAAGACTAAGATGACACTTTTCGATTTCGAATCTAAAACTGTTTTTGACACTTGAAATACTAATAATGTCAAAATCAAGTACAAATGACAAAAGTACAATCAACTATCTAGAAGAGGAAGACTTTACGACACTTGTCTTTTGATTCAGAATGAATATTACAACACTTGCATCAAAGATGACAATTTGATTAGGTTACTTTCGACAAAGGAAGACTGTAAATGATTGACAAATACACAAAAACATTTACAATTCCTAACTAATGGAGGTTGAAATAATGTGAAGGAAGATGGTTTCAGTAAGAAGGTACTGATCATGAACAATAAAACTACTGAATAAAGCTAAAAACAAGGAGAAAAACCAAATTTCAGAGAAGAAAAATAGTTCACTCAATCATCGCACCTGCAACACAGGGAAACAGGGATGCATCTCACTTACAACACATGAGAAGTGCGATGCATCTAGGTTACACAGTTATAGACAATGTGATGGGCCAGGGAGCAAAACTGAGCTTGGTTTTTTCTCAAAACTTGCAGCTAAGTTCAGTGATTTAGGCTGAGTAATGATGGACGATAAACACAAAGCATAAGGGTAAGATATGATGAGGTTCTGAGCTACCACAAGGGCACTTAGGATGCTTTGTAAGTCAGATGTTTAGTTCATAGACCAACCCGGAGATTCACTAAAGAAATTTTTATCTACTTCGCAATTGCATAGCAAAGGCGTTTCGAAGGCTAGCTGGCTAACTTCAAGCTCCGTCTGTAGTTTATAAAGCAAACAATAAACAAACAAAACAAACTATTTGTTCCCAAGCGGAGTTGCCATTTTGTTACAGGGAAAACTAGTGTCGATTTGAACTGCTAGTCCCACTAAGACGGGTAGCTATCTTAGAAACAAACAATGAAAGCTTTTCAAGATTTCCTTTAAGTGTGATAGATGGAAGAGAAGAATAGAAGACCAACCTGGATCTTTTGCTTTGATCCTAGCTTGATTTCTCCTTTCCTTGATATAATTTTCCACTCCTCTCCTACGTGTCCCGCTTCAAAGAGTACCTGTAGAGTCAAAGTAACAGCAAACTATCAAAGCATCTCTATTTATAACATCATAAACAATGCAGAATCAGAAACACATTGACCATTCAATTGCATTCAGTAACAAGAAGATTCACAAATACAAGATCATATGGAGGAAAACTCGAAGAACTTTATTACTAATAATGTAAGAGATGATTACAACTCAGCTTTCTGATCCAGCATCATCCTCCAAGTTGTAGAAGCCCTCTTCACCTCATGAACAAGAAAATCATCCAACAATGCAATGTCTCTTCTCACCAACAAACCAACAACACTTCCTTACAAAATACAAAATTCCAGCCTCTAGATCTCTCAGATGAGGGATCCATATATAGATGTCTTGCAAGGGTGTGAGTTAGCTCTAGGTTTTTATTAGTGTCATTCCACTGATAGTTCTTGGTTCCTCTTGGAGATTCCATGATCTCTTACTCATCCCTGGGCGAATTCAAAGAGGCAAGTGTCACAAGAGAAGTTTCTAGAAGATTCCATGATCATCCACCTTGCAAACTGTCTCTGCCATTTGTCTATTCTCACTCATCTCACCCCATAGAAGGCCATTTTAGTATGAATCGCACCTATCCAGTTAGGCAGTCAGTATGCATCTCACCTTGTCCATGGTGCAACCTGTATGGTCCAGTTTTGGCCAGTTTTGAGTAGTTTTTCAGGTGGAACTTCTGGGAAATGATGTAATCAACTGACCATGATCCTTTAGGGTATGAAGCAACACTTTTAGGGACTTAAGGAGTCCTTAGTTTATGGACATATGAGTTTGGGGTTGCAGTGCCCAAATATGTCTATAACACGGAGCACAGGGTTTGCTTTAAGTTGCTTGATGGTTTTAAACTCTCAATCCAAAAACTATAATTGAAATAGATTGCCATATAGAGTATCAATAAGAGACTTATAGTAACTTGCCCATCTTATTTACTACAGGACAAATGTACCCTTCTAAATTTCATGGAAGTTACCATTTATATACTGTCAGTTTTGCTTGCCACGTCATATTTATACGTCGACGAATTACTTTGCTAATATTATATGTATAGTGAACAGGGAAATATGAATTTTGAAATCTCATTGGAAGGTATTTGTTTGCAAATTTAATGAGAAGCTGAAATTTGATGAAACTTCTCAGATAATGTGATCATTGAATTCTGCACAGTATTATTTTTGGAATTGTATTCAGAGAATATTAAAGACCCCCAGAGTTGAGAGAGAAGGAGGCAGTAAATTCAAGACCGTTGGATTCCACAATGGCATTTTGAATTAAAATTATAACATTAATATATGAACTATCAAGTTAACCAAGAAAATAGATGTTAACGTCATTAAAAAAAAATTAAATGCACTCAATGGTTGTTGAGCTTAGAAGTTCATTTTACAGTTTAATTCTTTTCATGTTAGCCAAAATAAAAATCATGAAAAATCTAAGAAAAAAAATATATACAAAAGATTTAAATAATGTCACTTATAAAAAAATTTACACTTAATACTAGTAATTGAGGGGAGAGGCTCATTTTAGCCCATTATGATGTGTAAGCTTGTTGGTTTGTCATCAAAGTTGAAATTTTCTCATGTTGGCCAAAATAAAAATTAAAAACAATCTACAAACAAAAAATTAAATAACTATACAAAACATTTAAATAATGTCTGCTCATAAAAAAATTTGCAAGTGAAGAAATTGGATCCCTATCAACTCATGTTAGATCCGTATTTAAGATGGATCTATGTTGGTAGTATAGTTGCAACCAACTTTCAATAAGTCGAACCTCTTGCCTGTGTTGTTGTACCAGTGAGTTAGGGTCTTCACTTGTCGAGAAATGAAAATTACTATGGTGAGCTCCTGCCAACATATAATATCCAAATCACAATTTCAAATGAGCTAGATTATAACAATAACAAAAACGATTTTTCTAATGGAGAACTTTAAGATCTGATCTGATCTTTAACTTTTTGGGCAACTAGCGCTACAAATATGTCTGATATATTTTTGAGTACTCTGCAATTAAGTATTGCCATGTCAATGAGTATTATATCACTTCTGGTCTAAGAAGAAGATATTAAAGAAAGACAAAATATTATGGGCTTGGACCTGCGCATCAGTTTTATTTTTGTTGAGGGAAGTTTTCAGCAAAGTGCCCATGAGAGTGACAAATGATGCACATAATCTACTCATAGTCCAATTACTGAAAATGACTCCATTCCCTTAAAGAAAAATTGGGCCTGTGGTAAACCTTTATTTAGATTTACTTAGACACAAAAGCTAACACAAGAAAATTGGTCTATTTTTGGTTTTTCTTTGTCTAGATAGTGGCCCAACTTATTTCCAATATCTTTTAGTGCATTATGCCCCCAAAGATGGAGAGGGAGGTGAGGCAGTGAAACCCACACCGACACAGAAGTAATTTCAAAATTTGGATTGAAATGAAGAGTCCATAGGGTGATAACGAGGCCTCTAGACCCCATAAAATATGACCCTAATATTAAAATCAAATATCTTTCCAATATATTGACAAATAAAAAAAAACATAGAAACCCCTACCTACCTCGAAGAAAGTTACCTGACCTTGAAGCTTGGGGATCCATTGTTCCATAATCCAAGATTCAACAACTTTTGGATTTGACCATAAGCCCATAAAATTGTCAACCATTACTTTTTATGACAGGGCTAAGGCTCTTTTGCATGGATCTAACAAAGAGAGTTCCACATTGGGAATCTCAGCTAATTTCTTCACAAATTTTTGAGAGGGAGAAGGAGGTCTTTATGGTTGTTTTGCCTACAGTAGGTCTCTGAATGCATTAGAGAAATTTTGAGGTACAAAATGGACCTCCTAAGGAATATTATAAAATAATAGTGGAAATAATAAAATAAGATTACATTACATCATCAAATTTTAGAGGGAAAAAAAGAAAAAACTATTTTTTCAACTCATATTTTCAACTTATCTCCTTACGGTTTTACTCAAATTTCAAGTAGGAGCACTCGTTTGATGCAAAATTTAAGTCATCATCCAAGGAGTACCCATGTTGCATACTTTCGATGGACCCTGCTACACGAAAAATGAGAAAAACATGATTGCAATCATGTTTTTTCATGTATTTCTCATTGTTCGTGTAGCAAGGTCCATCGAAAGTATGCAACATGGGTACTCTTTGGATGAAAAATTAAATTTTGCATCCAATGAGTGCTTGTGCTCGAAATTTAAGTAAACCTATAGGGAGATAAGTTGAAAATATGAGTTGAAAAAATAGTCTCTCTATTTTTTAATCTTTTTACATTTTTAATTCAAAAATAGTGAATCATTTCCCATGGTTGGAATCATCATCTTGAATCTTAATGTTTCTTATAAAGTTGATTTTGGTTGTACGTTTTTGTTTTCAAACCCATTATAGACCTCAAAAAATTTCTAATGCAACCACGTCCTCCATAATGAGTAGAGGAAAATTGATCTACAAGTTCATATTTGTGATGCCTATTGTGGTATGTTTGACGAATGCAAGCCTAAACCTTACTGGAGCCACAACTATAGGTGCTAGGGTCACTTTTTGCAAATACTATTCTTCAGTGGCCAATTCACAAAATGGAGTCCCAGAGCAGAGTGCTACAGTCTTTCGCACAACAGATCTAAGTTAGCATATGTAGCAGCTAGGGAAACCCTAGCTGCCAAGAGCTAGGAGCTGCAAAGCTCATTTTTTCCTTTTCCATATATTTTTTAATTTTTTTATTAGGGTTTGATTAGTGTATCTTCTTAGAACTTCTAGATTGATTTGATATACATTATCATTAATTTATCATGGTGGATATACATATTAGAGATTGGATCTTGCAAGGTTTACAGTTGTTTTGTAAGTTATTAAATTGACATGGCAAATGGATTGTTTTCATGTATATAGTGAATTGATTGATATAAATGTAGCATGCTCTCTACTATTAAATGTAGGTGGAAATACTAATTTTATGCCCATTTATGTTTAACATATTTTCCCCTCTCTATGTTGGTCAATACTAAAATCATCCACTAAAAATATCCTTATTTTTAAGCTTTTGCCTATTTACTTTGAAGAATTTGTGTTATGGGAATGATGAAACCAATTGGAGGTTCTTTGATCAGTATGCTTTAATTATATCTTTTATTATCTCCACTTAGTTATTAACTCTTCATCTTTTTATCTTACACAACATCATTAACTTCTCAATCTAACAAGTTTAAATTATCATTCTGAGGTGGTTCAAGGAAATTATCATTTTAACACATCAAGAGTTACACCCTCTGGTCCAAGGGGGCTGCCTAGGACCTAAAGCGGGGAAGTTCACTAAAATTCCATTAGATTCCTTGGCATTGACCCTTAAGGGGTCAATCTAGGGAACAACAACCTATATTATTTTTGCATTATTAATCATATTTCCTATCATCAATGTCCCTTAGGTTTGATCCCACCATGTTGCATCATTATCCTTTCCTTGATGCACATTTCAATATGAGTAATTTTTCCTACCCTTCATGGGTGACCTGGAGTAGCACTCGGTTTTCATTCTAGTGCCCATGCTATGACTTTTTCTAGGCCTAAAAATGTTAAATTAGAAACTAGGGCCAAACTTCATGTGGGTGATATTATTCATGGCTAATATTATTATTAGATTCCTCTCATCGAGAGGTGTAGTATTGATCTAAAGATCATCCGATTCCGATAAGTATTTATGGAGATATGAATTTATTTTGATTATGGAATTACTATCAAGCCGACATACAACTCATGTAGGCTCAGAAGCCCAATAGTCGCATCTATTCAAACATCATCAGTTGTGTATAAATATAAGAGGACTTTTCCTCATTTTCACTCACTCATCTCATCACATCTCTCTCTCTCCTACATAGAAAAGAGGGTCTTCTCTACTGCACAGAAAGGAGTCTCTCTCTCACACATGTGGAAGGAAGTTGCTGAAACTGAAGCTACAAATCCAAAGTTTGACCAGTGTGGACCATCAAACCTCATCTTCTAAATTGTGTGTAGGTTCATCTGAACCTCCTCTGAAGGATGCAAATTTTAGTGGTGGAATCAAGTCAATCTGACGGTTGGTTTGCGAGATATCGACTGCCCTAGTTTGAAGGAAGCTACTAAAACTGAAGTTGCAACTACAGATCCAAAGTTTGACCAGCATGGAGCTCAAACCTCCTCTTCTGAACTATGTTGTAGGTTCATTTTAACCTCCTCTGAAGGCTGCAACTTTTGGTGGTGGAATCAAGCCGATCCGACGGTCGGTTTGTGAGATATCCACTACCCTAGTTTTGATGATGAAGTTGCTAATGTTGATGCTGCTGATCTAGGGTTTGCTACTGTTGATATAAATCAGATTTATTGTACTATTTCTCTCTACTGAATTATTGAAGATAAAAGAAGATTTGATCAAAGGGTTTCCCCACACATTGTGGGGTTTGTACCTGGCTAGCCGCCACATCTTGTGTCTCTTGTCTTAGCTTGTTTTTTGTCGATCGTTTAATGTTCTATCTGCACTTTACTTTATGTACACGTGATTTCTAATCTGTGGAATATAATAAGAAAAAGAAGTAAACTGTTATAAGCATAGAACATACCATAACTTAACATATTAATCATATTTCCCATCATCGATGTCCCTTAGGTTTGATCCCACCATGTTGCATCATTATCCTTTCCTTAATGCACATTTCAATAGGAGTAATTGCGCCTACCCTTCATAGGTGACCTAGAGTAGCACTCGGTTTTCATTCTAGTGCCCATGCTATGAATTTTTCTAGGCCTAAAAATCCTCCCTTAGACATGCCATGACATGAAGCTGAGTTGCATTCTTCTCATTTCACCCAGCTTCTTGCCATATCTTGAGGAGGTTGCCCCAATTTTTTATGTTTATTTTACTGTTGCATGTGCATATAACTACTAATGTCTCAATGCCTATTGTTATGTTCTTGTTTTACTTGGTATCACTAAGCACTATTTTGGTTACACTTGACCTCTTGCCATTTGCATTATTGTTTCCTCCATTTTGTGATCCTACTCTTCGTAGAGAGACTATTTCTATGAGTGGTTTTATTTTTCCAAACTCTTTTCCTTGCATTTACATATGTTAGTTCCAACAACATGGAACTAGATGCAAAACCTTATGTCATTCCTTTATCCAAGATGAGTGTTGGCTTATATGGGCCTGACCTAGGTTCGGAAGAATTATTTAGCCAAACAAGTCCTGTAGCTATCGGCCCTTTTGGCAACAGCCCGTGGAGCGCGGACTGAGGTCTCACCCGAGGTAGTAGGGGAGGTTGCTGGAACCAAGTTTCCGGACCCTTGGGATGTCTAGATGTGGTTTGGAGGTTTCGCGCACCATTCTGCTGCTTCCCACTACTCTATTTCACACGGATCCAAACCCAGAATAATCCTTACTACTTATTATTGCACTGTTTATGTATTTGATCTATCTATTATGATATTTAAGAAAACATTTATTAGATTTAACCCATTTGCGCACTTAGAATAAACTCAGATTCACATACATTTATGACATAAGCATACGCGCATAGATCAAACAGTTATATTAACCATACAAAAAGTCAGATCCATGATAATTCAGATGTAACACAGAATTACAGAAACAACTTAGCTTTATTCAACTTCTTCACCAATACATTCAGATCTTGCCTGCACACTCAGCTGCAGGGGTCCGCGCACACAGCTGCAGACTCTACCAGACCTCTACGCACACAGTTGCAGAGCCTCTATCCACTACCCAAACCCTTGACTCGGACTTACAAACACTTCAAAACTTTCCTTCTCAAAAACCCATTACATATTAGATCCAAGAGTACATACCAAAAACTAAGTTACTTCTACCCATAGAGCCTCGCTCTATTTATACATTTCCATGGACCGCAATCCATGGGTGGGCCAACTCATTTACATTTCTTTACATTATTCTTGGGTGGACTACCCCTTTTACTCCACTTATTACAATTTGCGCGAAGTGTTTTTACCCTATCCTTACCCAAAATCTCGGGCTTTATGCCCCATGACCATTGCGTGGGGCTTCAACTACCAAACAGTCCCCCAACACAATCATCGTGACTTGTCCCGAGTCACTCTGCTAGTGTGGGAATATTCACACGGAGGTCGATTATCAACTTCTACATATCGCCTGTCCCTATAACAAATTCAGTTGCGAGCCTCTGTACCTTTTCCCAGTGAGCCGTTGATGCATCCCTATCACTTGCAGTTGCTTGCTCGGTCTCACATACTACCTACATATGCGCTACCTTGCCTTCAATAGTTGTAGATACGCTAAACGCTTCATCAAGCCAGGGCTGGATATGTTCTTTGAGTACTGCTTCCTGTTACCACACCGCGTCAACTTGGGCCTTGAGCACCTGGGCCTCCTTCATTTTGGCCAACTGCTGCATGATAGCGACCATCTGTGCAGCCCCACGAGTGGTGTCGTAGGCCTACTATAACTCGCGCGCCTCAGTTTCCACTTGTTGTATGGTTGGGTCCTCCTAGAGGGATGTGAGTATCCCGAGAGACTGATCTAGGAGTTTCGAGCATTCGCGAATAACACTCCTCATTGTTTCCAATCCAGCGATAATTTTGCCACGGTGGCACTCCCGTTCGGCTGAGGGTGTGGGTGGCCGGGCCTTGAGATGGAGCTCTGCAAATTGTAAGGTTAGTTCCTCCTGGGCTCTTGCAGCCTCCGCTTGGGTCGTGCGAAAGCCAGCTGACATGTGCTGAATCTTGGTAGCTGGTGGGAGGTCCCCGAGGATGGCTAGCTCTAGTACCGTGCTACACGCCTTTGTCACAGCTTGTTCTACTTCCCGGTATCGTGCAGCCAGGTCATCATGCTGGAGAGTGACCTGTTCTAATTTTTCCTTCTGCTCTATCAAGATGTGGAAAGCACGACCTTCCCTGGCTCGAAACTCCTGAGTTACTCCCTCTTGGAGTAGGTACAGTACTTCTCTAGATAGGGCATCTAGATTTAATTCCAAACTACATTCTTCGCTTGCGGCTGTGGCTTGGACAACACCTGCTAGCAATGATAGGATGTGTGGCATGTGCGTGCTGACCATCTACTCAGCGGCGGCAGCTGCAGCGTCCATGTCTTTCAGTATCTTGGTTGTCCCAGTCCACGGAGAAAGATATGAGGGTAACGACGGAAGTTGGAACGCAGCTTCTTCCTCCGCCTGTGCGTTAATCTGATCAATCAAGGTTTGCAGATCGTCATCCTCCTTAACGGGTTCGGTGGTGACTGCTTTGCCTTTGTCAACTGCCAAGCGTTTGTTGAGTCTTGGTGAGGCTCGGACTGTTCCTACCATCTACTTGTTCTTCCTAGGTCATGGGGTACGTGGGGACTTAGGAACTTGAAGAACATGAGTCACGTCCTTGGGCTCTCCCTGATTCAGTTACATTTCCTCTGCGACACGTGCTCAGGTTCTTGCCATGGTACTCATGGGGTCACTGGTAGCTGCGTACTTGCTGCTTTTTGCTAGGTCAAAGCGCCAAACGTCCAGTGCCAACCACAAATTATGAGATTTGAAAAAATCCCTTCCCTCCATTTTCAATTTATTAGTGGTGTCGAATCGTCAGATATTTGTGTATCTCATCCGGAACTTTCATCTTAATGTCCCGCCACCCACTCCTCTCTGACGTAATCTGACCTTCCTGTCAGGACCAATGTTGCTAACGGTCATATTTTGACTTTTCCCGGGGTAGCGTCATCCTTGGGGCATAGTTGCGGTCTTGTGGACTGCTTGACTTGGTAAAGAATCCTTTTACCGCACCCGTTTTCCACAGATTGGTTTATAGTCCCATGCCTTCTCTCAACTGCTTGAGGCACTGAGACTGTAGTTTCTACTGCTAGTCAGGTGATCGCACCTTTGGTGCGAGTTCGGAACTGCCCTACTAGCCCAGGCTGTGAGCACCTCTTAAGCATTTGGGTATCTAGTCGGGGGGTTATGTTCTTCCATGAGTGCGGGCACAACCATGATAGCAGGGTCGCAACTCGTTCCTGGTCTACTCTACTAGATCCGTCCCTTTGTAGCGCACATTGCTTCCTTGGCCGTAACCATAGTGTATTGATGTTGTGGGGCCTGCAGCTACTCTGTCTTTTCTAAGCTTCCTTCTGTCGTCTATTACAGGCCTAGCGAACCCATGGTATCCACAACTTCCCTGAGCCCTTGCTAACCTTGGCACTAGCCGTTGGTGCACTGGTCTATTGGGGTGGCTTTGGACTACTAATTCTAAGTTGATTGGATGTCCACACCTCAGACACCTATAGCCTATGCTGGCGAGGAATGCTTACTTTATTTCGCTCTCCCAGCCGTGCGTGCACCTGCCTTTCACATCTTTTCCTTCGCATCTTCGGAGCTACACCCTTTCCTGAAGCAGCGGTTGCAGGATTTGCGCGGATATATTTGGTTGTTCCTTTGCCCCTATTTTCACCATCCTATTACAATTGAGTGTGGTTACTTCATGCAGGCAGTTCTGCCATCATTCAATCCCTTCATCTGAGTTTGACGTGCAAGAACTATCACAGTCCCATGAGTCTACCATCCGCAATTGGATTTACCCTGTCTTGATCTTGTGCTGTAATCTTGTAGATACAGTCCAACTCCCCATCGTTGTCTTCATCGTGCACGGGTTTGGTATATCACGCCCCTTCTACTAGATCTAACAGGACCACTACGTGGAGAGATTCTTTTCGTATATCATTTTTTCTTTCTTGAGGTTGATGGCTCCATTCATATTTGTTGCCCAATCTATCCCTAACAGTGCAGGATATGGGTTACTATCATCCACAATTTCTATGACTTCAAAATTAGTTTGGGTGTTGGCGCCATCGATGTCTACTATAACCCTGTGCAGTTTTCCCATGGGCAGAATCTTTTGTTGGTCAGCCATCCGTAATTGAATCAGCGACCATTGTAGTGGAGGCCTACCCATGTGTTCCGAAGTCTGTTTTGGTAGGAAATTCGCGTCAGATCCCAAATCTAAAACGACCTGATCCATCTCATAGTCTTTGATTTGGACAGTCAGTCGCATTTCCTGCCCAGTGTGCAAATCATGTTTGCCTAATTTTCGGACCACTCATAGTTCATTTGCTCCCGTGCATCGAGTTATCAATTCTTGCAACTCCTTTACCATTTTAACATCCCTGAGTAAGTTCATGAAAGTTTCCAAGAAGGTAGTTAGCATAGAAGTATCCTTCTCTGATTCGAATTGATCCTTACTTTCTGACATAAAAGCTTCCGCGAAGTTGTTCTTGGCTTCCATAAAGGTTTCCTTCGCACGCTCCAAGTCAAAGTCTGGTTGTTTCTGGGGGGCCTTACGGACCCATGCATCCGCCTTTGGCTGCTTCCCCTTATCTTCTTCAGTGGTGGTGCCACTTCAGAGCATCATATCTACGTTCGGATCCTCCGTGATGGGTTCAGCCTTCATCATTTGGATGCTCTGAGTGGGGGTAGCCAGAAGCACCCCCTTTTCCCACATCTGAGCAATCAGCGTGGGGAAATCGACTGCTTCGTGGTCAAATTGGTAACAGTAGGGACAACAAGCTTTGGGCAGGTTTGTGCAATCCCAAGCGTAATTCCCCGGTCCTCCACAATTGTAGCAAATTAATTGTCCTCGTCCCCATCCAGGTCCCATTCCCTCACAGCCCCCTTTGCGTCCTTGGTACCCTTCCCGTGGGAGCGGTGTGGTGGGATCTTGCCTGCGCGCCTTCGTTTGCATCCTATAAGTAGGTTTTCAATCCATCAACATCTCGTAACTGCGACAATTTCTTTCATCGTGGCCCACCATTCTGCAGAAGTTACAAAATAACTGTTGAGGAGGGGGTTGTCTTAAGTTTGGCAATAGGTGACAATTTTTTATGGCATGCTTTCCTCCCATCTGATAGATTGCGCACCATAGTGCGGGCGCTATGCTTGGCCCAACTTGTACCTCTAGTCGCAACGCTATTAGTCCCCCTCCTGCCACATAGTTCGCGAAGATCAGACAGTGGTCCTTATCGTGGCCCTGTCCCTTACATTTGATACACCACACTTCTTCCCGTGCCTCTATCCTAAGCGCCTATACTTGTTTCAAGCTTCACATCTCTAAACATAAGTTTTGTATTTGCGCTTGGATTTGCTATACTCCCAACCCTGGATCCTGTATTGGGGTTTCGTGCAGCCACATTGCTGCCTCCAGTGCTTCAGCTTGGGTTGAGATCTTTTGTTGTGACAGAGTCGATCTCAGATATGGCGTTAATGATGCGATCGTGGTGCTGCGCATCCGACAGTGTCATGTTTGCCTCACGGATGGCGCTTTTCAACCTCTGATCCAAATCCCACGGGGTTTCACCGGGCAACATTACAATTTCCTTGAACCCAATAACCGACTGTGTTTCTGACTTTGCTCGCCCAAATTACTTGTTTAGCACCTCCTAGATTGCTTTTATTCCTTCATTTGGATGATCACTTGAATATTTCATGTACCAGGTCAGGGCACGGTCCTGCAACGCACTAACTAAGGTAGCCTTCTTGATGTTCTCATCTGTGATGCCCTAAGCGTCCCATACAGACTTTATCACAAACTAGAATCGGCTCGGTTCCTCATTTCCTACACCCTTAAATGTTGGTAGCTGGACTGCGCTCGCCATCCCAACTTTTGGTGGTGGTGGGGTTGGAGGTGGGGTTAGTGTTGGAGTGGAAGGATTTGATGTAGGTGAAGAGGGTGGTGCCATGGACGGAGGTGGTATTAGTAGGAAGCACTCCCTAATCAACCAAACTACACTTCTTGGTGAGAACCTCGCGAACTCTTCCTCGCTTTCTCGTGAAATAGATGCCAAAGGACTATTTCCTATCCCTCATGTTCCATGTGAACCTCTTCCGCTCCGCATTACTCTAGACATCAATAAACGTGCATAATCTATTTTTCACACAACAGCATCTTAATCCAAGTATTTAATTATTTGATATACCTACCCCGAGGTTCTTGAAGAAATCACCTTTCTACTTCACTATAGCTCACAGTTGTATCTATCACGAACTCAGTGATAAATCCTCCTATTACCTGATCCAGCCAATGATCTACTACACGCGCGACTTTATCGTGGGCGGTTTCTAGCCTGTGCACCAGTTCTGGAGTCCACACAATAGGCTTGTCGAATCTGCACCTTCCCATGCTGTCAGCTAACCTCGCTATCCACTCGTACAGCTCTACCGGAAATGTCGCGAAGAAGACCTTGTGAATATCTGTGTATATATAGTGGTCTAGCCAATCTTCCTCCGATATTCATGGGTTCCTGTTTTCCTGAGTTGCGAACTCGTGGAGTTTCAGATCCCACCACTCTTCAATCTCTTTCTTTGTAGGGTTCCAGTGTCCCAACATCAGACACCCCTTAGGCAAATCTCGGTCCCGACAACGAAACCATTTGTTGGCTTATATGGGCCTGACCCAGGTTCGAAAGAATTATTTAGGCAAACAAATTCTGCAGCTACTGGCCCTTTCGGCAACATCCCGTGGAGTGCGGACTGATGTCTCACCCGAGGTAGCAGGGGAGGGTGCTGGAACCAGGTTTCTGCACCCTTGGGATAACTAGATGTGGTTTGGAGGTTTCGCGAACCATTCCGCTACTTTGCGCTACTTTGTTTTGCACAGATCCGAACCCAGAATAATCCTTACTACTTATTATTATGTTGTTTATGTATTCGATCAATCTATTGTGATCATTAAGCAAACATTTATCAGATTTAACTCGTTCGCGCACTTAGAATAAACTCAAATTCACATACATTTATGACATAAGCATATGCGCATAGATCAAATAGTTATATTAACCATACAAAAAGTCAGATCCACGATAATTCAGATGTAACACAGAATTACAGAAACAACTTAGCTTTATTCAACTTCTTCACCAATACATTTAGATCTTGCCCTGCGCACTCAGCTGCAAGGGTCTGCGCACATAGCTGCAGACTCTTCCAGGCCTCTATGCACACAGCTGCAAAGCCTTTATCCACTACCCAAACTCTTGACTCGGAGTTACAGGCGCTTCAAAACTTTCCTTCTCAAAAACCGATTACATATCAGATCCAAGAGTACATACCAAAAGCTAAGCTACTTCTACCCACAGAGCCTCGCTCTATTTATACATTTCCATGGACCACGATCCATGGGTGGGCTGACTCATTTACATTTCTTTACATTATTCTTGAGTGGACTACCCCTTTGACTCCACTTATTACAATTTGCGCTTCGCGCATCTTGCGGAGTCTTTACCCTATCTTTACCCAAAATCTCGGGCTTTGTGCCCCATGACCATTGCGCAGGGCTTCTCCTACCAAATAATGAGCTTCCATTTCATTCTTCTCATGCTCATTAAACAATGAAGGTTTATGATCTCACTCTTCTCCATTTCTTATGCTCATTAAACTATGAGAGGGATAATATATATGTGTTACACCCCTCATTAAAAGAGGATCAAGGTGGAAAGAATAGTATTCCTAGGTGGTTCAGTTGATCGATTCGTACACTTGACTTGTGAAATCTCCACCTAGGCTTGAAAGGTGGATGGTAATAATGGTAAAGAACCTGTATCATTAGGAATAACGGTTGATGAGGCAAGCAACTGAAATTCGATCCCATCGATTAATAACATTAAATGAATCCATTTCATGGAAGCGCTTCAATGTGTCCATCTTAAGTATTCTTTCAACTCTTTTGGGGCTATTAAAACGTAATGAAAAAAACATTATTGAGCTTACTTGTATTCTCTTTCATACTCATTAATCTATAAACATGATTTCAACAACAAAAGAGTGGGGGTTTCTAATAATATTTCTATCAACAATTGACCATCATTAGTTGTGTTTCCATTAAACATGTCACCCATTTGTGTCATTGTTTCACAATTGGGTTATAGCTTGTATCTGAGTTTTTCCATTAGGATGCGCCATATACTCCTTTGGCTAATTATTGTCTCAGTCACTATAGAAAGTTCTTTGAGCCTCAAGTTTCATTGCACCATATCAATGGTGCCCTTGCATCATTGTTTCTAAGACATTCCTATGTTTTTTCAATTGTGTTTAAGGGAAATTTTAAGCTAAATTAGAAATTTACAGTTTGAATTTATTGAGATTTTGTGTTAGACATCCCTATGTCGGTTGTATTTGGTGACTCTATCTCGTTACATCATCTCTTGGTTTATGTTTTGTGTTGATTTAAGGGGGATACATGAAGGTTGTCTTTGAAAAATCTCTTCTGATACACATCAACTCATTATCTAGTAAATTAATCTAGAGATCGATTAATACCTTTGAGTCTACAACCGTTAGTGGAAGCTTTCCTCATGATTTACAAAGGGTTTATCTTATTAAGCCCTACTTAATCAAATATATAGGTGTTCAATATCAAATCATTTATTCAAAGTGGCTAGATTCTATTAAGTGCCTTGGGGTCCATTTTCATCATTGATGTGTCAACATGTGTTCGTTAATAAATTTTTTTCATTGTCCAATAATCAAATGGTTTCTACCACACTTAGCATTAGCTCACATATTTGCATGTTGTAGACTCATACCATAAGGGTTAGGATGAATACCTTAGGTTTAGGGGCATCTTGATCATTGATGCTAACCCTCCCAAGCTGTGATAGAGTATCTCACTATTATATGTACTTTGAACACCAATTATGGCGTTCTCATTCATCTTTGATGCATTCCCAATGTATGCTATTAAATAGATCCACATTATTTTTTTCTTGGTTGTGATCTCTTTATTCACGGAATGGATCCATAATGTATTTCTTTATGGCCACGTATTTTCATTTCATGTTATGGATCCACAGTGTATTGCCTTTGTGACCATGATTTCTTACCTCTTGTATTGAACATGGTTATTCCTACTTTGGGGATGATCTACATAATTGGTTAATGAATAATTACATTCCATCCTGGTTCCTTCATCTTCTACTCCTTCCTTATGCTACCAAAATTACTATAGTACTATAATGTGTTTGGCCATTAGTTCCTCTTTTGAACTCACACATTAAGGGGCATTTTTATAGCCTTATATATCACCCTTGAGTTATCTTGAGAGACCTACCTTTGTAATTATGCTAATACTAGCACCTACCCCTAAGAAATTGAAAATTGAGAGCATCATTGCTCCCCATCTATTGACAAAGAGTGATCTCACTCTCTACACTCTAGCAGGGAGTGATGACCCTCATAAGCTTCTAGACTTTCTCCTTTATAAGATATCAATCTAAGAAGGGTTGAATTACCTTGTATAATGGCTTGGGAACTCGTATTAGACTCTAAATTCACCAAGACTTAGGTATCTAGATTCATCCTCTTATATCCTTAATAAGTCTATATAATGAAGCAAATCATATGGGAGAAAACAGTGAGAACATACATGTAATTACATGTTTCCAAAATCAGTGAGAGTACTCACATAGTGAGCTTACATTCTTGAGTTTTTCTCGCTTATGAGTGTGAGCCTGGGAGGAGCTTGGAGCTAAGGAGCCATTGCAAATTGCATCAATGCATAAAGTGAAACTTTTATAAATTTTTAGTTTTAATATATATTTCATTAATTCCCCTTCAATTGATGTTGTTTATGGATTATGTGGTTCTAGACCTACTTAAGAAATCTAGATTAGATTTGTTTTATTTCAATGTTTGCATTATTAGGAGATGTATAATTTGGTGTTCTTTTTCTTTATTCTGGGTGGGATATAGGTTTGGGAGATGAAGGAAGACCTCTAGGAGTTGGATTAGGGGCTTCATTAATTTCACTAGTTAGGATCACATGACAACCTTCGAAAAAAGGTATGCATATCTCTCTGTGCATGTGAAATTTGTTTGGGGTATTAGATCTAGGGGAAATAATAAAGAATGTATCCATTGTTCTATCACAAATCATGGGTATATTTATGGTAACATTCACCTAGCAACCATAGGGTTTTCCTTACGACAAAGAAAGCAACCATATATGGGTTATAGAAGAGGTAACAAGGTCAGATGAGTTATTGAAAAATCACATAACCTTGATCTCATATATAAAAAATATACCCATCTTGGAAGAAAATAAAATATAGATAATTTATCAATATGAAAAATAGCCAAGGATTATTTAGAAATAGAAATATAATCTATCCAACATAGGTCATAATATTTACCCAATATCCTCAAAAAGGAGGAATCTCATTCCTCACATAATTTGAGTGATACCCTCTTTAGAGAAAAATTATGCATAGAAACAATCATGAGGATGAAATTACATAGGTTGAGCTAAAACCCTTTATTTCCCCACCCTATACCTATAGGAGTGATGTATGAGGGAAAACAAAGAAGGAAATAGAAGAAAGAAAAGGAAATAATAGGGTATCCTAGAGGAGGGGGAAACCACCCAAATGATATCTATGAATTTAGGCAAGTAACATCTAAAGAATAATAATAAGAGAAAGAAGGCTAAGCAAGGAAAAATCACTTCGAGGTATTGTTTTGTTGGAAAGGGGCATGCAGACCCACTAACTAATGGGTAATTATGGGCCTTCATTATGTCTCTTATTTAGGAAATCTTGTATAAACCTAACAACCAAGGGAAATAGATTTACATTAAAAGAAACCAAAATGATGAATCTACCTATTTTCTGGTGTAAATAATATAAATTAGATAGAAGAAGGTTTGTTTTTCCTTTACAATTTTATAAACTATTTTATAAAATTAATTAATAAGAAACTATTATTTGGAAAACTTTCTTGGAGACTAAATTTGTTATGGATATTTTGATGTATGAAAATTTTACTATTTTACTAAGTTTTGAAATGTTGAAAGTGTATTCTTTTACAATTTAGACTTTTCTTATGTATGAGCAATATATCTTATTTTTTTGTCCCAAACTTTGTTTGTCTATATCCTATATTCATATTACTGTAATCAACTATTATTTTAGAAGTTTCTTATTTGCATTTCTTCATTGTACAAGTCCTTACCTAAACTAAGTCATACAAATTTGTGTTATTTCTCTTCCCTACTAAAAGTTTGGAATATGCATAGAGGTCAATTTGTTTAAAAATAATGTTAGCATGGATGAATTAGTTTTCAAGAGGAGGAGCAATGCCACTTTCTCATAGCTTTGTAATTAGAGTGACAAGGATAAGGAGGAATTCCAACTCTTTCTCACACTTTAGGCATTCGAGTAAGGAGAAGATGGAGCATGAGACCTTTCTCACACTTTTGTATTTTGAGTAAGGAGGAGAAAAAACACTACCCCTTTCTCACATTTTATTAATATTTAGGTAGAAGAGAAGAAGCAAAAAGTATTTCCCATACTTTCTAATACTTGTCATTTTTTTCATGTTACAAGTGAGGACCTTGTTACAAACATTAATTTAATGTTACGGAAAAATAATATCGGAAACTCATATATCAATTATTGGGAGTTGACATCTTAATTATTGAATACAAACATCTCAATTATTTGAAATCAAGATCTTATATACTCGTAAAAAATAATAATTTATGACGGCTGGAGTTGAAACTAATCTAAGTTTAATAAAATGGGATTTAATTGAAGATATAAATTTCTTACAAAATATAATGTAACCTCATTATTATTATTATTATTATAAGGAGGTTCATCTAGTTCTCAATAATTGGTAGATATGTGCACTACTTTGATACAAATATATGTTTTTTAAGAAGAATGAGTACAGTCCACTTAGTGGAATCAGTAACTCTGTACATATGGTTATTACTATTTCACAAGGTAGAACAACTATTTCATAAAAGTCACAAGGTCTAGTGTGTCTTCATAGATTTGAACCCATGCAATTCAGGACATGAAACCTGTGCCATCACTCGAGCTAAGTTCCTTCAATTAAATCCTTCAGATATTAATTCTACAAATCATTGACATATATTTGATGCATTTTCTAAGGATCCTTACATGATGTTATGTCATAAAATATTCCTTCTTGTCATCTCAAATTGAAAATATAACAAGTGTTCTACAAACTAGATCTCTACCATCTTTGAACATACTATTTATGCTTTTTTATTTGTAATCTTGAAAACAATATCAATATTTCATGTGCCTAGGCGTTGACTTATTATTAATTTAGGTTTTGTTTTATGTTTGAGTATGGATTTGAAATTCAAGATTTAAGTTTGGGTTTAGATTTTAAATTTTAGATTTAACTTTCGATTTCCATGAATCTAAATTTAAATTATAATTTTAATTAAGTAAATGGAAAATTTTATTAAAAAAATTATAATTTATAAATAAATATATCATAAGAGTAAAGAATAAAAATATATACCTTATCATTAAATGTTATATTACACTACATAAATATTTAATACAAAACCTTTAAACTACTCTTCAATTTCCTCTAATTACAAAAATGTGCTATGAACTCCAAACCCCACTCTTGATTCCTTTAAAATCATGTGGAGAATATGAAGGTATGACACTTTGTATTTATTTTACATAATAGAAATATATTTTTCCATGCTAACATTTACATGAAATAAAAAATGCTAACAAATTCTTAATGTGACCTTGTGAATCCAATTTAAACATCAAGAATTACTTTAGAGTAATAAATTAGTCTATGTAATATCAATGTGATTTTTTATTTCAAAATGATTTACATATATAATTTGTTAAAAAAAAATAAAAAACTAAAAATTGAAAATTAAAATCCAGAAATAATTTAATATTTTGAATTAAAGACTATTTATTTTAAAGATAAATATTTAATCAATTATTAAAAAAGTATAAAATAATTATATACTAAATAAAATCATCTATCTCGATGAATTACCATTATAAAATTTGAAAAAAGCAAAGAACTTCTAAATTAATGTAACAACATTATCTAAAATATTAAAAAAAACTCAAGCTAAAAGGAGCATGAAAATCTTTGTTTTCAAGGATCATCAAATGATGTGCATCAAAAGTCAGTGAAAGGGCCCACTTTTCGTAATTTACACGAAAGTCCATGAAGACTAAATATTCATAATAAAGTTTTTTTTTTAATAATCATAAGTTGTAAGTCTTCGAATTGGAGTCAATAAAGTATAATTCAATTCTTAACACAGAATAAAATTAAAATGGCCATGAAAATATTTTCATCCAAAATAAAGAAAATATTATTTTTTAGTAGAGTATGCGGTAACATGCCTATGGAAACTTGTGTTTTTCAAAAAAAAAAATTGCATCAAGGTAATGAACCTTTAAAATTCGGTCAAAGTACTTTTAAAATTCGATTGAAACATCAATGAAGGGAAAAGTATTGGAAATAAACTTAAATTTTAGAGTTTGGCATCAGTTATCAACACCAGAATAAAGTCGCGAACACCTGTCTTCCTCAAATACTCATAAATATCAAGAATGCGCGTAATGAATGGAAAATTTAAGAATGCGCGTATTGAATGGAAAATTTAAGAATGCGCATCCAGAGGCGATAAATTCGCGAACAAGTAATTTCTTCAAATAGTCATAAATATTATGAACGCGGATCCAGAGACAATGAATAGATTTTTTTCTTCATGAAAATGATTGATGGGAATTAGTAGCCTCCAAAGATATATGTAACCATCCGCAAATCATATATATTATAAATTTATAGTTTAGTTTAGGATTTAGAGGTCACTAAAACTGGAGATCAAGAGATTATTAAAATTGGAATTAGATTTTTAACGGATGTCAATATTTCCAGCCGACAGACCATGGTGTCTCATGAGATTTTGAGACCCCTAAAGAGATAATATACCAGTGAGTGAGACAACCACAACCACCACCCAACAGAGTAAAACACAAAATTTTAAGAATGGACATCCAGAGGCCATGAAGGGAAAAAGCACATATGAGCTCTTTTTAGGCCCAGACTCCATTTTATCTTTCCAATTGAGAAGGTTTTAAACTCCCAATCCAAATTTTTTTAATTAAAATAGATTGCCATATAGAGTATGAAATAGATTAAAATCTCAAAAAATAGTTCAGTTGGTCAATTCCCATTGCTGAATACTTTACGAATTGAAAAGTCAATAGGTCAAATGTCCTTGACATCTTTAACCCAAAATTGAAAGAGGAAAAAACAATCAATTTACGATTGCATTATCCAGAGGCAATCAGTGGTTGTAGTATTTCTGCAACCAGCTTTCAATAAGCTCAACCTCTTGCCTGCGCTGCTGTACCAGCCAGTCAGGGTCTTCACTTGTCGAGAAACGAAAATCACCATGGTGGGCTCCTGCCAACATATAATATCCAGATCGCTTTTCAAATGAGCCACGTTATTATAACAATAAGAAAAAATGAATTTTCCAATGGACAGCAGCTTTAATATCTGATCTGATCTTTACCTTTTTGGGCAACTACCGCTACAACGCTGTCTGATATATTCCTGAGTACTCTGCATTTGGGTATTGCCACGTCAATGAATGCTATATCACTCGGGGTCCCAGAAAAATAAAAAATGGCAGAGGGATATTTCCATATAAAGGCACTTACCCTCCCCCACTCCATGGATCCATTAACCCATTTGAAAAGATGATATTGCTTGCAGAGTGTTGGAGAACAGTGCTAATATCCTTGTAATTGCAATAAAAAAGTAATCTGGGGTTAGTTGTTTGGTACAGCGGAATCCATAGTTTATTATTTCATTGGAGATACACTTACATGACCGCCGAATTCTGTTGTTATCCAGTGTGGTCTTGGTATCACTCCATACCGCTTTTGGCAATAGCGTTGATATGAAAGGTAGTCATAACTAGAAGGTGGGAAAATGCTCTCAACTGAATAATTCATTGGCATTACCATTTCTGTACACGCCTGTCACACACACAGATTGTCTGGTGATTGTCACTTAGGCTGTCACCATCGCCAAACTCCATGACATGGAAAATTAAATAAGCACTAAGAACGGTTTACAGTCTTCAAAACAACGGAAAATGATAGTTAGAGCTTATGGGATTTTACTAACCTGCCAGTCCCATCCACTGAGACCATGAGCATCGCTTTCATGCTCCATTTCGAAGCACTTCTCTGTGTTTGAATAATTGTAGTATATGTTAGCAGCAGCAAATACTCTTGATAGGGTGTCAGTCCCTTGGGGGAAGCTGTTAATTACATTGCACATCTTCATAAACAGACAATGAATTAGAATATGGAATTAGAAATAGCATTTGAAATTTAACATATTGTAAATAGGCAAGAGGGGCTTTGATCAAAGAAACCAGCCTGGGAAGGTACCTCTGTTACAGGGTATGCAGGTAGAGGCATCAGAAAATTAGTCTCAGTTGGGTAGTCAGTCATTGCAGTGTAAGTGAAAGCCTCTTCCAGCCAGGACCTTACAGGATTTATACTTTCGAGATCCCTGTAGCCAAATATTAGCAAAACAGCCATTAATTTTCTTCTAATTAAGCCCAAGATTATATCAAAGGCAGGCAACAAAACTTCTGTAGCTTCTCTAACTGATTTTTCAAATTATCTCTGTTATAATATAATATAGTAGAATAGATTCATCTTGGCCCTGGATTCAATAACCTCTCTGGGTGAACAAATAGAGGCTCTTCTCTTGGTGTCCTCACTCAGTCGACTACCCGTTAAAAATTTTGGAGTCTTTTTTTATTCATATTTTTATGTTTAAATTGCTCAAAATCTGGTATAGATTTTTGAAATCCCAGTGAATTTTTTTGTGAATTTTTATAGAACTTTTATAGATTTTTGAAATCACAGTGAATTTTTTGTGTAGTAACTCAATAAATGTCCCAATTGCTGAATCCATATATACCCTTAAAAACACATTTTAAATAACAAAATATCACAATTTAGCTAAAAATTATTTGAAAAAATCCTAACCAAAAACTCCAAAACCTCTAATGGTTAAACAACACCTTATAAGTTTATCGGACATTAAGCTTCCTATAATCAGGACCAGATAAGGATCAGGAAATTTTACTTGCAAGTTCGGAAAGTTTTGCTTATCTCGTGTAGACCTCCGTCTTCCGTGGATTTCTCTTGTAGATCGTCCCATGATTGTCTGATAACACTGAAACAACTCTCGCTTGCTTGCTTGAAATCGTTTGAAACAATGTCATAGAAGGTATTTTCAGGCACAATATTATCGAACTGCAAGATGGGCGCAGATGATGCAACAGCCCCGATGGCTACATGGGGATATTTCAGTCGGAACCAAGCAGCTAGCACTGCAACAAACACAGTGAAACCAATTTTATGTGAGACACCATGGAAATGGAAGCATTGGGCAGTATTGTGTGATTGATAACTTCCCTATCATGTCATGGAGAGAGAATCCAGGTGGGGTTATGGATGACAGATCAACTCTTAATTCTAAACAGTGTAAAAAGCACATTGAAAATGGTTACAAACACAGAGGGATCTAAACTAGGTCTATGGTTTAAATGGGTCTAAACTAGGTCCATGATTTATGAAAAAGAAAGTGTTTATGTCAATATTTATTCAAAGGTTAGGGATGAAGCCCTGGCTCACTTCCACCATAAGAACCGCCGAAAACTATGGTTGGGGAGGCTTGGGCAGACAGATTCTTCTTCAAATCTAATATGAGAGTGGCATAATCTGCCAAGGCCTGCTGGGAATTAAGATATCCCAATGTTTCTTTGCTCTTGTAAGAGTTGATCTTGTCCCCAAATGGCATTGAGTTCCCATAGAAGCGGTGCTGAAAACATGTAAGAAATACTCAATTAGAATAATGTAATAATGTGTTTAGTCTAGAGTAACCTGTGCATCAACTTGATCAGTTTTCACCTCAATGAAGACGAGCAAAGCTTGAAACCTAGGCGCAATCTCGAACATGAAGCCTGTGTTATTGGCAAACCACTCAATATCTCCCTCGTTACCAGTATAAACAAATATAGGTGCCCTGCTCTCGGCCCCTCCCCAATGCTTGTCATTGATGAGATATTTTTGCTGAAAGACTCTATAGCTTCTAGGTGTATATGTGAAATGATCCAAAATCTGACCAAAATAACGCGTCTCGTACTCAAGCAGGGTCTGCTTCTCTTTTCCTTTTGCTTCCACCAAATTAACAGACCGCAACCTCATTCGGCCGCTATAGCTCCTCTCATGGAGACCCAACAGAGGAGCAGCTCTATCTCCATCAGCACCAACCTGCAAAGATAGAAATGATACCAGGGCTGAGAGAATCCATCCTTCGGGAATGCCCTTGCACGCCATCTTTCACGAAAAAGTCACAAGTTTCCTTACTTCTCTGCTACTGAGCACAACTTTGCAGCAGCTGAGTGTCTTCCTGTGACTGGTTGTTATGGAAGAAAAGGCAGGGGGAATCTATGTCGACAGCTGGTGGCCTGATAAGCAGGAGAGCTACATCTCCAATTTCAGAGTAAAGTTCGCATAAAGTTGGCCAGCCATGGGCCTTCTGGTCCAAAACTTTTGTAGCCTGGTCGCATCAGGGTCACTGTTAACGAGTCAATCCAAAAGCAAAAGCAAGTCATATGAGATTGATTGATTGAAGCTTAAGTCTATATAATTTGGAATGAAGTTGTGACTGCTTTTTCCCCGTGTCTCCCTTCTCGCTTTACTGAAGAAGCGGTTGCAGGGAGCCAAACTGGATATGGATTCCCAGCAGGTTCAAGTTCAAGTGAAACACGTGCTATTTTGTTTGAAATGTCAGAATCTTCGTCGGGTGCTTCATTTAATCGCAACTTGAAACTAAGGAAATATGGAAATAGGTTGCCTACTTGCTAATAGTGAACGGTACTCTTTGGACAGGTCAAGTTTCAACCATATCATACATACCAAACTCCAATGAGAAAGATATGCTTTTTTCTTAGTAGGATTACTGTCAAGTTCTTTGCATAGGTGGTCGTTGAAGATAGACTGTAACCTACATGATTGGTAGTAGTATATCGATGGATGAGTGATCACTTGCACAGACATTATTTATATATTATATCGCCACTGAGTTGCTACGAAGTTTCTATCAATTTTAAACATGATAAAGTTGTTAGGAAGTTTTTACTATGATATCTTTTAATCAAAATTTCTGTTAATTAAATAATATTTTTTTTAGATTTAGGTAGATACTTTGCTTATTTTCAGGGACTACAGGGATTATAAAATAGATAGATATTGAAGATGGTGGAGTGTCTAGCTGAAAAATTTGAAAGGGAAAATTTCCACAGTTTATATTCGAAAGTTTCAAACAATATGAATAACTGTTCAAATCCTCACTCTCAAATAAATACATTCTATTGTCATTTGTAAATAATATAAAATTAAATTAATTTAAAGAGGTTAAATTTAATGGTGAAAATTGAAAGATTTTTCATTTTTGAACAAAGTTCATATTCCCATTAAAGTGGGCTGAGCCATGAAAACAAAGCATGCAAATATGTTATATACAATATTGTAAGGTCCCTGATTCAATCTCCAAATTAACTAGTGTCCACCTTAAAAATTGATATGATACACTTAGTGATTTAATGATTACACTGATAACATATAATAAAATTTGAGTAAGTCTATATACATTTTAAGGTATCAAATTTATTAATAAAATTGTTTTTTAGAAAAGAATTAATACAGGATATGAAATAAAATGATTAAAAAATTTATACATTAATAAATTTGATTTCTTTATATTTTAATAAATTTATATTTAAAATAAATTTAATTTAATATCTATTTTTTACAAATAAACAATATATATAATTTTTTTTAAAATAAATTTATAATAATAAATAAAAAAATATAATAATATAAAATAAATAAGAAAAATACTAATAATTAAATTATATATTTATAAAAATAATTTAATTTTAACAATAAGTTATTTATTTATAAAAATATATTCATTACGAGTAAAAATATTTAGTTTTTAAAAATAAGTTAATTGGTTATTTATGAGTAAAATAGATAGTGATAAAATGAACTATCAAAATTCCGTTAAGTAAAATTTCATCCATATTAAGAATTAGTTTGACGGTAAGTAGTGAGTTAGACATCTTAAACGTCTCAGATAACTCGCTGCTTGATACTTTAAAAATATATATTTTTAAGTGAAATATTTCTTGTATTCTTGAAAGAAACTTTAGATGAAAAATGTCAAAGTCCTCTTGAAGTACATAACCATCTCTAACCTTGTAGCGGTGCATCGACCCAATCCACCACCTTTTATTTGAGCAAACTGCCTACTCGGAGGAACTTTGAGGTTGGGTCGAAGGCCCTCTGCCCATCCTTCACCAAAGTTTGAAATTCCCAATACTAGAGCCCACCTATGAACTTCTTTCTTAACTAGTGCTTCCGAGTGCCCACCGTTTGGCCTCTCCATAATATTCATCTGTAAGAAGCTACACTCTTTACAAATGAAATTGATATCCATGTTGTGGTTGGTTTTTAATTTATAATATAATATAATGAAATTGATATCCATGTTGGGTTTGGTTTTTAATATAATATAATATTTTTGTTGAAATTAAAGATTGAGATATTTATATTTATTTTTAGAGAAATTTTATTATTTTAAATTAATTTTGTTGGTTTAAGTAGATATTGGGTAGATATTGGGGGTTATTTATTTTTTTAATTAATGGTTTTATATGTTAGTAATTTTATTAAATGCTTTACATTTATAAATAATTTTTGCATTTCTAAACAATTTTTTTGTAGTGAAGAGTGTTCTCCACCATAGTCCATGAGACATACTATACATATAGAGTATATAATGGTCCAAGAAATGTCCCAAATGAAATTGTGAAAATTGTCACCCAAAGAAATTGATGTATCAATAGACTCGAGCTCACATCACTTTTCCACCTCATCCTATAGCATTAGGGTATTAGATATCTATGTCCAACAAATTGGGTATTTTCACACAAGATGAGTACCTTAAGTAACTACTCACTCAAATAGACCAAATATTAGTATATAGTGTATGACATGGTTAAAGCCCACAAAGAGGGAACCAATCAATGTCCCAAGCCAACATAACCACTTAATGAAGGTTTTAACCCTGTACAGAAATTACTTGCAAACAAATTCTTAAGAAAATAAAATATACAATGGAGAGAACAAAAAGCTTACACAAATATTTTTCTCTGGGAACCGAAAACATAGAAAACTAGATTGATTTTTCATTATGTTCCTTTTAATGTCACAATACATTCTATACATGTTGAAGCATTCATAAATGACCAATCCATTAACCATGGATTAGAACATAATTGTAGTTGCTTTGATCGGATCTACAAAATACCATGGGCAAAACCATCATGCCCAAAACCATCCCAACTATACTTGATTCTACATAAAAAATATAACACATACCCAAGATTCTCCCACTTGTTGTTTTCTTTGTACACGGGGGGTCGCAAGAGTTCACAGTCATCAATCTAGAGCTGTAACGCCCATTGTTTCTCTACACCAAGAAAATTTCTCAGTGCGCATAGATTTTGTTAATGCATCTACAACATTCTTTAAAGTGTCCACCTTTACCGGAAACACCTTTATCTTCAACCATATCCCTCACAAAGTGATATTGAACATCAATAGGCTTTGTCTTGATAAGTTGGGTTCTTTGCCAAGAAAATTGCACTTTGGATATCACAATCTATCATTATAGCTTATTGTACCAACCCCATACCTGAAGACAATCTCTGCAGCCAAACTTCTTCCTTGATTGCATGAGTGGTTACCATGTATTCATCCTCTGTAGTTGAAAGTACCACTACAAATTGCCTCTTTCTCATCCAATTGACTGCTCCTCCAAATAGTTTAAACACATACCCACTTATAGGTCTTCTTTGATCTAGATCTCCAACCCAATCTGCATCAACAAAGCCATGTATGTCTAACACTTTGTCCAATCCTGGTCTTCCTTGGTAGCATAAACCATAATCACTAGTGCCACGTAGATATATGAAAACTTGATTTACCATTGTCCAATGCTCCTTCCCTAGTTTTGACATAAACCTACTCAATACTCCCACATGAATTATGTTTTGTTTGATATATGCCATTCCATACATCAAACTATCAACTGCACTTGCATATAGAATACATAACATGTACTCTTCCTTTTCCTATGTCTTCGGACATTATTCGGTAGATAACTTTACATCTACAGGAATAAGAACCTTCACTCATTTACTATCCTCCATATTAAGCCTCTGTAGTATTGTTTCAACATACTTCCTTCGGTTTAATGGGAGCTTCTTCTTTTCCTAATCTCATTTAATTTCCATGCCCAAAATAAAGTTTGCAACACCAAGATCCTTCATGTAGAGGAAAATTGGGTGCTCACATCCTACATAATTTCTCTATCATTTCCAATCAACAGCATATCATCCACATACAAGATAAAAATAAATAAAATGATCACCAATTAATTTAAACTACACAGATTGATCCACTTTTATCCTTCTAGATCTAAGTCCTTACATATGTGTATCAAAGTTTTGATACCACATCCTTGGTGACTACTTTAAATCATACAAACATTTCTAACCTGCATACTAGTTCTTTCTTACCCTTCACTACAAAGCCTTCTAACTACTTCATGTAGATCTCTTCTTTCAGATCCCCATGTAAGAATGTTGTCTTCACATCCATTTGTTCTACATCAAAATCAAAAGCAACAACAATAGATAAAATTAATCTAATAGAAGCTAACTCCGCAACAAGAGAAAATATATCAACAAAATCAATTCCCGACATCTGAAAATAACATTTTGCTACTGACTGAGCCTTTTATTTCTCCACTTTTCCTTTTACATTCATCTTATTCTTATTAAAACAACCATTTGTTTCCAATGGGTTTTCTTCCAACCGACAACTCTACCAGATCCCGAGCCTCAGTTTTGTCCAAAGATGCCATTTCTTCAACCATGGCCTTCTTCCAAAATTTTCCATTCTTTAAATCCACTACCTCCTTGATAGTTTTGGGATCATTATCAGTGATAAAGAAAATTTTGATTAAAAATCAGATGGACTATACCTCTTGGGCTGCTTTATTTCCTGAGCTGATCTCCTAAAAAATAAAGTGTTTGGTTCTTGTTCTTCCGATTCCTATTGTTCTATGGAGTCCAAATTTTCATTCTCTAAATCAAAATTTATATTCTTGGTTCCTTTTCCCTTGGTAGGACTTCGTATTTCATGACATCCTTCACTTCTTTAAATACCATATCTCTAATGTACACAAACTTCCTTGTTTATGGGTTCCAAAGCTTGTAACCTTTTAAACCATATTTGAACCCAATAAATATGTATCTTTCAAATTACTATTCAACTTGGTTCTTTTCTTCTTTGGAACATGTACATATGCATCACAATCAAATACCTTGAGATGTGAGAGAGAGGGTTTCTTACTAGTCCATATCTCATGTGGAGTCTTATCCTCCAACGATGATGAAGATGACCTACTAAATAGGTACATGCAGTATCCATTGCCTCTGCCCGGAATTCTTGCCCTAATCTAGCACCACTTAGCATGCTCCTTTCCTTTTCCATCAACATCTTGTTCATTCTTTCCACAACTCCATTTTTTGAGGTGTGTATGGATTAGTCTTCTGTCGTGCTACACCACACTTCTTATAGAACTCTTCGAATTCTTTCTTGCATAACTCTCCACCATTATCTGTTCTCAATGCCTTGATATTTTTCTCTGTTTGATTTTCCACGAGAGACTTAAACTCTTTAAACCTATCAAAGACTTCAGATTTCTTCCTAAGGAAATATATCCATGTATTCTTTGAGATGTCATCTGTACATGAGACTTAGTAAAAATATTTTCCCAGTGATGGAACCGACACATGTTCAAACACATTAGTGCGAATAAGCTCTAATATTTCTTCTACCTTATTAGCACGAGAGGAGAAACTCACCCAATTATGCTTCCCATATATACACAAATGTTCATAAAAATCAAAACATATGGAAATTAGACATACCTTCTACAATTCCATTACCTTAATTGAGCTTAAAGTATATACAATTTGGAATGAAGTTGTCACTCCTTTTTCCCAGTCTCTCCCTCCCCTGTTGCAGGGAGCCAAACTGGATATGGATTCTCAATAGGTTCAGGTTCAAGTGACATACATGCCCTTTATCATAGTCAGAGTTATTTTGTTTGAACTGTTAGAATCTTCATCGAGTGCTTCATTTAATTGCAACTTTCAAATTATGAAATATGGAAATAGTTTGCCTACTTGGTAATAGTAAACAATAATCTTTGGACAGGTCAACCATATCATACATACCAAAATCCAATGAGAAAGATATTTTTTTTTCTTATTAGGATTCTTGTCAAGTTCTTTGCATAGGTGGTTGAAGATATATTGTAACCTACATGGTTGGTAGTAGTACGTCGATGGATGAGTAGTCACTTGTACAAACATTATTTAGATATTGAGAGTAAGTTGCTAAGAAGTTTGGACCAATTTTAATCATGATATTTTACAATCGAAAGTTGTTAAGAAGTTTTGACCATAATGTCTTCTAATCAAAAAATTTATTAATTAAATAAAATGATAATTTTTAATAAAAAATCATTAAAGTTTGAAGTTTATATTCATTAGCTTTTTAATTTATAAAAGGTATTAATAAATTTATTTTTTAAAAGTAAAGGTTATATTTATAAAATAAATTAGAAATGCTTATTTAAAAATAACTTATATATTTTGAATAAAAATTTATTAAATTTGGAAAAAAAATATTTATTATTTATTTATGATATTAATAATATTGTTTTATATAGTGAAGTGTTTTATAAACTAATGAACATAATATTTTATTTAAAAAATTTTAAAAATATAAATACATTCTATTGTAAATAATATAAAATTAAATTAATTTAAAGGGATTAGATTTAACCATGGAAAGTTAGGAATTTCTCATCTTTGAGCAATGTTCCTATTCTTATCAGGTTGGGTTTAACTATAAGTCATGAAAACAAAAGCATGCAAATATGTTATATAAAATATTATGAGGTTTTTGATTCAATCTCCAAATTAACTAGTGTCCATGTTACAAATTAGTGTGGTCCACCTAGTAGTTTAATGATTATACTGATAACATATAAGAAAATTTGAGTAAGTCTATATCAATTTGAGTAAGTCTATATCCATCTAAAGTCTAGATCGAGAGAGATCAAATTTATTAGTATAATTTTTTTTATAAAGAAGAATTAATACATGATATGAAATCAAATGATTTAAAAATTTATACATTAACAAATTTGATTTCTCTAGATTTTAATAAATCTATATTTAAAATAAATTTAACCTAGTTTCTATTTTTAATAAATAAATAATATATAAAAAAAAATCACAGATATAAAATATATAAGAAAAAAATATTTATATTAATTGAATTATATATTTATATCAATAATTTAATATTCTAACCCTTAACCCTTAGCTTTTACAATTTCATACCCTAACGCTTAAGGTTTTTTTAAGATATTCGATATGTTAGTGTCTGTTAGTCATGTTAGTCACTGGTGATCAAATGTGCTCTTACAAAGTTTTTTTTACTAGGGTCTTAGGTCAATTTTTTATGGTTTCAAATAGCTTTTCAATAAAAATTTGGTCACTGGTTAGGGAGGTTCAGTCTTTACTACTCTTTTTAGTCTCATGGTCTTCATCACTCATCATGGTCATTGTCTTCTTCGAGGTATCATATCTTCATTCAAGTGTTTTGGGTCATGAAATGGTTAAATTCCTCATTTTAGGTCATGGTCTAGGGTTTTCACTCCATGTGTCATCATGATACCATATGTCAAAACAAAAAAAATGTCCATCATGTGAGTAAGTGGGTAAAGGGATTTCACATCTTAGGGAAAGCAAAATAAAGGTAAAGGTAATTTTTTTATTTTAAAAAAGACAATTTTGTAGTACACTACTTCATCTCATCATTTCTCAAAGGGACATATGATGGCATGCCACTACCAAAGAAAAAATAAACTTTCAAGCTACAAAGGACCATACAAAGCATCAAAAGGGATTAATTTTAGCATTCACAGGTTTAATCATCTCCTTGGCAATTAAGTAAACATCTGACACCTCTTATGCATCCTTCATTTTGAAGTGCTTAGTGAAAATCCCTCTCCTAGGGTTTCACTGTGCTTTTGGTCCCCAAATTATTTTGCTTCATTGCAGTGAGAAAAATCCTAGTTTTTATGTTCCATAACCCCTATATATACCTTATATACCCCTCCCAACCATTTCCCATACACATTCCCTTCATTTCCCCTCATTTTCCCTAAACCCTTGCTCAATGGTGCGTTTTAGCAAATTTCTAGGCTAGGACTGCGTCTTGGACTTTTTCACACCTTTCCCTCACTCTTTTCAAGAAATTCCACCTCCCTACACTCCCTAACATCTATCCTTACCCCCAAAATTTTTCCCAAGAATTTAGACACCCTTAAACCCCTTCATCTCCCTCCATTTACAAAACAATCCCTTTTCTCTTTGAGGCCATTTGCTGCACATAGGGACATTTTTCTTCAAAATATGTTTCTGACCAAATGGAGAAGAATTTTAAAAATGTGAAAGAGTTTTTTGTCAACGATAGGCCAAGGAACAAAAACCTCCTTCTGTTTATGTACAGGTGTTATGATCTGAGAAAAGTGCCCAAACTACACTTGCTACGAGAGAGTTGCTGCACTTATGGACAAATTAACTTCAAGACAATTTTTCAGGGATTTGGAGCATGTTTTGGCAGTGCTTAAGGACTTTGTTATGTAGCAGACATCATAATATTTCAAATAATACCACGTTCAATCCTCCAGGAAGGTAGTCAAATGTGCTTTGCAAGTTAGTGCTGCGATTTTATGAGAGACACCTTGTGTTTTTCGAGTAACCTTGGGAAAATCAAATTTTCTCACAATTGGGAGCAGTTTAAGGCCTCCAAAATCAGGTTGGAAGAAAACTTGCTTCACATAGAGAGCCCACGCTACACACCTGAACATCATGCTGCGCACGGGAAGCCTTCACTACGCACGGGGCAGAGTTCTCTAGAATTTGTGTTTGACCACCAAAATCCATTTTTCAAAGCTCCTCTTCAGTCATTTCATCCTCCAGGCTCTATAAAAAGTAAGTTTAATCATTTTCATGCCCTCCTTTGCCTCATATGTCAAGAAATTGATCAAATACTTCTTCTCCTAGGTTTTACATGTTTTTCTTAGTTTTGATCCTCAATGATGAATTTATGCCCCAAACCCTAGTTTCCTTGTCCCTACACCTCTTTTGCAACTAATACACTATTTCCATCCATCACAGAACTTTATCCCCTCATTTTCTATCATTTTTCTCTAAACCCTAATCTACCCATCTCTTTTTAGGGAAAGCTTGTGTTTTGGCCTTTATCACCCCCTCCCCTCACTCATTTCCCAAAATTCATTTTTCCCCTACTCACTCACATCATCCCCTACCCTCCTAAATTTCCTTAAAAATTTAGGCAACTCCTAAGTCCATCATACCATGTCATTCCCTCACAGTAGCAAATTGCACTGTTTTTGCTTGCCTTTCACCTAGGGTTTGAAGTATGGAGCCTGACTCATCACCATCAGAGAAGAGGAAGTACAACAAGGAGGGAAAGATATTGGGGTTTGAGCCTTCTAATTGAAATGAAATAATCTCCCCCCCATTTTTCATGAAATGATTTGAAGATACCAATTTTTTTGGGTTTTGTCAAAGAGTGTAGGAAGTAGGTTACCATGAGCATATCAAAAGAATATTTTCCCTCACCTTGAAGAAAGACAATATCACCATTGAAGGAATGATTTCATGTTTTCAGTGAATTCCATCTCTCAAGCTACAGGCATACCAAACTATGGTGAAAACTGATTTAAAGGCATGAAACTAGACCTAGAAGAATACCAACTCTACCTGAAATCACAGTATAAAGGAACCCACTCACATGTCTTCCCATTCAGATACTTGTTGGAGAGATATGCACCACTGATGAAGGTTTTCATGGAGTTCTTCACACGTGAGGGCATATTTTCTAGTTTATATGAATACCACATAAGGCTTCTCGTGCACTTTATAGCAGCTAAGTCTCTCAATTTATGCAGTCACTTGTATATGAGCCTACCTAAAATGTCTAAAAGGGTGCAATTGAAATGAAAAGAGCATTACCCAAGCCTCTTTCAACATAGCCTGATAAAGGTTATAGTAATCCATCAGTTGGCAAAGAAGAACATGACATGGGATACCTTCATTGAGGCAGCCTTGAAAATGCATATAACCACTTCACCAAGCCAGTAACAAACCATATCAGCACAACCCATGGAGGTGGGGTCATCAAGAAAACATGATGAGGTTTCCAAGGAACCTAGGCTTGAGGTGACCAAGACATATTAGAGAGGAAGAAGGCTTGTGTTTTCTCTTCAAATTGAGGAAGGGGCCAAGCCTAGTGCATCAACAAAATAGGGATCGCCATCACATCATGAAGCTTCTTTGAAAGATGAGGATCCCATTGAGCATGAATTTGACCTATATGAGTTGGAGGCACAATATGAGTATCAAACCCTACAACAAGTCATCAAAGAGAAGGATTCTCAGATCATGGAGCTCAAGGACAATTTAGTAAGGGCCAAATTATTCATTTCATTCCTTGAGCAAGAAAACAATCAACTTAAGGCAAAACAAGTAGTCATGGAGAAAGAGAAATTCAAGGCCAAGAAGCAACAGATGAAAGCCAAGGTAGTGGTGGACCATGAGAACACTGAGTAGCATGAAAGACATGTGGCAAGGAAGAGACCAAGGACAATGGGTCTTAGGAAGGAACTTCAGAGGGAAAGAGAACAAAAGCCACCAATGGAAGAATTGACCTTTGAGGAGAGGATTGCCAAGGAAATAAATGAAGATAGGGAGTTTTGGCTTGACATGATAAATAGAGACCTTGAGAAGCTCCTTGACAATTATAACAGGGATAACAAGTTTCAAAGGAAGATGACCATCCATTATTACACAAGGAATCAGGTTGCCAAGGTCAAAATCAAGCAGTTGAAGGCCAAACTCAAGGAAACCCTAATCAGCCAAGAGGAGAAGGGTAAGTTAGAGTTGCTTGCTGATGCATCCATGGTTGCATAACACACCTCATCAGGCATCTCTGGACAAATTTTGGGAGAATTTGGAGAAATTTTTTTGTCTTGGTGTAGACTAGTGCAAATTTACAATTTTTGGCAATTTTTTGTCTAGGAGCGTGGTGAGTTCATGCTGTGCTTCTTCCTTCGGGCTCCTAATGATGGAAAATCATCATTTTTGGAAATATTATGACCCACTTTCCTGGTCCAGAGCTCGGTTTTTGAGAAATTTGCAAAAAAGAGGACAAAAATCACCTTTTTGCCCCTCTTTTTCCATTTCGCTGCGCACCTGGAAATTTTTGAGATTTTTGTAAACTTTACAATGTGTATTTTTTTTTGTAATTCCTAGTTAGACTTTTGTAAAAGTCAAAATGGTGAAGTAGATGAATGTGAGGGTAAGAGGAAATGTAAATATGATGTATTAATGAGTGTCTAGTCTTTGCTTGATGTAAATTTGGCCTCATTTATGAGAGAGGTTGTAGTCAAATTTAATTGTAGAACTTGTTTTTAACTTCCCTAGACATTAGGGTTTGGTTAGAACACCTCATGGAACAGTTCCTAGAGTCATGGATTTGACTCCTGAGAGTGGGGAGAGGCTGTTTTGGTCTTTATGTATTAGTTTCTCAGTCATAGAATAGGTTGGACTTGAGAGGAGAGAACTATTGTAGCTTGTACTTGGACATTTTCTGGAAATCAAAGGACACAATTTGCAACTATTATCTAGGAATTCATGTGCAGTAAGTTTATGATGTTGTGTTTTCTCTGTTATAGCTTTATATGAAATATATTCTTCTCTTTCCATTCATCAATTCTTCAATGGTTTTCCTTACAATTTATAAAAAAAATTCTTTGCATAAAGCTCTGTTTTGATGGAAAAATCATCATGTGTTACTTTATTTCTTGCTTAATGAATTCATGTTTCATGCTCATTAAGACCTTTGGCTTCTTCTGAACGTTTCACTACACCGACGAACTCTAAGATCCATCACAAAAGTATTGCTACCTTTCTCCTTTATATCTTTTCCACTGTAACCCTTTGATCCTGTTGACCTAGCTACCTGGTTTTTCTCCCTTATCTAGCACCAAAACCTAAAACTTTAAAAACCCTACGTGAGCCTAGATATCTAGCCTAAAATCTATTCCTTTTCAACCTGGGACATTGTGGAGGATAACATTTTGGCGCCATTGATGGGGAACGAAAGATCATATCTTCCCTAGGAAAGAACAACAATGATCAGATCTGATTGTTGATGATGAACTGTGATCAGACACAAGAAAGGCTATGCATATTTCACTTGGAGAATCTAGTGTCGAATAATCCAAAGGTTTAGAATTTTCATGGCGAATCCATTATTCAAAAACCAGTAGTTTGAAGAACTTCTTGGTGACTTAACTGTTTCAAGATGGATTCAACTACTTGAAGGTATGCTCCTATGAATCAAGCTCATATTCCTGGTTTTTCGAATCAAATTCCTTGCATAGATTAGAAATCTAATTTTCCCAAATTCATAGATGGAAACAAGGATGAGGCTATTCTGTATCTAATCAAATTTCATTGGCATATACATAAGCTCGGGATTAGGTTTCATGAGGATTGTTTGATGAAAATGTTTATGGCTACCCTAGAAGGAAAAGAAAGATCATGGTATGAAGGATTGAATCCAGGCAACTTTTTCTCTATTAAAGAATTCCACACAACATTATTTGAGTTTTATGGAAAATCTCATCATTCATTTTTGTTGTTCGAAGATTTTTGTGAATCCTGTGAAAATTTCATTCAATACCTTGAAGAGACTTTTGGTGATGAATAATGTCTAGATTATGAGATCATAGAGGCCCTTTATAAATAGTCTTCTTAACATAAAATAACAGAGATTAGCTTCTTTGATACAAAGGATCATTCAAAACACACATCAACTCCTCCTTTTCTTGAAGATGAAATAGATCTGCATCCTAATAGTCAAGAAGAAATTGGTCCAAGTCAGAATTCTAAAATTGCATGTACAAAAAACTTAAGCAGTGAACCATCTTATGACAATGATCATCTACTTTTGCAAGGAAATAGTGAACAAGAAGTTGTTTTCCTTGATTCTTGTGATAGTAAAATTGATATTCTTCCTGTTGAAGCACATGAGGAATCAAATATACTTGAAGTGGTTGCTGCATTTAAATTTTTCCATGAGCATCCAAAACCCTATCTTTTGGATGAGAGGTATGAAGATAGTAATTCAATTGTTTTTTCAGACTGTTCTTTCTCTGAGTTTTTATTTCAATATCAGGTTTTTGAAGACCAAGATGAGCTTTGTGATGAAATGTATGAACAAGGATTTGAAACACTATTCCAAGAGCAGATTCGTGCAAATCATAATTTTGAACTGGCATGTGTGGAGGTTTCAGATGATGTAATTATGGTAGAGAATAGTCATCAAAAATTGCAAGTAGGTGATGAAGAGGAGAACAACGATAAAGGAGAGGTTTTTTTAGAGCCTCATGCACATGATGATCTTCCTCCAGGTAAAGAAAATGAGGAGTATTTTGAAGAAGAGGAGATTGTCCCGGATCCTATGGATGTGCACATCTTTGCTATTGATGATATGGTTGCCTCAAACATAGATTTTCAAGAACAAACTTCCCTTTTTCCTAATGCGAATGAAAAACTTAATGAACATTTTCATCTTGACAAAAATTTTGCATTGGAAAATGAAGGGTGTGCTTGTATTTCTGCTGACTTTCAAGACAGGGTAACATTTCAGATTATTCAGGATCCTTTTACTAATTTTCTCTAGTCATCAAGGAGATGAATTTTATTGTATATATGGATCATGAACATATGTTTAATGGACACTTGGAGTGGCCTATCTTTTTATTTTTCTGTCTGTTCAAAGAATGTGTGAGCAAGATTCAAATAAGAAACTATTTGATGGATCAGTTACACTGGAGGGATCATTTCAGATGATTATATATATATATATATATATATATATATATATATATATATATATATATATATATATATATATATATATATATCTTCAACAGGTCGGAGATTATCATCAGGATTTGAAGCCCTCAAATATCGATGGTCTGCTGCCATAAGTAAGTTCAGTTAGTATGTTTTTTATATTCAAGTGAAGTCAATTAGTTAGTCAGTTTTCAGTTTTGAGTTTGGTCTTTTTGCCTTTTGACTCCATGCCCAATGAATAAGGTTACCTGGTCTATGGTGTTCTTGACACCTCCAAGGAGCTTCCATCCCCAACTGGAGCCAATGTTAGTGCCTGTCAGTCATGTCAGTCACCGATGATCAAATGTGCTCTTACAAAGTTTTTTTACTAGGGTCTTAGGTCAAATTTTTATGGTTTCAAATAGCTTTTCAATAAAAATTTGGTCATTGGTTAGGGAGGTTCAGTCTTTACTACTCTTTTCAGTCTCATGGTCTTCATCACTCATCATGGTCATTGTCTTCTTCTAGGTAACATATCTTCATTCAAGTGTTTTGGGTCATGAAATGATTAAATTCCTGATTTTAGGTCATGGTTTAGGGTTTTCACTTCATGTGTCATCCTGATACCATATATCAAAACAAAAAACATGTCCATCATGTGAGTTAGTGGGTAAACGGAGTTATCATCTTAGGAAAAGAAAAATAAAGGTAAAGGTAAATGTTTTATTTTAAATAAGACAATGTTGCAGTACACTACTTCGCATAATCATTTCTCAGAAGGACATATGATGTCATACCACTACCAAATAAATAATCAACTTTCAAGCTACAAAGGACCATCAAAAGAATCATAAGGGTTTAATTTCAAAATTCATAGGTTTAAGCATCTCCTTTGAAAGTAAGTAAACATCTGGCACCTTTTATGAATCCTTCATTTTGAAGAACTTAGTGAAAATCCCTCTCCTAGGGTTTCATTGTGCTTTTGGTCTTCAAATGATTTTGCTTCATTGCAGTGAGAAAAGTCATAGTTTTATGTTCCATAACACCCACACATATCTTATATACCCCTCCCAACCATTTCCCATACCCTGTTCATTTCCCCTCATTTTCCCTAAACCCTAGCTCAATGTTGCGTTTTTGCAAATTTCTAGGCTAGCACTGTGTTTTGGACTTTTTCAAACCTTTCCCTCACCCTTTTCAAGAAATTCCACCTCCCTACACTCCCTAACATCTATCCCTACCCCAAAAATTTTCCCAATAATTTAGACACCCTTAAATCCCTTCATCTCCCTCCATTTTCAAAACAATCCCTTTTCTCTTTGAGGCCATTTGCAAAACAATCCATTTTCTCTTTGAGGCCATTTCCTGCACATAGGGACATTTTTGCTTCAAAATATATTTATGACCAAGTGGAGAAGTATTTTACAAAATTGAAAGCATTTTTTTTCATTGATAGGCCAAGGAACAAAAACCTCCTTCCGTTTATGCACAGGTGTTATGATTTGAGAGAAATGCCCAAACTACACTTGCTGCGGGAGAATTGCTGCACTTCTAGATAGCTTGACTTCAAGACACCTTTTCAAGGATTTGGAGTAGGTGTTGGTAGTTCTTAAGGAATATATTGTGTATCAGGAATCATAATATTTCAAACCATATGACTTTCACCCAAAAACGCCTCCAGGAAGGTAGTGAAAAGTGCTCTTCAAGTTGGCGTTGCGCTTTTGTCAGAGACACCCTGTGTTTTTGGAATGACCTTGGGAAAGTAAATTTTTCTCCCTACTGGGTTATCCAAATTACATTCTTTAGGCATCGATATTGTAAAAAACTTCAATTTCTTTCCAATGAGCTATCAAGTTTTCAATTTGGAGCAGTTTAAGGCATCCAAAAGCAGGTTGGAAGACAACTCGCTGCACATAGAGAGCCCACGCTACGCACCTGGACAACACACTTCACACATGAAGCCTTTGTTGCGCACGAGGTAGAGTTATCTAGAATTTGTGTTTGACCACCAAAATCCATTTTTCAAAGCTCCTCTTCAGTCATTTCATTCTCCAGGCTCTATAACAAGTAAGTTTAATCATTTTCATGCCCTCCTTTGCCTCATATGCCAAGAAATTGATCAAATACTTCTTCTCTTAGGGTTTACATGATTTTCTTAGTTTTGATCATCAATGATGAATTTCTACCCCAAAACCTAGTTTCCTTGTCACTACACCTCTATTTTTAACTAATACACTATTTCCATCCATCACAAAACTTTATTTCTTCATTTTCTATCATTTTTCTCTAAACCCTAATCTGCCCTATCTCTTTCTAGGGTAGGCCTGTGTTTTGACATTTTTAACCCCCTCCCCTCACTCATTTCCCAAAATTCCTTTTTCCCCTACTCACTAACATCATCACCTACACTCCTAAATTTCCTTAAAAATTTAGGCAACTCCTAATTCCATCATACCACGTCATTTCTTGACAATAACAAATTTCACTATTTTTGCTTGCCTTTCACCTAGGGTTTGAAGTGTGGAGCCTGACTCATCACCATTAGAGAAGAGGAAGTACATCAAGGGGGGAATGACACTGAGGTTTGAACCTTCTAATTGCAATTAAATCACCTCCTACCCATTTGTAATGAAATGCTTTGAAGATACCAATTGTTTAGGGTTTTGTCAAAGAGTGCAGGAAGTAGGTTACCATGAGCATCTCAAAAGTATATTTTCCCTCACCTTGAACGAAGACAAGATCACCATTGCAGGGACTGATTTCATGTTTTCATTGAATTCCATATTTCAATCTACATGCATACCAAACCATGGTGAAAACTGGTTCAAAGGCATGAAACTAGACCTAGAAGAATACAAACTCTACTTGAAATCACAGTACAAAGGAACCCACTCACATGTTTTCCCATTAAGATACTTGTTGGAGAGATATGAACCATTGATGAAGGTTGTCATGAAGTTCTTCACATGAGATGGTAGATTTTCCAGCCTATATCAATACCATATAAGGCTGCTCATGTACTTTACAGCAACCAAGTCTCTCAATCTGTGTAGTTACTTGTATATGAGCCTAACCAAAATGTCTGAAAGGGTGCAATTTAAAGGAAAAGAGAATAACACCAACATATTTCACCATAGCCTGATAAAGGTTATAGTACTCCATCAGTTGGCAGAGAAGAACATGACATGGGACACCTTCATTGAGGCAACCTTGAAAATGCATATAACCACTTCACCAAGCCAACACCAAACCATATCAACACAACCCATGGAGGTGGGGTCATCAAGCAAACATGATGAGGTTTCCAAGGCACCTAGGCTTGAGGTGACCAAGACATATCATAGAGGCATAAGACTTCTGTTTTCTCCTCAAATTGAGGAATGGGCCAAGCCTACTACATCAACAAAACAAGGATCACCATCACATCATGAGGCTTCTTTGCATGATGAGGAGCCCATTGAGCATGACTTTGACCTAGTTGACTTGGAGGCACAAGATGAGCATCAAAACCTGCAACAAGTCATCAAAGAGAAGGATTCTCAAATCATGGAGCTCAAGGACAATTTGGCAAGGGCCAAATTCATCATTTCATTCCTTGAGCAAGAAAACAATCAACTTAAGGAAAAACAGCTAGTCATGGAGAAAGAGAAATTCAAGGCCAAGAAGCAAGAGATGAAAGGAAAGGAAGTGGTGGACCATGAGGACACTGAGCAACATGAAGGACATGTGGAAAGGAAGAGACCAAGGACAATGGGTCTTAGGAAGGCACTTCAGAGGGAAAGGGAACAAAAGCCACCAATGGAAGAAGTTACCTTTGAGGAGAGGATTTCCATGGAAATAAATGAAGACAGGGAGTTCTGGATTGAAAGATCAATTTCCACCTTGAGAATCTCCTTTAAAAGGATAATATGGATAACAAGTTACAAAGGAAGATGGCCATCCATTATTACACAAGGAATCAGGTTGCCAAGTGTTACAGGGAAAAGTGTCTACTCAGAATTGCTTATCCCACTAAGGTGTGATAGCTGCCTTAGAAACAAAAAAAGTAAAGCTACATTCATTTTTCCTTTATGAAGTATAGATAGAGAAGAAAAAAGAAGACCAACCTCTGTCTTGCGCTAATCTCCTGGTTCGATTCCTCTCTTCCTTGATAGTCTTTCGCTACTTGTTCCCTTGCACGCCCAGCTTCACAGAGTACCTGTAAGGTCACAGTAGCATAGCACTATACAAGAACATGGATCTATAATCATAAACAATCTAGGATCAGATGTAAATTGACCATACAAATGCAGCAAACATAAATGACACAAGAGTGTGGAGGAAAACTTGAATAGCTTTTATTGATAAACAAGAAAGAGCCAAGAGGAGTTACAACCAGTTGTTCTGACCCAGCATCAACCTCTCAGCAAGGAAGCCCCTCTTCACCTCATACAAAGCTTAGATCACCCAACAATCTGATGTTTGTCTCAAGAAACCAACATCAATTCCTTACAAAATGCAAAATTCCAGCCTCTGGATCTCTGGGATGAGGGATCCATATATAGATATCTGTAAGGGAGATGAGTCAGCTTGTGATTTGATTAGTGTCTTCCCTCTGATAGTTCTTGCTTCCACTTGGAGATTGATGATCTCTTACTCATCCTTGGTCGAATTCAAAGAGGCAAGTGTCACAGGAGAAGTTTCTGGAAGCTTCCATTGCCTCTCCACCTCGCGGGATGACACTGCCATTTGTCATTTCTCGCCCATCGCACCCCATAGAAGGGATTTTTGAAATGAAACGCACCCACATAGTGTATTTAGGTGAGATGCAACGCACTTGGCCTGTGGAGCAGCTGAAATGATCCTGTTTTGACCAATTCTGAGCAGTTTTTCATGGAGAGCTTCTGGGAGAAGCTGTAATCAGTTGACCTTGTTCCTTTAGGGTTAGAACAAAACTTTTAGGGACTTAGGAGCCCTTGGTTTATGGACATTTCATGCTTGGGGTTGTAGTGCCCAAAAATGTCTATAATAGTTGCCCCCTAAAGCATGAGGTCGTTAATCTTTTGATGTCGGGTGAAATGCTTTATTATGAGGATCCAAAGTTCTTTCAAGCTGGGAGGAGACCTGTAATAAGATACAATACAATACATTATCTTCATAATATTTTCATGATCTAGCTGAGGCGGGCATTCCCATGCTCAGCTTTATAAATTCATTTTCATGTACATAGGACAGACAATCGTCTGAGTGTAGACTGATGATTCTGATAGAGCCATCATCCCTTTGATTGGATGATTATCTGTGCAGCAATGATGTACATTTGATGTCTTTATTTCCCTGAATATATATCGTAGCCCAGATGGATGAAACTAGATCCGGGGTCTTCAATCTCATTCGATCTTCACTCGAAGTACAAATCTATCCATGTGAGAGATGTTCTGGAGTCGAACATGGAAAGACATCGCTTGATTACCAACCAATGATATAAGCTGTTAACAAGCGCGAGAGGAATCACCGATAATGATAATGACCTCAAGGTACTGTAGTACAATTCACGTGGTGTGAATAAAGGACTTGGCGTCGAACACCACGCAAATTCTTTTGGTCGAAGGTCATTGATGTAAACCTGTCGCTGGAAGTGAGAAACTTGCCATTGAGGCATGCAAGCTTCAAAGTACTATGGGGTGTTCCTAGATCAACTTCTTGGATAATGAGCTGATGTCGACAAGAAGCGATCCGTCACAGGAGGGCCTTAATGAATCCCACATCAATGACACGGAACGGAGCAAATGATTTTAATGGAGGTGAAAACGATCCGGTGATATAAGGTTCAGGGTGGCGGTCATGAAAGAATGGAGTATAAATGTATTGTAGTGGGTGAGACACAGGTGAATTCTCTGAATGACTTCTCTTGAACATATCGGCGAAACTGACGTGATGGATTGGTAGCATTAACCCCAAATGTGGATGGTATGATGGGACCATGGTGATGTGACCGGTGAATGAAACAACCCAACCCGACTTGGATGCGGAGTGAAAGTGTCATGTTCAAGAGCGACTTGCTACCAACAAAGTTTCTTCAAGTTTTCTTCCCAATGTTTCCCCAGTCATTGCTGACCAGTACCTCTTTATTTTTATCAAGCTTGAGGAGGATAACATATGCTTGCTCTATAATTTTCCCTTCAGGCAAACCCATCGCTATGTTTTAACGAGCCTAGCGATAGTGAAACTCATTCTCGTCTATAGACAAGTTTGTCGCTATTAAAATTTTAACGAGTTTAACGACAAAGATAACTCGGTCCTTTTCAATTTTAGAGAGTCTGAAAAGGAACGTAAAGGAAACTCCAAAATTCCTTTTTCGTCATCTAATCCCTTAAGTCCGAAAAAGTATAAAACAATACAGAAGGGATGAATTTTCGATCCTTTTAACGAGCTGAACAAGACAAGCGCTCGATATTTTTGTGTAATAATCCCTCAGGTCCAAAAAGATTAAAATTTAGAGGAGGGATAGCACTTCCGGTCCCTTTAACGAGCTGTAGAGGCCAATGGCTCGGCAATCTTTTCATATTTTACGAGTCAATTGAAAAGAGCTTAAAGGAGACTCGTCTTTTGAAGAACGAGTGATAAAATGGGTAGCAACTGATTCTAGGTAAGGTTTGGAATTTTCCAATCACGGTAGTGTTACAAGGATGGCTAACATGATCACTCTTCGTAGCTATTCCTCAAAATGGGTAGACAATCAAATGGAGGTGAATGATCAGCCAACGCAAAAGTGGAGGTGACGGTGCAAACACGACCAAGGCTTTAAAGGCTGAAGTATTACATTCACAATGGCTATTTACCGGAAATTGGTTCATTTTTTAATGAGCTTAAACTCTGGAGGAACATGTGATCATTGCTTATGTTTATTTTTTAATGAGCATGAAGTCCGCGCTAAAACTGCTCGATGTAACGGTCATTTCTTGATTTTACTGTAAATAGCTTTGTTCTTTGAAAGATTGTACTGCATTTTCAGTTGCTTCATCAAACTAGTTAGAAATGAACAATATATGTCTGAAAAATGAGTTAGAACACTAATATTTTACTTCGAACTAGGTAAAAAGTAATGTAAAAGTGCTTTTACCTCTCATTTTACCATTTCATTTGAAATTTGGTTTGTTGGAGCTTTGGAGGTGCTTTCCCCCTTTGATTTTCATCAGCTGATTTTGGGAGATTCTGTGGACGATTCTCGGCGCCGTCTGGACCAAGTAGGAGCTAAACTTGAGCTCTTTCATTTCATGCTTTCCATTTTGCATTGTGAGCTTGATTCCTGGTTTTTCTGAGCCTCTGGGGTTTGAAAAACTCGCTCTGCCTTCAGCGCACCCTCTGTGTATCGAAAGGTGCGTTGGATGTTGGCCTGTCTACTGGCCATCTGACATGCAACGCACCCAGAGCACTACTGTAGGTGCGATGGGTGCAAAGAAGGAATTTTATGCACAGTTTTTGATGGAAATTTTGCCTGTTTCTTACCAAAATCAGGATCTAACTCTTCTCTTGTTTGTTTTTCAAATATATTTGGAGTAAGATGACTATTACATGGCGAGAACGTGAGAATGAAGAAGAGGACATGCTTGCCCTACATGATCCAGTTACAGTAAACGTACTGCGGAACTGTGGCTTGCTGAAGTTTTTCCGCATTTCTAGCATGAGACAACAGATCAACTTACTGCAGTATTTGCTCGATGCTTGGGATCCTACCAACTAGGTGTTCCAGATCAGGGGAAAATCCATCCCCTTGACTGTAGTGGACATCTATTTCTTGACTGGCTTGTCGAGGCGGGGTGCCCCCATCTCTTTATCAGGTTCGGCCCGAGGAGGTGAATCTGTGAGAGATTATGTTCCCTAGTATTGCAGAGAGGGATCTCAGCCGAGTAAAGATGGCAAGATCATCATCCGTGATGTCACTGACAGGTCCCTCAGGACTATTCTATTTACTTTTGGTAGGATGGCTGGTGGTGCGGCTCTTCATGTAGCCAACCGATCTTATATGCAGTATGCCTTGGAATGCCTCCAACCGAAGGTGTTCAACTGGTGCGACGCAGTACTTCTTGTGATGAAAGAACAGTTGACCAAGGTAAAGAGTGGGAGGTTGAAGAACTTTGGGTATGGTTCTATTTCGACCACCTTTGCCTTGGAAAAGATACCACTAATGCAGCCGCAATATATTGCACTCAATTTACCTTCACCGACTGAACCATGTATACAGAGATGGTTCGACCATATGTTTAGGCATGCTGGTCAGTCTCAGATTTCATTTTCTGATACCTTCTTCGGGTGGTTTGATCGTCAGGAGATGGTTTATTCCGAGTACCCATACGCTAGTATGGACTTCCGGGGTGACCCAGATTTAGTACTGCCGGCTGGCGAACAGTGGGGTGCCATTGGTAAATTCTTTGACCATATCCCTGTTTATCGTTTTTCTCTTATAATGTCCTTGTGCTTTATTCTATCAAGACTTAATCAAACTCATGTGTTCATGCAGATGTTGGTCCTGTTCGGCCAATAGTACGCCTGAGAGTGCCAGCTGCCGCCCCAGCAGGAGAGGCTGTTGGAAGGGCTATCCTTCGCGACCTCGATGTGGCCGAGACTCTCACAAAATTACAGGAGCAGGTTGAGGGCCTCACTCTTGGTATTCCAGATGTGAGGACTGATGAGCTGCCCTTGAGGTTGCAGCGACATACTACTGGTGTGCCAAGACGATGGACTCAGCTCTTACGCATGATCGCACAGGCTGTGACTTGCTATCACGAGCATCATTAGACTAGGGTGCCCCCTAGCATTTTGAGTTTTTTGGTCATTTAACCAATTTTGTCTTGGTTACAGAACATTATGTGTAAACCATAAACACTTATATATATTTTTGATTTTCGGAGTTTTTTTTTGGTTAAGTTACATGATCCAAATGCAAATATTGATGGTATGCTTCTTTTTATAAACGTTGCAAATGTCTATCTAACACATAATTTTCCAATGAGTCAGTTAATGTGTTTAAGTTTCTGGAAATATGTTGATATTGAATAAAATCAAATTGTCTTTCCAAAATCTTAACCCTTAGGAACATGCGATAAATAGCTGGATTTCGGACAGAGTAGATACCAGTGAGTTGTAGTATGACGAGTTGTGAGTCTAGCCTGACAATCAGTCGGCGTATACCATGTGTGATGGCATCAGAGAGAAGTTCTATCAACGCGCTATATTCAGCGATGTTATTCGTTGATCGACCAATACATACCCCTCTGAAACTTACTAACTCACCGCTTGGATAAAAAATGGCCCAGGCCGCGGAAGATAGGTTCCGCGAACTACGACTCGCTCCGTCGGCATATCCAACACATGACTCCAATAGGTTTGACATCTGCAATAAATGTAAAAAGTGGATTACTTGACCAAAATAAACACTTTAGAAAAAACAAAAACATAACAAAAGCATACAGGTTACCATACTGAATTACGCATAGTAACGCTTGAGGTACAACCTGTTACGAGGTTGCGCCAGTGGAATTCCGTCATAATCCATTAACTCGTAGGCTCCTTTTGCTAACACTCGCTTAACAATATAGGGGCCCATCCATAAAGACTTAAATTTACCTGATCCCAATTTATCGGATTCTTGGTCATAAAGCAAGACCAAGTCACCTTCTGAGAAGACACGGGGTTTGACATTTTTGTCGAACTATGCTTTGACTCGTTTCTTATGGGCTTCGTTAGACAAAGCGGCGTCATGACGGGTTTCATCCAATTGGATTAGTTCCAAGAAACGAGCTTCTTCTTCTGAAGTTCCGAGGAGGAGATCAATTGCGAGTTTGAGGGACGAGATTTCGCACTGGATTGGTAAGACTGCTTCCAAGCCATATACCAGTTGGAAAGGTGTAAACCCGGTTGCATTCCTTACCGATGTTCGGTAAGCCCACAAGGCTGAGTACAGGATTAGGTGCCACCTTCTTTTGTGAACTCCAATCATCCTTTGCAACATGCGCTTCAGGACCTTGTTGATTGCTTCAACTTGTCCGTTGGCTTGCAGGTAATATGGAGTAGAGTTGTCGTGAGACAACCCTAGTTTGGCAGCTAATTCGACCATCATGTGATTGCGAAAATGCGATCCATGATATGTGACTATAGCTTGTGGGACGCCGAATCTGGCGACTACATGATTGAAAAAGAAGAGGGCAGCTTTTTCACCAGTATTATCTAATGTAGGCATCGCCTCGGCCCATTTGATAAAATAGTCAACTGCGACTATGACATGCCCATGCCCCCCGGTCGAGGTGGGGTTACATGTCATGAAATCGATGCCCCATTTGGTGAATGGCCCGACAGAAACTATTGGCTGCAGAGGTGCGGGTGGTCTTCTGGTTTTGCTATCGAAAATTTGACAAGCATGGTAACTTCTGACTGCGTTTATGCAATCTTTAAACATTGTTGGCTAGAAGTATCCTGCTCATAAGATTTTTTGCGCTGTAGCATAACCGGATTGATGCCCCCCACACGCGCCTGAATGGAAATCATTCAGGACTTTTTCGGCCTCCTGATGCGTGAGGCACCTTCTCAGAACTGTATCGATACCGCGACGGTAAAGTGTTTCACCGACGATCATGTAGTCTTTTGCTTGGTATCGAATACGTTTTTGTTCGGAGTGAGAGGTATATTTTTGGGTTTGGAGATAAATGATTATATCCCCATACCACTGATTGCTTGAAGATATCAGAAACAAACTTTCGTCCACGATCGTTTCTTTGGATGTTTCATCGTTGGACGACGATGGGAGATCGCATAATAATTCTGCGAAAACCAGAGCTTTCTTTGACTTGGATTTTACAAATTCCAGATCAAACTCTTGTAGGATTGCTATCCATTTTGAATATTTGCCCCCCAGCAACTGTCGCGACAATATATAAGTCATGGGGTTGCAATCTAACAGAATGGTAGTTTTTCGAAAGAGGACATAGTGTCGAAATCTCTGTATCGCTTGAACAGCTGTGAGCGCTAGCTTTTCAACATAAGAATATTTGCTTTCTGTATCATTTAAGTTCTTACTTAAATAATATATAGGATGTTCGATTCCGTCATCTTCTTGAACTAAAACCATTGCGATGGTCGCATCCGCTGCAGCCAGATACAGGTTAAAATCTTTTTGATAATCAGGAGCGTACATTAATGATGCTTTCATTAGGGATTCTTTTAAAGCATCAAAGGAAGCTTGCGCAACCTGATCCTAGACAAAGGGTACTTCCTTTTTCAAAAGACGCGTATAACCTTCAGCAAGTTCGGCGTAATTTGGAATGAACCTCCTTAGAAAGTTTGCTTTCCCTTGGAGTTTCTGAATCTGAAGCAATTTTGAAGGTGGAGGCAAATTTATGATTGCATGAACCTTACATGGGTCAAGACGAATCCCGTCCTTTGAGACTACAAAGCCAAGTAAACGACCAGAACTGACGCAAAATACACATTTGTGTGGATTGAGTCGTATCTTGTAGTGTCGGAAACGTAGAAATATTGCTCTTAAATGCTGTGGATGATCAGTCCGTTTTCGCGAATGAGCCAGCAGGTCATCGAGGTATGGTTGAACGATGTTTTTGATGTCATGGAAGGCATAATTCATTGCCCTCTGAAATGTTTCCCCTACGTTCTTTAAACCAAAGGGTAATTTTCGATATGCGAATGTGCCCCACGGACAAATAAATGCAGTCTTTGACTGGTCCTGTGGGCGGATATTTATTTGATTATACCCAGAGAATCCATCCATAAATGAAAAGATTTCGCATCCGGCACATTCATCAATTATCTGGTCAATGAAGGGTGTAGGGTAGTTGTCTTTTGGACAAGCTTGATTTACATCCCTATAATCGACGCACACTCTAATTGTTCCTTGTTTTTTCATAACAGGGACAATATTCGATACCCAATTGGTTAGAGGAACCGGGTAAATGAATCCAGCATGGAGAAGTTTTTCAACTTCTACCTTAATGGCAGTGGCTTTCTTGGGGTGCACCTGCCGTAGCCGTTGTCGTACTGGTTTGACATCTGGATACATCTTAATTTCATGTTCAACGATACTCGAGTCAATGCCTGGCATTTCACTATATGACCAAGCAAAGACATCTCTAAATTCTCGAAAAAGAGCGTTATATATTTCCAGTTCTGAAGGAGAACAACATTTGCCAACATAAATATTCTCTACAACATCTGTTTTGGTCGAGATATTTATGGCGATAGTCTCTTCAATGTTGGACAAGTTTCGCTCGGAATCCACCGTGTTTACAGTATTTGATAGAAAATCAAAAATTGAAGGATGATAAAGGTCATCAGGAGTATTTTCTTCACAATTCGGAAGAAGGGAACGATGGTGGTAATCATCCCATGGTGCCCCTTCAATTACCATTGATTGAACAATTCCTTCGTCGGTGTCATGCACTCTCAACCAAGGATCTGAAGGGATGCCATACTCCTTAGACCTATCTATCCAAACACTCGATGAGCATTGATTTGGGTTTGCCACCCAGGCTAGGAACATTGATTGCTACAATATTTCCATTGGGCTTGGAGGCAAAACCATCGCATGATCCATGTCGATATCGTTTTCTGAGATTTTTTTAGAAGATATCATGTTGCAAGTTCCTACCGACGCTACTTCCGCCAAATTGATTGGAGGTGGAAGGGAAAAGTTCCCATTAATACAGGGCCTTTTAGTAGGCCTACTCCGATATTTTGAAGCGAATGGGGGCTTCCATGGATCATAGGAATGCTTCCCGTAACTTGAGAACTATTGGGGAGGAAGTTTTGTTGATCGACGATTGTAATCCCTCCTTGAAACAGAAATGCAATCTTCCTAAAATAGGTCGACACAACGGCAACCATAGCATATATCCATGGTCTTCCTAGTAGGATGTTGTAATCGATATTTCCGTCGATTACTTCAACATCTATTTCTACTGTTTTTCTTCCTAGTTCAACCTTCAAGTTACTTAGAATACCATATGGGGTATATGTTCGTTCGTCAAATGCTTTTAATGTCGTCGAAGATCGCGACAAGGTTGGAGATCCTAAAGTTTTCCAGCAAATCACTGACATAATACATGTAGATGCCCCCTCATCAATAATTGTTCGATGAACAATTTTGTTGAGGGTTTTCACTTGAACAAGGAAAGCTAGTTGAGCTGGTAATTGAGGATCGTATCCTTTATGATCGAAGGATACAAGATTGGAATCCTTTGGGTCTATCCCATCAATGGCTGATAATAAAGCCTGCTTTTGGGATGGGAAATTTTGTAGTACTTCAAGAGTCAACATAGCGGATGGCGATTGGGCCAAATCTTCCACTATATTATAATGCTGTGCTGCTCTAGCATGAGGATTAAATGTCGATTTGTGTACCACTCCCTTTGGCGGTTTTATTGTCAGTTCAAGAATGATGGGCGGCGCAACTTCTGTCGAAGTTGTTGTCGAACTACTAGGTTGATCTTTATCCTTGTTGTTCGACAGCTGTGGATTCCCATAATCTTTGTTCCTTGTCGATATCAAAGCATCATTTTGCTGTTTTGAAACCGGAAACATTAGCACTTGAGACAGGGAAGCATTTCCACTGTCAACCAGATTTGTTCCTGGATTTGGAAACGGATCAGTTAACACTGCAGAGGTTTTTGAATTCTTGAAGAATTTTTTAAGCTCAGCTCTGTGTGGACAATCTGGTGTCCGATGATCCTCATCGCATATCATGCATGGATATTTTAGTTTCCTATTTCCAGGAGGGTTTGCGGAAGATTTTTCAGGAGATGATTCCTCCTGTTTCTTCTTCTTCCCTTTGCCTTTCTTCTTGCCCCTTGGTTGCTTGGTTTCTTTGCCTTTATCTATTGATACGGCATTTACTTCCGAGGCAAGAAGTTCATCTTTTGCATTTTGACCTGAAATCTTATGGGCCTTTTTGGATGTAGCCTTTGTTGATTTCGTGTCTGTTGCACCAATCACGCCATCGCTGGCATGAGAGTCATTGTTTGATTTAGGAGGAGGAGGAACTGAGAATTCCGGTCTAGGGGCGTCAGGTATTTTATCGTAGAGCGTGCCAGACTGAGTGTAAATCAAGTCCAAATATTGCGCACGAGCGATAACTTGCTCTTCTGTGACGACCCCCCCTTTTGCCACATCTTCCGTGATGGAAGGTAGTAATGACTTGATAAACCATTCAGCTAAGAGCTAATCGGGAACATACATTTTTACCATTCTATGATGACGTCGCCACTCATGTATATGATCAGATATGTGAGTGGTCGTCGTTTGTTTGAAGTTGGTAAGGAGTTCCGTTCCCATTTCGTACCTTATCGATAATTGAAAATGGGTTAAAAAGGTTGTGGCTAGGGTACTGAAGTTGTCGAATGAAGCTCTAGGCAATTCGATGTACCATTTTGCTGCCGAACCAGTTAATGTCCTCTGAGAAAGGCGAAGCCTAATCGAATCATCGTTTAGGGTGTTTGATGAGCACCACAGATGAAAAGTCATCACATGATTCGACGGATCTTCACCCGGATTTCCATTAAATTTAGGAATATCTGATGGAAGTTTATGCGGAATTGCTGGCCACCAAGGGGCATAAGCGATTGGGTCGTTTGTTAACCGATTTAAATCAGGTAACTCTAAAGTTGCCACGAAGGGTAACTGTTGATTCGGGTTAGGTGAAGCATACCCAGGATAAGATGGGATTGCCTGAGCAGTTGGTCTTTGCATATTGGCATAATGCATTTGATGCTGGTAACTTTGGTAAGGTTGGTGGGCATGACCATTGTAAAATGGTTAATTTTGACCGTTTTGAATATACGGCTGCCCACTATTTGCAAAGATTTGTTGCTCAGAACCTTGGTATACTTGTTGGAATTGCGGTTGTTGGTATTGTACTAGCCATGGTTGTGAAGCCATGTGTTGTTGCCCGATACTAACTGTTTGACCAAGATGAGGGGTAATTGTACCCGTCTGAACTTGTGTCATTCCACCAGTCGGCGATTGTGGTTGAGTCGTAGGGTCAAGGGGATGTTGCATTACAACCTGAGAAACCTGAGGTTGGCATACAACAGGCAGTGCTTGAACGTGCGACACCGTCACAATAGCTGGCGTAGTTGGTATATTTGAAATAGGTAAGCATTGTTGCATCGAATATACAACTCTTGGTTGTTGAGGTAGTATCGGTACCCAACCGCTTGAAGTAATTCCAACATAACTCGAATTTTGTTGTGAACTCCCGTATGGTTGTCCTCCCGGAGGGGATAATGAAAGGGCATACTGACCCCCATATGGTGGTAATCCAGAACTCAAGGGAATGGTTTGCCCTTGAGGGCCGGACTGCCCAAATTGACCTCCAAATGGATCAATTTTTTGAGACTCAAAATAAGAGTTTCTGGATATTATTCCGGATGAACAAACAGGAACAGACCATACTGTCGAAATGGCCCCTGAGTGGGCTCCTTCTAGCGATTGAGAGCTAGTTGGGACAAATGGTATACCGGCGAACATTGTTGGAGTGATAGCAGGGAGTTCTGTCGTCGCTGTGTCAGACGAGACAGTCCTAGATGTTGACGGTTGTTCAGACATTTCTAGTCTATCCAAAAGATTACCTAGCGATTCTACAGGAGCTTCCGCTGGCGGTAGACTAACTTCTGATGAAGAAGGATATAGGGTGATCCCGACACCAAATTGCGATGGAGTACTAGATGGAGGATCTTCCACAATCTCTTCTATGGCAATCAGACCAGGTGGAAGGGGTAGACCGTCATGTCCGTAGAATATTTCTGGTGCCGAGGAAGGTATGGAATCGGTAGCGACATATGTTTGAGGAGAAAGACTCTCCGAACCAGTTGTAAATGGAACTGGTTCGTTAACACAAGTGTTTACCCTCAGACTAGGATCAGTACTACTATCCTTCTGTGGCTGCTGAACTTTTTCTGTAGAGGCAGGGATACCAGAAATGTTTGGAGTAACCGGAGACTCTGATGTTGTTGGAACACTTGTTCTAACTTTAATAGGAGATTTGGAATCGGTTAAACGAGTTCGCTTTGTCCATACTAGCTTCGATTCCGGAGACAAAGATAGTTGACTCGTAAGCCTCCGCGAACGACTGGGTTTTAATTGACTTTCTTCCACGATTGCGGATTACTCGATCAACTAAAAATAAAGGGGAAGTATGTTTCCGAACTAAATGAATTTTAGACACTTTGACACAAATTGTTTTTTCAATTTTTAAGAGTCGAGAAAAAACAAAATATGACTCTAGTCGCCTTCGATTTTTAATGAGCCTGAAGTGACAAGTGCTCAGATGGACTTTTTCTGTTAAAGAGTCTGAAAAGGAATGAAAGGGACTGCTCTAGAAATCTAGGTAGAGGGATTACCAAACCAATCGCAAAACTGCAGAATACTTTTTACGGTATGGTAGTCAATCTTCCTGAATGCTGTGTTCAGTGCATTGCGATCGATAGGGCAGCAGACACGGCTTCCTATGGATAAAGGATTAAGCCTTTTGGGGTCTCCCAAAATATACTCGACGGTACGTGGGAGCACAAGTCCATACTGACACTTATCGTCTCAAAGTGGAGGAATCACCCAACCATCAATGAGAAAAACAGTTACCAGGCTTTACGACGCCGAAATACGTCTCTAGCCTAGACTTCTAAATGTTGTGTGTTAGGTTCCAAAGCGTTGTTAGATTCATTGAATTTATTTTATAGTTGATCTTGTTTATGAAGTTTTCCTTTCAGGTTCACCGCAAGATGTAGATGTAATTCCTAAAATGCAATCTAAGATGATAAACAATCTTTTTATCTTCTTTGTGCAATGAAAATCCTAGATACTAAGGAAAGAAAGATAGAATTCTTTCACAAAGAGCAAAGAGCACACTCTAAATGCACTTTCCTAAATCAAACCAATCAGACTGTCTAAATGCAAATGCACATGCATGTATCTGTTTTCGACTTTCTTAGTATATGAATGATAAAAAGAAAGTTGATGCACAAATCTGAATTACTTTTCAAGCGACAGTTATCAACAAGTTTCTTTTCGAAATAAAAAATGGAGGCAATCACAACACGTTACGATTTGGAAATGAATACTTGTTTTCGACACTAGAAAAATTACAAATTCAGACCAAAAACAATAGTAACAGGATAACCGACTATCAATAGCAATCAAACTCTTTCCTATGATTGAAATCGACACTTGCGACGCTTTCAAATCAAAGGACGACAGTACGATTACGCTACTTTTGCAAAGGAGAACTGAAAATGACTCAACAAACACACAAAAACATTTACAGTTATTTTGTACAAAGGAGGCGGAATAGCAACAAGGAAAAGGGGTTTCAAACAGAGATATACTGATCACTGGCAGCAAAATTCATGAATAGAACTGGAAAGAATGAATCACAGAAACCAAAACTGAACAATGCCTAGTCTGATCAGCGCACCTGTAACACAGGGAATTTGAAATGCAGCGCACCTACTACACTCAGGAAGTGCGCTGAATTTCAGATTCTCAGAACAGTACCTGTGCTGGGCTAGAAATGAGACTTTGCTTGGGTTTCGGGTCACAGTTTGCAGTTCAGTTCATGGGTTTTGGCTGAGCAAATGGTAATCAGTAATGCAACAATCAGGGGTAGATCTAAGGAGGATCTAAGAGCTACCACAAGGGGCAATCAGAGAGTTTTTGAATCAGTTGTTTAAATCATAAACAGATCCCAGAGATTGACCGAAGCGGCATTTATCTACTTTGCATTTGCATAGAAAAATGCAGTTCGAGAGCTACCTGGCACGACTTCAGACTCCGTCTGTAAGTTTATGAAATAGACAACAAGGAAGATAAACAAACAAACTAATTCGTCCCCAGCGGAGTTGCCATTTTGTTACAGGGAAAAGTGTCTACTCAGAACTGCTTATCCCACTAAGGTGTGATAGCTGCCTTAGAAACAAACAAAGTAAAGCTACTTTCGTTTTTCCTTTATGAAGTATAGATAGAGAAGAACAAAGAAGACCAACCTCTGTCTTGCGCTAATCTCCTGGTTCGATTCCTCTCTTCCTTGATAGTATTTCGCTATTTGTTCCCTTGCACGCCCAGCTTCACAGAGTACCTGTAAGATCACAGTAGCATAGCACTATACAAGAACATGGATCTATAATCATAAACAATCTAGGATTAGATGTAAATTGACCATACAAATGCAGCAAACATAAATGACACAAGAGTATGGAGGAAAACTTGAATAGCTTTTATTGATAAACAAGAAAGAGCCAAGAGGAGTTACAACCAGTTGTTCTGACCTAGCATCAACCTCTCAGCAAGGAAGCCCCTCTTCACCTCATACAAAGCTTAGATCACCCAACAATCTGATGTTTGTCTCAAGAAACCAACAACAATTCCTTACAATATGCAAAATTCCAGCCTCTGGATCTCTGGGATGAGGGATCCATATATAGATATCTGTAAGGGAGATGAGTCAGCTTGTGAATTGATTAGTGTCTTCCCTCTGATAGTTCTTGCTTCCACTTGGAGATTGATGATCTCTTACTCATCCTTGGTCGAATTCAGAGAGGCAAGTGTCATACGAGAAGTTTCTGGAAGCTTCCATTGCCTCTCCACCTCGCGGAATGACACTGCCATTTGTCATTTCTCGCCCATCGCACCCCATAGAAGGGTTTTTTGAAATGCAATGCACCCACATAGTGTATTTAGGTGATATGCAACGCACTTGGCCTGTGGAGCAGCTGAAATGATCCTGTTTTGACCAATTCTGAGCAGTTTTTCATGGAGAACTTCTAGGAGAAGCTGTAATCAGTTGACCTTGTTCCTTTAGGGGTTAGAACAACACTTTTAGGGACTTAGGAGCCCTTGGTTTATGGACATTTCATGCTTGGGGTTGTAGTGCCCAAAAATGTCTATAACACCAAGGTCAGCATCAAGTAGTTGATGGCCAAACTCAAGGAAATCCTAATCAGCCAAGAGGAGAAGCATAAGTTAAAGTTTCTTGATAATGCATCCATGGTTGCATAACACACCTCATCAAGCATCTTTGGACAAATTCTAGGATAATTTGGAGCAATTTTTGTAATTTTGGTGCAGACTGGTGCAAATTTACAATTTTTGGTAATTTTTTGTCTAGGAGTGTAGTGAGCTCAAGCTGCACTTCTTCCTTAGGGCTCATAATGATGGAAACTCAACATTTTTGGAAATATTATGACCCTGCTCTCAAAACCCATTTTCCCACTTTCTTGTTCTAGAGCTCAGTTTTTGAGAAATTTGCAAAAAAGAGGCCAAAAATCACCATTCTGCCCCTCTTTTTCCATTTTGCTGCACACCTAGAGACACCTTGGGGGAATGGCCATATATCAACCAAAAATAAGTCATTTTGAGTGAAAAAATACTCTAACGAAATCTACACTCTCTCCACTTTCAAGAACAGGCATCAGATCTAAATTTGGACTTTAGTAAGGCACTCAAAAATGGCCCCCAACAGCTTGCTACGCACCTGGCAATTTCTGAGATTCTTGTAAACTTTTCACTGTGTATTTTTATTTTGTAATTCCTAGTTCGACTTTGGTAAAAGTCAAAATGGTGAAGTAGATGAATGTGAGGGCAAGAGAAAATGTAAATATGATGTATTAATGAGTGGTTAGTCTTTGTTTGATGTAAGTTTGGCCTCATTTACGAGAGAGGTTGCAGTCAAAGTTAATTGTAGAAGTTGTTTCTAACTACCCTAGACATTAGGGTTTGGTTAGAACACCTCAAGGAATAGTTTCTAGAGTCATGGATTCTACCCTTGAGAGTGGGGCGAGGTTGTTTTGGTCTTTATGTATCAGTTTCTCAGTCATAGAACAGGTTGGACTTGAGAGGAGAGAACTATTGTAGCTTGTACTTGGACATTTTCGAGAAATCAAAGGACACAGTTTGTAGCTATTATCTAGGAATTCATGTGTATTAAGTTTGTGATGTTGTTTTTTCTTTGTTATAGCTTTATATGAGAGAGATATATATCTTCTCTTTCCATTCATCAATTCTTCAATGGTTTTCCTTACAATTTATAAACATAATTCTTTGCATAAAGCTCTATTTTGATGGAAAAATCATGGTGTGTTACTTTATTTCTTGCTTAATGAATTCATGTTTCATGCTCATTAAGACCTTTAGCTTCTTTTGAACACTACATTACACCGACAAACCCTAAGATCTATCACAAAAGTATTGCTACCTTTCTCCTTTATATATTTGTTGTTGTAACCCTTTGATCTTGTTGACCTAGCTACCTAGTTTTCCTCCCTTATACAGCACCAAAACCTAAAACTTTCAAAACCTTACCTAAGACTAGCTATCTAGCCTAAAATCTATTACTTTTCCAGTCAAATCATTGGTCGTGATCATAGAGAGAGCCGTCTCTAGTTTGGTAGGGCTAGCTACCAAACTGAAAGCTTGTTTTGTGGTTACCTCCGTCGATCTCCTCATCAACTTAGGACATTTTGGAGGATAACATGATATGTATTAATTTTCAATGTATATAGCTGTAGTTACATTGCATAGATTTTGATATTGCTTCTAATGTGTTTCAACATTTTCATTTCTTTTATAATACAAGTGAATTTTCTAGGTCTTTTGTACTCTAAACTCTTTTCAAGCAAAATAATTTTGATATGATTACTTTTAGTTAAATTTGGCTAATCCATTTATATATTTTGTAGTGCGGATAATGAATGCATGTTTCCCCTACTATCTTAGGTATTGAAGCACTCTTAAATGGAACTTCGACTCTTTTTCCTTCAAGGTGATACCATGAGGTTTCATTTTTGTTCGTAAATGTGATAGGAACTCATCATTCTATGTTGAACGATTTCGAAACCCTGGACTGAATTTTCTTTGCATGTTCGTGAATGTGACATCGAGAAATCCCACAAGGATTACTTGTCCATTGTGTAATATATTATATGTTGTAGTTATTAAATTCTGTCTTCCTTCCTAGAACAATTTTCATTCTATAGGCTTACATGCCTATGATTGTACTTAATCATGGGTTAATTCAATGCAAGCCTTCTGTTAATTTTTGTATTTTGTTAAGGTCATGTTGACTGACAACTATTACTATGGATATTTCTTTTTCTTTAATAATTAATACAAACAATGTTTATATATTAGAATTTTAAGTTGTATTTTTGTTTGTTATGTTGGTATTGCACCAAGAATGTTGCAACTCCCAAAGGTTCCTCAACTTAAATTATCAACCCTGGGTTCATACAAACTTAGAGGTGATAGTGTCGTATGCATAGTAGGTTAGGTTCTACTCATGCCACCTTCAATTATGGCATCAGATCTAGGTTTTCAAAGACCATTCCTCCAACTTACCTATAGTGAAAACTCGTGATAAAACTGATTTTAGCTATGAAAGTGAAAATTTGATTCATTCAACTAATTAACATTTAATGAGAAAAAGACTAGTATACTTGCAGAATTGAAACTACTCTATTTTTCACATTTCATCAAATCGATAACGTAATTTCATATATCATTTATCTACTTTACATTTGCTTGAAAATCTGAAATCTAACTTGTAACATGCTTGTGAATTGAAAACAGTAATTCTACTTTGTTTTGCAGCGAGGAAAAGAGGAGGTTGGAGTTCTCTAAGAGCCTCTCTAGATCATCAAATCACAAGCTGGTGGTCATTATTAATTTGAACCAAGATATGGTTGAAGTGGGGAGAAAAATAAGTAGAGGAAAATGGTGCTACAGGTTGGCTATAGGTGCTGCTACAAGAGCTCCTCTATTGCTACAAGAGGCCCTGTAATGCTATATGAGGGGTTTTGAGAGTCCTTTGAGGGTGGAGATGGATCCTTGAGGGCAAAAAGAGATGGATGAAGGTAGGAGTGAGTGAATTAAGTTTGGGGAAATATCCTAGCCAAGCCCAAGACCTCTCGGAGGTCTGTCATGCACCAAGATGGATGCCCATGGTGTCTCTAATTGCCTAACCAAAAGGACTGTGGAAGCAAAGTTTGAGAAAAATGTGAGAGGTAAAGGGAGAATATAGCAAAGTCTAAGTGGAGATGAAAGACATGCCACCCTTGTAGTTCAACACAACCTTGCAACTAGCCCACTACATGGATTAAATGATCAGTAACATAGTGACATAAATTTACATGGAAAAGATGAGTTGAATTTGACTACAATCGTATTCTATTTCATAATGCTACTCTAATCACTGAACTAAATCCGAGGTTACAAAAATTAAATATGGAAAATTATAACTAACATCTACATACTTCCAAGAAATCATAAACAAACATTTTTGGACTGAGATTGTGAATCTTTCCCACCACTTTTCCCAAAATAGAGGTGATAAGGAAGCCTGGCATCACAATAGTTTATAGCTTGACATCTACATCAACAAAATATAGACATGAAATGCTTGAAAACAAGAACAAGACATAAATATAGAAGAGGGACTAAATCCTCTTAGTTGGGCCCAAACCCTAGGGTTTCAACCCTCTAGAACTAGCTCAGATGCATCTCAATAACAAACTTATCATTAGCAGAAGATAGTAGTCTCATGAATCACATGAGAGTTAACAATAACAAGTTCAAGCCTTGAGTTTAATAGCTACTCCTAGCTGAATCAAAAATTTGAATCCTAATGAGCCTTTCAACTCATTTATTTATACAAAAGGGTAGCTGATAGCATCTCCCTTGAAAACAGGAGTGATTCCCTCCTTGATATCAAAAATTGTGGATCTCGTCCTCATTAAGCTTCTCATGAACTTGGAGTTACTCAGGTTTTCATGAATTTAAGCTTATGAGTAAGGATTTAGTGATATCAAGCTGAGTTAGAGAGTTAAGGAGGTGGGCAAACCTCCCTAGATTCCCTCTTGATTGTCTTCATCAAGCCCCTACATAGTAAATGCCTAAAAAATTATTCCTTTTCATGCAATTTAATCACATTAGGCCACATACTATGAAAAGCACCTTTTACTCTTCTTACTAAGCATATTAAGGTTGGAGGATAGCATAATGAACTTCAAGATATACCTATTGATGAGACTCATCATCACCCCTCTGCTGAAGGTGTTGATCATCCTTTGAGAAACTAAGTCATCTATATGAATCTCATTCATGGCCATGGTGGCCTCTCTAACATGCCAAGGTACCTCAGTTATTGTGCCCTCCTATGGATAAAAACCTGTATTTACCTTGACCTTTGTCCATACATTTTGTTCCTCTTCCTGATTACCTTATTCCTGTAATCCCAACAGCAAATGTGGACTGATTTTAAGTCATATCCATTTAATTTTCAGTATTTTCATGATTCTTTTGTACAATGGGGTTATTTCCAAGGAATTCCTTAACCTTTCAGGAGAGTGATACTCTTTGATTTGTAGATTACGGGGTAAGGTATGCCACCTTCTTTGACAAGATTGTAGCCTCTCTTTTCTTGGAATCCTAAAAGTGTCATCAAAATGTAAAGTGGATTTCTCTTAGGTTGCTATGTATCTAGTTTCTAAAGCATGATCAGAGGCAATAAGGTTATGATTGTTGATGACAGCCTTAGGGATTACTAGCTCCGCTCGGATATACAAGGGTCCCTTATCTTCTTTTGTCATCACCATTTTCACTTCCTCATCCCGTTCCTCTTCATGAGTCAACCAAGATGCTAATGCCATTAGTTTCATGTCTCCAAATATTGAATTGGGATCCCATAAATTCAGATCTGTTAGAATGAAATTGTGCATATGGAATTCAGCTACCCTTTCCCTATATTCCACACTATATTGTTAGCAAAACTCAATAAAGTTCTTGTAGTCTTGAAAATGAAAAGATCCATATTGTGCATTTTAATTTGGAATTGCATCCAATGTTCCTTGAGAAAAAGAGCATAGGATTTTGATGGATGTCTTCATTGTATGGCTTCCATAAAGAGACTTGCCATAGTGGCAAGTTGTGTTTCTTTCTCTTGCAGCATCTCTCTCAACCTTATGTTTTCTATCTGTAGCTACTCTCTCATAATTGACTCTATTAGTCTCAAATCACTCAACTCCTTTCCCATTTTAGTGACTTTCTCCTCCATGAGGCCTACATCTTTTACATTCTTAGATTTGGAAATTTTCATCCACCTATATGTTCTGCCTCTCTCTATTTACAACTCATAGAGGAGTGGGACTGCAAAATTTTCAGGTATAATCCTTCCTCCCTCAACAAATTTGTAATAGGACCCTAAGTTGGGCTATGGATCAAGCTCTTGAAGCTCTTGGAAAACTTTTTCATCTACCTTTAAGGTGGTTTCTCCTTCCTGTAGCTTCTTTTTCTACTCTTGTAGAATTTCATTTTTCTCCTGTACCTACCCCTGTTTCTCTTGTAACTACTCTTGTTTCTCCTATAGCTGCCCCTATTTCTCTTGTAACTGCTTTTGTTTCTCCTGTAGCTCCTCTTTTTGGGCTTGCTTGAGTGAAAATTGTGTCCTGGGTTTCATGAAGGTCACTTCCCTAGTGGTGGGCCTTCTCTCATATGTCATAGGTTGTTTGATTTTTACCTTAGGAGAGGTAATCTCCTCAAATTTTCTTTCACTAGGGCCCACTTCTCCCTTTTTACTGGGTGAATCCTCAATAGCTATAGGGACCTCTGAAGAAGCTTGTGGTTTCCCCTGCCCGATCCTGGTGCTCTTCCTTGTTTCAAAATATAGTGGACCTTTCCTCGATTGTCTACTTTTGGGCTTGCCGGGTCTGCTCAATGATATCAATGTGGCAACCACTTCTTGCTCTAAATTCCTTGGAGAAAGACTTGTTTGATGTCCTTTTTTATCTTTTCCTAACGGTTTAGAAGTCTTCTCAAGGATTTATTTTTCTTATACTAGCCGAGGGTGGCCCGGTTCACTAGCCACCTCCAACCTATTAAAATTCCTTTCTCAACTATTAACACATTTTGGAATTTTATGCATAGGGAAGAGGTGAGGGTTTTCATACCTGAGCCTACTTGTGGATCAAATTGCTGGAGTTTATTGCATGCTAGAGCTGGGCCTCATAACATCATGAGCTTAACAAAGTTGATTTTTTTTGCTTGTTTTTGTTCATGTCTTCAAAGTTGATGGTCTTATGACTAGTAACTTAACTATGTGTGTAGGTGCCTTCCCTATGTCCAAGTTGCTATTGATGGAGTAGATGGATTCCTTTATAAGGATGATGTGCCTCTCTATGTTGCAGAATTGGTTCCATGATGCTCTCTGTGGGTGAAAAAAAGAATTTCAGGGAGTTCTTGTTGTGTCTGTACAGGCTTCTACAAGAGGATTCTTCTTCCTGTAGTAGTAACTTATTCCACTCTTAAAATATCCATTTCACATGCTAGGTTGAGGGAAAGTGATGAAAGGCATGAAGGTAGGCTTATGATCATGAGGAAGTGGTGTTGGTGATAGAATAATAGAAACAAGTATTTTCTGTGTGTTTTCAGATGCATGATAGAGTGGAAATTTTGAACATATGTTTGGCTAGATGGAGTGGATAGGTGATGGGGTTGGCATTGGAGGACCCATCTTAGCATTTCCTAGAGACATCATGGCCTCCTGGTTTCTTTTTCCCATTTGATCCTCCTCTTGTAGCCTTACAAGCTCCTCCTGTATCATTACAGGACCTCCTGTAGCATTACATGTTCGTCGTGTAGCGTCACAACGAGGAAGAAAAATTGGAGTCTTTTGTTGATTGGATGATGGAGAGAGGTGGGTATGTGAGTGGAGAGTGTGGAAATGAAATGTTTAGGTGGAATAATGGAGGAATAAACTTGTATATTATGCTCTATAACCATGATTCTATCATTGTTTGGAGTCCTGCAAAAATAAGACCTCCGTCCTTGTATTTCTCTTTTTCTCTTTTATTTTTTTCTTCCATTATTTTTTTGATACAAGCAAGCTACCTCAAGAGAGGTTTTCAAACTTCTTGCTTTCCCTAGGCACCTCAGAGGAGGTTTTCACCTAGGGATATTTTATTTTTATTTTTCCTTTTCTTCTCCTGGGCTGCCTCCGAGAGGTTTTCAGCTTAGGAGTTGGTCTCATATGCCTCATGGAGGTTTTCATATTGGCCCATTATTTTTATTTTTTTAAATTTGGTGGACTGAGGGCTATGAGCCTCCTAATCACATTTAACTCTATGCTGACTGAACTACCAAATTATTCCTTGGAAAAATTTTCTCGTACAACTTCAACCTATGGCTACTGACAAGTAGGGGAATCCCTTCCTCGCCAATTGTTCTGATTTGGATAGATCCATTCTCATGACACTTCTTTACCAGATAGGGACCCATCCATATTTTCATTATATTCCCCTTGAAATCCTTGAATTTGGAATCATACGTCGGGGCCTAATCTCCTTCTTGAAAAGTTTTTTCCCTGATGTGATTATAATGCCATATCTTCCTTTGTATCTATATTACCTCAGTTTGTAAGAGAGCTTGCATTCTAAATTCAACTAGACCATTGAATTGGAGCAACCTTTCCTGTTGTGTTGTAGTGAGATCCAAGTTACACTGAGTTTCCATCCTCCAGGCGTTATACTTAAATTCAATAGATAGTAGGGCCTTCTTCCCATAGACCGTCTCAAATGGAGTGAATCTATTGGTGGTCTTCTAAGTGGTGTTGTAATCCCAGGTAGCTTCCATAAGCATATTTATCCAATATTTCCTACTGCTGCTAACAACCTTGCTAATAATGTTCTCCAATGGTCTATTGGTTACTTCCACCTACCCATTTTCTTGAGGGTGATAGGTGGTAGATGCCTTGTGCTTCATGTGGTGCTACTTCATAAGGTATTCAATCAAACTTGATTTAAATTGTGCTCTTTGATCAATAACTATTTCCATTAGAAAACAAAATTTGTAGAAGATGTTCTCCATCAGAAATTCAGCCACCTTCTACTCGGTGGTTGCCTTTACTGCTTTTGTTTCATTCCATTTGGTCAAGTAACCAGAGAATATAATGGTATAGCTTTTTTGTCCCGATGGGGGATCAATAAGTCCAATGAAATACATGCCCCAATTTTCAAATGGCTCTAGAGTCACTTGAGGTTGTAAGGGAATTTCATCCTTGGGTGTTGGCTTACCCATTCTTTGACATTGATCACACTTGGTGGTGTACCTCCTTCCATTCTAATGTAAAGTGGGCCAATAATAACCTGATTGTAAAACTCTGAAGGTTGTCCTCTTAGTAGCAATGTGTCCACCACAGGGTCCATCATGGAATGTTGTGAGGATGTCAAAGACCTATTCTTCCCTCAAACATCCTCTCAGGAACTTATCTGGCCCAATCTAAAAAGGTTTCCCCCAATCTAGGTGAATGGGGCACTCTTCCTGACAATATTTCTTTTCTCCCTGGAGGATAGGTTAGGAGGGAACCTCCTAGCAACCAAATAGTTGGCTATATTATAAAACCAAGGAGAAAGCACCAAGATGGCAAAGATATGTTCATCTAGAAGTTGATGATCTATCATTTATTCCTTTCCTGTAGGGAGGGTTAGTCTTGACAAAAAAATTTGCAACCACATTCTCTTTCCCTTGTTTATCAACAATAGTCAAATCAAATTGTTGTAATAATAACAACCATCTAATTATCCTAGCATTGAAATCAAGTTTATTCATTAAATACTTAATGGTTGCATGATCAGTGTGAACCAAATTTTGATAACCAATGATATAGTTGCTAAAATTGTTTAAAGAATGTTCTTCAACTAAGAGTTCTTTTTCAGTGATAGTAATAGGGTTGTTAATCTCTCTAGTTTTTCTTTTGACCCTCTGGTCTATAGTTTGTTGGAGAGAGGTTTAATTTTTTCCTTTGCTCCTAGAAAGATCCTAATCGATGATATTATTTGTGACATTGAATATGGTATTAAATACTTACCGGACGTCACTAAAGATATCATCAAACAGGACTTTGATGTTATCCTTAGAAAGGAAACCCCCCCAAGAACAACATGAGAAAACTTGAGTTTGACTCTCTCAAGTCATTAAACAATAAAAGGATGTTTTTGTTCTCAAAGTTGACAAGGGTGGTTCTCTGGTTATTCTTGAAAAGAGGATTATTGAAGGAAATGTTGGACCACCTTTGTAATAGCGCGAGCTAAAGGAAACTTAATAAGGATCCTTTAAAGAAAATTTCCAAAAGTGTGGCTCTTACTATAAAATCCAGTAACGTGGTTGTCTCTTTGAGTCACAATCTTATCGAAAGTATCCCTCTTACCCCCATAATCTATGTCCTTCCAAAGATTCACAAGGAAGGGGCTCCCATGAGACCCATTGTCAACACTATAATAGGGTCGACTTATCTTCGTGCTAAATATTTACCCCAGAATCTTAAACCCCTTGTTGGACTTACGAAATCCTTGGTCAAGGGCTCCTCGTCATTTTGCAATGAGTTAAAGGGTATTAAACTTGATCCTGATGAAAAGCTTGTGAGTTTCGATGTGGTCTCCCTCTACACTAATATCCCTTTCAATGAATCCATTGAAGTCATCAAGCATATTACGGATCTTGATGTGGATAGATTAGTTGGTATTTGTCTCACCTCTACTTTCTTCTCTTTTGATGGGGAATTCTATGAACACAATTGTGGTGTTTCCATGGGTCACACCCTCTCCCCTATGGTGGATAATCTATTCATGGAGGAATTTGAACCAAAAGCTTTAGTGTCTGCTTGAATTCTTCCTAATATGTGGAAGAGGTTTGTGGATGACAATTGGTAATAAAAAGTTGGAACTTTTTTCCATCATCTTAATAATTAATCTAGTTCCATAAAATTCACCATGGAATATGAAAGAAATGGTAGTTTTCCTTTCCTTGATGTCCTATGTTCAAGGAAGGATGATGGATCTTTTTATAATAAAGTCTTTTGTAATAAAACTCACACAAAACAATATCTTCATGCTAGTTCTCATCACTTCCCGGCTCAAAATCTTGGTGTTCTCAACACTTTAGCGACTAAATCTTTAAGTGTTTCTGATGATAACTATCTTAATGATGAGAAACCTCATCTCCTAAATGTTTTATTTAATAATGGGTACAATAAGAACCAATTTACTAAGGCTTTCCTCAAAGCCAAAAAAGGTCCTAAGATTAAGAAAGAACCCAAGGATCGATTTTTAGGGGTGCATATCCCATTTATCCAGGGACCGCTTACAAGATTGCGAGGATCTTAAGGAAGCATTAGGTTCCTTCAACCTTTAGGCCTCTAAATACCATCTGGATCTCCCTAAGATCTATAAAGGACTTGCTGGACCCTAAAAATACGAAAGGTGTTTATGTTGTCCCTTGCTCTTGTGGGAGTCCCTACGTAGGTGAGACCAGTCGCTCAATTAATCAAAGGATTCATGATCACGCCACTCACTTGAAGCATGGCAGGACTCGCTCCTATGCTTTGGTAGAATATGTGGAAAAAACTAAGCATCAAATCTTCATTAATGAGGCCCAAGTCATTGTTAGGATTAGTCATTTCCATCATCAAAAATTCAGGGAAGCTCTAGAAATCCAACAAAGGCCTAATAATCTGAATAGAGATGATGGTTGGAAAATTAGCAAAGGTTGGGTCCCTGTCATGTCTTCCTAATTTATTTTTATTGAATTTTTATTTATTTTTATTTTATTTTTTCTCATATTGCATATTTTTGATATATATATTATAATTTATCCTATTTTATTTATTTGTTTAGGTATTTTTTTTAAACTAGTTTTTCAAAGGTTTTTACTAATTTTTTAATTTTTTTTTTTCATAATTTTTTATTATTTTGATTATTCTTGGCTCCTTTAATTATTTTTAGGGACTTAGCTCTTGGTTTTATGTTTGAATTTTATTATTTCATTGACTTTTTGGTCAAGTAATCAATGCACATTATGGTACACCATTTTTGTCCTGATGGGGGATCAATATGTCCAATGAAATACATGCCCCACTTTTCAAATGCTTCTACAGTCGCTTGAGGTTGTAAGGGAATTTCATCCTTGGGTGTTGGCTTACCCATTCTTTGACATTGATCACACTTGGTGGTGTACCTCCTTACATTCTAATGTAAAGTGGGCCAATAATAACCTAATTGTAAAACTTTGAAGGTTATCGTCTTCGTAGCAATGTGGCCCCCACAAGGTCTGTCATGGAATGTTGCAAGGATGTTAAAGACCTATTCTTCCCTCAAACATATTCTCAAGACCTTATCTAGTCCAATATGAAAAGGTTTCCCCCAATCCATGTGAATGGGGCACTATTCCTGACAATCTTTCTTTTCTCCCTAGAGGATAGGTTAGGAGGGAACCTCCCAGCAACCAAATAGTTGGCTATATTAGAAAACCAAGGAGAAAGCACCGAGATGAAAAAGAGATGTCCATATGGAAGTTGATGGTCTATCATTTATTTCTTTCCTGTAGGCAGGTTAGTCTTGATAAGAAATTTCCAACCACATTCTCTCTCCCTGGTTTATAAACAATAGTCAAATGAAATTGTTGTAATAATAACAACCATCTACTTATCCTAGTGTTGACACCAGGTTTATTCATTAAATACTTAATGGCTACATGATCAGTGTGAACCAAAGTTTGATAACCAGTGATATAATTCCTGAAAGTGTTTAAAGAATGTTCTACAACTAAGAGTTATTTTTTAGTGACCGTAATAGGGTTGTTAATCTCTCTAGTTTTTATTTTGACCCTCTGGTCTATAGTCTATTGGAGAAAGGTTAAAATTTTTCCTTTGCTCCTAGAAAGATCCTAAATGATGATATTATTTGTGACATTGAATATAGTATTAGATACTTACCAGACGACACAAAAGATATCCTCAAATAGGACAATGATTTTATCCTTAGAAAGGAAAAACCCCTCAAGAACAACATTAGAAAACTTGATTTTGACACTCTCAAGTCGTTAAACAATAACAAGGATGTTGTTGTTCTCAAAGATGACAAGGGTGGTTCTGTGGTTATTCTTGATACATAGGATTACCGAAGAAAAATGTTGGAACACCTTTGTAATAGCAGGAGCCATAGGAAACTTAATCAGGATCTTTTAAAGAAAATCTCCAAAAGTGTGGATCTTGCTATAAAATCCAGCAACTCGGTTAGCTCTTTGAGTCATAAGCTTATTGAAAGTAGCCCTCTTACCCCTAGAATCTATGGACTTCCAAAGATTCATAAGGAAGGGGCTCCCATCAGACCCATTTTCAACACCATAAGAGGGCTAACTGATCTTTTTGCTAAATATTTAGCCCGAAAGCTTAAACCCCTTTTTTGGCCTTATAGAATCCTTGGTCAAGGACTCTTCATTGTTTGGCAATGAGTTAAAGGGTATTAAAATGGATCTTAATGAAAATCTTGTGAGTTTCGATGTGGTCTCCCTCTACACTAATATCCCTATCAATGAATCCATTGAAGTCATCAAGCGTATTACATATCTTGATATGGATAGATTAGTTGGTATTTGTCTCACCTCTACTTTCTTCTCTTTTGATGGGGAATTCTATGAACAAAATTGTGGTGTTAGCATGGGTTCCACCCTCTCCCCTGTGGTGGATAATATATTCATGGAGGAATTTGAATCAAAGGGCTTGAATCTACTCGAATTCCTCCTAAGATGTGTAGGAGGTTTGTGGATGATACTTGTGTCATCTAGTCCCATGGTAAGGAAAAGTTGGAACTTCTTTTCCATCACCTTAACAACCAGACTAGTTCCATAAAATTCACCATGGAATATGAAAGCAATGGTAGTGTGCCTTTCCTTGACGTACTCTTTTCAAGGAAGGATGATGGATCTTTTTCTAATAAATTATCTTGGAATAAAACTCACATGGAACAATATCTTCATGCTAGTTCGCATCACTTCCTGGCTCAAAATCTTGGTGTTCTCAACACTTTAGCAGCTAGGGCTTTAAGAGTTTATGATGATAACCATTTTAATGATGAGAAATCTCATCTCCTAATTTTTTTCTTTAATAATGGGTACAATAAGCACCAATGTACTAAGGATTTCTTCAAATCCGAAAAATCTCCTAAGATTAAGAAAGAACCCAAGGATAGATTTTCACGTGTGCATCTCCCATTTATCCAAGGGACCACTAACAAGATTCTGAGGATCTTAGGGAAGCATCCTATAAATACCATCTAGGGTTCTCTAAGATCTATAAAAGACTCGGTGGACCCTAAAAATATGAAAGGTGTTTATGTTATCCCTTTCTCTTGTGGGAGTCCCTACGTAGGTGAGACCAGTCGCTCAATTAATCAAAGGATTCATGAGCACGCCATAGCATGAAGCATGGTAGGACTCGCTCCTCTACTTTGGAAGAATATGTAGAAAAAATTAAGCATGACATATTCATTAAGGAGGCCCAAGTCATTGCTAGGATTAGTCATTTCCATCATCGAAAATTCAGGGAAGCCCTAGAAATCGAAAAAAGGCCCAATAATCTGAATAGAGACGATGGTTGGAAAATTAGCAGATGTTGGGTCCCTGTCCTGTCTTCCTAATTTAATTTTATTGAATTTATATTTATATTTATTTTTTTTTTTCTCTTATTGCGTAATTTTGAGATATATATTACAATTTATCCTATTTTATTTATTTGTTTAGGTATTTTTTATTTTTACTAGTTTTTCAAAGGTTTTTACTAATTTTTTGAATTTTGTTTTTCATATATTTTTTATTATTTTGATTATTCTTGGCTCCTTTAATTATTTTTAGGGCCTTAGCTCCTTGTTTTATGTTTGAATTTGATTATTTCATTGATTTTTTGGCTCCTTTAATTATTTGTAGGGCCTTAGCTCCTTGTTTTATGTTTGACCTTGAATTTTTAATTCAAAGGTTTTTTCTAATTTTGATTATTTTTAGTTTTGATTTTATTTACATTTTTTTATTATGTCATTGTTTTTTCACAAAATATTATTATTTATTACTAGGGTCTTGACTCCATTAATTATTTTTAGGACTTAACTCCTTGTTTTAGGTTTGGCTTTGAATTTTTAATTCTTTTTAATCTAATTATTCAACTATATATCAAACCATAACTTAATATTAGATTTTATTTAATATAATTTGATCTTAATAATTGATGTTATATATTAAAATATTATTTTAAAAAACTAGCCATTTATTATAGTCGTTAACTTTACTAAGGGTCTCTACATTTCTCTCTATTTAATCTGGTGTCATGATCTACCTCTTCATCTTGTCCTGGCAATGAACCACACTGGATGGTTCGAAACGCATCGGCAAAACTTCTCCTATGTGATTACTACTGAAAGTATTTTCTTAAGTATAATTCAACTCAAATTTAAATAGATTACTACTCATGAAATAGATAGCATAAGGCAATTTGTCTTCCACTTGTCCTAAGGCAGGTCCTACAACTTTGTCTATTGCATCTGTCTGTATATGGAAAGGTAATTCCTAGTTGGGACCCCTAAGGATGGGTGCAGTGGTTAACTTTTGTTTTAGTATTTTACAAGCTTCTTGACAGTTTCTTATCCAACAAAAATATGAATCTTTAGCTAGCAGACCAAATAAGGGTGAAGCTAGTTTGCTAAAATATTTAATGAACCTTCTATAATACCCATATAATCCAATGAAACTCCTGATATCTATTTTATTTTAAGGGATAGGGACCCTTTTGATGATGGAAAAATTGTTTGGGTCAACTTGTATTCCCTCGGATATGGCATGGCCAAGGACAATCCCTACATTCATAAAAATTCATATTTCACACGGCTCAATGAGAGATTCATTTCAATACAGTTCTTCAAGACTTTCTACAGATTGGAGAGAGATTCATGGAAGTCACATCCATAAGCAGTGAAATCATCCATGTATATCTCAATAGATTCATGAACAAGTTTAGAAAAATACTCAAAAATACCTTCTGAAATGTAGTAGGGGCATTTCACAGACTGAATGGAAGAACTCTATAGGAAAATTTACCTCAAGGACATGTAAATGTAGTCTTATCTTGGTTTTCAGGGCTGATCTAGATTTGGTTGTATCCACTAAATCCATCGACGAATGAGAAGAATTTTATTACTACAAGTCCATCTAGGACTTTGTCAATGAAGGAAAAAAGAAAATGGTCCTTCTTTGTAGCCTTTTTAAGTTCCCAGTTATCAACACAAATTATCCACTTCCCATTCTTCTTGGGAACTAAAACAAGAGGTGACACCCACTCACTATTTGAAATGGGGTATATGAACTCTGCATCTAGTAGCTTTTGTAATTCTTCTTTCATAATATCCTTAAGAAATGGGTTCATCCTTCTCTAGGGTTGGCACATAGGCTTGCATCCATTTTTGATGTAAATATGATGAGTACAAATTGAGGGATACACACCTTTAATTTCATTATAATCCCAAGAAAAAGCATTGAGGTGTTTCCTTAGTACATTGCACAAATGTTCTTCCTGTTTGGACAAGAGAGAGGGGTTGATATTTAAAGTTTTGTTTGTTCCAAACTCTACAATATTAACATGTTTTGAACTTGAGTCAACAGAGCACAAGTCAACCCAAGGACTACTCCTAGATTATTTCATCAACTCATCAACTGGTATGGGAGTGGGAGGATGGTTCTAAAGGATATGGTTAATAAGGTCATTTTCGTTAAGTTCCCCCCCTCCTATAACAATATCTAGAGTGGAGAATAGGTATGGGTTGTATGATACAGTTCATCATCTTCCTCATCCTCTAACCATATGGGTAAATCATGTTCAATAGAAGGTTAAATGGGAGGATACAACACAAGTTGTTTGGATAAATGTCCATTCTTGATAGTCATGTTCCCATCCCTAAAACTAATGTAGGAATCAATAGTGGCCAACCAAGGTCTTCCTAAGATGAGAGGATAGCCATTAAACTTGATTTTGGGTTGGAGGAAAGTAGGGTAGTCCCAGATGTTAATGGAGAATATGACATCCTCAATAATTCACTTAGGATCTATTGTGGATCTGTTTGCAAGTTGCAACACTGTGGTGGTATTTCTGAAAGCTCCTTGGAGATTGATATTTAGTAGGTTTCCCTAGTTGTTGGGAATGGGTCCCCTAGGGTCAATTTTGGGGTTAAAATCCCAAGTTTTGGGGTTAAAAGCCCAAGTTTTTGTACAAAGAATGTAAAGTCTATGCGTTTTGTGGCCGCGGAGCGCAAAGATGTAAAGAGTCATCAAGGGTTTCCGCCCTTCATTTATGTATGTCATGTCGGCTTTAGGAGATCTACCTATGGTCCACGGACCATGGGATTGTATAAAAAGGAAGTCTTATAAGAGTCTAAGGCAGTTTCTGGTTAGTAGTTCAGTCTTAGTATGTTTTGAGTCATTGATGAATGTAATGGGTTTGTGAGAGCTAAGAGTCTTAGCTTAGGAAAGAGGCTTCGTAGTTGAGTGCGTAGAGGCCTAGGGTAGAAGTCCGTAGCTGAGTACGCGGACCCCTGTAGCTATGTGCACAGGGTAGTTGGAGTCTGTAAAGAGGATATGAAGCATCAATAAAGAGAATTATTCTAGGATTATCTATGTATGATATATTTTACTTATGTTATAAATGCATACGATTATGTTATGATGAATACTAGGTTTATGTTTTAATGTTGTATTGATGCTCAAATCCATATGTTTTTCTTTGTGATATGAACACAAGTAATAATATTTGTTTATGCGAAGATAATCTTAATGCATGTTGAAGTTATTCAATACTTAAGCTAATATGGAAGTAAGGATAATTACAGAGGCACGTAAGTGTCTGATCCGCCTATCTAGGGTATGCAAAGGATGATCATAGACCTTCGCAGACGTCTGAAGGACGAATACGATGAGTATATCGATAAGCCCTAAAAGTCTTATCAACCTGAGCAAAGGAAGGTTTAGGGTATTAAGCGATATCACTACCATCTCTGGGTGTGGAAACTTGGTTCCTGCATCCCCCCATACTGCTTCGGGTGAGACTTCAGTCTATGCTCCACGGATTGATGTTGAAAGGGCCAGTAGTGTAGGGATTTTCTTAGATAATTAACGTTGAACCTGGGTTAGGCCCATCAAGCCAAAAAATGGTTCCTTTGCTAGGACCGAGATCTTCATAAAGATATGTGTGATGTCGCATCACTGGAATCCAACTAAGAAGGAGATCGAAGACTGGTTGGATAGAGATATCCATAAATTCGCAGTGCAAGAGAACAGGAATCCATGATTGACAAAAGAATAGTGGTTGGACATATATCTATACACAAAGATACACGAAATATTCTTTTGTTCCTTCCTGGTCGAATTATACAAGTGGATCGTGAAATTGGCAGACGACCAAGGAAGGTGGAGGCTTGACAGTCTAATAGTCTGGACCCTAGAGTTAGTGTGAAGATTAGAAGCCTGTGAAGATAAGATCGTACACGTTGTTGATCATTAGCTTGATCGTATCATAGGAGCCTTCGCGACATAGTTTTCGGTCGATACTTCGGTCAGTTACAATGAAGCAGAGTGCCGCTTCTTCAAGGGACCGCAAGGTAAGTATTTAAGGTCTTTAAATACTTGGATTAAGTGTTAGATGATCCAAAATACATAATTCATAGTTCACAAAGTTAGGATAGAATATTTATTTATTTAGAATATTTAAATAAATATTGGAGACACTTAGAAATAGAATATTGTTGTAAAAGATATGACATCTAGAATAATGTCATCTCTTAGGCTCCAATTTAGGAGTATAGTTAGTAGATTGCTTAGAATTACATTTATTGTAAATGGACACTTATTAATTTAATAAGTAGTCCATAAATAGAATAGGTTAGGAAATTAAGCTTATATATAGCCCATTCTCCTGATTGCAAGCGTGTTGGAGTGTGTGTGTAAACTCTTGCAAAATTGTTATGTAATTTCTTTTCTTGATTAATAAAATTGTGTGTCTGAGGACACTTCTGCCATTATTGTGGTATCAGAGCTTTAGTAATGCAACTAACATGAGGAGGAGATTCCATCTCTACAAGTTCTTGGAAAACTCCATTGAATTGATCAACAAATGATTGGTATGAAAATTGTCCAGTTTTTTGTTTAAAAGGAAAAGAAATTTTATTATTGATTTTAGATTTTTAAATCTGAAAACCATTTTTTATTGTTATCAAAATTTTCTCTGTATCTTGAATTTCTGTTATATGCTCCACTTCAACATGCTATTTGGCCATGATAAGCACATCCTCCACAGTCAGATCTAGCTCACTTTCAACCGTCGTATCCCCTGATTACCTTGGGAAATCCTCATTCTCAAACTATTGTCTTTTATTTTTCTAGCTCTCGTCCTAGCGATTCTAGTTCTTGAAACAGACCCCATTTTTTTCTTCCCAGTTCCATCCCTGGATCTCACAACAACTGGAGTCCATCTGTCCTTAGAAAATAAGAATCTCACCTCATCCTCTGAGACAACAACATACTATCTTTTTCCAAGCCCTCTGTTGGAATAAGGGTTCGAATTCTTCACATGTTTCTGATAGAACCTCGGCCTTGGCAATGCCACGTTTTCTTCTGCTTCACCTCCCACTGAAATATTTCCACAACGCATGAATTTTTTTCAATAGAAGGCAATGAGATGCCGAAGCAATTGAAACCCCTTTGAAAAATGAGCAACAACCCAACCTGTTTTTAGCAACAACAATCATTATTTCAGACCTGCATTGGACATAAATTACATTACCTCAGGATTGCAGATGTGGGTACCTTAAGAAACGACTGGATGTGATGGGCGAGTGGTGTTCTTGGTTTATTTTTATGCTCGTTTATGTATATGCATGTGTATTTTGAAGGAACAACCAGGCAGTCCAGAGTGGTGTGAACCGCATCCGATCTAGTGGCAAGAAGGCCCAATGTTTCTTTTTAGAGAAAGGAGCTTTTGTTGTATGCGATAATATTGAAGAAATAATTATTGTGTTGCGAGAGAATTGAAGATGGTGTAAGGGACTGAAACAATGGAAGACGTGCTTTAGGTAGACACAAGAAGGTTGTGGAACACCACAGTGAGAGATAACCACAATTAGGGATCATAATTGTTCTTCCATGCTTTAGGTGGACGTAAGGAGGTTGTGGAATGCCACAGTGAAAGACAACCACAATTAGAGAGCATAATTTTTTAGAACAATGGATGACATCAATCCAACTTGAAGCTTGAATAATTTGAAATAAGGTTTGTGTTTTTGTGGAAGTAATAAGTGAATTTTAAATTGTTAAACTTTGTAATATTTGTAATAAGGAGGAATTTTTTATTTGGAGAGATAAGAAATTTATTTGTAATTCTTTGAGTAATAAGGAGATTTTATCTTTTGTATTTTTTTTATTTTTTTGATTTTGGAGAGATAAGAGTGACATTGTAACTCAAAGTAAATTTTTACTTTGAGGGGGGGTTAAAGTACATTTTGCATAAAACTTTGTAAGGGATTGTAAATCAGTCAAATTTTGAATGATTTCATTGTAAAATTCTTAAGAGAAATTGAATAGAGGCAAGTGCAAAGCTCAGTCATTTTTCTTCCCCAACGAGTATATGAGGGTCAAGGCCAAGCCCCAATAGATTGTTTTTGCATGGTGTGTTTCGTGTGATGTGTTTCTCATCTTTTTATTGTGCTTGATTCTTTTTGGTGCAAAGCTTTAAAACTACAATGTCGAAGTTAATTAATTTGTTCTTTGATTCTGATAAGCTTGAAGGGATAAATCATATAAGACATGGAATCGTCTCATTGAAAGCACTCTAATATATAATGAATTGTGGCAAGACATATGTGATGGAGACATTAAGCCTAATAAACCCACAGATGTAACTTCACTTGCAAAATGGGAAGTTAAAAATGTTAAGGCACTAGCTCTTATAAAGTCTTCAGTTAATGATGAGATGTATATTCATATTGAAAATGCCTCAGATGCATGGTCTGCTTTGCATACTTCCAAAGATCTATTTGATACACAACCTGAATAAAAAAAAGGTTGATCTACAAATTAAGTTGCTTCAACAAAAAACTAACTGAAGGAGGAGATGTCCTTGAGTATATCTATATGCTTAAAAATATCAAGAAAGAAATAGTAAAAAATGGATTTCCAACAGCAGATGGCAGTTTCATGACCACAATTCTAATTGCTAGATTGTCTTCTTCTTACACGCATTTTTTGGAAACTCTACAAGTGACTAGAAAGTTAGATATATTAAAGTTTGATGAGCTAAGTGAGATGTTGGCTCAACATGACAAAACTTTTGGGAAGAATAAATAAGAGGAAGATGTCCTCTTCACATAGGCCAGCACAAGTAAATCATCAAATGACAATTCTAGAGACAGAGGAAGAGGACATTTCAATCAACATCCAACAACAAAGTTGACAAGGTTGTGGAAGAAGCCAAAATAGAGGAAACTTTCAAGGAAGAGGAAACAGTCAAGGCAGAGGAAACTTTCAAAATAGAGGCAACTTTCAAAGTAGAGGAAACAATCAAGGAAGAGGTGAAAGTCAAAGGAGACGGAAAACTCAAAGCAGAGGCAGAGGACAATATTAAGGAAGAGGTAGAGACTTGAATCAAATTGTCTAGAGAATATTTCACAGAGTGGGCCATTTTTCAGAAGATTATAGAACTTCCATTGATAAAATTTGAAAGTTCTATCAAAACAAAACTCAATTTTCCACTGATTAAGATAATGATGATTTAGAATATGTCTTCACATCAAGTCAAAGATCAGAATCAACAACATTAGTTTCGAATTTTCTTAAAATTTATTATGAAGATGCATTCATTTTAGATACAGGGGAAACTCAACACATGAATTTTCGACAAGACTTCTTTTGGAAGTTCCAACCATGCCACCTTAGTTCAATCTTTCTTGTTGATGATACAAAACATACTCCTTATGGAAAAGGTGTCGTTAAAGTTTATCTTCCTGACAATGGAGAAATATTGATTTCAAATGTATGGTATGTACCCACCTTCGAAAAGAATTTTTGTCTTTAGTCTCGATCTGATAAGTTGGACATCAGGTGGTTTTGGAGGATGGCCTAGTTAAAATTAATTCAATCAAACAGAACATGAAAACAATGATGACAGGATATGAAGATGGAAAATTGTTAAGAATGAAAGCAACAATTATTCTAAGGAATTTTGACTTTGCAGGGGTAGTAAGCACAAACATTTCACCTATCAGATTATGGCATGTGAGATATGGACACCTAAAATTTGACAATATCTCTCAATTGCAAAAACAAGGAATGGTTAAGGGAATTCCTACCTTCAAGAAAGAAAATATATGAAGTGAAGCTTGCATTTATGGAAAACAAAGCCGAGAGACTTTCCTGACAAGTTCATGGTGAGAAAACAGGCATTTGCAATTAGTACATAGTGAGATTTGTGGACCCTTGCAAGCTTCTCCAAGAGGTTGCAAATATTTATTACTCTTTATTAATGATTTCAGCAGAATGACTTGGGTTTACTTCTTGAAGCATAAGTCAGAGGCATTTGAAAAGTTTAAAACTTTTCGTTAACTTGTTGAAAATGAAGTTAAAGAAAACATTGGCACTCTTAGAACTGACAATGGAGGAGAATTCACTTCAAATGAATTGCAAATTTATTGTAGAGATAATGGGATCAAACAACATATTACAAATGTCTACACTCCACAGAAAAATGTAGTAGAAAGAATGAATCGTACTTTGTTAGGAATGGCGAGATCTATGTTAACTTTTAAAAAGTTAAAGTCCTATTTATTGGGCAGAAGCAATCCATACAACCTTTTACTTAAGGAACATGTTTCCCACTGCTTCTTTGGATGGAATCACACCTTATGAACCATAGTTTGGTTTCACACCTAAAGTTAAACACCTTATGGTTTTTGGTTCTGTGTGTTATGCCTTAGTTACAAAAGAAAAACAAACTAATATTGAATCACAAAGTTTAAAATTCACAATGATTGGATATTCAAATGAGAAGAAAGGGTATAGGCTTCTGTCAAATGGGAAATTTATTGTCAGCAGAGATGTAATCTTTGATGAAACAAAGAGTAAGAGTGTTGAAGAAATAGAACATATTCTTCAAAAATTGGAAACAAAAGGAGATAAAAGGAAAGGAAACATTCAAAGGCAACCAAGTTCACAAAATTGGTATGAACTTGATTTTCCTTCCTCCAAATATGACTCATCCAGTCCATCAACTTCACCAACACAATTTGGGTCTTCTGGCAGTTCATCAGAATCTCCTAGTAGCAATAGTTCTTTTGACAGTGATTCTTCGTCCCCAGAATTTGCAGTTGATCAACGTACCTCTTTTTACATTAATCCTCTTTATAATGATGGTGACTTTTCAGAATCTCAAACAAATGAACATCAATTTCCAAAATGGGTTGTTCAACTTTTGAAAGGTTTAAGGCCTGATGAGAAAAAAAAAACAGGAACAAGGGGGTCAACCAGGAATGAAGGAAATTTTTCCTTGATCATGAATGCTTTTACTGAACCCTCTGCGTAGAGAGAGGCAGTAAAATATAAAGAATTGCAACAAGATATGATTGAATAATATAAGGCAGTTCAAGACAACAACACTTGGAAACTTGTTGATTGTCCTCAAAGTGTTAAACCCATCGGATGCAAATGGGTTTACGAAATTAAGTACAAACAAAATGGAGAAATCAACAAGTACAAAGATAGACTTGTGGCTAAGGGTTTTGTGCAGTAGGAAGGCATTGATTATGAGGAAACTTTTGCTCCTACAACAAAATGGAACACCATCCACTTAACACTCACATTAGAAGCACAAGAAGGATGGAAAGTTCATCAAATGGATGTAAAGAGTTCTTTCCTCAATAGAGATTTACAGGAAGATGTATATATGACACAACCGCCGGGTTTTGAAATTGAAGGGCAAGAACATAAAGTCTGCAAACTGATCAAGGCTTTATATGGGTTAAAACAAGCTCCACAAGCTTGGTATGCCAAAATGGACGAATACCTTCGGAAAGTCGGCTTCCAACAAAGTGAATCTGATGATACTTTGTATGTACGTCAACAACGTAATAATCTGGTGATTCTTGTTATGTATGTAGATGATTTGATCATTATTGAAAACAATGATGACCATATTGTACAAGTGAAAAAGGAGTTACATGCAGGATTTAAGATGACAATTTTGGGACTGCTTCACTACTATCTTGGGGTTGAAGTATTCCAATGTCCACATCGTATTTTCATTTCTTAGAGTAAGTATGCAACAAAAGTTCTTTAGCGATTTGGAATGCAGGATTGCAAGCCCGTTCTTACCCCCATGGAACAAAACTCGAAACTTTCAAAATTTGAAGGGGGGGAAAGGTGGGCAACACTACTTATAGACAGTTGATTGGCAACCTGATTCATCTGAAAACCACTCGACCAAATCTATGTTATGAAGTTAGTATTCTTTCATGCTTTATGCAGGAACTACGAGACAACCATTGGAATGCAGCCAAAAGGGTTCTACAATATATCCAAGGAACAAATGATTTTGGTCATCTTTACAAAAAGACTAAAACTTTGTACTTGGCGGATTTTCCGATTCCGAATTTGTTGGCAGTATCAATGATCGAGCATCAGCCTCCAGTTATTTAATGAAAATGGGGCCAGATGTAGTATCTTGGAGATGCAAGAAACAAGCTACAGTGGCCACTTCTTCAGCCGAAGCATAATACATATCATCATTAGAAGCAACACGTGAAATTGTTTGGTTGCGCAAAGTTTTGCAGGATTTTGGCATTCCTTAAGCAGAAGCTACATCATTATTCATCGATAGTCAGTCAGCCATAAAGCTTGCCAAGAATCCAGTTTTTCATTCTAAAACAAAACATGTGGACACGAAGTATCATCACATCGGATTGCTCATTTCCAAGGATGTCATCAAGCCAGTTTATTGTCCTTCAGAAGATCAGGTCTCCGATATTTTCACAAAACCACTTGGCAAGATCAAAATTACTAAGTTCAGAGATGAACTTGGTATCTATTGTAATGTATATTTGGATCATAGGTGGGAATGTTATATGATCCAAAATACATAGTTCATAGTTCACAAAGTTAGGATAGAATATTTAAATAAAAATTGGAGACACTTAGAAATAGAATATTGTTTTAAAAGATATGACATCTAGAATAATGTCGTACCTTAGGCTCCCATTTAGGAGTAGAGTTAGTAGATTGGTTAGAATTGCATTTATTTTAAATGGACACTTGTTAATTTAATAAGTAGTCCATAACTAGAATAGGTTAGGAAATTAAGCTTATATATAGCTCATTCTCCTGATTGCAAGAGTGTTGGAGTGTGTGTGTAAACTCTTGCAAAATTATTATGTAATTTATTTTCATGATTAATAAAATTCTGTGTATTAGGACACTTCTACCATTATTAAGATGCTTTTGTGTGAAAAGTAGGTTATGCAGCTACCTTAATTTTTGGAACTATGCGAAGTGGAAATATCTTCAGGGATAGAGGGAAAACAGGCCCTGAATATAGCCCTATGATTGGACCTCCTCTGAGTGACGACGAGGAAGCAGCACAAGCTTCTCCATAGAGCGTTGTTCAACTGATAAGACAAGGGTTCCCGTGAATACCCCATCCACCCACACCACCTCCATCTTCACCTCCACCACATACGCCTTCACCCACACCACCACCACCTCCGCCACCATCCAATATGGTGAATTCACTAAAATTTCCCGTGTTCAAGGGGTTGGGAACTGAGGACTTGGACCAATTTTGGCTCATCCTGAAGGCTGTATGGGAAGCTCAGGGTATTACAGATGATCAGATGAACAAAGAAACGTTGGTTACTATGTTTCAGGAATGTGTGCTAACATGGTACATTAAGTATTGCACTGATAATCCGATGGCTTCATTAGCAGATATTCAGATTGCGCTAAATAAGGAATTTAGCAAGCCCAAATCTAAAGCTCAATCAATTGTGGGATTCAAGGAAATCATGATGAAGCCTGGCGAGACACCTTAGGATTTGGATCAGAAATTGAAGTGCACAATCCATGAAGCCAACATGAATCTTACAGATGGGCAGCACCGGGAATGGTTTGTGGCTTTTCTCCTACCTAATCTAAGGGTTTCTTTGTCGCAGCAAAAGAGTGGAACCTAAGTGAAAGCCCTGGATATTGCAATGAGATGGCACATGACACCGATGTAAGATGTTAATCTAGGGGTTTAGCAGATTCACGAGTAGTTACAGAACTTGTGCCTAGAATTTCAGAGTCTGAAGAAAGATAGAACAGTTCAACCAAAGGTGCGTGAAGAAGTTTGGCACCTAAAGTGTAAAAGTTAGGGGCATGAAAAAGATCATTATCTAGTCTTTGCGAATTATGTTACAGCAGGGGGAACAATGCCTCTGAGACTAGAAGCTCAAGCAGGGCCAAGTAGAGGGCTTGCACTATGGTGTGCTATCTATCAGGTAGCTGGAAAACATGCGACAGACAATTTCCATTTGCTGGAGAAATTTGTACAAACACCGCAATAAATCTTCTACAACTTATGTCAATCGGTGGATCATGATGAGTGCAATTCCCATAGTTACGAGCTAATGATGGACAAAACACCCACATATAGGGTGTGGACAGAAATTTGGCCTCCGAACCAAGGCACTGGGGGAGCGTGAGGCGAATATCAAGGGCGAGAACAAGGCCGAGGTGGAGGAGGACTTGGAAGAGGTCAGGGATAGGTTATTTGTTACAACTGTGGAGGACCGGGACACTATGCATGAGACTACATGAACCCAACATGTCTGTCATGCTGATATTGTACTCAGTTTGACCATGCGACAGAGGATTGCCTTGTATTATTAGCTAAGATACACGAAAAGGGGGTGCAACCTCAACAGACGAATCAGAACTTGTAGATGATGAGGGCTGAGCCTCACGAGGAGGATCCTAAGGTGAATATTGTGTTGCAGAGTAGAATGATGACTATAGAAGATAAGGGGAAGCAACCCGAAGAAGGTGAATGGGTCCGCAAATCACCAAAAAAAGAGATCGGGTTTGATCTAGAGTGCACAAAGGAAATGTTTATGGAAGCAAAGAAAATATTCATTGAGGCCTCTACCTCAGGAAGTCAGGATAAGCCTAGTTGAAGAGATGGACCCCTCCATGCTTACTACTTTCTTGGAGACCTGTATGAAGCTGCTGCGTGATAGAAAAGCTATGAAAGGACTGCAGGAGCTGATAAATAAGTGCACCGGAAAATAAAACGCTCCTAACGGACCGCACTTAGTCAGGAAGCACTAGTATAAAATGACTAATTAATTACTAAAAAAATACTAAAATTTTCATATAAATGACCATTTTTCAGTCGGTGATCTGTAGTAGCTAATTTACAGTATCTTATAACGCGACCAACTTTTAGTTGTTTTTAGCTTAGCGATGAGCCCCATAAATGGGTAATTATATGGGCTCATTTGGCCTCCTAACTCAGCTTAATCCACCATTCTCATTATTTTATTGCATGTTTTTTATTATATTTATGCTAATAGAGTGAATTGGGTTAGTCATTATGCCATGAAGTCTAATGTGTGCTTTATGCAGTGTTTTGGTCAATTTTGAGACAAAGTCAAAGGTTTATTGAGCATTTGGCAGCCAATATTCGAGGAAAACAAAGGAGAGGATTTGTAGGAGGTTGTCCCCCTCATTTATGACCCCCTACCTCGAATCCTCCTTCAGAAAGCTCGGAGCACAAGTAGCCACATCAATGCATCAAAGGGGAAGCCGAGCAAGTGAAGAAGAACTGATGTCTATCTCTAGTCTTGGGAGCCAAGCCTCATTGATTTTAGGAGAGCCGTTGGAGGCTCTAGTTGTATAAATAGGAGGGCGTAGGTGCTTAGTAGTTTAGCCAGTTATTAGTCAAATTTTCGCACTTTTGTGCAGCTCTTGTTCAGCTCATTTTCGAGCTTCCTTTTTGTGAATAGTTTATGTGATGTGACTTTTATTTTTGATAATGGAGATGAAACATTTTCTGAGCCAACACTGATCTCTTTCAGAGGGCTGAAGCTCTTGGGTTAGGGCCCAACCCAAGCTACCCAACACCTCTTGCTTTGTACTTATATGTTTTTGCTTCAGCTCATGAGTTAATTTCTGTTACATAGATTCATTTTACCTTGTTTAGAATAGGTTGCTTTTGATGGTTTGCATAGCTGATTTTGTTTTAGTTGCTGAAGTAGGTTAATACAGTGATAGGCTAAGATTCAAAAAGGCCAACAATAGGCCCTGATCTCCTTTCTCCCTTCCTGGGACCATGATTTGAGGTCAAGGCACCATTGCTGCCACCAAAAACATAGTTTTGCTTCTTCCATGCAATTTTTGGTGTGATGATTTGATTGAAAAGTTAAAGTGTTGCTTCAGATTAATTTTTCCAAGATTATTTCCTATTTCTGTAATAAATCTCTTTGCAATATTTTCTATTCATAGGGTATTGTTTAGCACTTCATGTTTCTAGGTCAGAAATTAGGTTAACAAGAGATATGGTTCTATTTTCTTGATGCAACTGGTCCTTTTCTTGCTCAGTTTGGTAGTTAGATGTGTAGATCTCTTACAACACACCTCAACTCACAATCCATCAATAAAACAGCCAACATCATCTCATTCCTCACAGGTTTCACAAGTCATTCACAGTCCTTCATGAATCTGCCCTAATTTCTGCACTTTTTCCCATAAGCTTTACTCTCGTCATGTGAATAAATCCAACCATAATTTTCTTTCCTAATCCTCCTTGTTAAGCCCCAGACACCTCAACACAACCCTCTAGACTTCCATTTCCCACCATTTTTCCACTCTTAAAACCTCTAAAAATAGCTCTCGGCATCCTCTTGTAGATCCTCCTGTAGAACCCCTGCAACCTCCTGTAGAATTTCTCGTAAGTGATTTTTCGAAATCCAATTGCAAGGGAAGTCTTCAGAAGGGTGCTAGAGGCTTCTTAGGACTCCTCCACACCTTCCTACACCCCTGAAATAGCCATATCCACCCTCCATCGCCACCAAACCTCTGCCACAATCACAAGCAAATAAATTACAAGCATAATAATTTCACATAAAAACACTCAAAAACACAAAAATATGTTTTCTTCTCATTTCCTTTCAAAAGTAGCTTGAATAGATGCAATTTACCTTTTTAGTAGTCAATAGCACTCATTTCATCAGTTTTCATTTCTTTTCTTGCAAAAGTAGGGTTAGTTGGAAAAATTAGGGTTTGTTAGGGTTTGCGTTACACTTCAGTCTTCTTTCTCTTTCTGCAAGTAGAATAGTCTTTGTAGAGTTAGATTTCTTTCATCACAGTTAAAAGCTTCTTCTGGAAACTCGTTGAAGTTGGCTTGAGCTCCTAGTGATCTTGTTCCAGTTGACCAAGTGACAGCCTGCAATAAGAGCTAGTACTTGTGCATATAGCACCGTCACTTCCAAGTTTGCTACAAGCTACCGGGTTGATAAAAGTAAAGTAGGAAGCCCCATGAGTTGCAAAATTATTGCTGCAATACTAGAGCTCACCACTTTTTGGCGCTGTTGCTGGGGAAGCATCAGAGTATTTTGTGATTATTGCTTTTCTTCTATTTTATACTACAACATTTTGCTAAGTAGTTTACTTCAGCAAAAGTAGAGTAGTTGATTCTTTTAGTTTTTGCATTTCCTTTTCAATTTTGCAATTTCCATTTCAGCATAAGTATATTAGTCATTTCCTTGCTTTCCTTTCAATTCTGCAATTTCCATTTAAGCAAAAGTAGATTAGTCATTTCCTTGCTTTCAGTTCTGCATTTTCTTTGCTTTCCTTTTCAGTTCTGCAATTTCATTTCAGCAAGTTCATTTCAGTTAGTTGCAATTTGTTTGTTCAATCAATTTCATTTTTGCAGGTACAAGTAGTGAAAAAAAAACAAAAACCAACCAAAAATATTTCCTTTCATGCCTCGTAGGAGTAGATATAATTCAGGAAAATGTTTTCCCAACACCCCCACTGCTTCACATAGCCAACCTTCTCTCTTCTTCGTTGGATGCAATCAAGAAAAACCCTTAGGTAATAGCAAGACATTTGAAGAACCTATAGGGGAAGAAGAAGAAGAAAACATTCCTCCAGAGCCAATGGCTGAGAACAGAAATGTTGGGAGCAGTACCTTTTCTTCCAACTCATCCAATAAAGGTGAAATTGGAAGCATATTGGAAGACCTCAAGAGTGAGATGTTGTAGATTCTTGCCATGAAAATGGATGCCTTAGATATCAAAAGGAAACAAGAGGAAGCAAAGAGGGATTTGGCCATTTTTTGCCCTAGATGCACCATGAGGCATCCTAGGAATGAATGCCCATTGAACTCCATAAAGGTTTGTTCAATCTGTGAAGAAAATCATTCTACAGACAAGTGCCCGTCCTTGCCCAGACTTAAAGCTGTATACCAAGGGGCCAAAGGAGCCATTGAATAGATCTATTACCTAAACCAAAGGAGGCTGCAGGGACCTAGACCATATCAGCAGGGGATGCAAGGGAGATTTCAGGCATACTACAACCCCAACCAAGTCACATCCATACCTTCTTGGGTCCCCCCTGCTCATCCTTCCTGGTCCACACCTCCTCCTTGGTCATTCACATCTCCATATCATGCCCAACCAGCCACCCATTCATTTCAACCCTATGCTTAACCGCAACCTCAGTGGAATGCATCTCATTAGGGGTGGAGGCCCCAGTACAACTCTCCTTCTGCTCTTTTGCCTCCACCACCTATTCAACCACAACCATTGCCTCCTGTATCACCATTTCCAAACCCACACATTGAAGTAGCTCAACCTATTTACAATGCTGAGGTACAAAACTTCCAAACAACTCCTCTTGATCTCAATGATATTCACCATAGCTCAAGAAGAGTATTGTAGAAAAGAGATTATATTGATATCATTGAAGGACCACATCCAGCAGAAGAAGATTCAAAAGAGAAGATCAAAGAACCATGGGCTGCACTTGATGAAGAGAAGACATCAAAATCATAGATCGAGAGAGCTCCCTCATGGTTACCATCAAATCCTCCATTTATTCAAGAGAAAAATTAGCAAAAAGAGGAAGATATGAAGGTCATGGTAGAAGAAGACATGAAGAATGATATAGATCAGCAAAAGGGCCAAGGACATCACAACTATATTGAAATATGGTTCCAGACAATCACTATGTTGTAGCATCACTCTCTTCTTCAACTATGCTTGATCCCTTTAAAGTAAAATCATTTGGTCTCTGAAATCCGGATACATGTCAAAGCATACATTTCAAGCCTCCACATCATTTTGTCTATCATCTCGATGTGCACATGGCTCCATAGGAAGTATTATTATACTTAAAGTGATTTTGTTTTTCACATAGGGTAGGGTAGAGAAAAAAAATAAAAAATGAAAAATAAGAGAAAAAAAATAAAAATCTAAGGTGAAAACCTCCTTGGAAGCACCTCAGATTGGCTCATTGATTGAAAATCTCCATGAGGCGGTCAATGGGTTGGAAAGAAGAGAAAAAGAGGAAAACAAATAAGATCCCCGGGTGAAAACCTCCCTTGGAGGTGTCCAGGGCAGGAAATTAGGGTGAAAACCTCTCTTAGGCGCCCTAGTTGTTTTCAAAAAATAGAAATAAAAATAGAGAAAAGGAAAAAGAAAAATGAATTTCTAGTTGTAGTGCAGGTGCAAGAGGACTACATGAAGTAATAACAGGTGCCAAGGAAGCTTTGAAACCAATACCAGCACTTATCCTACCTTCCCTCACCTTTCTCCATCATTCTTGACATTGTTTTCACCTCACTGTGCTTCTTTTTCGAAAACTGTGTTTTCTACAGGAGGCCCTGTGTTTTCTACAGGAGGCTCCTGCAAAAATTATAGAGAGCTAGAAATGAATTTTAAAAGCAATTTGAGGAATAGGGAAGCTTCATAAAGGGTTTATAAATCCTCCTGCAGTCTTCAAACCTCTCTTCCATCATTTCCAAACCTACATCCCACCCCAAGCTCATTTTTTCTTACTGTCCAAAAAACTGTAGGATGCTCTAATACAAAAATACATAGAGCAGAAATTTATTTTTTCTCTAACTTGAAAACCGTGCATCCATTTAAATTTTTTTTTCATGGGGAGATGCATATGGATGATGGTAACATGCTCAAGCAATTTCAGTAACTTCCAGTGCACGATTACCAAGAAATTGACCTCCATCACCTTCAGCCATTTTTGCATTTTCTCCATATCCATGCATCCATTTAAAAACCTATTTCATGGGGAGATGAATATGGATGATGATAACATGCCCAATCAACTTCAGCTAATTCTAGTTCATGGTTTCCAAGAAATCGACCTCCATCACCATTAGCCATTTTTAATTTTTCTCGAAATCCGTGCATCCATTGACCAAAAGTTTTCTATGGGAGGTGCATAATGATGATGGAAACATGCTTAGAAAATTTCAGGTCAATCCAGTCTACCGTTTGGGAGATATGGACAAAACAAGTCACTGTCCCATTAAAATCTAGCATGAGCAGCATGAGGGTGCAAATCTGAAGGTTGAAGCAGACTCATGCAGCTTAGATCTAGCCAGACGATACCCGCACAAGAAAAAAAGCCACAAATTAGACAACAAAAAGCATACAACAGAAGGGATACAGGCATGCAACAACTAAATATGAGCATGCAGCAGCGAAAGAACCAAGCAGCATTGCAACACGAGCATTCGACTTGGAGGTAAGTGTCTAACCCTCTCCTCTATTGCATTTGTATAATTTAAAAATTACATGAACAAATGGAATGGTTGGGATTAAACCAGAAAGGTGGCTAGTTAGCTGGCCACCCTCATCCAGTTCAACTACATTCATCCGGAGATCACACCACACGTGTGTCTAGTCAACTCACGAAAAATCCAAAAAGACAGGTAGTGGCGGATGTTTGAACTCCAATGCAAATGATGGGAGGTGATTGTGGGCAGAAGGCATGAAGACTCATGATGACACAGCAGTGGGGACCAACGGTCCAAATAATGGCAACATACCCTTTTTGCCACCTCACATCATCGCCAGAAATATCTCGAGTGAACATAAGTACTCCTCCTCGAACTCATTCACCACCTTTGTTTCCATTTTATCATCATCCCCATGGTTGTGGCGAGCTCCATACTACCTCCAGAGCCTCGAAACCATCACTCTCTGTCGTTTTTAGAAATCTTCCTCTTATCGGGTTCTATAGGAGTAGTAACAGTTCTACAGGAGAACCTCCAGCCATTTCTACAAGAAGGACAGTAAGCAGTTTTACAGAAGAGAACACAGGGCTTTCGTTCAAATTTGAACTTGAAGAGGTAGGCTCGGTACAAAATCACTTTGCATATTCATATATACAAGGAATGGTGCAATTTTAAGGAAGGATTAAGCCTAAAAAAGGAAAGGAATTGCATTCAAAAGTCTGCCTGTTTTTGAAAAAACATAGTTTTTATCTGTTTCCTGTTTCAACAAAATACGTGTTGTCTCCTTCTCCACCTTGGGTACTCACATATATAGGGAATGATACAATTTTAGGGAAGAATTAAGCCTGAAGAGAAGAGAAATTTCATTAAAAAAGTTTGTCTATTTCTTAAAGAAAACACAATTTTTTCTTTATTTCCTGTTTTTGAAAAATTGTTGTCTCCTTCTCCACTTGAGGTATTCCAAAAGATTATAAACATAATGACAGGGGGATTCATGAGGAAGGAACCCGTAAATTTAGTCAGGCTCCATGAACATCCTGAGGTAGTAGCCATTTTTACCAGAGCCAATTGGATGCCATTTTTAGAAAAACTTCGAGGGTATGATGAAGAAGTGACTCAGGAGTTTGCACTTTCCTTAGTACCTCACTCAAAGACCCATGCCATTGTTACTTTCAGAGGCCTCACCATGGAAATCACCCCAGAGTTTATTAGTAGGGTTACCGATCTTCCACTTGGACTACCCTGGAGCAAAGAAGAAAAGCCACTGGGTCAATTTGCCAAGAAAACATTCTTCCAACCAAATGAGCATCCTGTAGAGGAAAAAATTGGCATCAGAGGAACAAGCATACCTTACCCTTGGGATGAGGTCGGTTACCAAATTATCAAGTACATTTCCTATGAAGGGAGGTATAGCATAGTTTATGGTTACCATTTCAGACTTTTGCATGAGCTGAGATATGGCATGGATATTCCCACACCCCAAAAAATCATTATTCCCTATTTTCTCCTACAGTCCCTTATAGATTCGAGCATTAAATTGAAGGCAAGTGGTCCAGATCAATTGGCTCACCATGGACTAATTAAACTGCTGGTGGAAGAGGCCCTCCACACCTTCACAATCCCCATAGCCTGGGAGATCTTCAAAAATATGACAGGATGAATTGATATAAAAGCCCTCACATATGACCTCAGTCCTTCTGAAAGTGACGGGGAAGAACAAAAAGGGGAAGATGAGGAGGAAACCAAAACAGAAGATGAGAAGGAAGAACCTGAAATAGAGGAGAAAAAGACTAAAGTAGAGAAGAAGGAACCTAGGATAGAAGAGAAAAAGACTAAAACAGAGGAGAAAAAGACCAGAGCAGAGAAGAAGGAACCTAGGACAGAGGAGAAAAAGACTAAAATAGAAAGGAAAAAGACTAAACCTGAGAGGAAAAAAACTAGAGCAGAGAAGAAAGAATCTAAACAAGATGAGAAGGAAACCAAAACAAAGCTAGATGAAACAAAGCTAGCAAAGGAAGAGAAGACATAAGAAGAGGAAAAATGGGCAAAGAAGACGAAAGTTTCTCCTGAGGCATTAGAAAGGGAAGCAATAGCTATTCTTGCTGCCCTCAACACCCCAGTTAAACCCAAACGAAAGAAGAAAAGGAAACCATCAATGTATTTCAGGGCTTGAAAACGCACAAGATTAAAAACAGGGAAGCCACAACCATCCTCAAAAGAGCCTATCATAATTGAAGATTCCCCTACTGTGAAAATGGAAGAATCTCCCTCCAAAACCCCCATCACTTATGAAAGAGGAAGTCCTAGATCTTCCACTTGAAAGGAAAGAATAAAACTACAGGACTCAAAAACAGTCCTACAGGAGGCACAAACTGCTCTATAGGAGACCCTAACAAAGCTATAGGAGACCAAAAACCTTGAGAAAAGGGTAGAAGAGCAGACCAAGGGGAAGGATGAGGTAGCAGAGATACCAGAACCTGATCCCCAGCCTAGTTTAGGCTCCTATTACAACCTTCTTGAAGGAGGAAAAATTATTCCACAGAAATTCGTAGTCCCACTTTTCTTTGAACTGGAAAAAGAAAGGGTAAGGAGCCATAGATGGATGCAGATCACCAAGTCCAAAGGGGTGGAGGAAATTGGACACATGGAGAACAAGATGAGAGAGATGGGTAAGGAATTGAGCACTGTAAGACATACAGAAGCAATCAGAAGATCTCACTTGGAAGCAGAAAATGAAATGTTAAGGAAACAACTGCAAGAAAGGGAACCACAACTAGCATGCATGGCTAACTGGGCTATGGAGGCACTACAATATAGACAACCAGCCAAATCATATGGAGTATACCTCAAAGACCAGTGGCTATAGTTCCAGATCAAGACTCTAGCACAGAGAGGCACCATGCCTTTTCAGGATTATAAACAGTTCATGGATCTATGTGATCACAGTTCAACAGAGGACAAGCCAAAGTTGGCAGAGTTTTATTTGCATAACATGGCCCTTACTGATATGAACCTATGGGACACCAATGCTAGGTTAGGGGATTTGCAGTTGATGGCCATGGCATCTTGGATGAGTCATGAGGAGAAAAGGGCCACAGAAATCAAGAAGTTGATAGCAAAAGAATAAAGTGAGCCCCTGATGATTAGAGTAGAGCTATCAGACCCTATGGCTCTCATTAGCACACACCAACAACTTGCAGCTGATCCTCGAAGTGACCCTAAGTACATCAATGATCAGGCCCAAGATATTACACATTTTGAGGACATGGAGAGATTGCTTGGAGATGACTGCATTCATGCCTGCATGAGAAGGTGGAACACACTACCACACAGGCTACGGATCAGGGAGTATCACTCCCCAAACATGATGAAGGAAGCATTGAGGAGAGTGCCACTATACAAGCACTCTATGTAAAGCTTGAAGGCCCATTGGATTGGCCTCAAGTTGAGTCCCCCACTGCTGCTAGGACTGTTAGAGGGCACAAAGGAGGAAGAAGAAAGACAATAGTGGGAAGAGGTGGACAGAAAGGCTGGATTCCATGATAGTTAACTAGATCTCACATTAGAGGCATGGGATGTTAGGGAGACCATCAGGGCCACCAAGGATGAGGAGTTGAATTAGTAGCTCAGAGGATGAGCAACACATTCAGTAGGGGGGTGATGATGAGCCCCATAAATGGGTAATTATATGGGCTCATTTGGCCTCCTAACTCAGCTTAATCCACCATTCTCATTATTTTATTGCATGTTTTTGATTATATTTAGGCTAATAGAGTGAATTGGGTTAGTCATTATGCCATGAAGTCAAATGTGTGCTTTATGCAGATTTTTGGTCAATTTTGAGACAAATTCAAAGGTTTAATGAGAATTTGGCAGCCAATATTCGAGGAAAATAAGGGAGAGGATTTGTAGGAGGGTGTCCCCCTCATTTATGACCCCTACCTCGAATCCTCCTTCATAAAGCTCGGAGCACAAGCAGCCACATCAATGCATTAAAGGGGCAGCCGAGCAAGTGAAGAAGAATTGATGTCTATCTCTAGTCTTGGGAGCCAAGCCTCCTTGATTTTAGGAGAGTTGTTGGAGGCTCCAGTTGTATAAATAGGAGGGCATAGGTGCTTAGTAGTTTAGCCAGTTATTAGTCAAATTTTCGCACTTTTGTGTAGCTCTTGTTCAGCTCATTTTCGAGCTTCCTTTTTGTGAGCAGTTTATGTGATGTGACTTTTATTTTTGATAATGGAGATGAAACATTTTTTGAGCTAGCAATGATCTCTTTCAAAGGGTTGAATCTCTTGGGTTAGGGCCCAACCCAAGCTACCCAACAACTCTTTCTTTGTACTTATATGTTTTTGCTTCAGCTCATGAGTTAATTTCTGTTACATAGATTCATTTTACCTTGTTTAGAATAGGTTGCTTTTGATGGTTTGCATAGCTGCTTTTGTTTCAGTTGCTGAAGTAGGTTAATATAGTGATAGGCTAAGATTCAAAAAGGCAAATAATAGGCCCCGATCTCCTTTCTCCCTTCCTGGAACCATGATTTGAGGTCAAGGCACCATTGCTTCCACCAAAAACATAGTTTTGCTTCTTCCATGCAATTTTTGGTGTGATGATGTGATTTGAAAAGTTAAAGTGTTGCTTCAGATTATTTTTCCAAGATTATTTCCTATTTTTGTAATAAATCTCTTTGCAATATTTTCTATTCATAGGGTATTGTTTAGCACTTCATGTTTCTAGGTCAGAAATTAGGTTAACAAGAGATATGGTTCTATTTTCTTGATGCAGCTAGTCCTTTTCGTGCTCAGTTCGGTAGTTAGATGTGTAGATCTCTTACAACACACATCAAATCACAATCCATCAATAAAGCATCCAATATCATCTCATTCCTCACAGGTTTCACAAGTCATTCACAGTCCTTCACGAATCAGCCCTAATTTCTGCACTTTTTCCCATAAGATTTCCTCTCGTCATGTGAACAAATCCAACCATCATTTTCTTTCCTGATCCTCCTTGTTAAGTCCCAGACACCTCAACACATCCCTCTAGACTTCCCTTTCCCACCATTTTTCCACTCTTTAAACCTCTAAATATAGCTCTCGGCATCCTCCTGTAGAACCCCTACAGTCTCCTATAGAATTTCCTGTAAGTGATTTTTTGAAATCTGATTGCAAGGAAAGTCTTCAAAAGGGTGCTAGAGGCTTCTTAGGACTCCTCCACACCTTCCTACACCCCTGAAAAAACCATATCCACCCTCCATCACCACCAAACCTCTGCCACAATCATAAGTAGATAAATTACAAGCATAACAATTTCACATAAAAACACTCAAAAACATAAAAAGATGTTTTCTTCTCATTTCCTTTCAAAAGTAGCTTGAATAGATGCAATTTACCTTTTCAGTAGTCAATGGCACTCATTTCATCAGTTTTCATCTCTCTTCTTGCAAAAGTCGGGTGAGTTGGAAAAATTAGGGTTTGCTAGGGTTTGCGTTACACTTTAGTCTTCTTTCTCTTTCTGCAAGTAGAATAGTATTTGTAGAGTTAGATTTCTTTCATCACAGTTAAAAGCTTCTTTTGGAAACTCATAGAAGTTGGCTTGAGCTCCTAGTGATCTTGTGCCAATTAACCAAGTGACAGCTTGCAGTAAGAGCTAGTACTTGCACATTCAGCACCATCGCTTCCAAGTTTGTTGCAAACTACCGTGTTGATAAAAGTAAAGTAGGAATCCCTAGGAGTTGCAACATTATTGCTGCAATACTGGAGCTCACCACTTAGTCATTAATTGGTTGTCTCAATTTTATCGTCTAGTAGTATATTTAGTCATAAATTTGGTCATTGATTTAGTCATTAATTGCCAAATTAATGACCAAATATACAACAAAATATATTAATATATGGTCACCTGAGAAAACCAATTAATGACCAAAGAAATATGACCAAAATGTTGGTCGTGTTATAATATACTGTAAATTAGCTACTAATATTAATATATATGCAAATTTTAGTCATCGTTTGAAACCAATTAATGACCAGAGAAATATAACTAAATTTTGGTCGTGTTATAAGATACTGCAAATTAGCTACTAATAGTCATATATATGCAAAATTTAGTCGTCCTTTGGAATCACAAATTTATCATTTGCAGTAGTCATTTTTTTTTGTAGTTTCATATTTATTATATAAACGACTAATTTAGTAGTTTATATTCATTTCATTTACTTTCATTAATAATCATTATAAATGACTAATTTAGTTGTATATTCATTTTATTTGTGTTCATAATTAATCAATATAAACTAATAATTTAGTAGTTTTAGATTGATTTTATGTGTTCATTATTAATCAACATAAATTAATTAGTATGATTTTGCAACTAAATTCAAAAAATGTCATACAATGTGCATGCTCATCTAATATGAAAACGCAGAGTTACATACGTTAATTATAATACTAAACAATATCAATTGCATCTATAAATAATTTCAACCACATAAATTATATTATATGAAATGTTAAAGTATTACAATATGAGTTTCTAACTTAATATTGTTTGAACTACAATTTACACATGAAATAATGTTTCATCACTTCAAAATATTATCATTGTGTTTCCAAGACATTACAGGTGAATTCACCAATTTCGAAGACTTGACCATCAGTCTCTATTTGTGTGTCTTATGTGGGATATAAATCTAAGAATATCGCTAGATCAGTTCTCTTCTCTATCTCTTTTTGCATTTGTCGCTCCAGTGTTAATGCTCTCAGCCTCTTTCTTCAATTCCTACTTCTTAGCATCAATACTGAGTTCATTTTCTGAAAACAAAAGAAGATACAATGCAGAGTGTAAGACATGAAATACAATGAACAATAAAATATAAACTAAAGTAGACTATAAAGAGTTTATACGACATATACCTCAACATTAGTAATGTCAAATCCATTTTCCCCATACAAGAAAGAAACTCGAACAAGTTTTCTTCAGTTTGGCGATAGTGGCCACTATAATGTGGCCAGATGACTTGTATAAATAGAGCAAATAAAATGTCACCATATAAAATAACACCTTGGTAACTTAGTATTCAACCTTTAGAGAAAGCATAGGCACAATCATGCCAACTAAGTTACATGCTAAAATGTTCAAGCTATAGGTAACTTGTGAAAACAAATAATCTAAGATGTGATGTTTAATCCTTGTCATTTTATTCACAACAATGTTTCATTTTCTAATGCATGAACTTGGTCAAGTATATAAACAACATGTGCTCAAATAACAACATGAAATTAAACTTTTCTGATAGTCATGAAAATCTTTTAACACAAAATAGTTATAAGGATTCCAATCAATATCATGTAATACTAATTTCATCTTCAAGCTTTGGTTGTTGTTTAAATTGACATGATACCAAGTATTTTCAATTTCATAGTTAAAAGAGAGGATATCATGGAATGGACATTGCAATTATAAAAAATTTGTTTACTAGTCCACCGATGTCTTGTCTGGCATTCTTAAAACATTTGCTTTCCCAAATAAACATGAGGTGAAAGAATCACAAGATTAAAAACCATAGGAATCCCTACTAGAAACATTTCCAAAGTCGATGGCTCAGGTGCCTGGAGGACCTCTAACAACAAATGAATCATATCCAATACATGCTCTGCATTGTCTCCCCATCCTTTTTCCAATCACATTTCCTGTAGCATGCCCACAACAGAGTCAAGTAACAATTAAAAAACGACATTGACATTTGTTTTTATCATTTCTATCTATAAAATTTGAATCTGGTTTGTTTCGAGAACATATTAATTCATATTTAAAGCCTTCCTGACATATGAGAAGGTACCCATCAAGCATGACATCAAAAAAATTGACCTCAATGAGGTCCTCAAACAATTTATACAATATATTTTTCGTGTTATGATATCTTGGGTATAAAAAAGAACATATCTGTAAAAGAAAAATCCATATATTACTTATGTTCAAACTCTGTATATGGTGTATTCTTAGGCAACTTTTTAAGATGTTCCTCCGCGTTTACCAAAGTGAACTGTAGCTTGGTTAAACTCAGTATCCTTTCATTCAGCATCAATTTCTGCAAGATAAATGTCACACATTATTCTTTCCCATTTCTCAACATGCTACACATGATAAATTAATAGTCACATAAAACCAAGAGTAAACCCTTTTCTAACCAAAACAAATAAACAAACAAACAGTGCCTCTAATAAAACTTCATTCTAATATCAGAAGATGAAAAGCGAGTGGACCATTTTTGCTGCTTGACTTTGCCTATTTTTATTATGAAAGTGCTCGAACTTCAGGAACCAACAAATGTGAGGGAAGTTGTAAATGTGAAAAAAATTATGTTGACCTTTGTAGACTTCTTCAAAATGATGTGAATGATGTCATTTTCGGATGTGGTAAATCTCATAATAAGAAATGGCCACATTGGATGCAGAGATTAAATATAAAAACTTGTGGACATGACATGTATTCTAATAAATTGCATTGCAATTACTACCATGGGCCTCCACTGGTTACAGATCCTCAGTATGTTAGTCTTGATGATGAAAGAGAGATGGCAACGATAAATATGGGTGGTCCTAGTTTGTATGGTGGATATCTTCAAACCAAGGTCATCATCTTAATGAACCTAGGTTCTGACATGGTAAACCTGGATCTGGTCCTCACCTGGGATCTGTCAAGGATATTTTCACAAGAGTCTCACAATTTATCCAGTAAATAAATAGTTAAATTGTATATTAAAAAAAATTGAAGCGAACTGCTCAAATTCCTCTTAGGTGGGTTGTGGTCAAGTGGTAAGCACTTTCAATGCACAAAACTAGGTTCAAAGCCACTCGAAGACATGTTACTGAATTAATATGGCCAACGAAGTTATCTACCTTATCCAAAAGTGGGTGGAAATCTTAACAACCTTGATGGCCCATGAATGTGGTCTATCTCAACAAGCGAGGAAAGATGCAAGTAATAATGAATTTAATGTGGCCAACAAAGTTATCTACCCCATCCAAAAGTGGGTGGAAGTCTTAGCAACCTTGATGGCCCATGGTTATGGAATATCTCAACAGACGAGGAAAGATGCAATCTTGGATGAATTTAATGGAAGAGATACCCTTGGCCATGGCCTCTAAGAAAAGGTAGAGCCCAATTCATTAACAAATTTCCATTTTACAACTGCAAAAAAGAATATCACAAGATCCCGAACTGGATGGAAAAATACCTTTTTTATTGTAGCCGTCAAGTCATGCATGGAATGTGCAGCCTCATATGATTCAAAGAAAGATGCTTCTTTAGACTTTTTTATGGCACTTGAATACACCTATGCAAAAGTACATTAAATCAACTTTAAATATTAGATGGAAATAAGAAGAAATATCAACTATGGTGTTAATATCAGTCACATCAAAAAATTATTATTGGTTAAAAATGAATATGTTACACAGACAACAGTGCCAACTCCTTTTCTTACAAAAAAAAAGACAACCAATTGGATCAGTTGAAGGGCGAGCGCTGATGTCCACGACAAATTTGGGCAAGCCAACACACCCTCAAATTATTAATTCAATCAAAATGGGAAGGTCTAAGCCCTCATCCAAATGCTGAAACAATATGAAATGAAGGGCTTGAGAAAAACCCCACCCATATCAAATACTGAAGAACTTAGTTAATAATCTTACCATTACCTAAAACCAAAAATGTTTCACAACTTTTCAACCAGATGAAAGCTTCGACCAACCATGTTTGGCAACACCCATTTTCAAGAGCACATGCCTTATAAAATTTACAACATCTGACTTCAACAAACTACATTGCTAATTAAGTCAAGGTGTTGAGCTGCTTTGTGCCTCAAAAGAAAACACATGAACTGAAATAATTATTTTGAAAGGAAAAACTCAAAAATTCCAATCAAAATTTGGCACAGAACTTCGCTTAAATCTGTACCAAATAGTGCATATCCATGACATATCCTTCAAGTCTACAAAACCAGAGATAACACCACCTTCGCATGGTTGTGAAAGGATTTTGTGTCCACCTCACCAGAAAGAGTAAAAATACTTGTAGGCCTATACTCATGCTGAAGTAGTGTGGTTGTCGTTCCATAATTATTGAGGCACCCATTAATTGTTGTTGGTGGGTCCAAAGCATGTTGAGTGCATATGGTGAACATTTTCTTGTTCCTTGAAAAGCTATGTGATATCTCTGCTCCAACAACAGTCTTTTTTAGAGGACTAACAATGTGCAAGTAAGATGCCTTCAAGGTATCACCCTTACCAGTTCTGCAAAGCATGAGTCACTTTCAGTATGACACCAAAAAAATTCTATGCAATGCTTCATTAAGAAGTTTGCAATTGCCCCTAAATTTTACCAAAAAACTCAATAAAATTCACTATTTTAGTTTACAAGAATGGCAAGGACCAAGTCTTACAAGGTCAAAGAAGAAACAAAATCAAGCTTTGAAATACCCAAGCCTTCATCATATTTCAAGAAGTTTCCTGATGCAATGTAGAAAGAAACTTCACCCCCTACAGAAAGATTCTCATTTCCAATTACTCCTGAGAAATGTGTTATTGGAGATGGTGTCAATACAATGCTTGTACTGACCCCTGCATAATCATGCATATATTGAAGCTCAACCTGTCAAATTTACAATATATAATGTAAGCAAAGTTAAAGTGTAATCTATTTCACAAAAAAAATTACAAAATTATTTTTATCACTATAAAACATGAAGAATGTTGTTAAGCATTGTGTTTATCACAACATACCAGCATGAAATTTTACCATGTAGATAAACTTGTGACTATTGATGATCAAAATTAGGGGGCATGTTGAAGCTTGACTAATATAGATGTCTGAGTAAATGTCTACAATATTACAAAGAAAAGGCTCTAGATAGAAACAAGAACAAGATGTTTCGTTGCAATGGTTCTCACATATAAAACCAGTTATTATTTTTCATATCCTTCCAAATGGCTTATTTCAAACTGCAGAACTGGAAATTTGATCCCTTCTCAGGTGAGACTGAGTGGAAGAGCACACTATAGATGAAAACTACAACATATTGCAAATATATGCATTCAGGAAAATGGCACAATTGACACAAATGTCTAATCACCTTAATTGTCATGTCTTTCTAAATGGTAAAAATGAATACCACAATAACTGAAAGAATGTTTTAACTTATAGAATGTAGAAATGTCCCAATTAATACAAAGTACTACAGGTTATTACTTTACAAAAAAACACCTACATTAAGCATGAAAATTGTTCAAAGCTAAATATGATGTCAAAGATAGATTTGATTGTTCAAATCCTACAATTAATAGAGACGACATCTTGTACAACTAGGTTTTCATTATCAAGTTCTCTATTCTTAGAGGTAGCCATGACTTCCTTAAGGAGGGGTGGCTCCCTTTCCTCCTTTGATCCAGCCTTCAAGGCAGCCACAAAAGCTTTCAAATATCTTGTGGCAGCTTCTTTCTCAAAAGAAAAAGAACCATAACATCAACCAAATGATGGTTTGTTAAAAAATGGAATAAGTGCCTAAACTCATTCGATCAATCCAAGGAGAAAGGCACTTCATTGCTACCTCTAAAATCTGTGCTTCGAAATATAGATTCAATTATCAAATACAAACCCTAAAGTTACTTGAAAACATCACCCATTGTCACCTTGGTGATCATCATTCTCACATAAGGCTAGCTCTCCTCCAGCATAAGGGAGGAATCCATGACAAGCCTATAAACTTGTCCTTCAAACACTAAAAAAACATATTTGCAAAATGATATTGTTTTTGTCTTTTAAGATTTGAAAAGGAAAGCTAGGCAACACATAGTGCTTGGTACCTCGGCTATAGACTCTAAGCAACAAACAAAACTTTAAAATTGATGAATAATATGTGAGTCATGACAAAACAACCAAACAACAAGTGTTATCAGTCAAGAATAAATCCAATAAATATGTAACAGTGCTATCTCCTACTAGATGGAACATTTGAAGACAATGTGCTCCCCAAACTTGATCTCTTGTAAGTCACGTAGTTGAAAATTCCCTTTGAGGTGTGTGATGCCGTGAGATATCTCAAACCAAAGCTAGTGGGAGCCCACTCTGAATGAACCAAGGGGAATCCTAAGGTTGTGCATCCAATCTCTATTAGTATAGATAGGCCTAACAATAAGAGTCACTTAGCTACATAAAGCACTCAAAATAATAAAATGACATATTCAAGCTAACGCCCTCACACTTGGTCAAGTTTCTTATCACTTTTTGGTTGGATACCAAAATGGAAACTTTGTACTTGCATATGAGTCAGGTCCAATGTCTCTTGGTCCTATCATAGTTACCAAGGAGCTTTCCTCTTAGTTAACAAAAAATAATATTTCTTCCTTTCTCACCAATGTTAATGTCGAGGAGAAGTATCTATTAGGTGAGGAGATATTGAAATTGGTGGAAGCAACTCTTTTGAAGAAATTGCCATCAAGTAAAGGGGAAAAGCCATCAAAAACTGTAATAGATGATTTGAAGTCCAAGTACACAACTTTCATGTCAGGAAGGTTTCCTTATCTGCCAGAGGAAATTTCATTCTAATAATGTGATGGAATATCGCTCTTAAAGATTATTGTTTGCACTCATATGTTTTTCTATGATATATGAACTTTGCAAGGCTAGTGAAATTCAGGATGCAAACAACCAATTGAAATAAATTTTGAATAGGGGTTTGTTTTTAAGTTGTACTACTTATGGGGCATTCACAAGAAAGATGGAGGAAGGTGAAAGGTTGGTTGCTAAGGGAACGATAGTTAGCAATTATTGTCAAAAATGATTTCTATTATGTATCATACACCATCACTGCTATGAGTAATACTTACTTGATGCTTGATTTAGTGCCAAGTACAAAATGATGGAAAATACTTGCCTTCATATCTATCGAAATTAGTTTGGTGTTCTACGAATCATACAAAAAATTGTTGCAAAGTTTCAAGTTTTTAATAATGTTACCAAAATAGAGGGTATGAAAAATGATCACAAAATATGATTGCATATAAGCTTTGTAGCTTCTTATGTTACAGAGCCTACCATCTTATGCTCTTATTGTGAATTACATATTGCCACTGACATTGCATACTACAAAAAATCAATGAAAACTACACTACTGCTACCATTAAAAAATGCTTGTTGAGAAAATTCATCTTGGAATCAATCCATTCACTAAGACACAACAATAAAGTTTGTTGATAAAGTGTTTGGCATAAAGAAATAGAAGCTCAAATCGTATTATGATTATTTCGGCACATTTCTTTCCCAACGGAGATAAAAACAAATAGGAATAAAAGTACAATTGTGCTTAGGATCACACACACAATCATTTACAAAAAAATTATATCTCTAGGTTAAAAATCAATTTGGCACTCAGCGTTACAAATGAATAACATAGATTAACAATGACAACATAAACGTTTTATCTAGATGAATTCATAGAATATCCAATTCTTGAATATGAAGTAATATGATGTAAACATTTTGACTTGATTGGAATCCTTTTTGCAATTGTTTCTAGGTAGTAAGTATAGCAATTGATACATTCCATTACTTATGGATTCCTTTGAAGTATATATTGACCTTTACTTGAAGTTGTCATTGTTGGAAACTCATGGTTAACCAAGCAAGCTTGTAGTCCATATAATGGGTTGGGTGTAGTTTGTATTAGTTAAGGGCACTGTTCAAAACCCTAAACCTAAACCCTACCCCCCAATAGAAACAAAAAACACTATCCTTGTTCATTGTTAAGGGATATTGTAAATTTCAAGTTTTGCTAGGTTAGTTATTTTTTTTATGTTTTTTTTCAAGGTGAGGGGGGTGGGGGTTAGTAGAGCTTATATTAAAAAAGTTGTGGCCATATGATACAACTTAAGTTTACTAAAAATATATAGTCCTAGGCAAGCATAACCTGGAATCCCTAGTTAAGGATGAACCAGTCAAAATACTATGGAGGCCTACCTATATCTTCTTCTTAGAATTCCATAGGTATATTGCTTAACATACTGGCATAATAAAAATAGAACTCAACAAAACATACTAGGTTACTAAAAAAAGGTAAAAATGTAATGCCTGTTTTGGGCTTTAGTTACTTGGTCCACATGACATGCTAGGGATTCATATTTCACAATTGTGGAGCCAATATCAATGTAGATAGCCACATGATTGTCTTCAGTGGGCCTTTCTAGTAGCTTCTAGATATGACCACTTAGGGTGTATCCATAGAATGAGGTGGGCTAGAGGAGGTAGAGTCTACAAAGGTGTTTCCTAAGTTGAGAGTGTGAAATCGCTTAACCTCTAGGTGGAGGTTGAAGTGAACCAATGTGCACCCAACCATCATTTATAAAGACTCCATAATTGAAGCCATTTTCAACTGGTTCCCTCTAAAATGGTCATGGAGGCCCAAGGTTCAGCCTCCCATTTCCTCAAATTAAAAATATGATTCGATGTTTGTGGCATGCATTATATAATTGGTCTTGGTGTATATGGATGTGGATGGCAATTTGGGGCAAGCATTTTTGCTGAAATAGGTCCTATAAGTCAATTTTGTTTATGTAGGAGCAGAAAAAACCTAGGAAATCCTCCTTTGAAAAGTCATATGATTCATCTAAAGAAATTGAAGGATCAATGGAACTTTGCATGAAATTTCCTCAGGGATTCGTATTACCTTCTGTAGTGTAGTTGAAAGTAAAGTTTGCACGCTTTGGGCCATTGGATGTTTCAGGAACACGAATTTATTTTAATTCAGGTTCTGCTCAAGTTGTGTTTAAACACAACTCTGATGTAGAAAAAACCTATGAATATGCTACAGAGAACAACTTGTTTGGTCAAGAAGATGACAGCTATCGCCTAAAATAGATCTTTCAACCAAAGAATGAATCTTTGGCATTGCAAAGTAAAATTGAGTCATTGAAGTTGTCAGGAATATAGAGTGAAGAAGTCTCTCCATCACTGCTAGCTGTAACACAAGAACATATGGCTTCCCTGAGATCATTGGATAGACATGGGGTTCCAGAAATTCCAAGTGAGAGTACTCCTAAGTACACACTTCAATTGCGACCTGTGGTTTAAGTGAAGTCTTGCTTAAAGAAGGCAGATGAGTTCGGAAACGGAACTCTAAAAGAAATTGCCCATGTAACCTAGTGAGGAACTCAATCGTACAGTGGTGACTGCCATGGATGAACATTCTCAAAAAGAAAATGTTACTATACCTATATCTACATCTCTTCTTCTTGAGAATAATGCAATAGTCAATTCACTGTTGAGAATGATGCCACAGAATCTGCTCCTCTGGACATATCACATCAGATGTTTCACCTTCTGATGCAATGCAATGATATAATGAACGAAATTAGTACTTCTTTGGGATATGTACCATTACATGAACTGTGAACTCATAAGAGTGTTACTTTGTGTTCCATTATCAGATCTTCAGTAGTTGTACATTTCCTCATAGTTGCTTAGACACTTCCAGGGTCTTATATCTTTGTCTAGTACAATGCTCATTTTGTTGCTTGTTTAGTGCCCCTAAGGCTTTTACTGAAAACCAGAAACAAAGTTTCAATGCCTGAATCATGGTTTACCAAAGAAGTGGCAGCAGGGTTTCCCATTTTACCTGTACTTGTGTTGTCTTCATTTATTCTTCCAGACATAGCTTTGTGGATATGTGATTTCTCCTTGACTACCTAGATTTTTTGGAGTTGATTCTTGTGCAAATTAGAATGCAGATGGGTCTTCTACTTCCACGTGCCAGAATATTTCATTGTTAAATTCCATGAGTCCCCAGTTTGAAATTTTTAGATCTGTCCTTACCTTCATGACATGTTCACATGTTCAATTCTCGTAATCATTCAGATAGGATGGGGAATTGGTACTTATGACTTTCAATTTGTGTTTCATAATTCTTCAAATTTGTTTGGAAAGCATGCCACTACATGATTTTACATTTTTACAATATATGATAATGTTTTATAACCATTTTTATCCTTTTCAATGATGGTTTAATGCTTTAAAAAGTACATTTCACAAGTATGGTATAGTTTCTATTGTTGGCTTAAATTATTTGAAGTTAAAACATACTAAGGTTTGGACCAAATTTTTTCATGAATTGTAATCAACGGTCTATTCCATTGACTGATACGAGAATATATTAATCAAGTATTAAAGTTTTACTATTACTCTGTTTGATACTAATTTCTAATTACTTTGATTGAACAACTTGAATTTCAAGGAAGCTCATACAAAGATTTTTGTCGAGTTCAATTTTTCATGCTGACATTGCTCTTGAAAAATCCTTTATTACTGGCCTCGTAGAATCAAATGACTTTATTTTTGAAGGTATTAAGGTAAGCTCTTATTTCTCTATCTAGATGAAGATGGATCTATACTACAAATATGGGAAGATATATAATATAGTTGATTTATTTTTCTTTCTATTTTTATTTTTAATGTAATAGTAACTAATGTTGGGCTCTTTTTTCTAGTACTTTTAGTGTCACATGTATGGACGAGTGGAGGCTCAAACTATTGAAGATCTCTTCTGACCTAGCTGTAGAGCTTCTCACCCCTCTTGGCCAATTATGGTCAATTATGCGTTGAAACAATGTTGGGTGGTAGTCATTTCTTGTAATCCTGTTAAAATATGTATTTCAAAACTTAAGACAGTAAAACTAGTATTTTGTTAGTAGCTGCTACCATGGTATCTTTAATTTGTCACACTTCAAAAAATAATTTGTCACACTTCAAAAAATAATTCCAACTCAGAGCGACTTTTAAGTTAAAATTGAGGCCCTTCAGGATTGATTAGAAATGGGCTTCTAAGAGGTTCATTTAAGGATTTCACAACTAGGGATCTTTATTCTAAAATATTAATATAACAATAATTCTCAAATGTTGATGTATCACTAGGATAATAAGATTAATGCATCCAAAGAATTTCCACAATTTACATTGAACTGAAACTCAATCAAGAAAGTATCCAACAAAATCAAGAAAGAAAAAGGCAACATATAATAAATAATGTAGACAACTGACTGAAAAATTACTAATAATACCTATGACCCAATTCCCAAGGCTTCTTAACGCTACTTACAAAGGTCTATTCTAAGAGAACTAAATTTGTCGCCACTACAACTCGTACCACCAGGTAACCACTATATCCTCTCTGTCAAATATATGCAAAACAATATAAGATTACTTGCAATGCACTTCCATAACTTTTTCCATGTTGTCATCATATGTAGGAATAAACACATCACTGGCCAAAGACACCATGTAATCTAGTGCAACCATTTCAGATGAATGATTTTGGAATGGATTTAAATCCATAGGACTAAGAAGAGTCTCCTTCCTCACCTACAGATTTTTGTTGATTAGCATGAGTGCATGACATAAGAAAATCCAACTTCAAAGGAAAATGAGTTGAAGTGAGTGAATCAATCAACTTACAATATTTGGATAAGTTGAATAGAGGGAAGGCATCCTTCTTTCTCCCCCATAGATTTCTTTAGCAACAATATATATCTGAATATTTCTATCAAAATCAAAAGATTTCAATACTAATGGAGTCTCCTCTGGTGTTACAGGACACAGTTTGTCCTTCCTCTTCATTTAAGAAATTATGACCTCCTTCCACCAAGGGTAGGAATGCCTGTGAAAGAAATACAACAAGATAATAGGATCAACATTATTAACAACAAAATTTTTGACTTGATCAAGAAAATATTATGATTTCCAAACATATAATATACCTCAGTCTGGTGAGTTCCTCAACTTATTCATCCATACAATGAAGAGTGCAACCAGAAAAAATCAATATATCCATTTCATAACAAAGATGAGGAGCCACAAAAGGACCATGTTGTTGCAATATTTATGAAAAAAATGACCCAATCCATCAATTTTTGAAGTCAAAAGTAGAGTGTTGTAATTCACATGACAACATAGCTTTTAAACCTCAAGTGGCAGGCTATCATAGCTTTTAAACCTCAAGTGGCAGGCTATCATTTGCTAGATGTGCATATGCCTTATTCAAATTCAAAAATTTGTGCTTTCTTATAAGGGGAAGGATTTGTATCATGGTAGGAAACTTTGTTAGTATCCTTCTATGAAAATCCCAAAGTATTAAATGATATTCTTCGACACTCAACCTGATGCAGGTAATAGGACATGTTTGGCCAGCTCATAGGAGGCATGGTGAAGAGTGCCCCATCTTTTGCTTTTGCATCCCATCTTCTACCTTTGACTTCAGCTTTGAAGGAAGCTTCTTTACTATCTGAAACTTTCCTCTGAGAGATGTGACAAACTAATCCACATCAAAAATATCTTCAAATTCACTATTCACATAGAATTAAAGATTAATTTTTGCAAAAGGAAACATGAAGGATAAACCACCCCCACAAGTAATTAATGCCATGCAATACCCAATGCTGAAATGAATCAATAAAACATACTGAAGATCTGTTAACAGATAGGAGGAATACTAAAGTTAAACACCTGGGATCTGCCCAAAGTGAAGTATTTTCCATCTTTGGGACAACCACAGTCACATTGAGATAATTGTAACCATGTCACATATCTAACATGAGAAAAAGATTGACCAAAATGAAGCCTTGTCCAGCTTTGGGACAACCACAATCACATTGAGATAATTGTAACCATGTCACATATCTAACATGAGAAAAATATTGACCTTGATCAAATGATAATATATCACAAAACAATCACAAAATAAAATTCAGAAAACACAATGACAACATGAAGTAAATAATTACAGAGTTTGGAGAACCATAATCAAGGCCCTAGCTAAAGAACAATCATGCATAATTCTAAAAGGTGGAGATAAACCAGCTTGCATATTGCAACTCACATCTTCCATTCTGCGCTCTAAATTTCAAAAAACTCTGCTCCAAGAAGACATTGATAGCCCTTCTTCTGGGTCAGGTGGCTTCTCTGTTGATAACATCCACTGGATTCTCCTCAAATGAGCTTACCCGCAGAGGAATTGTTGTACCGACCTCACAGTCCTTCTTGAATTATCTTCTTCTGTCAATTGTGTTTGGAAGTCAATTAATATATCGCAGGAGATGGCTTCGGGCTCAGTGGTACTACTATGTTTTGTTGGCTTTCGTGGATGTTGAAGCTAACTATGTCATGGTGAGGGAATATGACTATACATCAATAACAAGTGTCATGTTGCTGGATTGTTGGATAATTCCTTGTGTCTTGTTCCTTACATGGATATTCTTGAAGACAAGATACAAAATCGGACAGTTTATTGGTCTAAGAGTATGTGTTGCTAGGCTTGTTCTTGTTGTATTTTCAGATGTGCATACCTCTGATAGAAAAAATGGGAGCAAACCTATTCTGATCCAGGCCTCCATTGTAAGAGACCATTAGGTATCCATTGCTTTTATATAGTCCTGCCATAAATTTACATAAGAATTTCAGTATAATATTCAAGATTTTATCAAATAGATACCTAAAGGAGGGCTATGACGATGCCAAGGCAAACATTTGGTCTTACAGGGTCATACTTTTCGTTCTCCTAGTGGGTTTCTTGCCATTCCATGATGCGAAATGGCCTTGTATAAGAAGATCCATAAGGGGGACTTCAAATTCTTGCCCTGGTTTTCCTCCGACGTCCGGCAACTCATTCTCCAGTTCCTAGATCCCAACCCTAAGATGAGGATAACCCTCACCGAGCTAATGGAGGTCCCCTGTTTTTGGCAGGGCTTTGAACCCCCGCAGCCTGATTGCGATGTTGATGTCAACCTCCTTAACGATGTCGATTCGATGTTCTTTATTACGAAGTTGGCCCGCTTCAACGCATTCGACATTATTGCTCTTTCCCCTGCATTCGACCTCTCAGGGTTATTCGAGGAAAAAACCCTAAAGTGGGATTTGTAGCTCACATCAACTTAGCCATCCTGGAGCATAATATCGAAGCTATGAGGAGATTGCCAAAATATTGAGATTCAGAGTCAAGAAATCTGAGGATTACAAGATTAAGTTATAGAGACCTGAGCATGGGCTGAAGGGGCATTTGTCGATCGATGCTGAGATTTTCGAAGTAACACCCTCATTCTTTGTGGTGGAGCTTCACAAGATCAAGATCGGGGGAGATATGAAAATAGGTGCCGAACAAATCGATGTTTTGTGGGGCGAGCTATTGAAGAGATCCTCCTCCATCAGCCGTATCGAAATTCAACCCTAAAACCCTAGCTATTTGTGAATAATTTTTGAATTTCCTATGAAAATGTAGAACAAATCTATGTGAAAATGAACAAATATGCAGCTAAGGCATCAGAGTTCAATCGATTTGAAGAACGGGAATCGATCTAGATATCCTAAAGATTGATCCAGTGTGACCTCCTATTTCCATATATTCCAGGGAAGATTGGAGATCGATATTGTTGTGCAAAACTATTGTTCTGGCCTTTGTTTTTTTGGTGGGAATTAGATCATGGTAAAATATGTTTAACAACATGCCCAATTTTGAGCAAAATGTGTTAAATTATGGGATGGATAGATATATTTTTAGGCGCTCAATTTTGAGCAATCTGTTTTAAATTTATTTGAAGATTTTTGACATTTTTTTTCTTCTAGACATTTTTTTCTTTAATGGTGTGTAAAATAATAACTTTTATTCATTGTGAAATGTCACAAAAGTATGCATGTTGATCATTTTGAAGGTCAAAATCTTCTTAGAGATTAAATATTTTGGGTGTAAGAGTGAGATACTTACACAATGAGTTTTTACATCTTGGATAAGATATTTGTTTCATTTTATATATTAGAATTTTATGATGGGCACACTATGATGTTAGTAGTGTTTGGTAGCTTACAACAAAATATTTTTCATTTTTTTTCATAGCATAGTTTTTTTCATCTACACATTGAGTAGGGTTTGATTCATATGCTCGTGCACATCATTGTAACCTTTCTCATCATATCATTTTTAGTAGTGCTCACAAGTTTAGTGATAACCTATCTAATAGCAATTTCGCATACATAGCTCCATCACTAAATTGAGAAGAAAGTGGGGAAAATATCCATCAAATTTGGGAGGACCTAACGTGACACATTAGGCCATGATCGCCAAGGAGCATCATCACTAGTAGTTCACCTCCCATGAAGGATCCCTTTCTAGATCTTAAATGCTAGTTTGTTAGTTAGTTGCATATTTTGTTGTTTCTTCTAGCCTTTAATTTGTATGCATGCAAAATTTAAGGATTGACTCTTCAATTGATGATCTCTTTGTAAAACTATAAAAAATCCATTGTGAGATGAATAAGAACCAATAATTTTTCTTTGGATTCATTTATGATTTACTTTCTCTATTGTTTGGGTATTGTTTTTGCATTTCTTTGTGAATGTTTGAGATAAGTATGATTAAACCTCATCACATTTATTCTTCTACTTGAAAATTTGCTATGTTTTGACAACATACCAATAAGACGATGAGTGACATACCTAGACCCTTAGTTTAAGGCATGTTTCCATAAATCCAACTCTAATACCATTTTGAAAGAAGTGAATGTATGTTGTCTGACATATAGGCTCATGTGACTATCCATGATTTTACAATTAAAGAATGTAGATGAATTAATCATGCACACCAGCATTTAAACATACATAACATAAATTGAACATAACATTCAAGCATAAGATTTACATATTAAATAATAGAGTTATTGGAATATTTATCCTTATAAATGTTTTACGCAACTAGCTACAAATGTCAAATATTCCATCCAACTATAGTTATTTTTGGACTAATTATCTCTACAATAGGCCACCCCTAATCTAGGGCTATGATTCCACAAAGGTGAGCATGCTCCTATGGATGTCTATAGTCAACACTAAGATACCAATACCTAGTAAATTAAGAGTGATGTGACCCCTACAATAATTCCTACTAGCCAACTCTCTTTCCCATCATTTTTCACAATCTAAGGATGATATTTATTTCTATGTATCATAGTCCCTTAGACAATATCCATCCCCTCTAGGGCTCTAACATAGATTGGTAAGGAATCTCTTAGTTATGGGATTTAGGAAATCTAGCTACTAGTGGAGCACTTACAACGTCAACCTTTACACAAGCACTTGAGTGATTTCTAAATGAGAACCCCTCACAAACATTCAAAGCTAGTTCTTATCATAAATATCAACACTAGAGATTGGTTTTCAACACAAATTGTATTTTCTCCTCTTGTAGCACCAAAACTCTAGTTTTTTTTGTCCTCTTTCTTTTTGAAAGTTAGTTATCTCCTCTACTCAAATTCCTTTTCTTATGCATGTTCTGACTCAGACGATTCAAAAGATAATTTTACTCATCACATGTTCTCACATCTAGGTGAGATGACTCTCTCACCCACCTCTTACATGAATTCAATAAAACCACTCCCCTCATGAGTGTACTTAGCCCATGCTTCAATAACTAATTGATATGACTCTTCTACCAACCTCAAAAATGCATTCAATGACTGGTTTTAATAAGTCAAATGGGGATTATATGGTAATGACATTTAATTTATGCTAATAACATGGGATTTTAGGCATGTGCAATTTACCCTTGGACCCATTTTTATCCCCCTTCTTTATGGAATGATAGGTCCTCCATGAATATGTTCTTGCCAATTTTATAACAGTGATGTATTTTATATTATTATTTTCAATATAAAAGTTTACATATAATTTTTTGTTTGATATTGTGTCCATGACTTGTGGGACTAGCATGTGATATAAGAAACCATAACCTAGGGCATCTAAACCATCAAAATCACTTGACAATCACACTAGGCCTAGACCACACCAACTCTTAACATGGATATTTTTTTTTTATGTCTCCTCTCGACTATTGCGAGTTTCGCACATTGGTCACCTTACATAATGAAACCATTGAAATCCAATAATGCTAGTGATATTTTGCTACATTTTTACATATTATATATCTTGGCATTTACACATCATCATATTTAAAAAATATAAATTTCTAATCTAGTGATCAAAGCCATTGTGTTACATTTTCCTCCCCCTACACATTTTCACTATATTTGATGTACATCACCATATAGGTTTACATGTATATACATAAAATAAATTACATCTTAGCACTCTATAATTTTACAATTTAGTAACTCCTATAGAAATTCCAAATGTCCAACTCTCACTCCCCTCAACCTACATAATCCAAGGAAGAGTACTCCCTTCTCTCCATCACAATCCTTTAGGCTGTCCCACTTACCTTTGAGGGATCAAAGACTAGTTGGAAAATAAAATATCCAAGCTAGGGAATTTAGTAATCCTAGCTATAAAAAATGGAGTCTTTAGTCATTTATGCACAAATGCACATTCATATTTCCTCAAAATATGAAAAATCTATGGGTAGTCCTCCCACATAGCCTCTTCATGCTCCCATGTGGTATCTTTAGGATTGCAGTAGGTCCATTGGACCTTTACCAAGATAATGGATTTGTACAGGAGCACTTCAAATTTTGAGTCAAAGATGCATATTGGCTCCACCCAAAAGTCTTGTTTGTGCTCCACCTAGACCATAGTCTAATCAATCACAAGGTTAGGATTAGGCACATACTTTTTCAATAAAGATACATGAAACACTTTTATGAATATTCATGGATGCAAGTAATGCAAGAATGTATATAACCAACATTATCTTATCTAGGATTTCAAATGGCCCACAATATTGTGCTACCAATTCTGGGTAGCTTCCCAATTTTAGTGAGCTCTTTTTAGCCTTAAATTTGAAAAACACATGCCCAACCAATCTAAATTATCTATGCATTTTTCCTTTGTTTGTGCAACTTTCTACCCATCTTATATTGTATCCTTTATATTTTTACATATCTTTAACATATGTTCTTACATCTCTTTTATAATATATATCCAAAAAATCACTTTGTTTTCTAGGTTATCCCAACTGAAAATATAACTTCACAATTTCCTTTTTATATAAATTTCCACAATATTGGATTCTTTATCAATCAACTTAATTGAAATAATATATGTTCCTTTCGTAAGCTTGTCCATCAATACCATGATGGAATCATCTCACCTTGTTATCCTTGGTAGCTTGGCGATGAAATACAATTTCTCATTTGCATTTAAGAATAGGCAATGGATATAGAAATCATGTTGGATGTCTACGTTTATCCTTTACCTTCTAACATTACATTCATTTGGCTATGTAATCAACCACATGTTTTTCTCATAATAAGTCAAAAATACTGGATTCTTATAGCTACAATAGTTTTTTGGTACCCTAGTGTCCAACATATGGTGCATCAAACAATTCTCTTATCACTAAATTTCTCAATTATTGAGAATTAGGATCATAAACTTGTGTTCCTTTGCAAGAGGTTTCCATCCTCTTCTAACATGTAGTCTTGAAATTTTTGGTGTGAATTACCTTGTTGTAATCCTTCTTTAATTTGTAAATAGTGTTAGTTTGATCATAATCTTCCAAAATTATTCTTTTTAAGTCTATGTTGTATATGATAATAGCTATAGCATCATGCATTACATACACCCTCTTAATGTTGAGTGTGTTAGCCTCTTTATTCTCATTTCCATTAATGTTGTTGATGTCAAAGTCAAATTCACTAGGGAATTCCAACCATCTAATTTGTCTATGTGAGTATTTCAAACCGCTATGGTCTATTTTCAACTCAAAATTTCATCCCATAAGATAATGTCTTCACATTTTCAATGCATGGATAATAGTTGTAAGCTCCAAGTCATGGGTAGCATAATTTCCTTCATGTACTTTGATTTTCTTCAATTCATATGACATGCCTATCTTGCATAAGGGGTCCACCAATTCCTTCTTTACATGTATTTATGCACACTAAAAATATCCTCATTTGGATATGCATTATTTAGAATAGGTGCATTGGTTAATAAATATTTCAGATATTGAAAATTATCTTCACAATTTGTAGTCCATTCAATCTATACTCATTTATGTTGCAACGAAATAATTGAATGTACAATCTTATAGAAACCTTGAATAAATATCATGTGGTAATTAGGTAAACCCATAAAGAGTCTCACCTTTGAAATATTCTTTGGTGATGGCTAACCTTTGATGGATTAATTCATCTTCCCTAGGTCCATTGTTATGCCCTCCTGTAAGACATTTTGAACTAAATCATGGATTTTCCTTTGATAGAAAGTGCACTTGCTCAACTTGGCATACAATTATTGCTCTTGCAACATGTATAGCACCATCCTCAAATGTCACTCATGCTCCTCTTTTGTCTTGGAGTGTATAAGAATATCACCAAAGAAGGAAATAAAAAATTAGTCTATATAAACTCTAAACACTCTATTCATCAAACATATAAAACTAGCAACTGCACAACATGTTTCAAAGTAAACGTTGTAAGGTGGTAGCATAGGAAACAATAGCATAGAAGAAATAAAAAAAATTATGCAATTTTGTTTCTTTATTAACATTTCTTTTTTATCATATGTTATGTTTCAGGGAGATTTCAACCAGGCCAATATTCTAGAATATGTTCAAAATGAAGGTAATGTGCAACATCTTAACTCCAAAGGATTTATGAAAATGCTCTTCATTAAGATTCATGAACTATTACAAGAGACGCCTTTGTCTCTAAATTTTAACAATGTAGATGGATTCAGAGACCCATGTAGTGAAATGTAACACTTCAATATCAAAATTGCAATTTTTCATTTTCGGAGTGACATAATTAAAAATTACTAACATAAATGAGTAATTCATATACTTGTTGTACTTTTTATTTGGTCATATTTTTATTCTTGGACTATAGTAATCATTTAAGCTAATCATTATTAGTTTTATCACTTATTATCTAGTCATATATTTTAGTCCTGGACTAAATTAGTCATTTAAGTTAGTCACTTTTAGTTTGGTCACTTATTATTTAGTCGTATATTTTATCCCTAGACTAAATTAGTCATTTAAGTTAGTCATTTTTAGTTCGGTCACTTAAAATTGCTCAAATTTAGTAGTAATTCACTTGAAATAATTGCGGTGACTAACTTTTTTAGTCACCTAGTCACTAATTTCATCATTTTCTACTAGTGAAGATTGGTAAGCATAGGGAAAGAATGGGACATGAGATGAGGCTCATTGTGCGGATAGGAGAATATGAGATGGATCAAGTTATTCTAGATCTGGGGTCAGACACGAATGTTTTGCCTAAACATGCATGGGAAAGGATGGGGAGACTTGCGCTGTAGTGGTCTCCTATTCAGTTAAGAATGGAAAATCAGTAGAAAATCATCCCCATGGGAAAATTGCAGGGAGTAATAGTTGATATTGAGGCGCAAGTGCATTGGCTGATTTTGAAGTGATAGAGATTGTGGATGACAACAATAACTACCCTGTGCTCCTTGGGATTGATTGGGCTACTGACATGAATGGGGTAATCAATTTGAAGAAGCGGAAGAAGATATTTGAGAAGAAATCCCTTTGTGTAGTAGTGCCCCTGGTCCTTGTAGAAGGACCATGCTATACTGAACCAGTCCGTGATTATGATAGAAATGATGATTTGGACCAGATTTAGAAGATAATGACGTGAGATAAGGATTGGGTGAATTCAATAGCAGATGGATGCATTTCCTAGGATTGCGAAAGTTCCTGCACATCAGATTCAAATGAGGAGTTGGAGCACTGGAAGAACTGATTGCAAGAAATATCTACGCTGCACTGTAATATGATGACCAAGTCACTGCATTGTGTATCATCATAGGTAAGAAATCTTCCTTACTATGATGGTTTAACCGATGTCAATAAATTTTTGGATGCATTCGAAAGGGAAGTGCCAGAGAAGAATTGATTCCAGGCCCTAGATTGGGCACTATGCGCTACACCTATGAGATGGTGGGGTATGCACAAAGACAATTTTGATGATTGGAGCATGTACATAAAGATGATGAGATTGTGGTTTGGTCACCCACAGGTTCAGCTAACAGAGAAATATGATGGAAGGAATGACCCGCACAATCACTTGGCCAAATGGACTAAGGTTTATGGAGCAAAGCCTTAGCTTGAATGTGTGCATCTGTTTTGTCATACTTTGGATGTAATACCAATGAACTAGTACTTAGAAACAGAGCTCTGCCATATCACTGAAGAATGGGATGTTTTGAAACAGGGATTCTTGATGACGTTTTAGCTTTGAGGATGGGTTTGAAAATATTGATGAGGCATTGCAGGAAGTCAAGGCAGCAATCTTCATAGTACCATAGGATCCCTTGGACTTAATTCAATTGGATTGGACCACCCAAATACACCATGCGTTGGAGTGCCACAATGTGACTGCTGAAGAAGAGGACAAGGACTCGAGGAACATTAATATCCCAGAGACTAAAGGTCACCGTGAAGTTGAAGGACCTAAAATTGAAAATCCAGATATAACCGCATCGCTAAAAACAAGACAAGTGAACATTGGAACAAAGGTGGAGCTGAAATTTGCAAGGATTGGGGACTATTGGTGTTACAGATCCATTTGGGTGCATCAAACCCAACTTACAGATTAGCACTATTAGGGCCCATCAAACCCTAATTCAGTTGTTACATGCCCTAAAGAAGTCAACCATAAGAATGCTTAGCTTCCCAAGAAGTTCCATGACTGAAATCATCCAAAAACTGCCTCTAAGAAGATCAGTGCAGGCATGCCTTCATTAGGGTGCACTACATTGCAGCCCAGTACACTAACAGGATGGGCTGCACTGCAGTACACTACCAGGGTGGATCAGCATAGGTAGATACACTACCATGGTGCACTGCAGTGTAACCAATACACTATAAATGTGCATTGTAGCGCACTTGGTCCCTGTTTGGCCTGCGCTGGGTGAATTTGAGAAAATTTCCATGAGGGTTTGAAAGGTTCCTTATCCAATTGGATGCCTCTAGAAGTTTCTCAAGGCTATCCACTCCTTTGGGTTCATATTTGGTTGAGGGAGGGAGTTAAGGAACATCAATCCCTTTATCCCTTCCTCCATGGAATTAAATCCTAAATTGGGAGAGCATTCATAATCACCATTAATGGCCTAACTTCCTTCAGTCACCTATAAAAAGACCACTCATCTAAGTGATCAGGGGATGGCTAGGCTGGAAATTATTGAATTATAGGGAGATGCTGTTAGTATGAGATTTGAGTTGATTTCAAGTATTGTAATGATGTCAAAATGTCTTGATTGTTATGAGGAGAGGATGGGATTGGACTGAGGAGTGATGCTGAATCGAGTAATGGATTGTAACTCTTCCTCTTACTAATAAAGTGTTCAAATCTTTTTCCATATGCTTGTGTTATTCATGTATGCTTTCATATCTGTATCATGTACTTTATTCCATGCTATGTTTAATCAATAGGTCATTATCATATGCTTTGATCGGTTGTTGTCTTATGTCTGTGTGCAGGTACTCTTCAAGTGGATTAAGTATGAAGAGAAGCGATGGAGTTGGTCAAGAGAGATAAGGAGCAAGTGAAGGCTACAGGTAGGCTTCTTTGCCTCTTATTTAATCTATTGGTCATAGGAAAAGTAGAGAATGCTTTGCACTGTTGTTCTAGACTTAGCTACTAGTCTAGGGGTTTAAGCGTTTATCCATAGACACTAAAACTTCCCAAAACAACTGGGATGATGCAACAGTAGATAAGGTCATTGAATTTCTCCGTGAATACCAGGACTTGTTCCCTACAAAGTTCTCAGACCTAAAGGGGATAATAGGGGACCTAGGAGTTATGAAAATTACATTGAAATTGGATGCAAAGCCAATCAAGCATAGGCCTTACCGCCTCAATCTGAAGTATAAAGAAAGGGTCAACTTAGAGTTGGATAAAATGCTTGCGGCAGATATTATTGAACCAGTAGAAGAGTCTGGTTAGGTGAGCCTAATAATAGTTTATAAAAAGAAGTAGAAGGATGAAATAAGGATTTGCGTAAATCTCAGGAAGTTGAATGACGCCTGCATACATGATCCCTTTCCAACTCCGTTCATCGACGAAGTACTGGATAATGTAGGAGGACAGGAAGCATATTCGTTCACGGATGGGTTCTCGGGGTACCATCAGATCAATATCATGCCGGAGGATATAAGTAAGAAAAACTTCACCACTGAGTGGGGGTTCTTTCAGTATACTATAATGCCCTTTGGATTGAAGAATGCGCCAATGATATTTTCACGCGTAGTCGTCGCGGCATTTAAGGACTTCATTCACAAGTTTCTGGAGGTATACTTTGACGATTGGATGGTGTTTGTATTGGTGAAACGCCATGTAGCTAGCCTATGATTGATGTTGGATACATGCCGGAGGTATCATATCTTGCTCAATTTGAAGAAATGTTTGTTCTGTGTTCCTTTCAGAATCTTTCTGGGCCATGTGGTGTGCAGAAAAGGATTAATGGTCAACCCAACTAAGCTAGTAGTTGTAATTAACTTAGAGGCACCAAGAAGTGTAAAACAGCTGCACACAACATTGGGGCATACAAGATACTATATGAAGTTCATTAAGAGTTATGCCCAGATTACCGCGCCGATTGAGAAGTTGCTAAAGAAGGATGCTACATTTTGTTGGAATGAAGAATGTCAGAAAAGCTTAGATGTGTTAAAGGAGAAGATGGTCACCACGTCGATCCTAGTCTTATCGGATTGGAAGAAGGAATTTCATGTGCATGTGGATGCATCATGTATTGCGCTCGGGGCAGTACTAACATAAGTGGGTGAGGGAGAGTTGGATCACCCTATAGCGTTTGTGAGTAGGAAGTTGTCTAAAGCTGAGAAGAATTATTCAATGACAAAGCATGAAGGTTTGGCCATGGTATATGCACTCCAGAAGTTGAGACACTACTTGCAAGGTGAACACTTTAAGATGTATACATACCATTTTGCATTGAAGTACTTGGTTAACAAGCCTATGTTGGGAGGAATATATGCAGATGGCTGCTGCTGTTTTGGGAATATGATTTCGAAGTTATTGTGAAGCCAGGATGATTGAATGCTAGACCGGATCATCTATCGCGCATTGAAACAGGAGAGGAGCCTACTAATTTGGAGGAAGGATTGCCTAATGCACATCTCTTTGTAGTGTGTGTTGTGGACAATCACTTTGCAGATATCATACACTTCCTGGTGATGGGGATGAATCTGGAGGGGTATACTAGTCAGCAAAAGAAGGAGTTGGTGGTGTGCGTGACAGACTTTTTTGTCATTGTAGGGCACATATATAAATTGGGTCGGATGAAGTACTGTGACATTATGTGGCATATCACCCGTAGGCTAATGGGACAATTGAAGTATTTAATAAGATATTAGAGAACGCGCCGATGAAGGTTTGCAATGCATAAAGAAATGACTGGGATGTGCACGTACTAGCGGTGTTATGGGCTTACAGGACGACTTGCAAAAAGTTGACTAGACAAATGCCTTTCAGGCTGGTTTATAGTGTAGAAGTTGTGAGGCCGATGGAGTACATTGTAACTAGTTTGCGCATAGCGGCATTCACAGGAATGGTGGATCATGGAGCCTTGGAAGAGAGGATCGTGTAGATGACAGAGCTGGAAGGGGATAAATTTTTGGCTGGATTCCATCAGCAAGTTCAAAAGGAGTGCAAAAAGGCATGGCACGATCAACACATCAAACTGTGCACCTCCAAGATAAATGATTTATTGTTATTATATGACATCAAGTTTGATAAATTTCTAGGAAAATTTCGGATGCGTTGTCTCGGGCCCTATGTCATCAAGGAGATTACCGATGGTGGAGCAGTTCAGCTGGTGAAGTTGAATGGAGAGCCATTTCTAGGGAAGGTAAATGGTAGCCAATTGAAGCCATACATTGGGGATGTGACCAGATGACTATATGGTGGAAGCACAGTCTTAGTTCTCCAGGCAGCTGAAAGGAGGCGTGGGACTATAAACTACGCTACACGAGTTGTAGAGCTACGTGACTGGGGGACTGTGTGGAAAGGAGGAACATCATAGTATCAATAGATGCACGAAGTGATCTGCACTATAGGAGGAGAGACCATGCAAGGCAGCTAGAAAATGACCATTATGGTCGTTGTTCATGAGTTGGCAGTAAGAAAATAGTTTAGTGGAGCCGGGGGGGCGGCATTTAAGTCGAAATTTAAGAGAGATATCTTTGAAAATATGCTTCTAATCTATCATTTATGAGTGAATTTTGGGGGGAGCGGTCAGATTCAAATTCAAATTTTCCTATAAATTACAGATGGCTGCCCAACGAAAAACACTTTTCATTTTGAGAATTGAGGTGTTGAGCTATCAGGCACACATGAACCTTGAGAATTTCAAGGCTTTGGTGGCTAGTTCAGTATTTGACAAGTTGCCTAAAGCAACCCAGGAGCTTCTTACTAGCCTCATGTCGATGCCCGTGGAAATCGTAAGTGTTGGAGGATCGATGGCCTCTGAGGGAGCTGCCCCTGAGATTGCAAGCGTAGAGGTGCCCATAGAAGTACCAAAATCACTGAGGTCACCCAGGTTGAGGCCTACGCTGACCAGGGAGGGTAGAAAGATGAAGAAAGACAAATAGAAAGTGCCATAGCCAGTGCACACGTTGCCCAGGAAACACCAGAAGAAAGAGAAGCCCACCGCACAGGAGAAGGGCAAGGTGGTGGACCTAAAACCAGATGAGGACATAGAAGAAATTGATATGGGCACAAAAGACATTGACATTGAGGGTGTAGAACCTATCTCAAAGCTACCTGAATATATCCCTCCATGCCAGGGTAAGGTGAAGATCACAAAGGATCCAGATGAAGGGAAATTTATGCTCAACACACCTCTGTTGCAAGAGAAATCAGGTTCGAAGGACCACGTCGCCCATTTAAAGCTTGAGGATTGGGACTTCGCAGACACATAATGGTTCTGCCACTTGGCGAATGATACATTTGGGACCCGTGTCTTCTATAAAGACTCTGGTGTGACCGCGATGGAGCCAAGGCAATGGATTAAAGGGGTCAACAAGGTAGGGTTGTTGAATCTCCTATGGTTGCCACATTACCAACACAGTCCCATAAACATGATCATGATCAAACAATTGTTGTGTCTGGTGCACAACGGGTGCCTGTGGTTGGAGGAGCCAATCCTGATAACCGATATGTTGATCCATAGGATCACTTTGTTGCCACATTAAGGGATGAACCTAGCCAAGGTATTTGGAGGCAAGGAGGGCAAGCATGACCTGATCGAAAGAATGAAGGGCAAGTTTAAACTTGTCAAGAAACCACATGGATACTCCATATCAAGGATAATTGACCCCGCTGTCAAGGTAGCCACTCAGATTTTGGCTGGGAAGATAATGCGGAAGTGTCGCGCAAATGAGGTGCTGACACTAGTTGTGTCACTAACGACCCAGTGCAAAGAGGGCGTACAATTCAATTGGGCGCGCTATCTTTGTAGTGAGTTCCTCGTGAACTACGGAGAAGCACAAGACCAGAGTAAGACCTTTCACTACTCTTGGCTACTGTTATCAATTGTGTTTGTCACATGGTAGTTGCTGGAGGACAGTCAGTTTCCTCTGGTCATGAAGCATTTACCAAAAGCAGCGAAGTTTGCTTCGTTGTGGGCCACGAAGGATGCTACGCAGGTCCGTGAGAGTAAGGTATTTTGGGTCTTGAAGGAGATGAGTATCAATATGGCCATCAACAGGAAACCATGGTTTTCTCCAGCCGTCTTCGAGCAGTTGTCAGGATATGTGGAGTTGAAGGTGTACTTCCACTGCATTTCCATCAGAGAGTGGAAGGATCAAGAACAGAAATGGTATGATTTCCCATACCTCGTGACATACGATGCAATCACAACAGTCCTTGAGTGTTGGCTAGCAAAGTGGTGCACAACCTCATATTTGTTAGAAAGGTCTAGTAAGTCCAAAGGAAAGCAGTAGAAGGAAGAGGCATGGTTGAAGATGCAACAGTTGGCTGAACAAAGGAAAAAGGAGGCTGAGGAAAAAAGTCAAAGTAGAGCGCGTTGCTAAGAAGTAGGCAGAAGAGAAGGAAGATGAGGAAGAGCACAACTCTAACAGAAATTAGAAGTCTCCTTCGCCGTAGATAGAGGAAGAAGAGCAGCAGTCAGGACAGGGTGGTGCAAAACCAAAGTCTACTCCATTCTAAGTTAAGCGCACTAAGGAGTAGGAAAAAGAAGGGTTGCGAAAGAAGTCCAAGGCCAACAAATCATTGCTCAACCTGGTCACTTTGACAGAAGGTGATCTGAATGACATCGGTGAAACAGTAAGGGACACGTCCACGGAACTACTGTATCATTTTGAGCAGTAGCAGAAATAAGCCTTGGTCACCATCCAGACGGGTTTGCATGAGTTACATATCTAGGCTACTCAACTACAGACCGTGTAGGGTGGGGCAACATGGTGTTGACTAGTTTGGCGCCTGGAACCTCAGAAGCAGTGGAGATGGTTTGCTCTATGGATCCCTAGGCCATCACAATGTCGGATGGAGCTTTGACTGCAGAAGAGGAAGCTCATAGGGCCACCATCAGCACTCTCAAGAAGGTTGGGTTGAACTTTGTCACGTTTCCAATTGAAGCCCTTTACACCCTGCAAGACGATGTAGTCGTGGAACTTCGGGCTCATGAGCAGCGCGCGCTGAATGTGATTAGTGAACAGAAAGCTAACAATGCCCAGATGTTTGTAGAGAAGACTTCTGCGATTGATCTCCTTAAGAAGATTTAGGAGAAGAATGAGTGAACCATAGCCATGGTAGCTAAAGCATGCAGAACCGTTCCAGAGCTGTAGATCTCAGAAGATGTGTCGATCGATGCCAGAATTTAGAAGCTCGCTGCAAGTGTGCACGACACAAAGACAAAGTTGGCTAAGGTTCAGTTTGAGATGAACCTTAAGATCACAGAGCTTGAGTTGAAGGCCTAGCCTTTGACTCCACCAAAAGTCATTCAACAGTGTGAGGCAACTGTCAAAGATGCATTTGTAGTAGTCGATGCCGTAGTGAAGGATTGCGCTACGCTCTTCGAGCAGTCGCTCGAAGTAGTTACCAGTCTATAGAGATTATAGATCAAGGTGAGGGAATTTAAGCAGAGGTATGACGAGGTTAGAGCGACGGTGTGCACCATCGCCATCCCACAGAGGTTGTCGAAGTTGCAGGAAGCAAAGTCATTGAAGGAACAGGTGGGTGCAACATAATGAAGGGAGGCAGTACTGAAGGTTAGGTTGGGGCCTTGGCTAGATGAATCCTATGTGCTCACGACCACCATTGAAGGAAAGTTGGCTAGTCTGCAGGAAACACAATAGAATATATAGGCAGATAGCGCAGGACAAGTGACGGAGCAGCTAGTAGAGTAGGCTAAGCAAGCAGTGACGCAGTGTACCGTTGAGGTTGCAGTGTTGTAGGTGGAGCTGGGAGGTCTTCGCAACAAGATCTCTGCATTAGCATAGTGGCTTAGGGGTGAGTCACCATATTTGTGTTGGGGGCCTATTGGGAACGAGTCCCCTAGTGTCAATTTTGGGGTTAAAAGCCCAAGTTTTTGTATAAAGAATGTAAAGTCTCTGCCATTTGTGGCTACGGAGCGTGAAGATGAAAAGAGTCATCAAGGGTTTCTACCCTTCATTTATGTAAGTCATGTCAGATTTAGGAGATCTAACCATGGTCCATGAACCATGGGATTGTATAAAAAGGATGTCTTAGAAGAGTCTAAGGTAGTTTTTGGTTAGTAGTTTAGTCTTAGTATGTTTTGAGTCATTGATGAATGTAATGGGTCTATGAGAGCTAAGAGCGAAATGTCTTAGCATAGAAAAGAGGCTCTGCAGCTGAGTGCACAGAGGCCTAGGGTAGAAGTCCACAGCTGCGTGAGTGGACCCTTGCAGCTGTGTGCACAGGGTAGTTGGAGTCTGTAAAGAGGATATGAAGCATCAATAAAGAGAATTATTTTGGGATTATCTGTGTATGATCTATTTTACTTCTGTTATAAATGCATATGATTATGTTATGATGAATACTAGGTTTATGTTTTAATGTTGTATTGATGCGTGAATCCATATGTTTTGCTTTGTTATATGAATGTGAGTAATAATATTTGTTTACATGAAGATCATCTTAATGCATGTTGAAGTTATTCAATACTTAAGCTAATATGGAAGTAAGGATAATTACAGAGGCACATAAGTGTCTCATCCACCTATATAGGGTATGCGAAGGACAATTGTAGACCTTCGTGGAGGTCTAAAGGATGAATAAGACAAGTATATCGATAATCGATAAAAGGATTATCAACCTGTGTGACGGAAGGTTTAGGGTATTAAACGACATCACTACCATCTCTAGGTGTGAAAACTTCGTTCCTGCATCCCCCCATACTGCTTCAGGTGAGACTTCAGTCTGTGTTCTGTGGATTGATGCCGAAAGGGCCAGTAGTGTAGGGATTTTCTTGGCTAATTAACGCTGAACCTAGGTCAGGGCCCATCAAGCCAACACTAGTCATCACATTGATTACAGCCTCAAGATCAATTAGGGTATTAGGGACCATAATTCCATCAATTTGCACATACACTATTGGCCTACAAGGGTCTAGGTATTTTAGGGGGATCACCCTCCCAAGCATTAGATTAGATAGTTGTCCAACAAAATTGATGGTGGGGGTATCTCTTCTTCTTCTCCCAAATATTTTGAAACATTTTTATTTAATAAGCCTATTATAGATGGGAACATATTTAATGTTTTGGAGAATGGGTATCTTGACACACAAATTCTTCAATTCTCCAATAATTTCAACCTCTTATGAGGTGTGCTAGTTAGGGTGGATCAACCTTTCAGGATAGGGGGTGCATTTACTTGAGGGACACTCTCTTCCTTCTCTCCTTTAATCTCTTCAGGCGGATAAGGTGGATGGTTATCTAGGAGCACCCTCCCAGATCGAAGGTTGAGTTCTTGGATTTCACAACATAAGAAAGATAGGATGTTTCCCCACTATACATCTCTTGTGCATGGTTATTGTTCAATGTTATCACCAAAAAGTTGATCATCTAGCCTAATTTACTGGATGGATTGAAGTACACCATGTAAAGCCAATTTTACCATAGTAAAAATGCTTTCACTGTGAGAAATTACCTAATAAACCACCTTTGTTAAGTAATTTATAGTTAAACCCATGAAGGTTAATTAAATAAATCATTATTTATTTGATTTTCTTCTAGAAGTAATTAATTAAACCATTGTTTTATTATTATTCCTTGTTAAATTTGACCCAATCATGAAAAATAAACAGATAAATCATTATTTATCTTAGTTTTCTCTAAGAATAATTAATTAATCACTAATTAATTATTATTATTTGTTAAATTTGACTAAATCCCTTAGGAATAATTAAATAAATCCTTATTTGTTTATTATTCCTTAACTAATTCCTTGAGATAATAAATAAATCATTTAGTTATTTATTATTTCTAAATAAAAGTTCAAATACTTTTTCCCTCCTAAACAAATAAAATAAAAGATTCCAAGTGGTTATTCCAAGAATGGGATCAATAATATTTTATTATTGCTTATTATTCAAGGATAACTCAATATTTTGTTATCAATAGAAGGGCTTTTCAATCATTATTTACTTTTGATTATTTTCATTATTGCACTCACTGTTGTAACTTGATTATTTTCATTGTCACACATCATATTTTTGCTGGTTTTATGCATTATAGAGGAGAGAGACTCTATAGAAGCTAAAGATGTTTGAGAATATCCAAGAACCCATCCCATAAAGGGGGACTAGTAACATTTATCTGTTCTCTTCACATGTGTTATTATAAAATTATTCTTTACATATATGGTTTCCATTGGATAATATGGGTTATTACTCTTTGTTTCGCTGTTTAACTATGATCGTAGCATAGATCAGAATTTTGGAAGGTTTTGTTTCTATCAATAGCTGCATATCTTCAATGTTTAGCAGCCATTTATATTGCTGAGATTGTTTGTCATCCACAATCTTAAGTGGGTTCTTTTCGTACATATTTGAGAAGAAAACGCTACAACAAATTGGCGACTTCACTGGGTTTTATACTTCAGATCCAAAAACCTGGGTGACCTTTGGTTTTCAGCTTAGGGTTTCTTATTTTTTCAATTCGCTTAATGTTTCCCAGTTTTTTAACCCTAGATCTGATAAATTTCTGACTTCCGCATGCTTTTTGGTCGTTTCCGAAGGTCACAAGAACCAGCCGTGTTAAAGGTGACACTTTTTTTACGAAATTTGCGGATTGGGATCCTCAAAACATAAATCACAGTTTTCAGCCCAAAATGGGTGATTTGGGCTTTAGAACGCAATTTTTAGCCCAAAAAATGCAATTTCAACAGAAAACAGGTCAAAACCTGCGATTTCTGAATCTTAGGGTTTTTTTGAGATCTATTTTTAGGTTTTACAAAGAGCTATTTTATGGGTGTCTAAGCTCTGTATCATCCTGCTTAGGCCTTGATCCACTCTATTTTACTCTTTGAAGTCGAATTTAGCCTCCCCTAGGGCTTCCAGAACACTTCCATCTTTCTAGGAGGAGTTTAGCTGAGTGAGAAGTCTGATTTTCTGTAGCACTTTCAACCACATTTTCTAGATCTGTAACCTTTTGTTTTAGATCTATTAAGATAGGTTGCTACCATCCATAGTTTCATATTTAAACTTGTTTGGTCATTCCCTTAGGGTCCCATTAGTTTCCTTAAGTGTTTCACCCATCTCCCTATCTTTTTGCAACGATCTTCCTCTCTGGTTTTTTGCTGTTGTTACACCACTTTCCAGCAGCTTAGTGTCACTTGATTCCAGTCACACCAACATTCAAATCTCTTGAACGTTTCAGTGTATTGTCCATTAGTTTAGCCACCAAGCAGTATAGTGTTTGCAAACCCAGTTTGGGTGGGGTTTAGTTAATTGTTTTGCTATTCGTTTTCTGTTATTTATTTCAATTTATTTTCAGCAAGATTTTTTCTTTTTTACAAACACGATTAGGGCTTAACCAATTAATACGCTTGCACACACAAGCACACCTTAAGTGAAGGGCACTTGGTTTACACTGCCAGGCCAATACTTAACATAATAAATTTATCTCACCGCGTCAGAGATAAAAGATATATTGTTGATCTCCCTTCACCATTTTCGTGTTTCCTGTATCCTTCCATCATTGCACCACCAAGGCGTGTGTCATGGAGATTGTTAGGCCTTCACCCCTAGTTTCTGCTTGGGCATATTACTCCTCCCCATTGGATTCGAGTTCATAGCTATCTGAGTCCCCATATTGACTCTTCTCCTCATCCTTCTGATTCCGAGCCTCCGTCGCCGCATATCATCACCATGTCTGGACCCACAACTGGTGCAGGAACCCAACCTGGTGGTGGCTTCGGTTCTACACCGGTGGTCACATCAGGCAGAAAAGTCTTAGGAATTATTCCGGCAACCCCCATGCTCCTCTTTATTACTAGGATAAGTCTACCGGATCTTAACCAGTTGATAAATGACCCTATACACCATGATGCTGGTTGGTCCTCTATGCCAACTAAGCTTCCATCAGACATCCCAAAGTTCAAGGGTATTGCTGGAGAGGATCCTACCAACCATGTTCGATCCTTCCACATGTGGTTTTCGTCTAATTCCATAACAGATGACTCCATTCGTCTTTGGCTCTTCCAATGCACGCTCACTGGAGACACCATAAAATGGTATGTAGACCAGCCCTCTTCCTTTCATTTCATTTTCGCAACACTTGCTAAAGAATTCCTTTCATATTTCTAGTTACCTCTCCATACAACTCTAGTGCTGAGTTATTAACCACATTCCTTTAATCCTCTGCCACTCCCCTTTTTGACCATGTTCAAGAGTGGTGTCAAAGGAGGTGCACATGTCATGGCCCTCATTTCGAAGAATGTTTCTATCTAGATTGGTTTCTTAAGAGCCTTTTATCCCCCATCGGGAAAAATGTTGTGTCCCATTTTCCTCAGACCAGGGAAGAAGCTCTCCAGACTGCTTTGAAATATCATATGATTTACGCTCAATCCAGTTATGTCTATAACATCATTCCAAGCATCCCTCATCTTGGAAGTGCCAATAAACTGGGGGCATCTCACACCGCCGACGGTATCCTTGGATCCCTTTCACACTCTTCACCATATATTCAGCAGAGTTATGGCTACCCATAGGGGGGCACTAGTTCCTCCAACATTTATGCTTCTCCTACTAGCAACATGTTTCTAGGGCCCCAACCTATCTACCAAACTTTTGCTCCTTCTTATGCACAACCTGGCGCTCCAGCCCCACAAACATTAGCGTCGCAGCCTCCCATGCATCCTCAGCCCTAGCAGCCACTTCCCCTTCAAGGACAAGTGTTTGCGCAACAAAGTGCTACCAACCCCAAAAATTTGAAGAAAAAGAATAAGGGGAAGGGTAATAAGGGTAACTAGGGTAATCAAGGTAACTAGCCTAGTGAACTCAAGGGCAAACATCCTAACACTAATAACCAACAACAGGGCAGATAACCCAAGTAGAACAAGGCTATTTGTACGAATAAGCCTTGTGCATGTTGTGGTGTACATGGCTACTATACTCATGAGTGTCCTCTTTTACCACAGATGAGCCAAATGTGGGAAGTTCAAGCAGCTTCTAGAGGTCAACAATCGCCTCAAAATCCAGTGCCATATGAACTGGCCGTTTTCACAAATCCTTTCCATCAGTAAGGATTTGTTGCTGCTCAACCCTAGTTAGGTCAAGTAGCCCACCTCCCCCAACCTTCTGGTCTCAGTGACTACCAGATCCTGATGATGAACTATGCTGAGGTTATCCCCTCCAATATCAACCTACAAACTCGATCGCGCCAATATGACAATCCCTTCACTTTGTCAGCTACCGAGTCCAAAACCAAAGTATCTAATGAGCCTCTTACAATACCAAATGGTCCTTTACAGATCCCTCAACCTAAATTTGTGGCCATTCCCAAGATCCCAAAGGGACCATTATCCCGTAATGTGGCTTCTAATAGAGCTTCCCATACATACAGTATAGTAGACGAATTGGAGCAATCACCTGCCGCCATGTTGACACTGGAAGTCCTCCAATCATACCCTTCCCAAAAGAAAGCTATACTAACTACCTTGGGCACAGTGGATCCTTCTAACGATCATTTGATTTTCTTCCCGGTTGATACATAAGAGCAACCCCCATTACCTTCATTGGTCGCTTTCCAGATACTAGTTGGAATCCGTAATGCCATCATCTCCAGATGCATTATTGAAACCTGTGTGATGTCTGTTGCTGTTTGGAAACAGCTAAAGTCACCTGAGTTGTCCCCCTCCACCATCACTTTGCGTGCTCGGGATGAACACTCCTCCCAGCCCCTTGGCATGTACCACAACTGTCTAGTGACTCTTGCGAGCAAGACTGTCCATATCGATATCGAAGTCAACGATGCCCCTTTGGATTACAACATTCTCTTAGGTCATAGTTACACATATGTCTTGCCAATTTTCGCATCTACGGTGTTCTGCAAGATGTACTTCCCCCATGAAGGGAAGATCGTTACCATCGATCAGTTGACATAATACGAGCCGACATCCGTGACTTCCCCCGAGTCCATTATCTCATCAATGTCTGACAAATAGTCTTCAACTCCTTGCATGAGTGTCTCACCCAGAGTCTATAAAGGTTCCTCATTGTTGGGTGCTTTCCTTGGTCCCCCCCTCCCATTTCTGAACATACTTCCATGAGTGTTTGCATGTTACAAGTGTCATGGGCCGCTCTTAAACAGTTCGGTACACCTAATAAACAACTAGATCCTTAGCATCCTATTGTTTCTCTTCTAGTTGAACCCTCTAGAACCACTCTCCCAGGACCTCCTCCATTTTTGGGTGCCTCTCCTCCCACTAGGAACTATTCCTCTAGGTCTCAACCATCCAGGAGCTATTCCACCGGGACATTATCCTATCGACTAAATACCTTTCTTATTCCCCCCTCAGGGAGTTTTCTCTGTACCTGTCATGGCTTTGCTGGTCCTTCCTAACATGACTCTAGGGATCCTAGTATGGTACATCGACCCCCCTGCAAATATTCCACCTGGTCGCTAAGACCATATCATGCTTTGACCCTCGTTCAACTGGTTCCCATGACCCCTACTGCTACTTCAGTGCCATTACAATATCAATAGGAACCAAATCCTATTGCGAAAGCATCTGGCCAGGGGGATAAAGCTAAAAGGAAATATTCGAAGGACAAGGCTCACCAACTTCCTCCAGCCCCTAAGGCCCCAAAGCCAACACCCCCGTGTGCTTTGTGTGACGTTATTGGGCATGCCACCAATAATTGTCCTAAACTTCCTCAACTTAAACCGTTAGTTCATTAAGTGTTCCCTGAGTCGAATATTCTTGAATTCCATGTTAACATACGGATCCCACCTATGAAACTCAAAATGCTTCGCACAAACCACCCTTGTGACCTGTGTGACCTTCATGGTCACTATTCCCATTGTGCCCTCGTCTCGATGAATTCCGCGATTTCCTTGGGGTGATTCGTGAATATGAGGCTAGTCGTAGTGGAGCCTCTACTCCTCTTCCTATGGATTATGGTACCACCAGTCAACCAGAACATGGAAACTCTGACCCTACTATTACAATCCCTCCCCCCGATGTCGAGATGAAGGACACCACGGTCCCTATAATTTACCTGTCATTATCCTTGAGTTCCTCGCAGACAAACCTTTTGAAGGTTTCTACACACATTTCTATCAAACCTCCTTCGACAGAATCCTAGGTCTCAACATTAGTAAATCCTCCATCTACCAGTTTTTCATCTACCATTCTAGATGATGTGTATGTGAACCTTATTTCTCAGGTTGATGCACCACGTAATGTCGTCACGTCATTTGGTCAGTCTCCCTCTCATCTGCTCATCTCCCAGCCTGATGAGGACACCATGGAAGCTATGTCTACCTCTGATTACCCCTACCCTTAAGTAAGGGGGCATTTATTTAGAGGATTTTGAAGGCCATTTCCTTCCTAATTCTCTCAATGTGCTCTACCTTAAGAAATTTTGCTCATAGAACATCCCTTCATTTGTGTGTATTTATTTCTGCCATGAAGTTAGGTAGATTGCATCAACTCATATGTTGTATTTTTCACCTTTCAGATGGATCCATCATTTGCACTGTATATCAATCATGCCGACGGGGCAAGTCACTTTTCCCGAAACCTAGCCTAGGTAGCCTAGGCCATTTTTACCCCCTTCCATATGTTAGTCCTTTCAAACAGTGTGTGCATTGGATCTGCCACCAATAATTAGGCCGAATATGATGCAGTGATAAGTTTGTTAGTCGATGTCCTTGCTCATCGCATCCTTCATCTTCATGTTCGTTTAGATTCCTTGCTACTTGTCATGCAATTGAATGGTGTGTATCATGTGTATAACTAAGTCCTATTTAGAAAATATCTACGAGTTAAGATGGTGTTACGTGAATTTGAAACCATTGCTTTCAGTCATGTGCCTAGAGCCCAAAATCACTATGTCGATACCATTGTAAACAACATTCTAGATTGGCATTTATCACATGTATACCACAGAAGATAACTAAACAAATGGCGAACCATCATCGTCATAAAAAATGCATAAACATATTATGTATCATATAAGTGTTTGGAGCCCTTACTCTAAATACATCCAGTACGCCCATAGCATACTGGGGGCACATAGGCCCCTATATCATCCTCTGGAGGATCTTGTGCCAAGTTGGGCCAAGATGCTTGAATCCCTTTTTCGAGCACTTGGAACACAATGGTGCTCCACAAACTCGACCATCATTCCCACCTTTGCATACCAAATCAGTATCCCATGCTTGGGGGCATGATGTTTTTCCCCTGGTCATCTTCTCAACCAAAGTATCGGCCTAGATCCCACTAGATCTAGGTATGTGGTGGGCTCCAGTATTGCAGCAATAATATTGCAACTCTTGGAGCTCCCTTCTTTAATTTTATCAACCCGGTAGTTCGTAACAAACTTGGAAGCGACGGTGCTGTATGCACAAGTACTAGCTCTTGCTGCAGCTGTCACTTGGTCAGCTGGCACAAGTCCACTAGGAGCTTAAGCCAACTTCTATGAGCTCCGAGAAGAATCTTTTTAACTGATGGATGAAAGCTAACTCAAAGAAGGCTAATCTACTTGCAGAAAGAAACTGGAAAGCTGAAAGGAAACGTAAACCCTAGCAAACCCTAATTTTACCAGCTAGCCCTACTGATGCAAGAAAGAGGATGCAAGCTACTGAAAGAGATGCCATTAACTTCTAGGAATGTAAGATGCATGTGTCTAAGCTACTTCTACAGTAACATCTGAAAAAAGCATCTTTTTGTATTTTTGAATAAGTTGTCAGGATTATCATGCATGTGCTTTTAACTGGTTTTTGACTGTGCAGAAGTGGATTGGTGAGAGGAAATTCTTGGAGGAGGCCGGGAAGGTTCAGAGAGGGCCTAAGGGGTCCCTAACAGCCTTCTAGAGAGTTTCACAGAGTTTGGCTATCAAGAAACCTCATTCGTGAGCTTCTACAGGAAGTCTGCAGGGGTTCTACAGGGTTTTCTGGGATTTCTATAAGATGTCTGTAATTTTCTACAGGATGTTCAGAAATGGGATTTTGGAGGATGGATGGAGGAATAAAGATGAAGGAGTGGGTATGGAGGTGAGATAGGGGTGTGAGGATGTCCAGGACTTGGTGAATGAGGTTGAAGAGTGGCTAAGGCGATTGGGTTGGTTCAAAGATAAGAGAAGCAATGTTGTGTGAGAGTATAGGAACTAGGGCAGAGTGTGAAAACGTACCAAATGAGAGGCAAGAATCTAAGTTAGGGGATGGAGCAGATGGGATTGATGGAGTATGGGTAGATGGAGAAGTATTACAGGTGCTCTGCAAGTTGTTTTTCAAATGGAACAAACTAGGACTTGGAGCATCAAAGACCTAGTTACGTTAGCCTATTCTGACCTAGATAACAGTAAAGAGAATGAACAGAAGTTTATTTGAAATGAAACCATGTGAAATAACTTATGCAATGAAGCAATCAAGAATCTGAACATGTAACCAACTTCTGCAAACAAAAATCAAACACTAATGATTGCATGGGGAAGCAAAGATAGTGTTTTTGGTGGCAGCAAGGTCACTTTGATCCCAGCTCCTGATCCCACTGAGGGAGAGGTGAAATCAAAGGTGCTTGATGGACCTTTTTCTGAAGATCTTCCCTATTATTAACCTATCAACTAAATCTGAACATGAAAAGCCTTTTTTAATCATCAAAGGAAACCTAAATAACAAAACAAGATTTAAATCTAAATAGCAGATTTTATTCTAAGAATGCAACAAAAACACATAAAAGTAAACAAAGGAGGTACTGGGCACTTGAGATGGGTCCAAACCTAAGAGCTACAGCCTCCTAAGAGAGATTTAGAGCTGGTGCAAAGCTGGATTCATCTTTATTGATCAAAATAATAGTTAAATTCCAAAAACTGTCCACAAGGAAAACTTGAAAATGTGCTGAAATGCAGAGCTAACTTACTGCCTAAAAAATGACTAAAAGAATGACTAAAATCGAACTACAAACTAGCTAACTTTTGCCTAAAAAATGACTAACTGAGATGAGGCCCTAAGCCTTCTTATTTATACAAATTGAGGACCCCAACATCCCTCCTAAACTTTAGGAACTCGGCTGCCAAAACTTGTAGTTAACAACACTTTTACTAGCACTTGCTCGGCTGCCCTTGTGATAATCGATTTGGTGGCCCTTGAACTCTGAGCTGATGGTGGAGAATTCGAGGTAAGGGCCCATAAATGAAGGGGACACCTTTCTAAAAATCCTCTCCACGAATTTGGCTGCCAAGTGCTCATTTAACCCTTTGATTTTGTCTCCAAATTGACCAAAAACATTGACTTGTTGGCATAATGACTAACCCAATTCTCTCTATTAGCATAAATATAATAAAAAACATGCAATAAAATAATGAGAATGGTGGATTAAGTCGAATTAGGAGGCTGAATGAGCCCATATAATTATCCATTTTTAGGGCTCATCAGTATGGTCAATTATCCTCCCATTCCTTGGATAGTTTGTCCTACTGGTCTCTCTGGTGAACCATATGCACATCGCATATCATAGACGTTTGATACCATATATTTAAATATTCTATCTATGTCCACATAGTCCCCATGTTTGACTTAGTGGGCGAGGATGATTCTAGACCTCCTCTAGTAGTTCATTCTCGTTTTCCTCTTCCCTTAATTCTTCGCCAGGAACCATCATTCCAAGAAGCATTAAGACCATCGTTAGACAAGTAAGTCCACTTGCCTAAAAGTTGTAGATCCTGATTTTGATGGTAGGTTTATTTGCTATGACCTCCATAAGATTTAGGGCCTTCTCCTCCTCTCAAATTGGAGGGAAAACACCCTTTTATAGGAAAACCCACAGTTTTTTTGTCGCACATTATGACTAGACCGTAGCTCAGTTTGAGGAACCATAAACACCATTGGAAAGATCTCACCAAGCTCTATAATGGGTCTTCCTCAGTTTTTGATGATTTGACACTTCACCAGGAAGCCTTTTTTCCAAGGAGGGTCACTTCATCGCCACTCAAAATCGAATTTCATCATAAAGCGACACTTGTACTTTGAGGTCCACCTCCTCTTAATACTTGTCATATCATATGTTGATTTTTGTCACGATTAACCATTGTTTACTCATGTTTTGATGGTCCCCACTGGGCCTAGTTTGTGTGGCAGCTTCTTCGAGCCACCCTTGTTCAGAGCATCCGTGATGGGTCACCTTTTCACTCTTGGACTCTATTTCATGTCCTATTATATCATGTCACAGTATTCCATATATATTTTCATACCGTTTATCCTGTGTTGCCCATTTTTTCCTCCAGTCATACTGTCCCCATAACCTCCGGAGTTGAGTCAGTCGCTGCCAAGTCAAACGTGCACTTTATGCTTTGAGAAGGGAAGTCGTTTGTTTGTCCCCCAGTCCCACTTTTCCCCATTATCCCTGGTGTTAGTCCATCAGTCACATTACTATTTTCCCTCTTGCTTTAGTTGAAGATCCTCATTGCCTCATCTATTGCGGGCCCTATTCTGTTGACATCGGCTCGTTTATTCTAGAAGGATGGCCTAGAGGGTAGTGTATCTTGGTTCCAACTTCCATTCTTGTTCGGTGCCTCAGATCAAGCAAAGGGTCGCATTATTTCCCTTTGACTTGGTTGTTTCATGTTCGTGATCCATACACTTGATGGTACAGAGATGCAACAGATTATACCACTGATTACTAGGTGTGTGTGAGATGTTTCAGACCTCATGAGGGGGTGGCCCTTCAGGTAGCCCACCACCTACCCTGATGCATACCTACTATGCTACAACCTCAGATGTAGTTCCGCAGATTTGATGGGTTCGGTTCCTACCGATCGCAATGTTCATAGCATGCACGTATCCTCCAGATGATCCATTTATTTTTGCAGAGCCCTTCCTTGTTCATCAGGGCTTCTTTGGTTGTTCTACCCTCCCTCCCACCCATTTTTTTGAGGGAAGGGGTTTTGTATCTCATGTAATATGATATTATTGTATTTAATCCTAGCTCATATTTTTTCCAGGTGCATTATGTATATGGGACACATTGTATTTTTTTCTGCCTCTGTTATGCTAACATGTCATTTACCATTCAACATGTACTTCATTGCTCAATTTTATATTTCTGGGCAAACCATTATTTTTGTACTAAGTTATCTCGGTGGGTATGGGTATGCCTCCCCCACCTCATTGAGGTCTGGTACCACAACATAAAAGGAGACTTGCATTAGTCTTGCCCAGATCCTTTTTCAATTCAGCTTCATTGGTCTCTCTCTCTCTCTCTCTGACTCCCCTGTGTTGTCTAGTGATTGTGCCTTTACAACGTAATTCGGTCATATGCTTTGCTCTTAAAACTCGTACATTGGGGGGCAATCTGTTATCACCAAAAAATTGATCATCTAGCCTAATTTACTAGATGGATCGAAGTGCATCATGTAAAGCCAATTTTACCATAGTAAAATTGCTTTCACTGTGAGAAATTACCCAATAAACCACCTAAGTAATTTATAATTTAACCCATGAAGAATAATTAAATAAATCACTATTTATTTGATTTTATTCTAGGAATAATTAATCAAACCATTGTTTTATTATTATTCCTTGTCAAATTTGACCCAATCATGAAAAATAAACAGATAAATAATTATTTATCTTATTTTTCTCTAAGAATAATTAATTAAACACTAATTAATTATTATTCTTTGTTAAATTTGACTAAAACCTTAGGAATAATTAAATAAATCTTTATTTGTTTATTATTCCTTAACTAATTCCTTGAGATAATAAATAAATCATTTATTTATTTATGATTTCTAAATAAAAGTTTAAATACGTTTTCCTTCCTAAACAAATATAAAAAAATATTCCAAGAATGGGATTAATAATATTTTATTATTGCTCATTATTCGAGGATAACTCAATAGTTTGTTATAAATAGAAGGGTTTTCCATTAATTGTTCGCTTTTGATTATTTTCGTTGTTGCACTCACTATTGTAACTTTGATTATTTTCATTGTCACACACCATATTTTTCCTGGGTTTATTCATTATAGAGGAGAGAGACTCTATAGAAGCTGAAGACATTCAAGGATAGCCAAGAACCCATCCCATAGAGGGGGACTGGTAACATTTATCTGTTCTATTCACGGGTGTTATTATAAAATTATTCTTTACACATCTGGTTTCCATTGGATAATTGAGGTTATTACTCTTTCTTTCGTTATTTAACTATGATTGTAGCATAGATCAGAATTTTGGCAGGTTTTTTTTCTATCAATAGCTGCAGATCTACAATGTTTAGCAGCCATTTATATTGTTGAGATTGTTTGTCATCCACAATCTTAAGTGCATTCTTTTCGTACATCTTTGAGAAGAAAACACTACAACATTCGGGTTCGGATTGGGATGAGTAGGGATTTTGGGTTTCTTATGTGGGAGATGATGAGATAACTATGCTTGAGGTGGGGTTGGAGGGAGTAAAGCATGAGGTTGGTTTGTGTGAGGCCTCCGCCGTTGTGAGGGGTTTCCCCATTGGGAATATTGGGGTGGATATGGATGAAAAGGATGGTGGACAGGTTGAGGAGGATATGGAGGAGCATAAGGCCAAGCAAGAGGTGTGGACCATGATGGATGAGTGGAAGGGTGCCAAGGCTAAAAAGGTGCATTTTGATTTTGATTGTAGTGAATATAATGGGCACCTTGATACGACCGAGGTCCTGGGGGTCTCCTTTGGTTAATGAAGCAAAATTGTTTTGACCCACTCTCTACTCCTTCCTGGTATATAGCCTTTATGCGTGGAAGAGAGGGAAATTTGTTTATTACATTATTATCTTCACGTACTAGGTAGACTTCTATTGCATTCAGTGGGCATTCATTCCTATGATGTATTTTAGTACATCTAGGGCAGAAAATGGCTAGTTCCCTTTCTGCTTCCTCTTATTTCCTTGTGAATTTCATAGTATCCATTTGCACAGTAAAGGCGTGTAACATTTCCCTCTTGAAATCCTCCAACGTATTCCCTATTTCATCCTTGATGGATGCTGTGGAGGGAGAGGAAATGATCAAGTTTTGGCTAGACCTACCCTTCTTCCTAATAGCCCCAGAGTAATTCTTGAATACAATTTTGATGTCGTCATAAGGAAATTGGCTAATATCTCCTACAGATAACATGTTGAGGGTTTCCATTACATCTTCCCTAATCCCTCGTAGAAGAACTAGCCTGAGTGACTCAACATCAAGGATACAATTGGCTCTCCTATAATTGAGTTGAAACCTTTCCTCGTAGTCCTCCAAATATTCATCAGGTCCAAGGGTCATCATAAAGTTTCCCCCTTTTTTTCTTTCGACCTACAGTAATCCTGGTATTTTTCATTGAAGTTTTATTGCATTTGGGCCCAAGTAGTGATGTTGCCTCTAGGTAGACTCATAAACCAGTGCAAGGTTATATCTTTGGGGGTAGAAGGAAAAAAATTCAGCTTCTTCTCATTAGAGGCATAGTCATAGGTCCTACAGACAACAAAAAATTCGAACATGAAGGTGTCAGGATCTTCAGAGGTTAGGCCATGGAAATGTGGAAGGACAATAGGGCTTATATTTTTCATTTTAGCCTCTCCATTGGTTTCTCTGATAGGGAAGAGATCATTGTTCTAGTTTTCATCCATGATTTGGGTAGGTGAGACGAGTTCTTCTTCTTCCCCAATAGGTTCTTTGAAAATATTAGGTTTCTCACCTAGAGGGTATTCTAACTCCCTTGTAGTCAGAGATGGAAGTTTATAGTCACCGAAGAATAATGAAGGTTGACTGCTTAAGGGTGTGGGGGATTTTAGTAAGAATTTTCCTTGGTTATCCCTACCCCTACAAGGCCTAAAAGAACAAGTTATTTTTTTCACCTTTTCAAAGCAATAAGTTTGATGCAAAACATAAAAATAATGCTCAAGAAGAAACAAAACGTACTTCGACACCTCCCCGAGAACGTCACCAAAAAGTGGTGAGCCCTCATATTGCACCAAGAACGTTGCAACTATCAAAGGCTCCTCAACTTAAATTATCAGGCCAGGGTTAATACGAACTTACAAGTGACAGTGTTGTATACACAATAGGTTAGGTTCTAATCATGCCACCCTCAGTTATGACATCAGATCCAGGTGTTCAGAGACCATTCCTCCATCTTAATTATAGTGAAAACTCCTGATGAAACTGATTTTAACTATGGAAGTGGAAATTCCATTCATTCATCTAATTAACATTTCATGAGAAAAAGACTAGTCTACTTGCATAAGTGAAACTACCCTATTTTTCACATTTCTTCAAATCAATAACCTACTTGCATGTATCATTTAACTACTTTACATTTTCTTGAAAATCATAAATCTAACTTGTAACATGTTTGTGAATAAAAAACGCTAATTCTACTATGTTTTACAGTGAGGAAAAGAGGAGGGTAGAAACATAGTTATCGATCAAACGAGAACTATTACTTCAAAATGGGTACTCTAGCCTAGAAACCCCCAAAAAACATGAAAAAACAACCCAAAAATGAAAATTGCGTATTCCAAAATGATGTTTTTTTTAGGGGGTAAATTTTCAACATTTTTTTTTAAATGGAAGTAAAAACCATTTTCTTTTGCAAAATGGATGCAAAAAACACCCTTAAAAAAATAAGTGTTGATTTTGGAATAACAAAAAAAAAATCGGGTTATAATTTTGACTTTTTTTAGCAATGGAATTAAATATAAAATATCTGGACTTTGAAAAACTGTAAAATTCCAACAATTGTCAAACATGATGTTAAATATAAAATATCATATCTAAAATCCTGATAATTCACACAATTTCCATCCATGTTAAAGATAAAATATCTTGACTCTAAAAAACCCTGAAATTGTAATTGTTTTCAGCCATAGCATTAAAGATAAAATACCATGACTTAGAAAAACATTAAAATCTTGACAATTTTTCAACCATGCAATTAAAACCAAAGATTATGACTACAAAAAAATCTCAAGTTTTCAAAATATTTCAAGCATAACATTATGGAAAATTTTTATGACAAAAAACTTTAAAAATGAACACCCAAGAGTAATTTATTCTTTAAATGCTAAATATATAGAGATTTTAAAATCTTAGCATAAGACAACTCGATACATTGCAACACAAATTTTAAAATCAACCATCAAATTGACACGTGGTGTAGGTGAACTCGACCCGTTGTAATGAAAACTTAAAAACAAACCATGAAATTGATACATTGTGGGGGCAGGCTTGATTCATTATAACGAAAATTTTAAAATCAACTATCAAATTGCCCATAATGAAATTAGGTGGCTAGATGAGCATCAGCAAAGACCCTGTAGAAAAAAATAAAAATAAAAAATAAATGTATAAAGAAATAAAAATGAAAAATACAAAAGAAAACAAAAATTCAGATGTTGAAAAAAAAATAAAAACAACATAAAAAAACACAAAAAAATATACAAAAGAAAACAAAAATTTTAATATTGATAAAAAGAAAAAAAATAAAAAAAAAACACAAAAAATAATAAAAATAAAACAAAATTTAAATATTGAAAAAAATAAAAACAATAAAGAAAACATAAAAAAATAATAAAAAAAAAAAACAAAAATTCAAATATTGAAAAAAACAATAAAAAAACTCAAAAAATAATATAAAAGGAAAAAAAATCAAATATTATAAAAATTTAACAACAATAAAAATAACACAAAAAATAATACAAAAGACACCAAAAATTAAAATATAGAAAAAAAAACATAATTATTTTATAAAAATAATAACAAGAAATAAAGCATAAAAAAAAACTTAAAAACATGACAAAAAAAATCAACTATAAAAAAAGACAACAAAAAATGTAAAAAATAAAATAAAATAAAGTTATAAATATAAAAAATTAGACAAAAAAATCATAAAATAATTAAAAAAATAAAAAAAATATAATTTAACAAAATAAAAATATTTTTTTTAAATAAAATAATACATAACTAAAAAATTAAATTAAATTAAAAAAAACCTAAACAAAACAATTAAAAATTGAAAAAAAAAACAATTTAAAAAAAACAATTAAAAAATATTAGAAATAAAATAAAATAGAAATAAAAAAAAAAATTAAAAAAAAAAAAATTCCGCCCACCCATGGGCAGGTTTGGCCGTGGGCGCGATGGGGAGGTTGTTTGCGTGCAACTGCCTCCTCGCCATGCCCGCGGCAAGCCCCACCTAGATGCTGGCAGGCCGATTCGGGTGCAGGCCAACCCTGTCCAAGCACTGGCAGGTCGATTCCCAGAATTTGCCTGCTAGCCCCTATGTGGGGTTAGTTATAGGTACGGGTGGGGATGTAGGCTGCGTGTAGTTGCCTCCCCGCCCGCACCGGTGGCCAACCCCGCCTATGGGTGGCCATAATTTTTTTATTTTTTTTAAATAATTTTTTTATTATTAATTTTTTTAAATTTTTTTAACCTTTTTTTATATTTTTCTTTGTTTTAAAATATTTTTTTATATATATATTTTTAAGTTTTTATTTTTTATATATCTTTTTAATTGTTGTGTTTTGATTTGATTTTTTTGTTTTTGTTTTTAATTTAAATATATATATTTTTTTTAATTTTTTTTTTTAATTTTTGTATTTTTAATATTTCAATATTTTTGGTTTTTTTTTTTTTTTTTTTTATAATTTTTATGATATTTTTTTAGTTTTTTTTTTAATTTAACTCCTTTTTTTTTTAATTTAAATTTTTTTTTTCAATTTTTTTTTTTAAATATTTTTTTTTTTTCATTTTTTTTTTTTTTTTTAATTTTGTTTAGGTTTTTTTGTTTTTGTTTTTTTTTTTTCCTTATGTGGTTGTATTTTATTTATTTTATCTTAAAAAAATCTTTATAGATGTGTTTTTCTTTTGGTTTAATTTTCAAAATTTTTCTTTATATTATATGTTTTTTTGAAATATTTCCTTTTTTCAATTTAATTTTTAATATTTTTTCTTATTTTATTTTATTTTAAGTTTTTGTTTAATTTTTTTTTCTTTTTTTTTTTTTAATGGGTGATTATATATATATATATATATATATTATTTGAGTTTTTTTTGTCATGTTTATTTTTTTTTATTTTTATTTTTACCAACATGAAAATCACAAATATTTAAAAAAAATATCCGCACTTAATACATTAGAAAATTTAAAGTGTAAAAAATAAGCCCTCTAAACAAAAAGGTTTGTTGCTACATCAACACTTTTCAAAATCAAGATGAAAATCACTAACATTTAAAAACAAATGTGCATACTTGATATATAAAAAAAATTAAAGTGTCAAAAACAAACTCTTTAAAAAAATGCGTTTATGCTCCATCAACACTATTCAAAATCAAGATGAAAATCACTAACGTTTTTTAAAAAAGGTTCATACTTGATACATAAGAAAATTTAAAATGCCAAAAATATGTTAAAAAAAAAGGTGTATTCTGCATCACCACTTTTCAAAATTGGGTGATTTTTGCTACCTCAAAAAAACAGGTACTAGTTCATTTTCTCGTTTGATCAGTAATTATGTTTAGAGTGCTATAAGAGCCTCTCTAGATTATCAAATCACAAGTTGGGGGTCATTATTCATGTGAACCAAGATAAGGTTGAAGTGGGGAGGAAAACAGGTAGAGGAAAATGATGTGACAGGTCGGCTACATGTGTTGTTATAGGAGTTCCTATATTGCTAGAGGAGGCCTTATAATGTTATGGGAGGGGTTCCGAGAGTCCTTTGAGGGTGGAGATGGTATCTTGAGGGCAGGAAGAGATGGATGAAGGTATTAGGAAGAGAATGAAGTTTGGGGAAACCTCCTAGCTGGGCTCGGGACCTCTTGGAGGTCTGTCTTGCACCAAGATGGATGCCCATGATGTCTTTAATTGCCTAACCAAAAGGACTGCGGAAATAGATTTTGAGAGTAGTGTGAGAAGTAAATGGAGAAAATGGAATAGTCCAAGTGTAGATGAAAGATGTGGCCACCACTGCATGTCAACATAACCCTGCAGCTAGCCCACTACATGCATTAAATGATCAATAACATAATGACATAAATTTTCATGGAAAAGATGAGTTGAATTTGACTACAACCTTATTCTATTTCACAATGCTACTCTAATCACTGAACTAATTCCTAGGTTTTAGAAAGTAAATATGGAAAATGATTACTAACATCTACCTATTTCGAATAAATCATAAACAAATATTTTTTAACTGAGTTTGTGAATCTTCCCACCACTTTTCCCAAAACATAGGTGATAAGGAAGCCTGTAATCATAAGTTTTTGTAGCTTAACATCTACTACAACAAAAGAAAGACATGAAATTAGTAGAAATAAGAAAAACATAGAAATACAGAAGAGGGATTGAAGCCTCTAGGTTGGGCCCAAACCCAAGGGTTGCAACCCTCTAGAACTAGCTCAGATGCAGCTCAATAACAAACTTCTCACTAGCAAAAGATAATAATCTCATACATCACATGAAAGTTAACAATAACAAGGTCAATCCCTGGGCTCAAAAACTACTCCTAGTTGAATAAATAGTTCAAAACTTAATGAGCCTTTCAACTCGTTTATTTATACAAAAGGGTAGCTGATAGCAGCTCCCTTGAAAATAGTAGTGATTCCATCCTTGATCTCACAAATTGTGGATCTTGTCCTCCTTGAGCTTCTCATGCACTTGGAGTTACTCAGCTATTAGTGAATTTGAGCTTTTGAGTGAGGATTTGGTGATCACAAGTCGAGTTAGAGAGTTATGGAGGTGGATAAGCCTCCCTAGATTCCCTCCTAGTTGTCTTCAAGAAGCCCCTGCATAGTAAATGCATTAAAACAACTTCTTTTTCCTGATATTTAATCGCATTAGGCCACATACTATGAAAAATACCATTTACTCTTTTTACTAAACATATTATAACAATAAATGTGAATTAATGTGAGAAAAGCATAGTTTTAAGGCTCAAGGATAGCATAATGAACTTCAAGATAAACCTATTGATGGGACTCATCATAGCTCAAAGAACTTCTTCATCCCAAGTAGCCACACCTCTGCATCCTTTGTTTTCTTCCAATCCCCATTAAATGTATGTGGCCTGGATTTCATGAACTCATCTGTAAAATATCCCCTGTCATTCATCTTGTAAGGATGATAATGATGATGATGATAGTTCTTGTCAGAACAATAACTAGAATAAAAATTGTGTCCATCACCTCTCCTATCTAGAGTATGCAAGAGTCTGCCATCTCTAATCGTGTACTCTTTATTTTACCTATGCCCACCATGATGTCTACTACAATATGGCCCATTAGTCATATCTTCCTACCCATGGTTGATCTAAAGTGGTCCCTATCTCTGCAATTCTGGCAAACTCTAAAGGATTACTACATTGACTTCTACTTGTTTCTCTTGTGCCTAAATGATTCTGTCATTATCTTCTTTGCAACTTCTTATTTCTTCCTTCAAACTTCTCAATGTGTCTACTAAGTTAGAAGAGTTCCCATCACCCCGTTGCTCATATAATCCATAGGGAGAGTCTCGTGAACTGTAGTCTACCATCTTTCTATTCATCTTTGATCTTCTTCTTGCAAACATACTATGTCAAATAAAACAAAAACATAACATAATCAACATACCTCATTATTTCATGGGAGGATATATCGTCTGCAAGACCAACTGTAATATCACAATACATGTATAATCATAATCATAGCAGTATATAAACATCATTTCAACCATTGTCCAGTTATCAATGCATGACCAAACCAACCACATATCATGATCTCATGCACTCAATATATGCATAACAACATATAATCATTAACATACATAACCAATGCATAATTGACATACACTCATGACGACCACAACCAATCAATGACACCATCAACTTTCACATAGCGACAAAACCGCAACCATGACCACCACCATGTATACACAAAAAACACAGAGAAAAAGCATAAAGAACACATATGCAACCGATATGTAAGCATGACCAGCACACTGCCCATCCAGTCCAAATGGTGAACCATGCTCTGATATCACTCCGTGGTATCAAATATTATCCAAAGAGAGTTCAACCTACTCTGATACCACTCTGTAACACGCTCCTCCCACATTTACCAAAACTAACCTATCCATTGGGGTAAACATGTGACAAGAGGATACTATGATGTGAGTCAACTCCCCATGTGTAGTTAAGGAATTACAACTGACAAAACTAAACCAATTTGACCTTCCACACATGCTACAAAATGTTTAGGAGCCAAACAACCTTTCCAAGTGACCAACCCATGAGACAACTTGACATTTTACTGATGTAGACCCTCAACCACTCCCATGACAAGCGAAGCATTCAGCTGAGCCCTTTCGGTCACTCCCACAACAAAGCATGCCAGTGATTGTGGAATTTTTTAGGCAATTCTGAGACAACGACCCTTGATTTTGTCCCACATTTTAAGGGACAGGACTCAGGCCACTTCCCAAAACTTCATGAAACCTTTAGAAATAATAAATAACATTGAAACAAGGTTACTAGTGCAAACATTTGATTAAGTATTTGACCTGACCTCTACAAGCCATGATGGAAATTTTTTCAAACATGTCACAAATATCTAATCTACATGTCATAACAATAGATTTGAGGATGGGGGTCTCATACTTATCTACGATTCATAAAGAAGCATTGATACATTATCACAATAGTTGCATTATCATCTATTAGGTCATATATTCTGTTGTCGCCTTTTGTAAAAAGTGTTCCGGGTGTAAAAAATAGTGCAAAGGAGCAGAGAGGTTTTCAACCATCTTCCAAGCCATAGAAGCACACAAAGCCCAAATTAAACCCTCTCCAAAGTATAGTGCTCTGAACAAGCTTTCCAACTGCACGTGGAAGTCTGAGAATGAACTTATGGATCAAACGTTAGAGCATGTTGAAGTTCTTCCTCTCAAAACTAAAAGACAAAGGGAAAACTTGAAAAATTATATGTATGAGTTCATGTCCATTCGCCACATGTGCAATCAGAAATCGATGATCGGAAGTAGAGGCATATGGTACATTAGAGATCAAAGGTACCTGGCCATGATGAGGCTAATCAGAGGTCCTGACACATTGCAAATCACATATTGAAGGATCAGGCAGCATGGCATTTGGCGCTTTGTGTAGCAGAGGTCCGATATCACAAATCACACATCGAGGATTACACATGAGTCACACTAAGCGCATATCAGCAATCCAATGAGTTTGGGAAAGTTGCAAGTCGGAAATCGATGATCTTCAAGCGACCTCTATTAAGAAATTGTGGGAGAAAGCGTTGATAGTATAAACTACTGGATGAATGCCTTGAAACATTTAACAAAGGAAATGAGTCACAAAACCAGGAGAGGGTTGGCTTTTCCTCTCTCCTATAGAGTGCCACATGGCTAAATATCATTGGTTCTGGTAAAGTCATGTGGTGTCTTACGTGATCATTGCATGGTAGTATGGAGGACACGTGGCATGCAGATTCAACTTTTCAGGTGTAATAAGGGGCCAAAATAAGGCGACATGTGTCACCACTCACAAGGTGACACATGGCAAAGGATGACGTCATCTCGCATATCAGCGATCAACAATTGCAAATAGTGTGATATCAACATTTTAGAGAGGAGAATATCAAGGTTTATTTCGATAAGCATATCAAAGAAACTCTTGATATCGTTGGCCCAAAGTACGATTGAGAGGTGGCATAAGGCTGGTCACATGAACAAATGTGCTTTATGTATCAAAACCAATGGTTGGGAGGAAATGTTAATCAAAGATTTTATAAAATGGAGAGAGGTTATTAAAGGTTTCTATGGGTTCAAGTCTTAGTGTAGGCCCTCCCTCATTCCCTCTCCATGTGGACCAGGCCACATCGCACATAGCATGTCGCAAGTTTTGAGAGTGTGCTAAACGCAATTATGAAATCGCCGATTTCCGAGTTCCAATATTCAACAAGGACCAGGTGGATATATGTTATGGTATTATGGCTTGTACGTTTGGACTGTTATAATGCGGTAATGCTTCAAATAATCAACCCTCCTTCCATCCAAGAATTTAAGCCCCAAAAGGCTTTGGCCTTGAGTCCCTAGGCCCCAATCATGCAATTTCTACGTAAGCCACCGAGGCTAGGCATATTGAAAGGTTTCATTCCCCGTGTATTATCAAGTGATATGCCACATAAAAGTTTTGAATTCATTAAGCTCTAATATTTGGGTCTACAATTTCACCCTCTTGTCACAGAACTTAAAATACCAAAGAAATAGAGTGCAAGGGACTAAGGCAGAGGGGGGAAAAGGAGATTGGCGATCGCAGTTTTATAGATTATGTTAATCTTAAAACCTTCTATATTTGAGCTCTGATACAATTGTATAATTATTTCAAATGGCATGCTAAGTTACGATAGATTTTTAAAGATAGGAATGGTGACAAAAGCATTGGAAGCTGTGCTCAGAAATGGTCATCATGGGTGATCACTCTCGGCTTCTGTAAAAGGGAAGAATTAAAGTTGTTGAGACCAAAAGTGAAAGGGATCCAACGAAGAGTATATTAGGTGTAATGTGGCAGAAACGTGACTGGACCAGAGGCCATCATACGAAGTGGCATGGAGATATTTTTACAATCATCATTCAATTTTCACATGTTTTGTTATTCAGTTGTTTTGTTAGTATGCTATTCTATTTTATTTTAAAGAAAATCATTTTTCTGTTATAATAATTTGAGGTGATAGAGCGTGCATGCAAAGATAGCTAGTTAGGTAGACATCTCGATGCTCAGGCCTCAGATATTTTTGTAACTAATTTTCAAGCCCTCCCTCTCATTATAAAAGGAGGGAAGAAACACTTAAGAAGGGTTCAGAATTTTTGGGATATAATTCTCTCTTATGGGACCTCTTCCTATTTTCCTAAAGGCATGTCTGAAGCTTGTTGTATACTGGTTTTCTTCTAGAGGTTAATACAAAGTTCTAGGTGATTCCAACTTATTACATTTGTAGTAAGTTCTTCTCTCCTTGTTTCTTCATATATGTTTATAATTATTCACAGGTTGCATGTGAAGTAGCAACTAGTTGTATTTCCGTTTAGATGTAGATTCATTTAAATCAAAACATTGATGGAAAATGGTTGTTTCATGGTGTAAATCGAGTCTTTAAAATGCACTCCATGCATCTTATAATTTCACAACACTCTCTTTCACTTGTTTCCCTCTGAGCCTTGATATATAGAATTCTTAGACCTTAATATTTATATGGTGGAATGATCTTCTATTGTCTTCTCCCATTACCTATGTTTCATCAATTTAATTGTTGCACATTCCTAATCTGATTTGGCCACCTCTGAGTTGATTATTTCCTGAGTACTCCTATGTATAAGCTACTTCTTATATTGTACCTTTCTGAATGGTTCTGAATCAAACCTATTTGCATTATTTGTGACAAACCGAAGTGTTGTAAGTCGTTAATATAAATATGTCAAGCACTCTTGAAGATGTTCTAGGCACTAGTCTACAATCAACCCAGAGGCAATATCTAGGAAGCTTTCATATCTCGTAAAGCACTTATGCTAGAGGTGCTAGAAAAAGCAACAACATATTTTTATCACCATTATTGGGGAGTGAATGTGAAATACTTTTCCCTGGGTACAAAAAATATCTACATTCCCTTTTTCAGGTGAGCAAGGGAAGTATGGGTTGAAGATCCATCACCTTGGTGACTCCACTGTCTGAATTCATTTATAAACACGTTGGCAGCTCCATTGTCTATATTTTTATTTGATAATTTCGGATTATAATAGGCCCCATACCCACTCACATATCTCTCAACAAAAAACACCATCTATATCTGACACAGAAATAATAATATTCAGAAGGATTTGGAAAGAAAAGACTCCAAATATTGATGCTACTATATCTTCATTTCCAGAAACCTTCTCATTGAGTTCACAGAAGGTTGTAATTCATTGTTCTAAATTTCCTCCTAGAGTTTTGGTATATCCTCTAGAAAGTGGTCATCTACTCAATACCGCGTCCCTAGAGGTCAAAGAAGAAGTTGAGGAGATAAAATATAAACTCCAAAGCATCCCTACCCATAGTGTGAATAGTTTCTCATTCCACTGTTAGTCAGTTGTCTTACCATTGGTAATAACTCAAGCTCCTCTAGTAATTCAAGCACCACCACCTCTGATCCAAATGGTTGTCCCAGGTTTCTTTTTGAGCAAATATTATCGCTTAAACCTACCTCAAGCTTTAAATTTTATGCAACAAGACTATCTCAAGCTCCTGCCCAGTTATAATGAATAAGTTGATATCATAGCACAGAGACACATAGAAATTTTATGTGCCTTTGTAGAAAATCTGAATGTTGAACACCAAGATGTAGTGTTGAGTCTTTTCATCCAATATTTGGATGGGGAAGTTAGGAAATTGTTTAAATCCTTGCCAAATTATTCCATTAACACTTGGGAAGAAATGGATAACTCCTTTATGTAGAAATTGGGTGAGAAGAGAGACCACATATACATTCTCACTGAGTTTAATGCTATCAAGAAGAAATCTGGTGAGGATATCTCAAATTTTATTAAAAGATTTAATAAATTGTACAACAATATGCTTGCTGAAATCAAACCTCCATAGGTCGCTTCCCGAGTAGTCTTTGCTAGGGCCTTTGATTTAGAATTCAGTTTTACTCTCAGAGAGAGGAAGTCTCCTACCTTAGATCAGATCCAAACTAATTCCCTTGAGGTAAAAGAAAAATTTACCTCCACAAGGAAGTCAGGAAGTAGAACTGACTTTAGAGATAAGAAAAGGGGAAAAGAGGAGGAAACTTCCTCAAGTGGGAGAGAATCCCAAGAATAGAGGATAGAGGATATGGATAAGTTGATAAAGAACTTATCAAGCAAACTAACAAAAATGGAGTTGGAGAATAAAATCCTTCAAAGAAAGAACTTCCAAGCTGCTATTGGGGTTTTAATCCCTAATACAGAAGGCCTCCCATACAGATAATGCAAAGGGAGAGGAAAGAGAAACACGACCACATTCATCCTCCATTGTATATAGAAGATGATCTAGAGGAATTGATACTAGATACAAGTGATGTTCAGGGGAACTTGTATTCCTCTTTCTCTGATGAAGGAAAAGAACTCAGAACATATGAAGAAGAGGAGGAGGAGCTTGATGAAACAATGGATGATGATGAGATCGACAACTACTACAAATATTTCTTTGATTTCATCCAGGCTTAGCTACACAAGAAATACGATTTGCGATCATCTAGAAAGAGATCGAGAGGACAAGATCGGAATGAAGGAACTTCCTTCGAGGAGCCTCCTAAGATTTCTAACAAGGGGAAGGGACCTATACATCCAATTATTCCAAGAAAGAAAGAGTCCTCAAATCTGAATTGCTATAAGCCTGAAGTCATCAAAGAAGGTAAATAATCTCTCCCTACTAGACCCATCCATGAAAAAGAAAAGGAGTTTGTAGAAATTATCACCATGGAGAAAGGCCCTACCATCTTTAACCTTCAGAAAGAGCTTGAGAAAGTCAAGATCTAGTTCCATTGTTCGATCTCTTGAAACAACCCACCTATAAGGCACAAGTCTCTCAGTTTATATTTCCTTCCGCTTCAGCCTAACCATTTGACAATCTAAACATGTAAGAAGAAAGGCTAATGGTAGTCTTTGGACTTCATGTTGATGAAAAAGATCCCTCCACTCCACCTTTTCATGTTACTCTGGTAGTACATGAGCTCCTGCTCCATAATTGCATGTTGGACTCCAGAGCATCTCATAATTTGATGCCATTATTAGCGATGGAGAAACTGGGTCTAGAGATAACTAGACCATGTAAACATATTTATTCTTTTGACTCTAAGAGGGTCAAGTGCTTGGGAATGATCAAGGACCTGGTGGTGAATTGGCCCATATCCCAGTGAAAAGTGTGGTGATGGACATTGTAGTTTCTAACATCCTTACCGAGTTTGGTATGCTTTTGTCCAGGTCTTGGGGATCAAATATCAGAGGTCCCATCAAGCTGGATCTTACTTATGCTACCATTCCTATATTTGGTGGAGAGGAAATGAGACTGTACAAAGAATCCAGATTCATTAAAACAATCACAAGAGTTGATTGCTCAAAAAATGCTCCTGTGTATGGGATAGAAAGGGATGTCTCCTTCTTCATGCTAGAATAAGATGACTTCATTCTAGAAGAAACATTGGTATAACCCGTATTCAAATTAGGCTAACAACTCAAAGGTTGTAGCAAATTCTAGAAGTTGTGTTTTGATGGTGCAAACTCTAAAGAAGCAAATGGAGTAGGGGTATTGTTGATATCCCCAAAAGGTAGCTTGATTCCCCTCTCTTTCAAATTAGAATTTGAGGAAACCAACAATGTGGTAGAGTATGAGGCATTGCTATTAGTCCTGCAAGTAGTGAAGAATCTAAACATTCACTGTCAGACTGTATTTGCAGCCTCAAAATTAGTAGTGAAGCAAATCAAGCACTAGTGACAAAACAAGCACCCATAGCTAAGGGCTTACAAAAATAAGGTTTTGGACTTGATCGAAAACCTATTCTCAGCTTTTTATGTCCAATTCTTTCTGAGGGAAGGAAAGAAAATGGTTGATTCGTTATCTATAGTTGCCAGCAACTTCAAGCCACCAAAAAATCCACTACTCAATATGAAATTGAAGTTAGATACAGACCATCAGTTCCTGACAATGTGAAACACTAGCAAGTGTTTGAGGATGATGAGAAAATAAAGTGCTTCATGGAATTCATTGGGGAATTCTCAAAATCTGTGATTGACCAAGAAGAACAAGAAGTGACAAAAGAACATCCAATTGCATGGGAGGAAAATATTGCATGACATAGAGTTCTGCATCTAAAGGGAAAGGCCATTCCATAGAGTCTATCTCCTTTGGAGATGATATTCAAATCCAACGATGTGGCTTCTAAACTTGCTAAACTAGAAGTTGATGAAAAGGTGGAGGATTGCAACATAGGTTCAGAGGACAAACCCTGGATGATCAAGTTTTCAAAATGGATCCCTCAGTAATACAAACAATGGTAATTAAATCTCTTAAAAACCTATAAATATGATTTTGATTGGTCTTATGATGATTTAAAGACTTTTGATGTAAATGTTATTCAACCTAATATTCCTTTGAAGAATGGTGCGAATCCTTGTAAGCATAAACTCGTACAGATCAATCCCCTCCTACTCCCATCCATTGAGAAGGAAGTGAAGAAATTTCCTTAGGCTAAGATCATTGTACCACTGAGGTACTTAGAATGGGTTGCAAATATGGTCCCTGTTAGGAAGAAGAATGGAGAAATAACACTGTTCATATATTTCAGGAATCTCAACAAATCTTCTTCGAAGGACAACTACCCATTGCCTAAAATGGATCATATTTTACAAAAGATAGTGGTATCTACTCATATGTCTATGAATTGATAGCAGTTCATCCTGATGATCAGAAGAATAATGCATTCACTACACCTTGGGGGACTTTCATGTATGCAAGGATGCCATTCAGCCTTATAAATGCAGGAGAAACTTTCCAAAGGGAAATGGACATAGAATTTGTGGGAGAGCAGGACAAATTTGTGGTGGTTTATCTAGATGATATCACTGTTTTCTCCAAAACAAATGAGGAGCACATTGAACATCTGAAAATCACCTTTGAGAAATGTAGGAAGTATGGGATGTCTCTAAATCCAAAGAAATCCTAGTTTTCTTTGAGCAAAGGTAAGTTGTTGAGGCTCATCGTAGCATAAGAATGGGTAAAGGATCTTAAGCGGTGGAGGCCATCAGTCATATTTCCCTACCAATAAATAAAAAAGAGGTCCAAGTCTTCTTGGGGAGGATTAATTTCTTGAGGATATTTGTGCCTAACTATGTAGAAATAGTGAAAGGCATTATAGATATGTTGAAGAAGGAGAACGAAGTAAAGTGGAGCCAAGATTCCCGACAATCCTTCTCTAGAATCAAGAGATTTTTTGCAGAGGCTCCGGTGTTAGTCAGCCTAGACTATTCAAGGCCATTTTACATATTTTCTTTTGCCTCCCCCCCCCCCCCACCCATATTGTAGCTGCTGTGTTACTACAAAAAAATAAGGAAGGCCATAAGTAGCCTATAGATTTCTTTAGCTAGGTATTGCAGGATGCTGAAGTGAAATATAATATATTAAAAAAATAGGCATATGCTCTAGTCAAAGCTCTGAAGGCTTTCGGAGTTTATGTTTTACACTAAAAAATCATGGCTTATGTCCCAATAACAACTATAATGGACATATTGGTGCAAGGGGACAATGATGGTAAAATGGGTAAGTGAATTGAAAAAATCCAAGAGTATGACATGGAGGTAGAGCCCACTATACTCGTTAATGGATAAGGGTTGGCCTATTGGAGTCTAACTGCCAGGCCTTGGGGATCAACCTTTTAATAGAAGAAGATGAAGAGGGGACATAGCCCATGAATAAGACTACAGTCCAAAAGATTCATATCAAATATGAAACCTTTGCTTGGTATCAGAGTGTCATCCACTATCTCCTATTTTTGAGGTTCCCAACAAAAATGGAAAAATATTGAAAGACTACAACTGGAAGATCACTATGCATAAGATATTGAAAGAAGGGTTCTGTTGGCCAAAATATTCCAAGATGTTCACTCTTATGTTAGGTCTTGTCAGTAGTTTCAAGTGTTTTCTAAAAAGAAGAAATTAGCTGCACTCCCCTTGATCTCTATTTGTATAGAGGAACCCTTCAGGTAATGAGGACTAGACTTCATCAGAGAGATACACCCATCTTCCAGTGGGCAACATAGGTGGAAGCTCACTACCAAAAACTATTTCACTAAGTGGGTAGAAGCAGTCCCAGCTGGGAATGCAACTAACACTATGGTAATGAAATATTTGGATGAGAATATCTTGGCCAGGTTTGGATGTCCTATGAAGATTGTGACTGATAACACCCAGGCTTTTAAGTCTACAAAATTTAGCACCTTTTTTAAAAAATTTAACATCACAATTGGCCACTCTACTACCTAATATCCTCAAGGAAATGGGTTGGCTAAGTCTTCCAATAAAGTAGTGGTGAGAATCCTGAAGAAGACAATTGCAGAAATCTAGAGAAACTAGGATTCTCAACTAAAATATGCACTGTGGTAAAATAGGGTCACTCCAAAAAGTTCTACCTGTAAATCGCCTTTCAATTTGGTCTATGGAAAAGCAGTTGTATTCCCTTTACAGATTTCTATGCCTCTTGCTAATATGATACAAGATGTGGAAGAAGAACCCAACTCCCTGACTAGAAGGATAAATCAATTAGTGGAGCTCTAGGAGACTAGAGAACAGGTAAATAATAGGTTAGACAACTACCAACAAAGAATGAAATCCTTGTTTGATAAGAAATCTAAAGACAAACCTCTCCAACTAGGATATCTAGTTCTGAGGTGGGATGTGAGAAGAGAAGACAAAGGGAAACATGGTAAATTTGATCCCTTATGGTTTGGACCCTTCAAGGTTGCTGAGACTAAAGGAAACAATAATTTTATGCTAGAGAACTTGGAGGGTGAAATGCTTGAGCTTCTTATAAATGGGCAATTCCATAAGCTTTATTTCCAGCATTAAGAGGTTAAGTTCTCACCTATTGTACATACTGGTGAGCCATTGTAAAATATCAGCAATGCTTTCAATTCTTCATATTTCCATTTATTTATTTATATACATGAATAAAATGACTCCATGCCTAATAGATAGAAGGAAACTAGTCTGCAAGCTCTCAACACCTTTCTAGCAAGGCACTATCCCCAGTTAGAGCCAATGTTGTCACCTTCTACAAAATGTGTTCCAGGTGTAAAAAAGAGTACAAAGGAGAAGAAATGTTTTCAGCCATATTCCAAGCCATAGAAGCACACAAAGCCCAAATAATACCCTCTCTAAAGGATAGTTCTTTGAACAAGCTTTCAAACGGTTTGTAGAAGTCCCAGAATGGACTTCTAGATCAAACGTTAGAGAAATTTGAAATTATACCTCTCAAAACCTGAATAGAAAGGGAAAACTTGAAAAATTCTAAGTTTCAGTTCGTGTCCATATGTCATGTGTCCAATCGACAATCAACAATCTGAAGCAGAAGCATATGGTACATCAAAGATCAGAGGTTCTTGGCAGTGATGAGGCTAATTAGAGGTCCCGAAACATCGCAAATCGCATGTCGGAGGATCAAGCAGTGCATCATTGGGCGCTTCATGTATAAGAGCTCTAATATCGCAAATCACACATCGATGATTGCACATCAGTGAAACTAAGCGCATATCAACGATCCAATGAGTCTGTGAAAGTCACAAGTCAAAAATATTCAAGTGACCTCTATTAAGAAATTGTGGGAGAAAGCGCCAATAGTATAAATTGCCAGGAAAATGCCTTGAAACATTTAACAAAGGAAATCAGTCACAAAACCAGAAGAGGGTTGGCCTTTTCTCTCTCCTCTAGAGGGCCACATGGTTGAATATCATTGGTTCTGACATCATCATGACATGGTAGTATAGAGGACACATGGCATGCATATTCGACTTTTTAAGGGGTCATAATGGTATGAAATAGGGTGACATGTGTCACCACTCACAAGGTGACACGTGGCAAAGGATGATTTCATCTCACAGATCTGCGATCGAGGATTGCAAACAATGTGATATCAACATTTCACATCAGGGTTTCTTCCAATATTCATATCAAATAAAATCCTGATATTGTGGACCCAAAGTATGGTGGTTAGGTGGCATAAGGTGGGTCACATGAATATATGTGATTTATGTATCAAAACCAATGGTTGGGCAGAAAAGTTAATCAAAGATTTTATAAATCTAAGAGAGGTTATTAAAGGTTTTTATGGGTTCAAGCCTTGGCATTGGCCCTCCCTCATTCCCTCTCCACGTGGATCGGGCCACATCTCACATCGCATGTCACACGTTTTGGGAGGGTGCACCAAATACAATGTTATGAAACTGCTGATTGTTGAGTTCTGATATTCAAAAGGGCCCAGGCACATATTTGTTATGGTCTTATGGGTTGTAGGTTTGGATTTTTATAATGTAGTAATGCTTCAAATAATCTACCCTCGTTCCATCCAAGGATTTAAGTTGTAAAAGGTTTTGGACTTGAGTCCCTAGACCCCAATTATGCAGTTTCCACCTAAGCCCCCTGGGATAGGCCTATTGAAAGGTTTCAGCCCTACGTATTATCAAGCGGTATACCACATAAAAGTTCCAATTTCATTAGGGTCTAATATTTGGGCCTCCAATTTCACCCTTTTGTCACATAACTTAAAATACCAAAGAAACAGAGCGCAAGGGACTAAAGCAGAGGGGGCTAAAGGAGATCGCCAATCGTAGTTTTATAGAGTCTATTCAACTCAAAACCTCTGATCTCTGAGCTCCAATAGAACTATATAATTGTTTCAAAGGGAATTTTTTGTTCTAATAGATTGTTAAAGAAAGGAAAGGTGACAGGTGAGTTGGAAGCTGTGTCCAGAAATGGTCAACATGGGTGATTGCTCTCACCTTTTGTAAAGGGAAGTTTTAAAGTTGCTGAGATTGAAAGTAACAGGGAACCAACCAAGAGTGTATGAGGTGTAATGTGGCATAAATGTGGTTGGACCAAAGGCTAACAAAGGAAGTGGTGTGGAGATATTTTACAATCATCATTCACTTTTCACACGTTTTGTTATCCAGTTTTTTTTTTTTTTTTTTTTTTTTTTTTTTTTTTTTTTTTTCAGTATGTTATTCTATTTTATTTTAAAGAAAAACATCTTTTTGTTATAATAATTTGAGGTGATCGAGCCTTCACGCCTAGATAGATAGTCAAGCAGACAACTAAATTCTCAGGCCTGAGAAATTTTTGTAATTGATTTTCAATCTCTCCCTCTCCTTATAAAAGGAGGGAAGAAACACTTAAGAAAGGTTCAAATTTTTTGGGAAAGACTTCTCTCTTATGGGACCTTTTCCTATTTTCCTAAAGGCCCGTCTCAAGCTTGTTGTATACTGGTTTTCTTTAAGATATTAATACAAATTTCTAGGTGATTCCAACTTATTAGATTTGCAGTGTGTTCTTCTCTCTTTGTTTCTTCATATATGTTTAAAATTCTTCACATATTGCATGTCAAGTAGCAGCTAGTTATATTTCCCTTCAAATGCAGATTCATTTAAACCAAAACATTGATGGATAATGCCTATTTCATGGTGGAAATTGAGTCTTTAAATAACGCTCCATGCATCTTATTATTTCATAGTATTCTCTTTGACTCATTTCTCTCTAAATCTTGATATATAGAATTCTTAGACCTTAAGATTTATATGATGGACTCCTCTTCTACTGTCTTCTCCATTTACCTATGTTTCAACATTTAAATCGTTGCACATTCCTAATTTTATTTGGCCACCTGTGAGTTGAATATTATTTTTTGAGTACACCTATGTGTAAGCTACTTCTTATATTGTACCTTTATGAATGGTTCTGAATTAAACCCATTTGCATTATTTGTGACAAACCAAAGTGCTACAAGTCTTTAATATAAATATGTCAAACACCCTTTGAGATGTCCTAAGCATTGGTCTAGAATCAACCCAGAGGTTGTTTCTAGGAAGCTTTCATATCTCTTGAAGAACTTGTGATACAGGTGTTAGAAAAGATAACAACATATTCATTGTTCATTTATTTTCTAATGAAAACATAATGGGAGCCATACATAAATTTTCTCATAACACATACTCATAACCAACATATAACCAATAGAAATAACTAGGATATAACAGCCATAAAAGCCACATATAAATAAGTACATTTACACATGTAATACCAAAGGAGAAGGAGATCCTATTAATTAATGCATAAGCCAACTAGGTCCGGGACTTCCATGAACCACCCGACCATAGATTGGCTGAACCAAATATTTCTTTCATCCAATCACCCCTGTGCCATATTCCAAGCATGAATGTGGGGCTCACAACAAAACCAAACAGGGCTTCCCGAGGCCAAACCACCTCAATTCTCATTAATAGAACTAGGTTTTGCCACCATCCCCACTAGATCACTAGAACCTAAACAAGTATGTATGCCTTCAGATCCCTCCACATAACCATGAGGAATTTTTCCATATCAACCTCTCGACTTTACCATGTATCCTGCCATTACCGTTCAAGTGATTCCTAGGCCTACAAGCTCTCCACCCTTTAGGGTTTACCATATATCCCACCATTGCTGGTCAAGGGATTCGTAGGCCCAATCAAGAGTAATCCCCTCTGACCTTTTCCATGTATCCTACCATTCATTGGTCGAGGATTCCTAGGCTTAATCAAGGGTATTCACCTCTGCGTTTTACTGTGTTTCTCTCCATTCACCTGTCAAGGTTTCCTAGGTTCAATCGAGGTGTTCACAACCAGGCTTTACTGTATATCCCATCTTGGGATTCCTAGGCCTTGTGATTAATCCTAAGACCACCCCACTTAGCTTTAAATCCATTTGACAATCCAACTCAACCAAAACATGAGAACACCATCACACCATGGCTATCCAGAAATGGCAAGGCAATGCTAAAATAACAATCACACCTAAAAAGACCCATGTCAATGATAGCAAGAGCACAAAAACACACATGCATGTGCCATGCATGACAAAACTAAGAAGGAAATCACACATGAAAATCGATACCTGCAAGTAATCCCTTTGTAGTTTCTTGATTCTTCTCTTCCTTTCTTGATATTTGCTTCCCTCTTTATTCCTTGTCCTTCCTTTACCTTATTTCCTTCAATGCCTGAGTGCCCCAAGAAATTATCTAAGTTTCCAAGAGTATGAGAGAGAAAGAATAGAGAGAGAGCTCCAAAAATTAACTGACAAAAGGATGTGAACTGATCCTCAGAAGCCTTTTTATTAATGAGGCCTATATTTCCTCGAATTTACATTAATTTCCTTCATTTTCATCCTCACATGCGACCTGTGGTATTTCACCTTCCTTTTCTCCTAATTTCCATTACTTTCATTAAGAAATTTCCAATACATGCCACTTTTCCTTTCCAAAGTCTTTTCCAATGCCTTTTCTAATTTCCTTAGCCATAATAAACCAAATAAACACCCACACTAAGATGTCTTGCCCAACATACAGCTTGGAATATGTCTCTTATGACCTTGGTTATTAATTTTCCTTTATTAACTTTATTACATCTATTTTTTACGAGGGTTGTTACAGAACTCTACCCCTTGGGGAAACACCATCCTCAGTGTTCAATAACACTTAAAACCAACAATAATAATAAAAACAAAAACATATTGTCCATGGAGCTTTATAACCTAGCTTATTGCAGTGTTTACAATGATCAACCTGTTGAGAAGCAACCAACATGAAAACATAAGAATATGGAAACCATAATGACATGACACCCACACCACTTATTTGAGAATTATAACACATCTCATGGTGGTATTTACATCCATATACATATGTACATATACCAAAAATCACACATAAACATATGCCAAAAGCATTCGCTCAAACAAAAAATAGAGAAGGATACATAGGCCACATATTATTTTCCATCTCCCATGTAGCTTCATCGGGCCCAAAGAGCTTCCACTACACTTTAACCTAATCGATTTCTCAGTTAAGGAGCATCAACATATTTCTATGAAAAATACACTGTGGTTCTAGTTGGAATTCTCCTTTTGGCTCCACATGCAATAAAGACCAGTCAATCACATGATCAATGTCTTAAACATATTTCTTAAGAAATGACACATGGAAAGCATCATGGAATTTCATTGTTAGAGGTAGTGTAAGTCGATAGGCTATTTGTACAATCCTTTCAATAATCTTGAAAGGTCCACAAAACTAAGGTTCTAGCTTGGCACATGATCCAATCCTCAAGGATAATTTCTTGGGATTGATGTGCAAGTACACTTTTTCCCCAACCTATAACTCCTTAGACAACTTGTTTTGATATGCATAAATTTTCTTCTTGTCCTGTGTTGCCTTTAAATTCTTCTTGATCACCTACATTTCCTGTTCCATTTCAAGAAACATGTCTGGTCTTATCAAGACTCTGTTCATTGGATCAATCCAACTGATGGGAGTATTACAAATTTTCCCATAGAGTGCCTCAAACAGACTCATCCAAAGAGACTCCTGATACTCATTGTTGTAAGTGATCTCAACTAGTCGAAGATACTCTTCCCACCTTCGCTATTGATGCATCACATACATCCTTAAAATATCCTCCAAAATATTATTGACCCTCTCTTTCTGTCCATATGTCTATAGATGATAAGTTGTACTGAAGGCAAACTTATACCCAAACCTGCAAATAACTCTTCCTAGAACCTAGAGTAAAATTAGAATCCCTGTTTGACATAATCTTCCTTGAAACACCATGCAACCTTACTACATCTATGATTAATATATGTGCTACATCACTAGCTAAATAAGTATACTTCATTGGAATGAAGTGCGCTACCTTTTTCAACTGGTCAACTACAACTGTGATGGAATCATTTTTCCTATATGTCCTTCGCAAACCTGTGATGAAATCCATGGAAATGACCTCCCATTTCCACTCTAGAATCAGAATCTATTGTAGTAAACCACATGGATGCTTACACTCTACAATCTAGCTCTATAGAAATTCCCACTGTAGATCACCTGATAATGTAATAGACTAAAGCAAAACACTTTATCTACTTCTACAAACAATTTAGCGGAAGCTTAATCGAACATGAGCAAAATCAATAAGAACACATATAATTGATAATAAGGAATCAATCACACATAACACATAAGATATAACTTGGGGAAAGCCTCAGCCTAAAACCCCAACTCTATATTATCATACAAGTGGAAGTATAGCCAGTATTACAAAAAGAATCAACTCAAAAGCTATCCTTCTCTCTCTGCAATACCTTTGTTGCTCATAGATAGTCAAAGACCTCTATCTAACTTCTATTATGCCCTCCAAGCCTCCTATTTCTTTGTGCAATTCTGATTGGGGTCCAGTGAAGTCACTTGTGTGAATTGGCCTCTTCACACACTCACTAACCTCTGATCCAACTACACAGTCCTGAAGGAGATAAATCCTCATCATGGATGAGCTTCCTTTATAGGAAAAATATTCATCCAATTGATAGTACACTGTCCCTTCTCTAATCTTAACTGGGTCTCTGTTTGAACTGACATGCATGAGTTATTCACAAGAGAATATTCAGTTATCTGAAGAACAACAGTTATATGCAAGCATGCATTAACTAACTGAACTTACTTAATTTAAACAAACTGTTTAAATCAAATATAACTAGACTTGATTCAGTTAACTGAGCCAACTAATTACAACTCAAATTAGAACTCATCCTTATCTCTTTAATTGATGGATAAATTCCTCAATTAATAGATAAACTGTTGCATGTCCTCACATAGATTTCATGTTTGATTTTTCACAACTAATTAACTCATGGAGAATTAATTAATTTATTTTCAAATAGCTGTTAAGTTCAAATTCAAATTTTACTTCCTATTTCTAGTCCAGGGACTGACTAAAATTGGAATCCATCTTGAAATGCTAAAAATTGCAATTCTAGCACTTCCATTTTTCATTCCCTATTGCCCAATCTAGCACTAGTACCCAAATTGCTATTTTTAGCATTTCTTGTTGCCATTTTCAACACTACCTCTCAACAAGAAAGGCTTCAACTCAAACCCAATCCTGTAACTCTAGAATGTTCTGCATGCAACACTTATACCAAGTGTGATTGCTCCAACAACTCTCAGAACAAAAAAACTCCCCACTATCCTCTATGTTGGGCTAGAAACATACTCTGATGTTGAAGCCCTACCTGCTACTGACAAGTACTCCCTCTCTGACCTCTGAGCTTCTGCAACACTCCATGCATCTCGCACCATTGCACACCTCTTTGTGCCATCTGGTGCAACACTCATTTGCCTCTCGCATTGTTGTAACCTGCTAGCTTTACAAAGTCCTGGGACTCCTGCACTATAGCTCTCTCTGCCACTCCATCCGCATATGTCTCTACCCAATCATTCAGTCCTGCTACTCCTCATCGGTGCTCCTATATCAAAGATGAATCAAGGAGGTGGAGTACCTCAAGGATCCTACCCCTATTCCAACCTTTTTGGGACGATCACTCCACATCGTCCCACCTCCTACTTGGAGGTATGGATGCATGTGATCCCTCTACCCACCTGGCTCGAAATTTCCCCCTACTGGAGGTCTTTGCATGAGTATATGTCTCTACTCAATCTCCTCTCAGCTTCTCTAGTTGTGGTTGCTCCACAACTTCTTGAAGCTGCTTCACCAATTGTGGCTCCTCCACAATTGTCTGAGACTTCTTCTGGCGCTGCATGTTGAGAGGTAATTTACTCTCCCTCTCAACCACCAAGTATCTAACCTTTTCCTTGCTCCTCAAGGCTTTGCATGCATCTTGTACCTCAAGTGCATACAGGTTGTTGGCTAGCACACCAATCCGTTTCCACTTTCCCGCCATCACGAAAGTTTCTGGAAAAAGAGCTAATTTTAAATCAACGATATCTCCCTCATCCGAGCTCCGATTTAACCAATTTTGTTTTTGAATTTGGGTAATTTTCCACAAGGAATCCAAATATGCTATTTGTTTCTAAAAATTTTGTACAAAAATGTTTAGATCTGCTCTAAAAACTCTCGGCCCAAAACTCAAAACTTTGAAATCTCCTCTCAGTATACTGTTCTCCACTTTGACCACCTTTGCTTTGATACCATGTAGATATTTTTCTACAAAACCTCACTATGATGCCATGTAAAATTCCCACTGTAGATCACCTGATAATGCAATAGACTAAAGCAAAACACTTGATCTACTTCTACAGACAATTTAGCGGAAGCTGAATCGAACATGAACAACATCAATAAGAACACATATAACTAATAAGAAGGAATCAATCACACATACCACAGAAGATATAACCCGAGGAAAGCCTCAGCCTAAAACCCCAACTCTGTATTATCATACAAGTGGAGATATAGCTAGTATTACAAAAAGAATCAACTCAAAAGCTATCTTGCTCTCTTTGCAATACCTCTATTGCTCATAGACAATCAAAGGCCTCTATCTAACGTTTGGTCTACCCTCCAAGCCTCCTATTTCTTTGCGCAATTCTGATTGGGGTCCAGTGCAGCCATTTGTGTGAATTGGCCTCTTCACACACTCACTAACCTCTGATCCAACTACGTAATCCTGAAGGAGATAAATAATCATCATGGATGAGCTTCCTTTATAGGAAAAATATTCATCCAACTGATAGTACACTGTCCCTTCTCTGATCTCAACTGGGTCTCTGTCTGAACTGACATGCATGAGTTATTCATGAGAGAATATTTATTTATCTAAAGAACAATAGTTATACGCAAGCATGCATTAACTAACTGAAATTACTTAATTTAAACAAACTATTTAAATCAAATATAACTGGACTTGACTCAGTTAACTAAGCCAACTAATTACAACTCAAATTAGAACTCATCTTTATCTCTTTAACTGATGGATAAATGACTTAACTAATAGATAAACTGTTGCATGTCCTCACATAGACTTCATGTTTTAATTTTCACAACTAATTAACTCATGGAGAATTAATTAATTTATTTTCAAACAATTGTTAAGTTCAAATTCGAATTTTACTTCCTATTTTTAGCCTAGGGACTGACTAAAATTGGAATCCATCCTAAACTGCTAAAAATAGCAATTCTATTTTTAGCACTTCCATTTTTCATTCCCTGTTGCCCAATCTAGCACTGGTACCCAAACTGCTATTTTTAGAAGTGCTATTTTTAGCACTTCTATTTTTAGCATTTCTTGTTGCCATTTTCAACAAGCTCAACCAAAACATGAGAATTCCATCACACCATGGCTATCTGGAAATGGAAAGGCAAGGCTGAAAAACACTATCAGACTAAGAAAAACCCATGCCAATGACAACAAGAGAACCGAAAGACACATGAATGTGCCATGCATGCCAAAACTAGTAAGGAAATCACACATGCAAATCAATACCTGCAAGTAATCTTGTTGTAGCTCCTTGATTCTGATCTTCCTTTCTTAATCTTTGCTTCTCTCTTGATTTCTTGTCCCTCCTTTGCCTTATTTCTTTCAATGCTAGAGTGTCCTAATAAATTCTCTAAGTGTCCAAGAGTATGAGAGAGAGAGAAAATAGAGGGCGAGATCCAAAACTGAATTGACAAAAGTTTGTGAATTGATCCTTAGAAGCCTTTTTATAAAGAGGACTTTATTTTCTTCAATTTCCATTATTTTCCTTCTTTTTCCTCCTCACATGCAACGTGTGACATTCCACCTTCCTTTTCTCCTAATATCCATTATATTCATAAATAAATTTCCAATAAATGCCACTTTGCTTTTCCAAATATTTTGCCAATGCCTTAGATAATTTCCTTAGCCATAGTAAACCAAATCAACACCCACACTAGGATGTCTTGACCAACATTAAGCTTGGAATATGTGTCTCGTGACCTTGGTTATTATTTTTCCTTTATTAACATTATTACATGGATATTTTTACCAGGGTTGTTACATAATCTATATATTAAATCTAACAATGATAATTTATTTATTATTACTTTTTATGTTGACAATGTTGGTCTTTTCTCTTCTCGAGAGTGTATGAAAATAAATCACTTTAGACTGTGGATGAAAAACAACCTCAATGGTAAAAATGACTATTAAACAATGTAGATCTGCAGCAAATGATAGAAACAAAACCTGCCAAAGCCCTAATCTATGCTTTAGAAATAGCTAAACAATAGAATGGAGTAAGAAAATAAGCGTAAGTAACTCCAATAATCCAATGGAAACCAAATGTATAAAGAATATATTTTATTAAACGACACCTGTGAAGGGAAAAAATAATGTTGCTAGTCCCCCTCTATGGGATGGGTTCTTGGCTATCCTCAATGTATTCAGCTTTTGTAGAGTCACTCTCCTCTATAATGTATGAAACCCAACAAACAAAATGTTTGAGCTCAATGAGAACTCAAATGGAAAAGAAAATGGTGTGTGGCAATGATAATAATCAAGGTTACAACAGTGAGTGCAACAATGAAAATGATCAAAAGTGAAGAATGAACGTAAAACCCTCTAATTTATAACATAATATTAGTTTATCCTCAAATAATGGGAAATAATAAAATATTATTAACCAAATTCTAGAATTAACCATTTGGAATATTTTATTATATTTGGTTGGAGGGAAAAAATATTTAAATTGGTTAAATACTTTTATTTAGAAATAATAAATAAATAAATGATTTATTTATCATCTCAAGGAATATGGTTAAGGAGTAACAAATAAATAATGATTTATTTAAGTATTCCTAGGGGATTTATTCAAACGTGACAAGGAATAATAACTAATTAGTGATTAATTAATTATTCCTAGAGAAAAATAAGATAATTAATGATTTATCTATTTATTTCTCATAACTGGGTCAAATATGACAAGGAATATTAGTTAAACAATGGTTTAATTAATGATTCCTAGAAGATGATTAAATAAATAGTGATTTATTTAATTATTCTTCATGTGTTTAACTATAAATAACTTAACAAATGTGGTTTATTAAGTAATTTCTTATAGTAAAAGCAATTTTACTATGGTAAAAATGGCCCTACATGGTGTACATCGATCCATCTACTAAACTATGGGTAGATGATCAATTTTGGGTGATAGCAGATTTCCTCCCAACGCACGAGTGTTAGGAGCAAAATGTATGACCAAAGTACAGTGTAAGGACACAATCACTAGACACCGAAGGGTAGTCAGAGAGAGAGAGAGAGAGAAACCAATGGAGCTAAATCAAAAGAGGATAGTGACAGAGGGGGTGAGACGAAATAACTAATGTAAGTCTCATTTTATTCCGTGGTGCCTAATCTTAGTGAGGTAGGGGAGGAATACCTATACTCGTCGAGATAACTCAGTACAAAAATAATAATGCGCCCAGGAAAATGATACTGAGAAATAAAGTACATGTTAAATGGTACATGACATGCTGGCATAAATGAGCCAAAAAATAATACAATGTGTCCCATATACAAAATGCACTTGGAAAGACATGAGTCAGGAATGAATAAATTAACATCTGAGTACATGAAAAATAATGTCCCTTCCCTCAAAAAATGAGTGGGAGGGAGGGTAGAACAACCAAAGAAGCCCTGCTAAACAGGAAATGGCTCTGCAAAACTGAATGGATCATCTAAAGGAGACATGCATGCTATGAACGCTGCAAGTAGAAGGAACCAAACCCATCAAATCTGCGGAACTACATCTAAGGCTGTAGTAGAATATGAAGTCATCCTGGCATGTGGGGGGATACCTGAAGGGCCACCCCCTCATGAGGTCTAAAAAATCTCATACACACCCTAGAATCACTAGTACAATTTGCTACATCATTGGACCATCAAGTGTATGAATCATGAGCATGAAACAATCAAGTCAAAGGGAAATGATGAGTCCCTTTTCTTGATTCCTAGGCATCGAACAAGAGTGGAAGCTAGAACCAAGATACATTGCTCTCTAGGTCATTCCTTTGGAATAGATGTGCTAACATCGACATAATAGGGCCCTCCATCAGGGAGGCAATGAGGATCCTCAGCTAAGGCATGATTGAAAATATTAATGTCACTGATGGACTGACATCAGGGAAAATGGGGAAAATGGGATTGAGGGACAAACATATGACTTCCATTGTGAGAGCATAAAGTGCATGGTTGACCTAGCAGCAGCTAACTCAACTCTGGAGGGGATGGGGGAGAGTATGACTGAAGGCAAAAATTGGCAACACAGGATGAAGGTAATGAAAATATGGATGGAATACTGTGACATGATACAAAGGGACGCGAAACAGACTCCATGGATGAAAAAGTGACTCATCACGGATGCTCTAAACAAGGGAGACTCGATGATTATACCACAGAGAATAGGCCCGATGGGGACCATGAGAACATGAGAAAATGATGGTTTCTCATCACAAAAATTGACATGTGAGAAAAAAAGTGCCAAGGGAAGGTGGTCCCCAAAGTACACGCATTTCATATGAAGAAATTCGATTTTGAGAGGTGACCAAGTGACCCTTCTTAGAAAAATGGCTTCCAGGTGAAGTGTCAAATAATAAAAAACAAAGAGAGACCCATTAGACTACTCGATGAGAGATTTCCAATGGTGCTAATAGTTTCTCAAACTGAGCTACGGTTTGGTCATAATGTGCGACAAAAAAACTATGGGTTTTCCTATAAAAAGGCATTTTCCCTCCAATTTGAGAGGAGGAGAAGGTCCTAAACCTTATGGAGATCGTAGCTGAAAAAATGACCATCAGAATCAAGATCTGCAACTTTCAGGCAAGTGGCTTACTTGTCTAAATATGGCATTAATGCTTCTTGGAACAATGGTTCCTGTTGAAGAATTAACGAAAGTGGAAAATGAGAATGGACTACTAGAGGAGGTCTAGAATCATCCTCACCCACTAAGTCAAACATGGGAACTATGTGGTAAAGGTTGTATGACATAGAGTAGAATATTTGAAGATATGGTATCAAACGTCTACGATATGCGATGTGAATATGGATCGTCGGAAAGCTCAATAGGACAAACTATCCAAGGAATGGGAGGATAATCGACCATACCTAGATTCGGTGGGATCTAGGTCGAGACTTATCTTAATCAATTGAGAATATGACCAAGGGAAATACATCATGCCACCATGGGATACTTCCCGCAAGCATATGTGATGGAGGGGACTGATTTGGTATGCAAAGGTGGGAATGATGCCTGCTAGCTGGAGGAGTTTGTGGAGAGCCATTGTGTTCTGAATGCTACAAAAAAGGATTCAAGCATCTCGACCCAATTTGGCACGAGATCCTCCAAAGGATGATTAGGAGATGTAGGGGCCTATGTGCTGCCTAATATGATATGGGTGTACCGGATGTATTTAGAGTGTTGGGCTCCAAACACATTGATTTTTATATGTCGATACACAATGTGGCTATGCATATTTTATATGACGATTGTGGTTTGCCATTTGTTTTGGTTATGGCTGTATTTTATGGTATACATGTGATAAATGTCAATCTAGAGTATTTTTTGCAATGGTATCTACATAGTTATGCTGGGCTCTAGGAACATGACTGAAAGTAATGGTTTCAAATTCATGTACCAACAACTTAACTCGTAGATATTTTCTAAGTAGGACTTGCTTATGCACATGATACACACCGTTCAATTGCATGACAAGCAACAAGGAATCTAAACGAACATGAATATGAAGGATGTGATGAGCAAGGGCACTGACTAACAAACCTGTCACTGCATCATATTCAGTTTGGTTATTGGTGGCATATCCAATGCACACGTTGTTATAATGGACTAACGCAGGCAAGGGGATGAAAATGGCCCATGTTGTCAAGGCTAGATTCCTTGAGAAGTGACTTGCACCATCGGCATAACCAATATATAGTGTGAAAGATGGATCCATCTGAAAGGTGTAAAAGACAACAAATGAAATGTTGCAATCTACCTAAATGCATGACATAAATAAATACATGAAAATCAATGGGATATGCTATGGGTAAAATTTCTTGAGGTAGAGTGCATTGCAAGGATTAGGAAGAAGTTGGCGTTCAAAATCCTCTAAGAGATATTCCACCTTATCCAAGTCCTTATGAATGATGTAAGGTCCTAGCCAAAATGATGAATGAGATAACGACGAAGGATACAATCAACACTGCGATGATAAAGGTCATCACCGATGAGAATATAGCGAAGGGCCTGGTATCGGATACATCGTCGATCATCACGAGTAAGATGGGGGGAAAATTTCTGAGTTTGAAAATATGGAGGGAAGTACACACCATGGTGCATATCATCCCAAGGGTAATCAGGGTAGTCATGGCTTCCATGATGTCCTCATCGGAATGGAAGATGGGTGGATAGGAGGAATATTGACTACATTATGCGGTAGTAGTACCTGGTGCATCATCCTAGGAAAGAAGGTTCACATACACATCATCTGATGTGGTATACGACATGCTAGTAGATGGAAGATCTATCACTGTTGAGACTCGAGTTTCTGACAAGGGAGGTTCGACAGAAGCATGCGCAGGAACCTCAGAGAGGTTTTCCTGCAAGGATCTCAAGGATGACGATAGGTAAAGGATATGGACCATGGAGTCCGTCATCTTGACATCAGGGGGAGGGATCACAATAGTAGTACTAGAGTCCCCCTATTCTTGTGTACTAGTGGTACCAAAATCCATAGGGAGAGGAGTAGATGATCCACTACGAGGGCATCGAAGTCACAAAGAACATGGAGGCAATTGCGAAATTCATCAAGAAGAGGGAAACAATGGGAATAATGGCCATAATGATTGCACAAGACACAAGGGTGATTTGTGCACAACGTTTTAAGTCTCTTGGCTGAATTAGGTAATGTAACTTGGAACTTAGGGGTATTAGACTTAGGAAACATTTCATGAATGAAAGGTTTCAGACGAGGAAGTTTAGGAAAATTATAGGTGGCATGCCCAAAAACATTACACAAAGCACAAGGAGGTGTTGACTTTGGAGATTTGGGTGCTGGATGAGCTTGGGGAGCCTTGTCCTTAGGTTCTTTATTCAATGAGGTTGTGGTGGAACTAGAGCAGTGATAGGGGTTGTAGGAACCGGTTGAACCGGGTTCAAAGCATGATATGATCTGGGTTGACTGGGCGGAGTGCTCACTAGGGGAATCAATGTACCATACTGGGATCCCCAAATTCATATTAAGGATATTCAACAAAGCCATGAAAGGGACAGAAAAGATTCAAGGAGGAGGAAACAAGAAATGTATATGTCTTGCAGGGTAATGTCCCGGCAGAACAACACCTGGATGGTTGATACCTGTAGGAATAGTTCCTGGTGGGAAAAAAGGAGAGGCACCCACAAAAATAGGAGGTCTTGAGGGGTGGATCTGGATGGCTCAACTGAGATGGTAATGGTAGGGTGCCGAGGTGCTACCTGTTGACTAGAGGTACTAGACTACTTTTGAGCATCCCGTGACTATTGTAACATGCAAACACTCAAAAATCTAGGCTCAGAGATGGGAGGGGGAGGATTAGGGAAAGCACCCAACAAGGTGGATACTTTGTAGACTTCTGGTGAAACACCAGTGAGAGGGGTGGTAGACTGCTTGACAGACATCGATGAGATAATGGACTCAGGGAAGGCTAAGGATGATAGCTCGTAATATGTCAACTGATCAATAGTGACGATCTTCCCTTCATGGGGGAATCACGTCTTGTGGAAAACTACAGATGCGATGGCTGACATGGCATACGTGTAACTACAACCCAAGAGAATGCTGTAATCTAGAGGGGCATCAATAACCTCAATGTCTACATTGATAGTCTTGCCCGCAAGAGTCACTAGACAATTGTGATACATGTCGAGAGGTTGGGAGGGGTGACTGTCCTAAGCACACAAAGTGATGGTGGATGGGGACAGTTTAGGTGACTTGAGTTGCTTCCAAACAACAGTGGAAATCACGGAGGTGGATTCACCTTTGTCAATAATGCATCGGGAGATGATGGCATTACAAACTTAGACTGGTATCTGGAAAGCAACGGGTGGAGGTAATGGAGGATGTTTTGACGCATCAATAGGAAAGACAATCAAGCGATCATCTAAAGGATCTACTATGCCTAAAGCAATTAGTAGAGCTTTATTTTGAGATGGGCATGACTGGAGAACCTCCAACGTTGACATGGTAGCAGGTGATTGGGCCAAGTCATCGACTATATTTATGTATGGGAAGCTTAGTTAGAAGCCGCGTTATGGCGTAATGGTCCCTTGGGTATCATGGGAATTGACTCAACTTTAGGATGAGGGATTTGTAATGGACCATTTGGTGTCGTGAGAGGCTCAGTAGATGCTTTGGTTTTTGTCTCAGTTGCGAACGAAGATGAGGGCTTGTCGTATTGATGCGACAAAGTTTGCAAGTTGACATCAGAGGTATCGACCTTGTCAAAATTCATCATGAGGATATGGTGTCAGGCGGAAAGAGTCGATAGTGCGGACACAACCAACCTCCCTAGGAGCCTAAGACTCTCTAGTGACAAACAAGACAAAAACGAGCAATCCTTCTCTAAACATGCATTTACTATATAAGAAATCAAGTGTTTAGATCCTACCTGTAATCCAACATTGTTGTAGTAGTCCAGCCTCGCTGATCCGGATGAGCTCCTCCTTCACTTCAAAACCTGCATTCACTAACAATCAAACGATTAAATAGCACTTGATAATCTCATAAAATAAAACATGTTTAACACATAGACCAAGGAGTACATGAAACAACTCATAAATAACAAGTTATTGAGAAGAATGGACTCATTTGCATTAATAGGAAACAAAAGGAACAATTACAACCTGAGCCTTGGTGTTGTGCAAGTCCCTCCCAGGGTCCATCAAGAGTTCTCCTTTACTTTGACAAAGCTCACCCACTTCCAAATAGAACAAGCAAAGATGGCAATCTCTCCTCACAAGCTTCTAAATGGGAGTCCTAATTCCAGCAGCATCTACCCTTAGAAATGTTTAGCTTCCAACCTCCTCTCCTTCTGGCCCAATGCCTGTATTTATAGTGCTCAAGAGGAAGTTAATCAGGTCCACCATCAATGGGATAATCCCCTCTTTGGATGGGATAGCTCCCTTATTGATGGGATAAGTTCCTCTTTGGTAGGGGTACATGAACCATCTGGAGGCGCTCAATACACGTCGAACAACCTTCTAGAATGCTCTAGAAATGACCACAAGTAACTTTTTAAAGATGAAACTTGCGCATTTTGACCTTTACAGGGGCACGCACCTGCCCCTTTACATACAGAGCGTACAAGTACGCAGCTTTTGTGAACATTAGGTGCGTACTCGCAGGTAAGGCCGAGAGAATCTGCGTACCCAGAGATAAACACATTTATAAATACTTTCTCTCTTTTTGGAGTTTGACATGGAGAGCAGAGGCATAAGACTTGCCCAGGAGGATAGCATGACTGTTGATAGAGCCACACCAACTGTAAATAGTCATGGTGACATTTTTTAGTGTAACAGATTGCCCCCTAAAGTGCGAAGCCTGTAGTAGATTAGGGTTTTGTATCATCTAGGAAGGGTGAAGCGCTTTATCATTTCAAGGATTATCTCGTGGAGAGCCTGGTCAGAACCTGCAATTTTCAACACAAAATACATGTATAAGATTATATCATCGTTGAGGTAGGTATTCCCATACTCAGATCAAAACTTTAACTAACAGACTAACTACTGCTCTGATACAAGAATGATTTTGCAGTACATCACAATCGTAGACTTTTGTAGACACAGTATGGACGCAGCCATCTGTTTATAATTGGTCTACTATATAATGAATACAAAACTCCTCATAGCCTGGATGGTGGAAACTAGATCCAGGGTCTTCATTTCTACTTCCGAAACAGGTATGATTCTATCCATGCGAATAAATGAGTTGATGTCGAACATGGTAGAAACCACTTGATTACCAGTCAATGATGTGAGCTGTTAACAAGCGTGAGAGAGACCACCAGTGATGTCAATGGTTCTCAAAGTACCCAGTACAATCCATGACATGTGAATGAATGAGTTGATGTCGAACATTTCACGGAATCCTTCGATCGAAAGTCAATGATGTAAACTGTCGTCAAAGGCGAGAAACCTGCCATTGATGCATGCAGACTTCAAGGTACTGACGATTCCTAGGTCATCTTTCTAGATAATGTGCTGATGTCGATAGAAAGCGACCCGTCGCAGGCAAGCCCACAACACGAAATCATTGTTCAAGTTGAAGAAATGTTGCTGTAAGGACTGACTCAGGGATGGTCAAATGGATGACAAGTATTTTGCATATGAATGGTTTATTTGCAGAGACCTCTTGAACACATAACGACACGACAGATGGCTTGGTGACAATTGACCCAAAGTTGATACCCAGAAATGGTTGAAGACTTTCAAAGTGGTTTTATCAGCTTTAAGGCAAAGGATTTCCCAACCCAGGTGAATGAAACGTGTCGTGTTCAAGAGCAGTGATAAGGTTCTTCTGTAACAAAGGATAACAAATAGGTTCATTCTTCTCTCTTTTCCCCCACCATTTCTGGCAAGTACCTCTTTATTTTTAACAAGCTTGAGGAGGATAACATATGCTTGATTATAAGCTCATCCTTCGGACGAGTCCAACTTAGTTTAGATTCGGACCCTAAGAAGGAGTGGTCCGTTCCTGTTTGTAATCGAACAGGTCCTTTACTGTGAAATTTTAACGAGTCCAGTATAGGAGAAACTCGGCGTTTTTCAATTTTAGAGAGTCTAAAAAAACTAAAGAAGACTCCAAGGTGAACTTTTTCGTAAATTTGTGTCTCCCAAGCCCGAAAAAGTATAAAATAATACCTGAGAGAACCGCTTAGCCTTGCGACCAAGGAGTACTTTCATGATTAATGCCTTTGACCTGAAAAGTAAAAAGCGATCAAGGACACGTCGTTTTATTTCCAGTATCGAGTTTGAAACGACAAAAACCCGGCAATATTTTCCTGTTTTTACGGTCAAAAAAGGGGCTATAAGGGGACCGTCTTTTAAATTCCATTTTTACGAGTGTAAAAGAAACACTCTGCAATCTTTTCATGTTTTAGGAGTCAGAAAAGAGCTTAAAGGTGACTCTAAGGTTTCACTTTTTCATAAGTTTTAACGAGTTCGAAAAAATGATAAAAATGTACTCATGGTTTTCATTTTTTCGTAAGTTTTAATGAGTTTGAAAAAATGATAAAAATGTACTCATATGGCCGACTTTCAATTTAATTTACGAGCAGGAAAAGACGGAAAGAACTCGGCATTTTCATTTGTTTTACGAGAATGAAAGATAGCAAAATAATCTCGGTATTTTCATGAGTTTAACGAGTCTTGAAAATAACGGAAATTGACTCGAGATAGGTTTCATTTTTACAAAAGCTTGAAATAGAGAAAAACTATGCTTCAAAGTAGTTTCATTTTTCACAAGCTTGAAACAGAGAGAAAACTATGCTTTATGCCCCCTAAGCATAACTGCTAGAGCGCATGCCCCCCAGCTTCATTTCATTCAACCAATTGGATGAAATGAAGGTTCAAGACGAGATCATTTGACAGACTCGACCTAAAACTGTAAGAAAATTATGCAAAAACTAACCTAAATATACAACTTAACATTTATGAGATCTAGTCAATCTCTCGACTCAAGTAGAGGAGGATTTGTTTCATTTTTTAACGAGATTGACACAGGAAAAGAACTATGCTCGGATTCAGTTTCATGTTTACGCAAGCTTGAAATGAAAAACTATGCTTGTTATAAGTTCGCATACCCCCAGCATAGTGATGCAAAACGAGGTACATGCCCCCCAAGCTTCATTGCAGTCAATGAGGTGGATGGAATGAAGCTTTACTTTCAAGATCTTGGAAAGACTTGAGGGAGTTGTTCCATTTTTTAGTGAGGTTGACACAGGAAAAGAACTATCCTCAAACCCTTGTTTCATTTTTTAAACGAGCTTGACACAGGATAAGGAACTATGCTCATAACTACTCTATACAATCTACCTAACAAAAACTTTACTCTAGAAAACCTTGATTCATTTTTTAATGAGCTTGACACAAGACAAGGAACTATGCTCATAAAATCCTTGATTCATTTTTTAATGAGCTTGACACAAGACAAGGAACTATGCTCTAAAATCCTTGATTCATTTTTTAATGAGCTTGACACAAGACAAGGAACTATGCTCATAAAATCCTTGATTCATTTTTTAATGAGCTTGACACAAGACAAGGAACTATGCTCTAAAATCCTTGATTCATTTTTTAATGAGCTTGACACAAGACAAGGAACTATGCTGATGACTACTCTCTACAATCTACCTACTTAACCTATCCTTGTTTCATTTTTAACGAGCTTGACACAAGACAAGGAACTATGCTCAAAAAGTTCGCATGCCCCCAGTATAATGATGCAAAGCGAGGTACATGCCCCCCAGGCTTCATTGCATTCAACCAGATGGATGGAATGAAGGTTTACTTTCAATATTTAACTTGAAAAGGGAGTTGTTTCATTTTAAAAAGAGGTTGACACAAGAAAAGAACTATCCTCATACCTGATTCATTTTTTAACGAGGTTGACTCAGTAACAGGAACTATCCTCATACCTGATTCATTTTTTAACGAGGTTGATTCAGTAACAGGAACTATCCTCATACCTGATTCATTTTTAAACGAGGTTGACTCAGTAACAGGAACTATCCTCAAAACCCTACTTTCTACAATCTACCTACTTAACCTAAAATATACCTGATTCATTTTTTAATGAGGTTGACTCAGTAAAAGAACTATCCTCATAACATCCAGTTTCATTTTTTAACGAGGTTGAGATGGGAACAAACTATCCTCGCACTCACTAATTCATTTTTTAACGAGGTTGACACAGTAAAAGTAACTTTCCTCAGACTCCTTGTTTCATTTTTTAACGAGGTTGATACAAGAAAAAACTATCCTCGCTGCATCCAGTTTCATTTTTTAACGAGGTTGACACAGGAACAAAACTATCCTCGCAACCCTGATTCATTTTTTAGCGAGGTTGACTCAGTAACAGGAACTATCCTCAAAACCCTGATTCATTTTTTAGCGAGGTTGACTCAGTAACAGGAACTATCCTCTTGAACACTGATCATGGCTTCCAACTGGAAGAAAGACATGTCAATGGACACACCTTGATCATGGCTTCCAAGAGGTCTTCATCAGAAGGAAGAATACTTCTCTGGAAGGAACACATGTCAAGGGACTCAAAAGGGATAAGAACATCGTGTTCAAGTAATCCCAGAGAGTTTTCCATGTCAATTACCGGATCTAAATCAACAGTGAGAGGCTCACTTACATCGGTAACTGAAAACATGGGACCGGTTGCCACATAATTAACCCGAGGCAGGGTAGATACCACTTTAGAATCAGGAACATTTAGGGGTGTCATATTATTGGTAGTTGAAACAAGACTAGGGAACGAAAGCTGGTCTACAGTCACAATACTGCCATTGTGAGGGAAAGACATCATGCGAAAGAGTGTCGATACGACAGCTTTCATTGCATAAACATAGTCTCGCCCAAGGAGTAAATTGAAATCCAAGGGAACTCGAACTACCATAAGATCAATATAGACAATTTTACCTTCCAAGGTAACAGAAAACTTAGGAAGGATCCCTAAAGGTTCACTAATGGTTCTGTTAAAAGCTTTCAGATTCTGCGTAATAGGCGCAAGCTGAGGGGAACCCAAAGCTTTCCAAATAGTTGAGGATAAAATACTAACAGAAGCACCTTCATCTACCTGAGTACGATGTATGTCCCTACCACCAGCCTTGACAATGATTTGGAAAGGGATGGAGGAAGGAAGACGAGGTTCTGTCAGACTATTCCAATCAAAGGAAAAGACCTCAGTGCTTGGAGGGGGTTCTGTATGAACAGGTGAAATGCCCCTCGGCATAGAAGAATCTGATGTAACAAAAAGAACCTGAGAGGTATGAAGTTCACTCTCCAAAGGGAAAGTGGGATCGACCGAATGTGAAATTGAATCGACCACTTGATCAACTAATAGATCATCAACCTCAGTGACACGAGTTTCACTCTCCAATGGAAGAGTGTGATTGACTGTACTTGAAATTAGATCAATCACTCCGTTAGTCGATGGTAGGTTGGGAGAAAGTTTACGGTAACCAGTTGGAAATTCTTGCTGTGGAACAGTAAGGTTTTCCAACAATGTTGAGACTTCATCCATGTGAGGGCAAATGTGAGTTTGATGACTCCCTTTGCATAACTTACAAGGAAACCCACCTTTACCCTTTTTCCCAGGAACCTGACTATCACTGGTTGATGGATCAACAGAAAGTTGATGAGATTTTTCTGACCAAACTTCCAAGACCTTTGGAATACCAGGACAATTGACAAGGAAGTGGTCACCCTTACAAAGCCTGCAAAGGTATTTGGGTTTACGATGCATGTCGGAGTTTTCCTCAACACCACTAACACTTACAGCCATGGTTGGTTGGTTGACTACTTTCTTATCTTGCTTCTTCTTCTTCTTCTTCTTCTTCCCTTTCTTCTTCTTCTTAGCCTCCTGGTTACTAGCATCAAGGCTTTTACCAGGCGAAGAGGAAGAAATGGAGGAAGAAAAATTAGGCGAAGAAGGTAAAGGGTCAACAGAAGGTTGGTGATGTTGAGATGGTGAACTCTGTTGAGGTGAAGCATCCGGTTGAGATGGAACAATTGGAGTATTTTGGGCCAACGAAGTTGAAAATAACCATATCGGTAAACCTATTGTCAATCCAGGTAATGACAAAGTAGCCATATAAGGAGGACCAACATTTCCAAAGTAAGGAAAAGTACTAGGATTCTCATTAGGAGGGGTTCCTAAGTTGATAAATTCCGGAACATTTGCCATTATATTCAACTTCAGTGAATTTTATTAACAATTTAAAACTAAAATTAACAATTCACAATTCACACCTAACAATTAAAATTCACAATTCACACCTATGGTCTCTAAAAGTAAAAACAAACAAATTAACAGGCGCTATCAAATCTAGGAGTCAAACCATACACAAACAGTAACCTTCCGGACCGAAAACACTAGTTGGGGATGAAATCCAACATCGCAGAATTCAGTACAGAAGTGGCGGGTGGAACAGTTACCCCAGCAACCTGCTTAATGAATAGACTGGACCAAGTTCCTCCACTTTAACCGTCTCGAGTGAAGTGAACCCCCCAGAAAATCCAAGTGAGTCTAGCCGACGTCTGCTCCAAGTACAGTGGGATCTTCCCTCCACCGTCACCTTGGGTAGAACCCTAAAGATAATGGTCACTAAGGTCACCAACAGCAACAAATATACCTGGGGGAACAGTCTACGACCCGATAGCACGCAAGGGCAGAGTAACAAGCTCAATCCCCTTGCCGGCTCCTTGACAATAATCCAAGGTTTACCGACAAGTGACCCCAGGCTCCTCGACAATAATCCGAGGTTTACCGTTTGTAGTACGTGCGTATCTGGTGTCTTTCCCAATGAAGGAGGATTGATCCCCTCACTGGTTCGGACACGGTCTCGTGCTTCTCCTTTAAGAGGAGCTTTCCCAGAGTACAAATGAAACAATTGGATTTATCCTACCACAAGATGAGCTACTTGTTTGGTTTTGCTGTCTTGGAGAGTTAATTACTCTCCTACTCCAAGACACTAGCCTAAGCTATATTGGTGTTTCAGAGCCCTAGAAATGTAAAAATTACTAGATGAATTTTAATTAAGCGTTGTGTTATTAAGGCTGTTATTACTCAAATGGGTAAATGGATATGAAACCAATGGTGTTATGACCCGACTCAACTGAATGCAATCGAATATGATAATGTAATCTTTTTCAATTCGATGAATCCTAACTAAAGTAAGGAGAGAGTTTCCATTCACTTCCAACAATGCAAAAATTGATCACTAAGAGAAAATATAACAAATTCTCTAATGCACTAATTTTATCAAGAAAAACTAATGCAAATAAATTCCAAACCATTTTTTTTATTTTTATTTTTGTGTAAATTCAAATCAAAGAAAACTGATCTAAATCTACAATTGATTTTTCAGAATGTAAACTATGCAATTGTAATCTATGCACAATTCACTTGAAAAGTATGCAAATGTAATCTATGCACATTTTTCATTCATATTCTGAAAATGAGAATTCTAATTATGAAAATGGGATCTATGCAAGAGAATTCTCAAAAACAAGACGATTCTAATGTAATCTAAGAACCAATCAAGTGCAAGTCGAGAAAATTGGGTGAGAGTTCCAAAGATAAAAAAAAAATAAAAACACTCAAAGGCGATTAACACTCATACACAATTTAGCCCCCCCCCCGGCGAATGAGGGGGAATTTTTTTTGCAAAAACAAAAGCAAAAAGATGCAAAATTGTGAAAGGACTGAGAGAAACCTCCAAGTAATGATCAAAGGAAAACAAATCAAGAATTTCTCAAAAAAGAGACTCAAAACACCCAATTGATGAAAGCTTAGAGCAGAAATGCCAATGAAACAAGCCTAGGTGAAGATTTATGGCAGGTAACCAGTGGATCTGGGCAGTAAAAACAAAGTAAAAGCAAAATCTAAAGAGCAAAAAGAAAAAATTGAAATTTTCTCAAAATTGACAGGGGTACGCAGGTCATCTGTTCACACAGGCGCGGGTACGCACTGTGCACAAAGACGCAGTGCGTACAAGTACGCACTGTGTTAAACCCAGAGACTGCGTACTGCTGGCAAAACTAAGAAAAATAAAAAACTAAATCGACTCTAAGCTAACCCACCCAAATACACAGCTAGACAACCAAAAACCAGAAAATAAATGACTTTTCTCAGACCAAAATATCAAATCAAAAAAAACTCAAACACATTCATGGAGTCCCCAGCGGAGTCGCCATTTTGTCAGGCGGAAAGAGTTGATAGTGCGGACACAACCAACCTCCCTAGGAGCCTAAGACTCTCTAGTGACAAACAAGACAAACAAGAGCAATCCTTCTCTAAACATGCATTTACTATATAAGAAATCAAGTGTTTAGATCCTACCTGTAATCCAACGCTGTTGTAGTAGTCCAGCCTCGCTGATCCGGATGAGCTCCTCCTTCACTTCGAAACCTGCATTCACTAACAATCAAACGATTAAATAGCACTTGATAATCTCATAAAATAAAACATGTTTAACACATAGACCAAGGAGTACATGAAACAACTCATAAATAACAAGTTATTGAGAAGAATGGACTCATTTGCATTAATAGGAAACAAAAGGAACAATTACAACCTGAGCCTTGGTGTTGTGCAAGTCCCTCCCAGGGTCCATCAAGAGTTCTCCTTTACTTTGACAAAGCTCACCCACTTCCAAATAGAACAAGCAAAGATGGCAATCTCTCCTCACAAGCTTCTAAATGGGAGTCCTAATTCCAGCAGCATCTACCCTTAGAAATGTTTAGCTTCCAACCTCCTCTCCTTCTGGCCCAATGCCTGTATTTATAGTGCTCAAGAGGAAGTTAATCAGGTCCACCATCAATGGGATAATCCCCTCTTTGGATGGGATAGCTCCCTTATTGATGGGATAAGTTCCTCTTTGGTAGGGGTACATGAACCATCTGGAGGCGCTCAATACACGTCGAACAACCTTCTAGAATGCTCTAGAAATGACCACAAGTAAATTTTTAAAGATGAAACTTGCGCATTTTGACCTTTACAGGGGTACGCACCTGCCCCTTTACATACAGAGCGTACAAGTACGCAGCTTTTGTGAACATTAGGTGCGTACTCGCAAGTAAGGCCGAGAGAATCTGCGTACCCAGAGATAAACACATTTATAAAGACTTTCTCTCTTTTTGGAGTTTGACATGGAGAGCAGAGGCATAAGACTTGCCCAGGAGGATAGCATGACTATTGATAGAGCCACACCAACTGTAAATAGTCATGGTGACATTTTTTAGTGTAACATATGGTAGTCACCAAGACCAAGAGGTTGGGGAGGGTGGGCTACTTGACCTTGCTAAGGTTGAGCAACAACAAATCCTTTCCGAGGGAAAGGATTTGTGAGCACGGTCGGCTGAGATGGTGTGGGATTCTGAGGCGATTGCTGCATGGGCGGTTGACCTCTACAAGCTGCTTGGGATTCCCACATTTGGCGCATCTGGGGTAAGAGGGGACACTTATAAGTATAATGGTCATGTACACCATAACATGCATAAGGCTTGTTCGTATGAATAGCCTTGTTCTTCTTAGGCAAGTTTTCTTCTTGCTGGTTGGTGTTAGGTTGGTTCCCCTAGGGTTCATTAGGTTGATTACCTTGGTTAACCTGGTTACCCTTGTTACCCTTCCCCTTAATATTTTTCTTCAAACTTTTGGGGTTGGTCGCACTCTACTATGCATACACTTGACCTTGACGGGGTGGTGGTTGTTGGGGTGAAGGATGCATGGAAGGCTGTGGCACTAATGCCTGAGGGGCTAGAGCACTTGGCTATGCATAGGTGTAAGATGGTGAGGGGGAAACAGTTTGGTGGACAGGTTGAGTACAAGCTGGCCCTGACATCTGCTGATGTGGTTGGGTAAATGCATAAGATGTGCTTTATCTTGAATACACGTTGCTGGAAAGAGGGGGATAAGTGTTAGAGGAAGTGGTGCCCCCCTGCGGATAACCATAAATATGCTGAGTATATGGTGAAGGATGTGAAATAGATCCAAAGATACTGTCGGCAGTGTGAGATTCCCTCGGTGCATTGGCACCACCAAAACGAGGGAGGTCTGGTATAACGGTATAAACATAAACGGATTGAGCATAAATCAAGTCATATCTCAGAGAAGTCTGGAGAGACTCTTCCTCTTTCTAAGTGAGACGCAACATCTTTGGCAATAGGTACTAAAAGAGTCATAAGAAACCAATCGAGGTAGACACAGTCTTCGAAGGGCGGAGCAAGGCACATGATCCTCCTTCTACGCCATTCCTGGACATGATCGAAAAGATAGGTGACAGAGGACTGATGAAATGCGGTCAAGAGCTCATTACTGGTGTTGTATCGAAGAGGTAACTAAAAATATGAAAGGAATGCCATAGAAAGCATCGCGAAAGTGGAATGAGAAGCGGTGAGCTGGTCAACATACCACTTCATAGCATCTTTAGTGAGTGTGCGTTGGAACAACTGAAAGAAAATGGAGTCATTGGTGATGGAATTAGAAGAACGCCACATATGAAAGGAGCGAACATGATTGGTGGGGTCCTCTCCAGAATTACCCTCAAAATTGGGAATGTCTGAGGGAAGCTTAGTCAGAATAGTTGGCCAACCAGCATCGTGGTGTATAGGGCCATTAATCAACTGGCTAAAATTCGAGAGACTTAACCCAGCCCTAAAAGGTAGCAATGGAGCTGCGAGATGTGATGACCAGAGTAGAAATAAAGCCAACAATAGGTTGGTTTTCTGCACCTGTAGTGGGTCCTAACATGATGACGGTATGCAGTGAAGGAGACTCGGAATTGGATGAGGAATCAGATGAACCATAAGAAGAGTTGGTATGTAGACTCAGGGGATGAATAAATCAAACCCGGAGGGGAGCAGTAATACTTCCAAGTGGAAACTAAGGATGAAGGCTTGAAATTCTTCGTGACAAACACCTTAGTGGTGCAATGGTTACAAGACACAAGTGACATGGAAATGGTGAAGGGAGATAAAAGAAAATGTCTCTGTCTCTGTTTGGGGAGATAAATTCGTTAAGTATATCTTGGATTGGCAGTGTAAACCAAGCACCCTTTGCTTAAGGTGTGCTTGTGTGTGTAAGTGTGTTTATTAATTAAGCCCAGATCGTGTTTGAAAAAAGAAAAATATTGCTGAAATAATGTAAATAAACTAAAATTAAAAACAAAAAATGAACAACAAATCAACTACCTAAAACCCCACCCAAATTGGGTTTTCAAACACTGTGCTAGTTGGTGGAGAAATCAACTAAAAACACACAAAAAAGGATAATAGATGTAACCATTGCTGTGACTGGGGTAAAATGACACTATGCTGTTTGAAAGTGGTGCAGAAACAACAAAAAACCAATGAGGAAAATCATTGCAAAAGATAGGGAGATGGGTGTGAAACCTAGGACAAACTGTGGCACCCTACTGTTACCAGTCCCCCTCTATGGGATGGGTTCTTGGCTATCCTCAATGTTTTCAGCTTTTTTAGATTCTCTCTCCTCTATAATGTATGAAAATCAACAAACAAAATGTTTGAGCTCAATGAGAACTCAAATGGAAAAGAAAATGGTGTGTGACAATGATAATAATCAAGGTTACAACAATGAGTGCAACAATGAAAATGATAAAAAATGAAGAACGAATGTAAAACCCTCTAATTTATAGAAAAATATTAGGTTATCCTCAAATAATGGGAAATAATAAAATATTATTAACCAAATTCTAGAATTAACCATTTGTAATATTTTATTATATTTGGCTGGAGGGAAAACGTATTTAAATTGGTTAAATACTTTTATTTAGAAATAATAAATAAATAAATGATTGATTTATCATCTCAAGGAATATGGTTAAGGAATAATAAAGAAATAATGATTTATTTAAGTATTCCTAGGGGATTTAGTCAAACTTGACAAGGAATAATAACTAATTAATGATTAATTAATTTTTCCTAGAGAAAAATAATATAATTAATTATTTATATATTTATTTCTCATAACTGGGTCAAATATGACAAGGAATATTAGTTAAAAAATGGTTTAATTGATTATTCCTAGAAGATAATTAATTAAATAATGATTTATCTAATTATTCTTTATGGGTTTAACTAGAAATAACTTAACAATTGTGGTTTATTAAGTAATTTCTTATAGCGAAAGCAATTTTACTATGGTAAAATTGACCCTGCATGGTGTACTTCGATCCATCTAGTAAATTATGGCTAGATGATCAATTTTTGGTGATAATAGATGATATTGTTTTTGGAAGTGACACATATTTAATTAGTCAAAAATTTGTAGCAACCATGCAAAATTATTTCGAGATGTTCATGCCCAAATAACTCTCATTGTTTCTTGGGCTGCAAATAGCTCAATTAGACAAAATGTATATTTATCTCTTAGAGAAAGTTCCTCAAGAAAATATTGAAGAAATTTGGAATGGAAGAATTATCTCTTATCAATACCCCTATGGTTACTAGATGGAAGCTCAACAAGGATGGTGAGTCATGAGAGTAAATAAAGTAATGTGTAGGTCAATAATTGGTAGTATTTTGTATCTAATAGCCTCTCGGCCATACATCATGCAATTTGGTGGTGTAGTTTCAAGGTACCAATCTGCCCCAAAACAAAATCATCTCTTATTTTCCAAGAGAAATTTTCAAATATCTAAGAGCTACAATAGATTATGGGCTTTGGTATCCAAAATGTCGAAACTGTTCATTAACAACATACATAGATGTTGATTAGGCTAGAAGCATAGATGACAGGAAAAGCACAAGTGGTGGTGCCTTCTTTCTTCGTAATATTTTAGCGAGCTAGTTTAGCAAAAAGAAAACATATATTTCTCTATCTACAATTGAAGCATAGTACATAGCAGTTGCAACAAGTTGTACTCAATTTATGTAGATGAAACAAACACTAAGGAATTGAAGGTAATGTATAATAAACTTATTCCGATTATATGTGACAATATAAGTGCTATTATTATATCAAAGAATAATGTTCTTCATCCCAAGACTAAGAATATTCTGATCAAGTACCATTTCCTTAGAGAATAGGTAACTGTGCAGATAATGAATTTGGAATATATTCCCACAAAAGAACAAGCTCCTCATATATTTACCAAACCTATAGCTAGAGAACCTTTCCAATATTTTATGAATAAACTAAGAGTGATGTCCCACTCATCACATCAATAGTTTTTCTTACCAGTGGTGCAAGTTATCCACAAAGATATACATGATGATCTAGGGTAAAGTAGACAATCATATTCAATGGTAGTTTTTAGATCAAATGAAAAAATACAAGTTTAGGGGGAGCAATTAATCATGCATCTAGTCAACATCACGATTCACATTTATGGTGGTGTATTAGTCCCAATATTTTTAGTATAATTTTACATCTGGATTAGTACATATCTCAAATTAATCACCCAATATTCATCAACTTGTTGTAAAGTTCATGGGGAGACTAATGAATAGTTTCCCACACCCATCCACAAAAGGAGAGGTAATCTACAACAGTGCATAGATCCACAAATAGAAATCACTTCCAAAGAGTAGTTGAGCCATAGAGCAAGGAACGTTCAACAATAAGCAAAGAATTTGACACTACTTATGTAGTTAGTAGCTACTGGAAACAATGTCATTTGTGGAAATTCTCTTTTCTATTGATGTCAAAGGGCGATAATAAGTTACATAACATTTCAAATCATATTAATGGATAATATGGACAAAAAACAATATGAATTTCCATAATGTGGATATGACTAGGAGTAAATACCATCGATGGGAAAATCTTCGCCATGGCAAGGAATGTTACCAATCCATGATGTTGTCATCAATGAACAATAGTATCTAAGATGTGTTGCAATGTTTAATAAGTGTTTCCATTAATTCCAAAGGGGGATATTTTGAGTAATGGTTGTCCTTGATGTTAAGATAACTCATCAATGTCAATTAGTACATGATTTTTGAATAGCAGTTGTCATTGATGTCAATTCATTCAAGTGGTTCACAATTGTTGAATAGTGGTTGTCATTGATGAAAATTAGTCTCAAGTTAAGAGGGAGTGGCATCAAGTTAGAATAAGTTGGTGTCCATATGGTTGTGTCACATCAAGGTTTTTTCTAGGTAGTCATAGGAAAGAAGATTGATCTCATCAGGTCACTTTGCAAATCACATTAGCACAAGCAAGAGTAGCACAACATACATTCCAAGGATTCCATTGTAATTATAATGGAATCCCTCCATTTATCACACATGTGGCGCTAGACACATATTGATTTTCAAGGATATTCTAGAGGTTACAATACCTTATCACTAATAGATAGTTAAGGATGCAAAAATCAAGAATTGTAGATGACTATTAGGGTATGTAAATTATTATGCTACTAGGAAGAGAGGGGGATTAGATTCTTTAGCATTGTATTTCTTCTATAGTTGAGTAGAGAATATCAGAGTGTGACTTGAGAGCATAAGATAGGGGGAAGAAGGGGAATTTGGAGGTAAAAAGTGGGCATATAAAAAAGTACTAGCAAAATCAAGTTTAAAAGAACTACTGGATTGAAGATGATGATGCCAACCATACGGGGAAATAATTTTGGAGGTAAAGGAATATAAATGCGTTTTAAAATATAGTGTTGACCTATTTCCTTATAAGTTTCCTCATATTTCAAGTGTAGGAATTCATTGGATGGAAAATTGAATTTTACATCCAATGAGTATTGTTGTTACATATTTTTGAAAAACCCATGGTGAATTAAACTAAAAATAGATGAAAAAACATGTCCATTTTCAAGAAACACCATTTTTAAATGTATTTATAGTTTATTTGACTATGGATCTATCAAAACTATGTAGAGTGGGTACTCATTGGCTATATAATTTAATTATGCATCCAACAAGTGCCTACACTTGAAATTTGAGTAAATATGTAAGGAAATAACTAAAAAATATGATTGAAAGAAGTTATTTGTCTCTATTTTGTTTTTAAAATTCATAAATCTTGTTTTATTATTTTCCTTAGCATGTGCATTCTAGACCACAAATTTCCCAAAATGGGGTAGGTTTCATAGAAAATGTTTAGGTTGTAATTCTGTAGGAGCTCCATAATAAGTGCCCCTTTTTTAGTCCTTACATTTCATAATTAAAGAAAATAGAGTAGAGCATTAATATCACCTTTTGGCTAGGATTTCAGATTTTAGACTTTTCAAGATATATTTTTGTTCATTTTTGTGGATGGTGTGTTTATTTACTTGTTATCTCATTTTTCAAATTTTAGCAATTTTCATAAAATTGGGTAAAATATAATGATAAGAAATCTAAAATTAATGAAATAAACCTACATAATAAAAAATTTATAATATTATAGGACACATTGCAAAAAAATATTCCAATATCAAATCCATGGTAGTTTATAGATTGTATTAGTATTAAAGCATTTGTAGAAAGTTTCAGGATGTAGGAATTGGGTTAACAATTCATAGAAACCTGGTTATCAAAGTTGAGTCCATTTATAAAATCCCTTGAGATGTAGTAAAGAGATATTTGCAGGGTTAGAAGATTTTTTTTTACATATCTTGTGATGTGACCCTCCTTATTATGTCTTTAACAAACAATGTTAGAAAATTCAATGGGTTGGTAGCCATATCTCATAAATTGGATTATGTGAGAAAATAGGATATAGAAAAGTCCTAGAAAGGGAGTAAACATAGGATCCCAAGACGGAGAACTCAAGTTCTAGTTTCATCATTTATTCACAACCTTTTTATAAAATCAAAACCAAAGTGGAAATCATGTTGAAAAATGGAAACAAGAAAATCTTGATTTAATTTTCCCTTGAATTAAATTAGCAGAAAATTGTACTTCCACATCACAAGACAACATGAATGAGTTAACTAAGTTAGTTTCACTTAGTTGGCTCAGTTAATTAGATTTGGGGGCCTAGCTTGAGTCATCTAGAGTGGTTCCTAAATTTGAGGAGCCTAGGTTGGGTTTAATTTGAATTGTAATAACTTAATTTAGTTAAACTGAGTTGATGTCAATTAAACTAGTTCCAACTGTTGGAGGAACTAGTAGGAGGTATAGCAATGGGGTAAAACTTCATGTGTTTAACCAATTAACTGATAAATCAGCCATAATTAACTCATGCATGCATGAAATTCTAGTTACCTAGTTGAGATTGGAATTCAAGGGCAATGTACTATGAGTTGTATAATTTTTCGAGTTGTACAGGTGGTGCATGTAGTCAGAGAAGGGCCTATAGGGATTGCACAATTATGGATGAGGAATTTCCATAATTCATAGAGGGTTAATTCCTTGAGGAACAAAATAAAAAAATAGGGAATTGTGTAGGCTTGGATTTGGTTAAGTTTTGACCAATACTTGTCTAGGAAGCAGTGACTTAGATTATACTAGTGCAGAGGTTGCTTGGGCTTGAATATGCAATGTATTTCTTCTCTATTTTTTGACTAATGAAATATAAATAGGAATGGGTTTTGAGCAGTTTCTTTCCCCTTAAATAAATCTCTGAGCATATGTCATTGAATCTTGTCTCGTGTTGTGATTTCTAGATCAATTAATTATTTCCGTTGATGAGCAGAGTAGATTCAAATATTTTGTTTTAGCATATTACATAAGAAGTTTGAATCTATAAGAAATTTCTACATGGTATCAAAGCTAGAATCACAATAGAGAAGAAAATTCAAAGTTTTTATAGGAGGTTTGAATTACAAGATCAGTGTTGCAGTTTTTCTCTAGGACTGAGAAGATGACTTCCACCAGACTCAAGCTCGAGTATGCTCTGGAAGGAACCACATGTCTTTTGGTATGGAAGATTCCTATGCAAGTGGTATTATATGATAACAAGCTACTAGATTACATCAAGGCAGATGTATTTAAATCCCCAGTAGCTGATGCCCAGGATCTCACTTAGTGGAAGAAGGATGTGGCTAAAGTGAGGAGGATCATATTGGAGGGAGTTCGAGATCATATTGTCTCGAATCTCCATGGGAAAGAAACTCCATTCACAATGTGACCATAGGAATTTGGCACTCAAGGAAAAGCTTCAGAGTATCAAGATGAAAAAGAATGACACAATTCCACAGTAACTAAGAAATTTTACACAGTGTCATGATGAACCTGGCGGGGTCGGTGTGACTGTTCCTGAAGATGATTTGGTAGCTCTAGCTCTTTTGAGTCTTCCCAAGAGTTGGTAAAGTTATCAGTATTCCATGAATGGTAGAGACAAACTATTGACTTGGGAGAAGTTATGGTCTGATCTAATGCAAGAAGAAACAAGGCAGGACAACCGAGATAGGACCTCATCCAAATAAGAGGAAGAGAACCTTGCATTAGTCAGCAAAGGAAAGAAATCCAAAGGAAATAATTCCCAAGGTGAGGAGGGAAAGAAGCAATACTTGTCCAACATCTAGTGCTTTCACTGTCATGAATTCAGGCACTATTCCACGAAATTTCCACAGAAGAAGGAAAGAAAGAAGGAGTCTACAGTAGTAGCAATAGGTGAAGATCTAGCTTAACAATTTGAGCTTCATTTTACTCTCATTTCATGCATGGAAAGCACACTAATGGGAAGCATGTGGTATCTCGACAATGGTGCCACATTCCATATGATGGGGAATAGAGTTCTCTTCAGTGACTTGGAGGAGAAAGACCTCAAGCAGAACATTGAGTTTGGATATGATGGGAGGTATAGTGTGACTGATATCAGTACAATTAATTTTTATAGGGACTTTATCTTCCCTCTCAGACTGAAGGATGCGATATTTGTTCCAAGTCTAAAGATGATTCTTGTTTCCATCACGATATTGGAAGATCATGGCTATAGTGTGATATTTAGCAAAGGAAGGGTTTTCCTTGGAGGTTTGTTTGTCAATTTTAGCCTATGAGTCACTATGTGTCATAGTGTAAAATTTTGTATGTAAAAGGAGTCATATGAGATTAGGTCTTGTAAAGGTTTATGTCATAAAGGGTTCTTTGAACCCAAAATTCAAATTTATGAAAGTCTAAAATTCATGAGAAGGTCATAAGGTCATAATTTCAAACTGTACTCATGGAGGGAAAAGGAGTCATTGAGGGTTCAAGGGGTCATTTCATGGGGTTTCATTCATCATAATTCAAATCCATGTCACTTAGGTTCATCTCGTTAGAGTTATTATCAGTCTGTTAGCGGTTTTACTTCTCATACCTCCATGATTTCAAATATCATCATCATGACATGAGAGGACTTGTGGTGGAATAAAATTGAAAAAATACTCAAGTCATTCCTCATTTCTCATCCATCTCAAGAATAATTCAAGCTCTGAAGCAGTCTGAGGCATCGAGAAGGTTGGAGAGGTCGAAAGGAGGTGTTTGAAGCTCAAGTGAAATGGGCGCTATGCATCTTCTATGCAAGTTGGAGTCAATTATCTTTAAGGTCTGCAGGAGTTGAGAAGACTAATTCAAGAGTTATATACAATCACACATACATTTAGAGCCTACCCATTTGATCTATTTTTCCATAGGAGGTGTGAAAACATACAGAGCATGGAGGGCTACTTGGACGTGCTATGAATTTGCTTCTAAATTGATTATTTTTGTCATCATTTTTAAAAGTTTCTTCCGACCAAATGCAGTCAAATTTTGGAAAACAAAAAGTGGTTTTTGTCAATCAAGGACCAAAGGAAAAACACCTCCTTCTGTTACTGCACAGGTATCATAGATTGGAAGACTCAAATGCATCTTTATAGTCTATTTTCTAGTTTTTGGCATTTCTTGTTTTAGTTATGATGTTTGGGTGCATATTTTGAAGATCTGGAGAGGGATTTTTTAAAAATGAGAGAGGTTTATCTCAAGGACACTCATGTATACAAAAAAATCTCTTTGTTTTGCAAAAGTGGTTTCGATTCAAGATATATCAGCTTGTCTTCGAACCCCTATTTTTCTAGAAATTCAGTGCCCTCTGCTGCACAAACATATCAATCAACTCTATTTTGGAAAATTTCAAAATTTGGAGCTTCTAGAATTCATTTTAGTTGTTGGACAAGTGTTGATAATTTAAAATCATGTAGTTTGAGTTGTTAAAAAAAGATGCATTGTTTGGTTGATGTTTCCAAATTATATTAGTCTTAATATAACAATTTATGTTTTTTATGCATAGCAAGTAAAGATGCATTGCATCTAGACCATTCTAATTTTGTGAAGTGAATTTGAATTCCTAATTGTATATAACAATGTAAAGACATGGAAAAGAGTTATAGGGGTTGGAGTGGAAGGGAGATGTTAGGTAAAGTTGACTCAGTATAGAGTAAAATTTGACTAGGGTAATCAATAGTGGTTTTGGGCACATGGTATAGTGTACCTATGGTATTACTACCCATGGTATTGCATTTTGATGGAGCCTATAAAAGGCTGGGAAGACTTCATTGTAAGGTAGGCCTGGGAGGTGAGCGGTGAAGGCTCACTTGGAAATCTTGGCCAGGGTTTTTGCCAAGGAGAATGAAATTTCATTAGGTTGGGTTTTTCCTAGATTTGTGCTTTTCCCGGATATACATGTGTGTTTATGTGTATGTGTATTGTTGCTGGTTATTTTATTATTCATCTCGGTAAATCTCATAATTAATTTATCTCTGTACTGTAAATTCTTATCAAAAGCTAGTCTACATCTTCTGCCATTTTATATCATTCTTCCCAGTTAATAGACGAAGGCACATATAGTTTTGATAGAGATGCTTGTGTCAATGTTTATTGGTATGTGTGTTCCTTTGTGTTCTATTTATAATATATATTTCCATGGTGTAAACATTCTTCATTCTCAACTTGAAAAGAATATCTCATAATTCACTTAGTGCTCTATTTTAGATTAGTTGATCACATGTTTTATCTTTTTCCTCTATGGCAATACAAATTCATCAATATTTTGATGGTCAAATTGTCATCCTTTCTGATGTTGCACTCACCCAGTCACTGCAAGGAAATTTGATTTCATATCAATAAGTTTGTGTATCTTGCCTCTCTTCGAATTTCAACGCATCCCTTATTCACTTGAATAATTAACTATATTGAGCCTATTCGAAGTGGATTTTCCTTCTTTCATTTACCTTCGGACATTAAGCCTAAAACTACCCTTTGATCATCATAGCCAACCTAAGATCTAGAAACATTTAGTCATTTAGTTAATTGAGAGAAAAACACAGTGAGAGAGCCCTCTCCAAGGATAGTTGGGCTAGATCCTAGCCTAAAAGTTGTTTTTGGTTACCTGTAGAATTTCTCTTCTCTGCCTAGGGAAATTTACAAAGTGCTAACATATTGGCGTTGTTGCGAGGGAATGAGAATTCACATTTTCCCCAGGTGTGAACGACAAGGATCAAATATAATTTTTGATGGTGAACAACATTTGGAAATCAAAAGGCTGAGCCATTCACCCGACGACTCCAATCACATTTCAACCTAATCCAAAGACTCCACTACCACATGATTCAGAAATTAGAGTTTTACTGGAAATTCTATTGGATGAAAATGAATTCAACTACAAGGTACGCTCCTTTAAATCGAGATCATATTGTAGGTTTTCCAAATCACATGCCTCATGTAGATTGGAAAACTTATTTTCCAAATTTTAGAGATCATAAAGGAGATGATGTTGCTCTTCACTTGGTTAAATTTCATATGCATGTGCATAGACTTAAGGTTCAATTTCATGAAGACTGCCTGATGAAGAAGTTCATGGCTACCTTTGAGAAAAAAGTGAGATATTAGTATGAAAGCTTTCCAAATTGTTGTTGGGGAAAGTATCCAATACGGAATGACCCTATCCCACTCTAAGGGTGATAGTACCTCAGCAATAATCAAAGCAAAGCTATTCGAGATTACTTCTTTATGAGATGTAAGAGAGGGGAGAAAGAGATCCACTAACCGTTGTCTTCCGCTAATGATTGATCCAATCTTCTCTCTTTACTGCTTGCTCCCAGCTCCTTGCTCTTTCACTGGCCCAGCTACACCAAGATCCTGCAAAATGGAAAGAGAGGGAAACTACAAGAAGCATACATTCATAAATGATTCAAGGATTAGAATAAATCAAATATACAAGCATAACAATACACCATTGAGATACATGCATATAGAAGAACCTCAAATGCTTTATTAATGGAAGAAGTAAAGTTCAGGAAGTGATACAACCATAAAAGGCCCAATCCAGCATCACCTCCCAGTAGAAAGAAATCTCCTCTTCACCTCCTTCAAGCAAATCACCCAATAGTTCTATACTCAAACCAACAACACTTCCTTACATTCACAAGATTCCAGCCTCCTTTAGACCTCATGAGAGAGATCTATATATAGGATTTTTGGAGAAAGGATGAGTCAGCTTGAGCTTGGCATGGAGCTGACTAGTGTCCTCTCCCACTTCAGTTATTCTTCAGTTCTTGAGTCCACTTGGAGGTTCTTGCTTCCACTTGGAGATCTAGACCCTCTTACTCATCACCAGTCGAATTCTCTGATCCAAGTGTCATTTTGGAAGCTTCCTGGGCATTGACACCTTGAGGAATGACTGTGCCACTTGGCCAAACTCGCCCAGCGCAGGTAGCCTTCTTTGCAGTTGACATTCAGCGCAGGTACACAGTGGAGCAGTTGACATTCAGCGCAGATGCTCAGTGGAGCAGTTGACATGATCCAGAATTAGCTTGTTTTTGAGTGTTTTCAGGTGGAGAACTGATATTTAGTGCTGTGGTTTGCTGACCTTGTTCCTCTAGGGGTAGGAGCAACATGTTTAGGGAATTTGGATCCCTTAGATTATTGACATTTCATGCTTCATGCTGTAAGGCACAAAAATTCCTATAACAGTTGCCCCCTAAAGTATGAGGTCGTTTATCGGGTGAAATGCTTTATCAGGAGGATCCGAAGTTCATTCAATCGCTGAGAGGTGACCTGTAATAAAATACAATACAATACATTATTTTTCATTCTGCTTTCATGATCTAGCTGAGGCGGGCATTCCCATGCTCAGCTTTATAAATTCATTTTGGTACATATAACAGACGATCGTCTGATGATAGACTGATAATTCTCTGCTGAAATTATCATCCTTTGAGTAGGATGATCATCTGCTGCAATGATGTACATATCAAATGTCTTTATTTTTCCTGAATATATATCGCAGCCGGATGGATGAAACTAGATCCGGGGTCTTCAAACTCGTTCGATCTTCACTCTAAGTACAAGTCGATCCATGTGAGAATTGCGCTGAAGTCGAACATGGAAAGACATCGCTTGATTACCGGTCAATAATGTAAACCGTTAACAAGCGCGAGAGGAATCACCGATAATGATAATGACCCTCAAGGTACTGCAGTACAATTCACGTGGTGTGAATAAAGGACTTGGCGTCGAACACCACGCAAAATCTTCTGGTCGAAGGTCATTGATGTATACCTGTCGCCCGAAGCGAGAAACTTGCCATTGAGGCATGCAAGCTTCAAAGTACTGAGGGGGGTGTTCCTAGATCAACTTCTTGGATAATGAGCTAAAGTCGACAAGAAGCGATCCGTCAAAGGAGGGCCTTAATGAATCCCACATCAGTGACACGGAACGGAGCTAATGATTTTAGTGGAGGTGAAAACAATCTGTGAAATATGATTCAGGGTGGCGATCATGGGTGGATGAAGGATAATGTATGGCAGTGGATGGGACACGGTCGACTCTTTCTGAACAACATCTCTTGAACATATAACGACATTGATGCGATGGATCGGTAGCATTACCCCAAATGTGGATGGTTTGGCGAAGACCATGGTGATGAGACCGGTGAATGAAACAACCCAACCCGATGTGATACGAAGGAAAAGTGTCATGTTCAAGAGCGACTTGCTACCATTAAAGCTTTGAGGTTCTCCCAATTTTTCCCCAATCATTTCTGACCAGTACCTCTTTATTTTTGTCAAGCTTGAGGAGGATAACATATGCTTGTTCTATAACCTGCCCTTCGGGCAAGCCCATCGCTATGTTTTAACGAGCCTAGCGATAGGGAAACTCGTTCTCGTCTAAAGACAAGTTTGTCGCTATTTAATCATTTTAACGAGTCTAACGACAAGGAAAACTCGGTCCTTTTCATTTTTAGAGAGTCTGAAAAGGTACAGAAAGTTAACTCCAAAATTCCTTTTTCGTCATCTAATCCCTTAAGTCCGAAAAAGTATAAAACAATACAGAAGGGATGAGTTTTCGATAACTTTAACGAGCCGAATAAAACAAGCGCTCGACCTTTTTGTGTAATAATCCCTCAGGTCCAAAAAGATTAAAATCTAGAGGAGGGATAGCTCTTCCGGTCCTTTTAACGAGCTGGAAGGCCAAAACTCGGCAAACTTTTCATATTTTACGAGTCAGATGAAAAGAGCTCAAAGAAGACTCATCTTTTGAGGAACAAGTGATAAACAGGGATAGCAACAGATTCCAAGTACAGGTTGGAATTTTCCAATCACGGCAGTGTCACAAGGATGGCTAAGTGAAATCACTCTTCACAGCTGTTCCTCAAAATAGGTAAACAATCATATGGAGGTGAACGATTGGCCAAATGGAATGGAGGTGGCAGGTGCAAACACGACCAAGGCTTTTTATGGCTAATAAATTTACGATCACAATGGTTATTTACCGGGGTATGTTCATTTTTTAATGAGCTTGAATGCTCAACCTTATGTTTATTTTTTAACGAGCATGAACTATGTACTAAAACTGCTCGGATCTCGCTTTTCTATTTTTTAACGAGCATAAATTCCGCGGTAAAACTGCTCGATATACCAGTCATAAGATAAGAATGTCTCCTGTGAGATAGCTATTTTTTATGGAGCTTTATCTCACGAAGCTATGCTCCTTCTCATCCTTTCTTTATGCAAGTTTGGAAACGGCTAATCCTACGAGTTTAAAGGGTTAGACCTACAGGTTTAAAGGGAGGACCTAAAAATTTAAAAAATAAATAGTCGTCCCTCGCTTGCATTCCAAAAGGTTTGCATGCCCCCAGGTATAAGACAGAGTTTCAAGGTTACCCCTACTTCTTTCCGCCAAAACTTTCGTTTCACCGAGAGAGGCATACCTCTTTCTGGTTACCCAAAGATTGTTTTGTTAACACCATCAAACGAAAACATTTCCTCGGCACTGTCTACCGAAGTAGACAATGGTGAATGACCTTTGTCAAACAAGTAACCTTAACAAAAGAATCCTGTTCTAGAACAACCCCTCTTCCATCCACGGACGGGGTACGGACTAGTCATATTCTTTCGCGGAAATTCTCTCTTATACCCAAGGTTTCCTCTGCCCGAAGCAGACCAGGATGCATGCCCCCTCGGTTCCAGTCCCCTCATTCCGAATCACTCGCACTCATCGGGAAGGAGGACTGGGGGTGGAGACATTTCTTGGGTGAATAGACCATTGAGGGTTGGTATGTGACTATTTGCGATGCGTGATCCCAGAAATGAAAGTTGGTCTACGAGCTTGACCATTCTTCCTTCGTGTGGAAAACACATTACTCTAAAGAGTGAGGAGACTATAGCTCCCATGCAATATATATAGTCTCGTCCAAGGAGTAGGTTATAATCCAAGGGTCCTTGAACGACCATCACGTTCATTTGAACGGTATTCCCTTTCAATGTAACAGGCACATTGGGGAGGATCCCTAATGGTCGACTGGTTCCTTTATCAAAACCCGAGAGATTTCTTATCTCAGGCAAAAGCTCCGGGGAACCCAGTGCTTTCCAAGCAATAGAGGAAAGGATACTCACAGATGCCCCTTCATCAATGATAGTGCCGACCATTACCATTCTATAAATTTGGACTATGATTCTGAATGGTATACTGGCTGGCAACCGGGGTCTGCCTAGTTGGTTCCAATCAAAGGACACAACCAGGTTGCTTGGTGGTGGGATCGAATACACGGCCGGATACGACCCTGACGATGTTCCTTCCTGCGATAAAGGAATGGGCGCATTGCCCTGACGCTCATCAGAGTCTGTGTTGATGAAAAGAATCTGGATGGTGTCATCCTTATTCTCTTCAGTGAGGGTGTCATGTGAAGATGAATCTTCAGTGACGGTGTCATTTGAAGACGAAACCTCCGAAGGCAGAACCGGGTCAACTGCCGTATTGACCTTTGGACTTTCGTCTGGTCTGGATTCAGTAGGTTCATTTTCAATGACTAACACTTCAGCTGACCACTTGAGCGGGCCGGCTGTATTTTCAACCAACGAAGGACTTGGCACGAGTTTTTTGTATCCAGGAGGAAGTCTCAACGGTGAAACCGGGCGATCTTCCAAAACTCTCTTCGCTTCGTCTAAGAAGGGACAACGGTGGATGGCGTGATCGCCTTCACATAGTCTGCAGGGGGATCTTGCTCCCCCTCTTTGTCTTGAACCTTCACTTTCGCTGGTTGACGGTAAGCATTCAACATGGCTATCAGAGGTTGATGCTCCCGAATTGTGCAACCGAGGGGACCAGTCCCTTAGTATCCGGGGAATACAGGGACAATCTCTATGGAAGTGGTCTCCTCTACATATGACACATGGCAATTTAGGCCCGGTCTGTGCTGTATGTGGATTTTTGTCAGATGTCTTTTGCTTGCCCCCAGTCGCCTTAGGCTCCTTCTTCTTCTTCTCTCTCTTCTTCCTCTCCTTCTTCTCCATGGGAGCTTGGCTTTTGCCGGCTCTACCTTGCGAAGATGAAGGATTAAAGGAAGAGTTATAGGAAGTAGAAGGCTGGTGGGCAGCTCTAGACTGATCTAACTGTTGACTCGACTGTTCAGGAACCATGGTGTTCTGAACTACATTGGTTGAGAATAGCCAAATAGGCAGGCCAATTGTCAGTCCTGGAAGCGACAGTGTGGCCATGTGGGGCGCACCAACTTCTCCCCAAGAGGAGAAAGGACTAGGATTTCCATCATGTGGAATTCCTTGGTTGGGGCGTTCCATGTTCTCAACCTACAGATCAACACAGGAATAGGAGGTGATTATGTTCCGTTTAAAATAAATTTTATAACGACGCTTTAGACACAACTTGCTTTTTCACTTTTTAAGAGTCGAGAAAAAGCTAAAGATGACTCTAGTCTCCTTCGATGTTTTAACGAGCCCGAAGTGACAAATGCTCGGATGGACTTTTTCAGTTATAGAGTTTGAAAAAGGCCAAAAGAAACTACTCTGGAGTTCTAGGCAGAGGGTGTGCCAAACTTTTCGCAAAACCACAGAATACGTTTTACGGTACGGGTGGTCGATCTTCGTGAATGTTGTGTTCACTGCATTGCGATCAGTAGGGCGGCCGACACGGTTTCCTATGGATAAAGGCTTTGTTCCTATAGGGGTCTCCCAATATATACGCGACGGTACGTGGGAGCACAAGTCCGTATTGATACTTATCGCTTCACCGTGGAGGAATCACCCAACCACTCAACGCTAAGATATCACGTTTAACGACGCCGGAACACGTCTCTAGCTTAGACCTCTATGTGTTTGCGTTATGTTTCAATGCGTTGTTATGTAAATTCAATTTATTTTAAGGTTGATCTTGTTTAGCAGTTTGCCTTTATGGATCACCATGAGATGTATAGTAACACTCCTAAATGCAGTCTAAGATGATAAGCAAGCTTTTCAATCTTTCAACTTTGAAAATCTTAACTACTGAGGGAAAAGAAAGACATCATCTTTTCACACAGATCATAGAGCACACACTAATGCACTTTTCCCTAAATCAACATGCAAGCTGTCAAAATGCACATGCACAATGCAGGTATTTCTTTTCTCTTTCTTAATGTTGGTGCAATACAAAAAGAAAGCTGTTGTATAAATTCGAATTCAATTTCAAGTGAAAGCAAACAAGCTTGTCCAAAATCAAAAGACACCTTAAGATTTACTTGTTTCGACACTAGAAATATATAAATTCAAACCATATGACGAAAGCAAAAGCTCAATCAGCTATGAACAACAAATAAACTAACTCTTAAGATCAAAACGACACTTATCACAGGTCTCGATCTAAGAGGCCACAGCAAGACTAGTTCACTTTCGTTATGGGAAACTGCAAATGATATAAGAAATACACAAAGAACAAATACAGTTTCTTTATACAACCGAGGCGGAATAGTGGCAAGGAAAGTTGGTTTCAGATAGGTACATTGACTGGTAACAGGCTGCAAAAACAAGGGTGAAAACAGGGCAATAAACAGGAGGGAACCACAGTAGCACTAGGCAAAACTGGTTCAGCGCAGGTGGTACACTGTCAGTTTGACATTCAGCGCAGGTAACCCCTTCGGGAACTGCGCTGAAATGCAGACTGCCTTCACAGTGCTTGCACTGAAGAGATAAACTTGCGTTTTTCTCAGTTTCCGGGTCACAGATTGCTCAAAAATTCACAGTTTTTGGCCAAATCAGAAGCTATCAGTCAAGTACACACTAAGGGATGAAAAGGAGGATGAAAAGATATCACTAAGAGCTATTTAGAGTCCTTGTGGATCAGCTCTTCAAATCATAAACTTGCCCAGAAACTGAGCTAGAGTAGCTGCCCTCTACTTTGCATTTGAAAGATTCAAATGCAGTTTGATTCGGTACTCCCTGTGTTTATGAAATGAATAGCAAAAACACAAACAACCAACAAGATACGATCCCCAGTGGAGTCGCCAATTTGTTGTTGGGAAAAGTATCCAATACGGAATGACCTTATCCCACTCTAAGGGTGATAGTACCTCAGCAACAATCAAAGCAAAGCTATTCGAGATTACTTCTTTATGAGATGTAAGAGAGGGGAGAAAGAGATCCACTAACCATTGTCTTCTGCTAATGATTGATCCAATCTTCTCTCTTTACTACTTGCTCCCAGCTCCTTGCTCTTTCATTGGCCCAGCTACACCAAGATCCTGCAAAATGGCAAGAGAGGGAAACTACAAGAAGCATACATTCATAAATGATTCAAGGATTAGAATAAATCAAATATACAAGCATAACAATACACCATTGAGATACATGCATATAGAAGAACCTCAAATGCTTTATTAATGGAAGAAGTAAAGTTCAGGAAGTGATACAACCATAAAAGGCCCAATCCAGCATCACCTCCCAGCAGAAAGAAATCTCCTCTTCACCTCCTTCAAGCAAATCACCCAATAGTTCTATACTCAAACCAACAGCACTTCCTTACATTCACAAGATTCCAGCCTCCCTTAGACCTCATGAGAGAGATCTATATATAGGATTTTTGGAGAAAGGATGAGTCAGCTTGAGCTTGGCATGGAGCTGACTAGTGTCCTCTCCCACTTCAGTTATTCTTCAGTTCTTGAGTCCACTTGGAGGTTCTTGCTTCCACTTGGAGATCTAGACCCTCTTACTCATCACCAGTCGAATTCTCTGATCCAAGTGTCATTTTGGAAGCTTCCTGGGCATTGACACCTTGAGGAATGACTGTGCCACTTGGCCAAACTCGCCCAGCGCAGGTAGCCTTCTTTGCAGTTGACATTCAGCGCAGGTACACAGTGGAGCAGTTGACATTCAGCGCAGATGCTCAGTGGAGCAGTTGACATGATCCAGAATTAGCTTGTTTTTGAGTGTTTTCAGGTGGAGAACTGATATTTAGTGCTGTGGTTTGCTGACCTTGTTCCTCTAGGGGCAGGAACAACATGTTTAGGGACTTTGGATCCCTTAGATTATTGACATTTCATGCTTCATGTTGTAAGGCACAAAAATGTCTATAACACAAATGGTTGCTTTTATTCTCTTAGATATTTATATGTTGTATTTTATGAGAGATATAAAGAAAATCATCCTTCCTTGTTGTTGGTCTAATATTGTTGCATACATTTTGAAAAAATTATTGAGAATTTGGAATTTTTTTATGAAGGTGATCAATTTATGGATGATGAGATTATAGAAGCTTTTCATGAGAATCCTTTTCAACATTAAGAGGAAATAGAAGAGGTTTGTTGCCATGATATTCAGGTGGATTTCCAGAAAGCAATAGTTTCTCCAAGGGCTGAAAATGAAATAGATCAACATCCTGATGTAGAAAGTTATGATTTGTCTCCTGAGTTTGAAGAAAATTTGTAGCAGTCTTGTTAGTTTTTAAGTGATTAGGAGGAAGAACTAGTAGATTTTAGTAGCCTTGATACACAAGAACATTTCCAACAAATAGTGTTTTCTTCCATGACTAAAGACCAATCAAATTTGCATGATGAAAGCCATGTTACATCTCATGATTTTAATGATGATTTGCAACAATATTGTCAGTTTTCATGTGACCAAAACAGGGATGAAGACAGTGCTTCAAATTTTCCTTCATGTCATTCCTCTACTAAATTTTTCTCTCATGAAAAAGTCTATGAAAATCAGATTTCTGAAATTGTTTGCACGAAAAAATTAGGGAGTGAAATCATTCACAGTGATAGCTACCCAGAATTGTAGGAAAATTATGAAGAAGAGCAGGTTGTTATAAACCCCATAGATGTGGACATTTTTGTTGTTTATAATGTAGCTGCCTCAACTGAATATTTTCATAAACATGTTATTATTTTCCCTGATGCAAATTATAATCCTGATAAACGAGTTGTTTTATTTCATTTCCATGAAGATCTTGCATTGGACAATGTAGAACAACTAGCAACGGAAAATGAAGGGAGTTCTTGTTTCTTTGTTCACTTTCAAGATAGGGTAACGATTAAAATTATTGAAGATCCTTTTACCCATTTGTTGCAGTCGATCGAACAGAAGAATGTTGTGGAATTTATGGATCATGAGCAGATGTTCAGTGGAAAGTTTGAGTTGCCATTTTCTAAATTTTTCTTTATGCCTGGTGGAGTTGAATACAAGCATAATTCAAGTAGTAATTTTCTTGATTGGTAACAATGGAAGGATCATTACACATGATTTTATATTTATCTTCAGGAAGTGTGGACAACTATCATGAAATTTTGAAGCCCGAGGAGAAGGCCCTAAGACTTTGGTGATGTGTTGCCAAATTTCTTATTTCCTTTAAAGTTTTCAGCTTTGTAATCAATCAATCATTTTAGTTTTAGTATTTTTGTGTTTGAATCCATTGCCTAATGGTTAGGTTACTAGTATATAGGTTTCTTGGCACCTCATGGGGAGGCTACCATCCCCATTGGAGCCAATGTTAGGATCCAGTAGTCTAGGAATCAAAGTGTTTTTCTATATTACTATTTCATTTTGGAGGTCTATTGATCAATTTTAGCCTATGAGTCACTATGTGTCATAATCTAAATTTTTGTATGTAAAAAGAGTCATATGAGATTAGGTCTTGCAAAGGTTCATGTCATAAAGGGGTCTTTGAACCCAAAATTGAAATTTGTGAAAGTCTCAAATTCATGAGAGGCTCAGAAGGTCATAATTTCAAAATTCTACTCATGGAGGGAAAATGAGTCATTGAGGGTTCCTGGGGTCATTTAATGGGGTTTCATTCATCATAATTGAAATCCATGTCAGTTAGATTTAGTTAGATAGAGTTATGATGGATCTGTTAGTGGTTTATGATTTTCATACCTCCATGATTTCAAATTTCTTCATCATGACATGAGAGGGCTTGTGGTGGCATAAAAATAAAAAAAATTGCAAGTCGTTCCTCATTTCTCATTCATCTGAAGAATAATTTGAGCTCTGAAGTAGCCCGAGGCTCCATGATGGTTGTAAAGGTCAAAGGGACGTGTTTCAAGGAAAGGTGAAATAGGCGTGATGCATCTGCTACGCAAGTTGGAGTCAACTATCTTGAAGGTCTGAAGGCATTCAAAAGAATACTTCAAGAGTTATACACAATCACATAGAAATTTCAAGCCTACCCATTTGATCCATTTTTCTATAGGAGGTGTGCAAACATACAACGCATGGAGGGCTACTTGGACTTGCTACGAATTTGTTGTGAAATTGAATGTTTTTGTCATCATTTTCAAAAGTTGATTTCGACCAAATAGAGATAAATTTTGGAAAACAAAAAGTGGATTTTATCAATAATCGACCAAAGAAAAACAACCTCCTTCCATTTCTACACAGGTGTCATAGATTGGAAGATTCAAATGCATCTTTACAGTCTATTTTTCATGTTTTGGCATTTCCTTGTTTAGTTATGATGTTTGGGTTAATATTTTGAGGAGTAGGAGAGGAATGTTTGAAAATGGAGAAAGGTTTATCTCAAGTACAATCGCGTCTACAAAGACCTTTCTCCATTTTGCAACAACAGTCTTGATTCAAGATATATGACCTCATTGTTGAACCTTATTTTTTCATATATTTGGTGCCCTCTGCTGCACCACTGTTGCACAAACATATCAGTCAACTCTATTTTTGAAAATTTTGAAATTTGGAGCTTCTAGAAGTCATTTTAGTTGTTGGATAAGTGTTGATAAGTTAAAATCATGTAGTTTGAGTTGTTAAAAAGGATGCATTGTTTGGTTGATGTTTTGAAATTATATTAGCCTTGATATAACAGTTTCTTATTTTTTTGGATAGCGAGTAAAGATGCATTCCATCTGGAATATTCTACTTTTGTCAAGTGAATTCAAATTCCTCATTTTATATAACGATGTAAAGACATGGAAAATAGTTTTGGGGTTTGGATTGGAAGGAGGCTAGTATACATCTTCTGCAATTTTGTATAATTCCAAGTGAATAAAAGAAGGCAAATGTAGTTTTGATAGAGATACTTGTGTCGCGGTTTATTGGTATGTGTGTTCCTTTGTGTTCTATTTATAATATATATTTACATGGTGTAAACATTCTTCATGCACAACTTGAAATTAAAATCTCATAATTCACTTGGTGCTCTGTTTTAGATCAGCTGATCATATCTGTTATCTTTTTCCTCTATGGAAATATGAATTCATTATTTTGATGCTCTAATTGCTATAATTTTTTATGATGAAATCACCCATTCACTACAAGGAAATTTGATTTGATATTAATAATTCTATGTATATTGCCTCTATTCAAATTTCATCACATCCCTTATTCACTTGAATAATTAACTATACTGAGCCTATTCAAAGTGGACCTTCCTTATTTCACTTATTTTCAAACATCAATCCTAAACCTACCCTTTGATCATCATAAACAACCTAAGATCTAGAAAATTTTAGTCATTTAGTTGATTGAGAGAAGAACACAGTGAGAGAGCCCTCTCCAAGGCTAGTAGGGTTTGATCCTAGCCTAAAATTCGTTTGTGGTTACCTATGGAGTTTGGCTTCTTTTCCTAGGGAAATTTACAGAGTGCTACAAGGAGGAACTAGTAGGAGGTCTAGCATTGGGGTGCAACTTCATGTGTTCAACCAGTTAACTGATAAATAAGCAAAAATAACTCATGCATTCATGAAATCTGAGTTACCCAGTTGAGATTAGAGTTCAAGGGTAGTGTACTATCAGTTGTATAATTTTGAGTTGTACAGGTGGTGCATGAAGTCAGAGAAGGGCCTATAGGGATTGTGTAGTTATGGATGAGGAATTTCCCTAATTAATAGGGGTCTAATTCCTTGAGGAACAATGCAAGTAAATAGGGACTTTGACAGGCTTGGATTTTGTTAAGTATTGACTATAGTTTGTCTAGGAAGTAGTGAGATAGATTATACTAGTGCAGAGGTTTCTCAAGCTCTAACAAGAATTACATTTCTTCTTTATTTTCAGACTAATGCAGTAGAGATAGGAAGGGTTTTGAGCAGTTCATTTTCCCTTAGATAAATCTCTATGCATATGTGATTGAATCTTGTCTCATGTTTATGTTGTGATCTCTCAATCGATTAATTATTTATGCTAACGAGTAGAGTAGACTCAAGTCTTTTTTTAGCATATTACATAAGTAGTTTGAATCTACTAGGAATTTCTACAAATCAAGGCCTACAAATGTGATATTAATGTTGTTAAGTCAAATCATTAGTTGTAACAATTATAAGCATATTTTATTGTACCTCATAATATTGATGAAGAGTAGAAAATTTCATTTACTTAAATAAAGGTAGAGGGTCATGCACTAATTTGGAGCAAGGACACATAAATAAATTTAATCAAGAGCGTGGTTAACCAAGAGTTGAATATGAGAACTCTCACCAAGTCCTAGTTCTATTCTACTGGGTATGTATAGCACCATTGAATCCATTGGTGATCCATGTGGATAATAGTGGTCATCCACCTCTTCCATATACTCAACGGTTCTCCATATTCTTCAAAATTTCTCAATATATTTTTGAGTCCTAAAATTGTAGACCCGTTTTGAGACCCTAAATGATGTTTTCTAGCCATTCAGGGAGTTAGAAGTTGTTGAATTTAGGCTTCTGTGATCCATATCAAGTTTTTTGAGAATATTTTTCGGCGTAAATCACATTCGAATGTAATTGTCTAAAAAGGATTAATAATAATTTTATTTTTACGTTGTGGTTCATGGACAATGGGTGGCTATTATATCCATGGGAAAATCTGGGTAGATCAACCCCAAAGGAATATTTTAAAGCCTGTCGGCTAGACTAGCAGGGCCTAACCCCAAAGGCATCGAGGAGAATTGACCCTGTGACCTCTTGATCAGCAAGGCACTTAAGTATGGGGACTTGCCCAATTGAGAAATGCATTCGAATGTGATTTATGCTGAAAAATATTCTCAAAAATGAGTTAGAAGTTGTCGTCGTATTTCTTGGCTACAGTCAAAATTTGCAATTTTTGGATAATTATTTCCAACAAGATATTGTGCACCGAAAATGGACATTATACATAAAATTTGCACCCCCAAGAAATTGACATTCCAACTAAACACCTTGTGGCTTATAAACCTTATAGGAATTCATCTTCTAGGGTTACTGATTTTGGACACCTAGGGATTTTTTTATGTTAAAAGGCCATTCTTTCTTCCTCTTCTATTAAATTTTACAAATGAGTATAACCACGATCTTTGTCTCTTCAGAGATAAGATGCCACCATTCTAGATAATTTGTGTTCTACACTACCTTACTATTTCATTTATTACTAGAAGTTTTTATTCCACTATATTACTATTCTCTATACTATATTTCTCTTGATGCATGTGTTCCATTTCCTTTCCTTCCTTTTATTTAATTCCTTATATGACCTAGATTGGTGATATTAGAGCAATCCTCTCATTGTTTCTTAGTGCATGTCCTCAATGAGGTTAGGGTATAAAGAGTTGGGTCTTGAGCTAGTTTCACCTATGAATGATTTCTCTTTCCATCACAAGCTCCCTTCCATGGTAGAAGAAAAGTGAGATGATGGAGTAGTATATATTATCAAATTGTTTCTTAAGGAAGCAATCACACCACAAAGGAATAAGATGATTGACATTTTTTCCTAGATCCTTTAATGACCACTAACAGCTATTAAGGTACCTTCAATAAGCAACAATTTTGGAGGTGTGACAATCTTCAAGGTAAAAATCAACTTTGATATTCCTTTATTTAAAGGCCATACAGATGCACTCTTTTTGAAGAAATAGTAAAATATCTTAGAGGGATATTACTTTGTCCAAAAAAGAAATTTCTTCCCTTGATGGGAAGGTTATTGGTAAAAACAAATAGAAGATGTGTCTATGATATTTAGGATAGGACCCACTCAGGAAGTTTTTATTGATTCCCTCACGGAGGAATTCTACCTTATATGGAACTATGATGAATAATACTTGAGATGTAAAACTTTTCAATAGGAGAGAGACTAGATGGTTTTGGCATACACCAATATTTTCTGTACCTTGTGCTCATATGTGGGTTTTCGAGACTCCAAGTGGCACCTAGTTTTGAAGTATTATAGTGGCTAGTATCCAAATGGAGATGTAATTATTGGAAATTTCCTTGCTATAGGTTGCTTATTGATATTCTATTAAAATGAAGAAGTTATTTAATTAGGGGAATAATTTGAATTTTGGGTTTACTAATCCATTGCATCATAAGCTTGGAAAATGAAACCCAATCTTGTATAATAAGGAACATAGCAAGGAGATACAACCTTAAGAAAACAAACCCAAGTTGCAAGCAGTGAAGGGTAATGGGAAGTTGAAGAAGGACACTAGAAGGTGGTGTGAGTTCTAAAAAAGCCACTATCACAACACTAATGAGTAGTAGGATCAAGAAGAACTTGATTTTTGCCAACATCACTAATAGATTAAAGATGCTAATAGTGCAACACACAAACATGTAGAATAATTGTTGGTTGATCCAACAATGCAACATCTATGTTACCTAGAAAGGGTACCATGTCAATTTCTTCAAATATGTGGTACTGCCTGATGTTTTCCCGCTCAATAGTTGTCGTCTTCCTGTAGGAAATCCTTATATGTGGAAATGTCATGTTGTTTATGAGTCCCATTCTTATGGTGTCACTGCTACTCTAGGAGGTTAGATTTATAAGGTACAAATCATAGTTACAACTACTGAAATTTCATTTATGATTGCAAAATAGAGAAAAACTGTAATTTCTCATATTTTAAAGCTTTTCATCTTGATGATTTGTTTAAAATGTGAAGGGAATGTCACTATGACTACCATAGGCATATCATGGGGCTCTCTACACAATATAATTAGATGGATAATATTGTAGAAACATATAAGGATATCTTCACTTCACCTATGGATATGCCTCTCCATTTCTAGGTCAAACATTGAGTTGACTTGATACTTAGTACTCCTTTATGTAATGGCCCAATATAGAGATTCTATTTTCTGGGGAATGCAGAAAATAAACCTTAAATTCACGAGCACATCCAAAAGGTACCAATTTTATGAGGAACATATGTATCATCACATAGATTGATGATCTTCTTAATCAGCTCAAGGGTGCTAATTTATTTAGTAATATTCATCTAAATTCATGTTATCACCAAGTTCCAATTGAAAAACTAATGTATGGAAGAAATATTCACATCTAAGGTATTTTTGAGTGGTTGATCATGCCTATTGGTTTGACTAATGCTATTGAAAAATTCATGAACATGATGGATGATATCTTGTGACCATTAACAAACTATTTTTTGATCATGTATTTCGATGACATCGTCATCTTCAACATGGCCTAGGAAAAACATTTTAAGCACATTAAACAAGTCCTGAGCACCTTGTGTCAACACAATATATATATATATATATATATATATATATATATATATATATATATACATATATATATATATATATATATACATATATACATATATATATATATACATATATACATATATATATATATACATATATACATATATATATATATATATATATATATATATATATATATATATATATATATATATATATATATATATATATATATATATATATATATATATATATATATATATATATATATATATATATATATATATATATATATATATATACATATATACATATATATATATATATATATATATATATATATATATATATATATATATATATATATATATATATATATATATATATTCTCATTTGGCATGTAGAGAATTTAGTATTATGGATACATCATAGATCATGGATAGATATGGGAAGCATTTGGACCCACGTATGATCTAATTCATCTAGGATTGGTTAGTTCCACTGAATCTGATAGAGCTCTACAAATTATTATTCCTTTCCAACTTCTATAAAAATTTTATGTTGAGGTTCACTCATATCACATTGCCTTAAGTCAAGTGACCAAGGGTGGAGCTAAATGAATTATATATATATATATATATATATATATATATATATATATATATATATATATATATATATATATATATATATATATGTATATTTTCTCATTTGGCATGTAGATAATTTATTATTATGGATACATCATAGATCATGGATAGATATGGGAAGCATTTGGACCTACTCAGGATCTAATTCATCTAGGATTGGTTAGTTCCACTAACTCTGATAGAGCTCTAAAAATTATTATTCCTTTCCAACTTCTATCAAAATTTTATGTTGAGGTTCACTCATAACACATTTCCTTAAGTCAAGTGACCAAGGGTGGAGCTAAATGAATTTTTTCCTCACATGTCTCACAAAAAAATGTACTTGATGATCTAGAGCACTACCTCTGCTTCACACTAGTCCTTGCATTAATATGCATGAAACATGCATTTGATATTGGGGAAGCTACTTCTAACTTTGTGATCAGTTCAATCCTCATTTAATAGGGACATGTAGTGACCTATCATAGTGAAAAACTCTTAAATATTATTCACATATAACTCAACTATGATAAGGAGATATACACCATCATGCAGGCATGGTGAAAGTGGAAGAATTATATCTAAAGAAGGATATGACCGTACAAACTAATCACATTCCTATACAATTCATGAAGACACAAGGAACGCTATAGACTTAATTCCATTAGAAATGTTCCATCTCCCTACAACAATTCCATTCAAACATCAAGTACAATAAAGGAAACACTAACCATGTTGTAGATTTCCATAGTAGGCCCCTGATTGTGGTGCTAACCATAGTTTTTAACTCCTATGGGTTCAATAAATTTATATGGATACAATTATTAAAAAACAACTTTAAATTCACCACTATGTATCAAACGTTAATTGTAGGAAAACGAGTTCTAAACTTCCATCTCAAGGATGCACTCTTTTTCTACCTAGACCACCTTTATGTTCCTTCAAGTGAGCATACTGTGTTTATTTGGTAGGAACATTATAGTTGGGTGGAAAGGAATTTTAGTGTGGACAAGAAAATAATAGTAATTTAGAAGTATTTATATTGGCTAATTCTTTGTGAGGACATCAGTCGATATAGTATATCGTGCATTGTATATGCCATTGCTAAACCATCCATCAAGGAGTGTGGAATGTACACTCCTATGAATACCTTAGACAAGCCCTGGGAGTCATTCTCTATGGATTACATGTTTCTTTTTCCCTCCACCAACAAAGGTAGTGACTATGTGCTTGTGGTTATTAATTGGTTCTCTAGATGGTCATTTTGGCACCATTCAATAAGAGCATCATAGTCAGAAGCCATTGTTAAACTATTCTTTGAGCATGCTTGGGTTAATTTTGGGCTACCTCAAACCATTATTTAAATTAGGGACAATAGATTCTTTAGTACCTTTGGTACACTCTATGGTCTATAATGGATACCAAGTTGACCAAATTAACTTCCTTTTGCCCACAAATAGATGGACAAATAGAAGTGGTCAATAGGGTGATTATGCATATCATACACACGTGTAATTCCAAGAATCTTCATACATGGGATGAAAGAATCCTATATGATAAACATAGATATAACAATCCCTCCATGGCTCTATTGGCCATAATCCCTTTCATATGTGCTTAGGTTTCTAGCCACTGACCCACATTATTGTATCTCTATTGATTTCACCTTCATCATTAGATTCCTCCCCATGATTAGGATGATGTAGGTATAGTAGCCAACTTTGTTGAAATGATGAACATTGGGTTCTACACAAGTTTCGAGTTGGTGATAAGGTGTGGTTGCATTTATAAAAGAAGCACCTCATAAGGCCCTATAGGATGGTTAGACCACTATGGCATTAAAAAATCATATATTATATCAATGAAAATTATTTTGAATTGGATATTCTTCCATTCCCTAGCTTGCACCCAAACATCTAATGTCGAGCTTCTTTGACCATATTTTGCACCTCCATTGTACAGAGGTGGTTGAGTAGATAGCCACCATCAAACTCAATCATGACTGCATTGAATAGATGTAGTGGATTCGATCATGGATGATAAGATAATGGATACCTACTAGGAGAACATACAACTCTAGTAGGTTGTCAAATCATGATAACGTATTCACCAAGGTAAGTTTCTCACCAAGACCCAAATCTAGTATACGTTTCCCCACTTGATGAGGGAACTTGTAATAATGGAGACCATTACTTCCTGAGTGGGGATGAATGATCTAGGTAGATGTTAGTGGCCATCCACCCCTTCCACTAACACAATGGTTCTCTATATTCTTCGTAATTTTTATGTCCCAAATCTCTAGGGTCATTTTGAGGCACTAGGAAATGATTTTTTACCATTTTGGGAGGAAATAGTTGCTATGGAATACCATGCATCCAACCAAAATATGTAAATATTTATTTCCAATGAGCTATTGTGTTCCCCAAATGAATATTGTATGCAAAACTTGCACCTTTAGGAAGTTGATGTGCCAACTAACCACCTTGGTTCCCACAAACCTTTTGGGACTTCGTCTTCTAGGGTTAGGGTCTTTTTTTACGGTGTTGGATGATGCCAACATTGTAAGGGGATCTCCACAATGTGAAGTCCCAATTAGATCTCACACCATTTGGTGTAGGAGTCCCATTGGTTCATATGGTCCAGTCACCATAGAATACACAAGAGAATACACACTACTTTTGGGTAGAAAGAATGTGAACTTTGTGATACATCTAGTGTAAGGTATACAAGGGATACTTCCATGGCTAGTGAGGGAGATGAGCCACAAGCTAGAAAAGTAATAGTACTATCCTAAATTGGGACCCGACAATAAAGAGAAAGACTTGTTGAATACCTACAAATTATTCCACTAAGTAAACAACAATCGTTAAAGAATAACCAAATTCATTCAATAATATCCATAGCTAAACAACAAATTATTTCAATAAATTAGTATGTAAATAAAACAACATATAACATAAACATAACCAGAATAGTCCAATGACATCTACGATACATGTATGAAGGAATGTTAGCTCATTGAGCTTTTGATTAAAAGTGTAAGATCCCAAGTACACTGTTACACGAATGAAACACCGTATCCAAAAGTGGAACATCAAGCCAGAAGTTTCTTCTCCAAATAATGATCAATATCCTATGTCTTACAAGAGAAGCCAAGGAAAAACCCCTAGAATTGAAAGCCTTCCAAAATCCCTGCCAAAAGCCATTTCTTGAGTTATGAGGGTCTATTTATAACCATTTACAATGACCATTGAGCTTCCACATGACTCTTGAACTCTTATTAATGTTCATATTCACTACATGCCCTTTTATATTCAAATGTGTGGCTTTTCATATTCCACATGTGTCCCTTGGCCTTCATTACATAACATTTATTACATAATATAATTTACAAATGCGACGAAAACCTAATAAGACAACTGACACAGGACAAAGACTCATCAAATGGATAAAACATTTTCTTCTTCATGGAGTTTGTTTGTGATGTAAGCATGCCATGCTCTGAAGTCCTTTGTGATGTACTCGTTTGAGTTTGGCAATTCCCCTTTATAGCACATCTTCACCTCCAATGCCTCTGTCAATATGTTCTTGGAGCTAAACCATACATTATTCCATAGCCATGAAAGCTTCATGTGCACTTTGACCTCTTCAGTTACCTCCAAGCCTTCTTGTTTTGTTACTTTCTTGATTTGTTAAATGTAATCCCTAATATCCTAGAATATGACTTCCCTTACTTTAATTTCTTCAAGAGTTTCGATGGCAGGCATCCCATGCTTTTGTGTTAGAGACTCAAATCCAAATCTATCTATCTCAGTGGAAACCTTGTCTTTCCTTTCCAGATGTTGTGGATCATCTGAATATTTTGGCAGCTCACTCCTATATTTGATCGAATTTTCTATTTTCTATCCTTGGGATCTTCACCACTTCCTGTGTGTTCTTGTGAATTTCAATGAGAGGATCCATGACCTTCTATATAAGTATCATCTCATCATATAGTCACACCATGGTATCCTCCATTAGTCCCAACTATTCTAGAATAGTTGACTTCCATTCTGTAGTACTGAAGTTCTATGATGGAACTTGCTAATTCTCCGTCGAAGATGTTCTACTTATCGCTTCATCGCATTTAGTTCTCTTCTCAACATGGCATTACCATTCAACAAGTACTCTGAATTGTCCTATGCCACTATAGCAAATGCAAAATTTGTTGCCATGAATTCCCTTGGATTCCTTCTGGTGTTAGAGGTTATCACCTTCTCTGTAGTGACTAATATTGGGTTTTGGGGATCATTGGGAAAGTATCCATGCCTTTGCTTCACAATCCTCTTCTTTAGCTAATCAAACTTTATGTTGCAAACATTTGTGACTCTATCTGTTGTTGGAGGTGTAATTTCGATTTATCCAAATGGAATATGACCCCTTGTTAGTGGTTGTTCTTATGGAGTACCTAACTCATCATCCATCAGTTGGATGGTGTCTTCTTCCTCAAATTGTTCCTCTTCCAAATCTTGAGTCATTTTTTCTTCTTCTAGCCTCTCTATTGCTTCCTCCTCCTAGGACTACCTCTACTACTCTTTGTATATCCTCCGCCTCTCTTCTTCTTCTGCTTGTTGCTTCTCCAACAACTCATCCTACTTCCTACTCTCTGCTTCTTCTTCCTATTCTTCCATTTCTCTTCTCTCTAACTCTGCTTGATTAGCTCCTATGTTTAAAGGATCGACCTTCCATTTTGTATTTCTCTCACCTGATGCATACCATATCCTTTTCCTAGGAGCTATCTTATTTCCTTGAGGTGTTATTTCTTTCTCCTCCCACCCTTAAATATATTGAGATAGTGGATCATGGGGTGAATTGAATTTCATTAGCAAGTGTGCCTTCATGTTGGTATTGTATCATTTCCTTACCTTCTCATGTTTTTTTGTGGACATAGATGAGTACCCTGTATTGTGACTGATCCTTTGACAATGATGCCTAACATTTCACCTGGGATCATATCCATGGAAATATGCAGTAGTGAACTGTAGGAATTTCAACTCATATATCTCTATTGTTGTATCCTTGTAACTCATTAACTCATACAATCTAATCCTCAACGGAAATATAGGACAAGGGGATTTCTTCCCCCTATGGAGAATTCTTGAAAATCCCTTGTACAACTGGTTTTCCACTTCTTGCATGACCACCTTTTTTGTCACATATCACATCATAATATGAGGGGTTGTTTGACATCCGAATCATCTGTTTTATGTACCCTCAAGTTTTGAAAACGATTCCATGATATAATGAAATGAATCCTTCACTTGATCAGTCATGCATGGAAGATTAATGGTGAATATCATATGAAATATGAAAACAAGGAAATGTTTGGCCAATCTGTTGTATGTGACTTTGAATCTTCCTTCTGATAACACCCTGTAGTGGAAATAAATTGGAAACTTCTCTTTAGGAATGAATTTCCAATATAATTTTTGAAACACATACCGTACATATATTCCATCCAGGAGAAATGTAGACATGTAAAATTATGATGCTAAATTTTCCTGTAAATATGCTCTGACCCACCCCACCTAACGCTGCAATTTGTATCATAATATATCCACCTAATTGAAATATATACCACATGTAACCACCAGATTGAGCATATATACCCAATTCTCCTGGAATACCTCAGCATTATTAAGCCCATATAACTGATAATACATGGCTATTAGGTACTGATATACATCTCTGAGTATCTTCGTCGAATACACTATAGATGGGTGATGGTGAAACTTGGTAGGTTCTTGACACCATGATCGGATAACATCACTTATGTCGAGGGTAGGCCATCTCATGTAAAAGTTTTCATTTTCATACTCATTGGGCTTTCACATCTTATAATATGGTTGCATATCCTCAACATAATAGGTGGCGAGCTAACCACCACTCTCACTGTGAAGCACAAGGTGAGAGTCATCCATATGTGTGATTATCCATTCAATAGCTTCTACGAATGGCATGACTAGGAATCTACATGCGATCCTCTACATCCTGGACTTATTAATGTTGATGTACGCATGCACATATTCTAAGTCCTTAGGCAAATTCTTCTACATGAATGTGTTGTATATCTTGCTCTAGGCGAGCTCTATAGTCTTGTCAATAAAATACTGAGTGTCTACATATATAGGAATTCTTGGCTTTGCAGCTTTGACATGCTCATATGTTATTCCTTGTCAAATTTATTTAGAGGCTACTTTATGAGGTGAAATGTCTCCAACAGATGATGAAAAGGTGGCACTACTTGTCACACAAGCACCTGTTTTTGGAATCACACTCATAACAATAAGATGAGCTTAAAACAACTAACTATGCAACAATACCTGTAAATGATGTATAAAGAGTCATCACATGCGATTGAGCATGAAAATATGTGAATGACAATGCAAAATAACTTGCATGCAAGATAAAATAGACATGAAAACCATTAGGGCACACTGTCAAAGCACAACGAGGACATGCATGGTCATTCAGTGCTTCATAGTGCACTCATGCGCTCAAGAAAGAGAGAAAAAAGTAAAGAAGGGCACATTTTCACACCCTAAAGGGTCAAAGGGGGAGAAAAATGGGCCTTCAATTCTTCCTTATGCACCCATGTGCTCAAGGAGACAAGGAGGGTACACTGTCACACTTCAAAGGGACGAAGGATGAGAGAAATAAAGCTTTGGGTCTTTACATTGTGCCTATGCACCCAAGGAAAAGGAGGGCACATTGTTGCATGCTGAAGGGCCGAATGAATGTTTCTTTGTGCCTTCGTGATGCACTAGCATTCTCTAAGGAAAAGAGGGTGCACTATAGCACTCTAAAGAGTCAAAGGGAAAGGATTTGTACCTTCATGTTGTGCTCAGGAAGAAAACTTGGTGGAGTAGGGCACACTTTTCGAGGTTGATGGAGCTTCAAGTTCAAGAAGTGCACTCTTCCAGTTATAAGCTTAGGAACAAGTTTAAATAGTACAATTTGATGATCATATGAGGAGGAGAATAATCTACAAGGCTTTATAACTATTTTAGCATGCATGGTGGAAGATGGAAGGTGTCAAGAATGTGAAGAGTTTCTTGCATGCAACAGTGGATTAACACTTGTAAGATGAATATTAAGAAAAATGCTAGCAAAAAAACTACAAAGCAAGTGATCAAGAGCAAGGAAAGCAAGATTTGATAGTGAAATCATTAAAAACAATGAAAAGATCAAGCATGCAAACTTACTTGTTCAATTGTTTGATGAAGAGCTTCTTGATTCCCCAATTGTGCACTCAAATCAGATGAAATGATTATGGAAAGAATGATTAACTGAGTTTATTTAAAGAAATGAACATGAAAAACTAATTCATGCATGAGTGTCACTTGTCATCGCATCAAAAGGTTAGTTAAGGGGGATCCTATTTTCTAGGAGTGCACCCTCATGCAACAAGTTGGCTCTTGCATGCAACTGGATAGGGCGCATGTCTTTGACACGAAGGCATGCACCCAAGTAGGGTGCACTTGCTCAACTTGGATGAATGCACTCAATGAGGGTGCAATCCTTTAGCCCGAAGGAGTGCGCTAAAATCAATGCATGTCTTTGTCAACTTAAAGTGCACCTTTGCTTTTATGAGTGATTTTATTGCTTTTTGTTTGATTTTCCCACTTTTGTGTGCTTTTTTGAGTGTGTGCATGGCAAAAAGGCAAGTTTCCAAGTATATAAATATTGTGAGTTCACCTAACCATAAACTTATTAACTCAAATGCTTCTAATGGTTAAGTGATGATGCTTAAGAAACATTGACTTAGGAGGATGTGACACTAGGAGAAATCACACAAATAAAAGATCAAACATATGATGACACTAGGGGTCTTGAAACAATAGTTAGTGTGCGACAACAAGTTTTTGGACCTTTATGGTTATTTATTTATGTTAAAATTTCATTATTTTAGCCTCTTGTAATATCTTTTTTGAATGAGCCTAGTCTTCATCTCTCTCTCTTTAGAGATAACCTACCATCATTCTAGCTAGTTTATGTTCTATATTACCCTACTATTTTATTTATTAATGAGGTTAGGATTTCATTATATTACTATGATCTCTATTATATTTCTCTATATTTGTGCTTTCTATTACCTTTCCTTCCTTTAATTCCATTTCTTGTACAACCCATATCAATTCACATCACATTAGGTAGAGGTAAGGGAAATGTGTGTAAGAGTACAACACCAAACATAGGAAGATGGAAATAATGTTGGCTATATTTTCCAAGAACCTAGACATAATCCTCATGTTTTTTGGTGGTATACATAGTCATCTATAAAAGCAAGTGATTGTTTTCCAACCTCAAAATATCAGTGAGGCTTGTGTGCAAGCATGGTAGATAGATAACTAAGCCATAAGAAAGGACAACCAAGAGATTCTATATATAATCACCACCAAGATTCTTCTAAGGATACTCTAATATAAATAAAACAATGTCACTGCTTTGAACCAAATTTAGTTTATCAAGGAAAATCAAAAGTCCAAGGGTATAGGAGACCACAACATTACTATATCAATAGATGAAAACTTGAACAAAATGCACATGGTTATGCAATACTAGGTAGATATTTCCAAAGAACAAATGATGTAAATGGAGGAAGAATGGTCATGTTTTCACATATCATGGGAGAATGTCAAAAAATAAATGACTGACCTCCCCTTGCCTATATTTTGGACACTTGATGATTTTTTTATGAGAAATGAAGTATTAATGGAATTAAAACAAGTCATAGATAAGTACCAAGAAGGCATCAAATAGATAACTTTAGCTGAACATTGATCCAAAATTTCATGATCGATGAAACCAAAGCATTTAATAGAGTAGAATAACTAACACCTATGATAGATAATTACACTTTTCACTACAAAAAGAATTAAAAGAGCTTGAGTGTACCAATGAATTAACACAATATCCCCTACAATAAAAAATGTGAGGACATATTCGCTCAATGGATTTTCATTGATAATGGACATGTACACTTCGAAACACAAAAATTACTTAATTCATCTTGACTGAAGCTATTGTTAGCATTTTCTTAGTTTTGTATTTTTGGCTAAATCGGGGTACTTTTTAAGGATTCAAATATTATGCCTATGTATAGTACTATACATGACTATTCTAGTTTGAAAATTCCTACATATAGAATGTGGGTGAATATTAAATAAAAACATGTAATTTACTATTAAAATTGGTAAATTTTGGGTGAATATTACTCATTTAATCATATATATGTAAACAATGAGTGAACTTTTAACCAAATGAGTAAATATTTTTCTTTAATGACCCAAAATTAGCCAATTAGTGAAATTTTCCCCCTAAAATGTTCCATAGGTTGAATAAAATATGTTTAGTAAATGTAATGATAATAAATAGATAAGTTGTTCTATAAGAAATGGTATTTTGACTTGATAATTGAAGAAGGATTATAGCCCAAAATTAATTCAAGATGAATATAGAAGCTCTCTTAGAGTCAAGGAATATTTTGGGATGAATTTTTCTATTGAACCAAAGATCGCAGTGAGTGGGTGTTGAATTAGTGTGGGAGAAATTTTACCATTTCAAAACTTTTCATCAATGAAAAGTTATGTACCAATTAATCATAACCATTTTCAATGAATAATTATGTACCAATTAATCATAACCATTTGTAATACTAGTGATATATTAATAAGACATCAATGGGCCATCTCATCAATAAAGGAGCACACAAGATTTTACATGGAATCCCATACAAGAGAAAACCACAAATTTATTTTCTTATTCTTCATTAATTCATTATCTAGATTTGCAGGCACTTCCCTATTAGATGCACCCACCCCCAAAATATCCAAGATTTTACTTGTGTTATGCTACAACCTAAGTGAGGCACCAACCTTGAAAATATGCAAGCAAGATCTCGCTATAAGCTACAACTTGATTGAGGCACCAACCTCGATGATGAGTGAGATCCAACTTGCTATATGATCCAACCTAATTGAGGCACTAACCTTGATGATATGAAAACTTTGAATTGTTGTAAGCTCCAATCTAATTGAGGCTCCAACCTTAGTGGAGGAACCCACCTCCTTATTAAAGTTCTTGTGGGCCTTTTATCAAAATATCTCAAATTGGATCCACCTACTCCTTAATTAATATAAGTATTTAAATATAAAATTTTTTATTGTCATACTCATATCAACACCCCATCATTTCCTGTCCAATCTCTACTCATTAATATGGTCACATAAAATTCATCTCGGAACCTATTTTTATCATATACTCAATATCATTCATAATTTTCTCACAAGCTTCAAAATCATATAATTGCAATTGTAATCATAAAAAATACATCAACTGTTGGCATTATGACATAGGTTTGGCACTATGGCACATGTGTTGTCCTTGATGGCAACTCACTCAAAGGGAAGATCATAGTTCATGCTCTCAAAATGAAAAGAAAATCAGGTATACGCAAGTTCCTCTTAACAAAATCGCATATACACGTGGGTGTACTGATCAAAAGGCGCGTATACGTATGCACGCACTTTCATGCAAAGAAAATCACGTACATGTGGGAAAACTTATGATGGGTCCATGGTATTTAGTTTGACATATTTGAACCTATGGTTTTGGTCCTTGGTATTGCATCCAAAGTGTTGAACCCAGGTATTGAGTCCCTAGTATTGGATTTCTATGGTTTTGGACCATGGTTTGAGTAAGGCCTAAGTATATAAAAAGGGAAGGAGATCATTTGGCAAGGATCAACTGTAGCATTGAATATCTTATGAAAAGCAAGATCTAGAATGCTGTCTTTGGGTTATGGTGCATAACTAGATCTGAATCAAGGAGGAACCTGAGCACAAAGAGAAGGATAAGTTCTATTGATGGGTCAAGATCTTAAGGCGTTTTGAAGAGAAGTATCTTTGTGTAATTTTGATTTGTTATTTTTGGCGCATGACGTGACTTATAAATATGATAATCTGGGTATAACTAATGTCTGAATAAGTAAAACAGATAAATTATCTTTTATAGATCTGTACGCAGGTTCAGCGCAGCAGAGGTGCGTATACACACTAGTTCAGTAACTTAAAATAGCATATACGCAGGATGCCCTTGATACAAAAGCGTATGCACGCAGGTTCCACATATAGAAGTATCATATATCTCATGAAATATGTTTTAGCTGGTTTTGTTTATTGCTGCAGTATTCTGGGTTCAGAATTGGTGTTTGGTTACTAGTACTATTTTCTGGTTACAACATTCTTAGAAGTTATTGGTTGATTCAATATTTGTTTGTACAGAGGAGGTTGGTTAATGTAGATATACTTGATGTTTGATTGATATTCATGGATCCAGTCTGAAAATTTATGAAACTTGGTCCTTGGAAGAAAAGAGAAGGTTGTAGCCTTCTATAGGTCAGCACCTACGTACTAGTACCTCAGCTAGTACAAGAGCTAAGGGGTTTGTAGCTCCCTTCCAGGAGAAGCTAGAGAACGAGAGAATGTTGTAGCCTTTTACAGGTAGTAGCCTCCATACTGGTATAAGATTGCACCAGTACAGAAACATTGTAAAAAGAAGTTTCCAATTGAAAGAAGATAGAGACGAATTGCAGCAGGTGGTTTTCACCCACATTGGGTTTCCACCTTATATCTTGTGTTCTTGTGTGTCATTACCTGTTTTGTTTTATTATTCCTGGTTATTGTTCATATGGTTTAATGCATAGATTAATGATCAACATCTGAAGAATAATTTAAATTACAAGTTTACTTATATACACTTGTTTCCTTAATTGAAGTTGCGTACATATGTGGTATTTACTAACTGAAGTAGCGTATACAAATCTGATTGTGAAATGAAAAATAATTGAACTGATAATACTGATTCACCCCCCCCCCCTCAGTATTATTCCCAACAATTGGTATCAAAGCATGTTGAGATTGCAACAAGATGATGGAGCTTAGTGAAAAGAGTCGCCTTCACTAAGTGGGCCCGCAGGCAAATTATGGCGCAAGTTCTATTTTTGATCATAGTGTGGATGATCACAGTATGGGTGATCACAATATGAGTGATCACAGTGTCGATGACCACAGTGTGGGTGACCACAGTGTGAGTGATCACAGTATAAGTGATCAAAGTCTATTTTTATACTGGCTGTCAAAAATAGAAAAGTCAAATATTATTGTCTCATAATAATATTTGGACTATAAACTTGATCTTATTCTCTTGGAGCACTTCAGGATGAGCTACGGATGTGGTACATGTAGATCCCAGAGGGAAATACATGGTTACCTATGAGATGACTAATATTTGCATGCAGGACTTCAGTTAGAACTCAAGTGAGTTGAGTTTAGTGGACTGGAGGTGCAGTTGATGGAGTTGTGTTCAGTTTAGCTTTGTTAAACTGGTTGTATTTAGTCTAACTGGAAAATAGACTAATGATGAGTTGTTAAACAAATTATTAACTCATAATGCAAATATAGAATACATCAGTTAACTCAGTTGCATGTCAGTGCATGTTCAGTTCAGCAGGGACAGGTGTTAGAGGATCAGATTGCTATCAGTTGTGACTATAGCTGTGCATGATGATTTGCACAATCAGAGGGATTGAGTATGCCAATGAATTGGCCAATATCAAGAATTGTAGCTTTTGGTCACGTCCAACACAGTGTGAGTGATTCTTTGCAGGTGAAATACGAGTTTGGTAAACCATTCTCATCAATTCTTGAGCAGGTATTGAGCTGGAGAGGCAGGAAAGCAGTGGAATAGATTTGGAGATCAGATCTGAGCTGTATTGTGTGTAACAGGTGGAGATGGTACTGGATTTCTTGTGATAAGAATTGTACTTTGTAATGTTACATGTTCTCAATCATTAAGATACAGATAGTGTGGGGTTTTTAGCGAGATGCTTTCCCCGGGTTACATACTGTGTTAATGTGTGAATGCTCTTGATGTTTTATTGTTATTGATGTTGCTATATTGATGATCAACGTAGAGGAGCTTATGTATTGTGTATGTATTCCGCAATAGTACATGATCAGGATAATCTCCATTGAATATGTGTTAAATTATTCAAAATTTCTACATGGTATCAGAGCTGCTTGATTTGTAGAAGAGATTTTTACAGGATATCAAGTGAGGATTGATCATCAGATCTACTATTCAGGAAGTGTTTACATTCTATTTCTTCAGGCAGAGTCTATAATCAGGCCAGGTAGCCTTTGGATTCATCCTTCCTTTGGAAGGTGAGATATCCGGTGAATGCCCATACAGTCAATCTCTATACGAGAAATATTGTGTTCTCACGAATCTTAGATCCGAGGCGGTTGAGTTGGTTGCTGGTGGAATTCGAATTTGCAGCAGTGTTTTCTTGGTGACAACGCAACAATGTATTTCAACGGATTGCGATTGGAGTATGCTCTTGAGGGCAGCTCAAACTATATTGCATGGAAGGACAGGATGGAGGCAATATTGGATGATAACGGGCTGAAGGAGTTCATAGATACGGATATCCCAAAGCCTACTGATGCTACTCAAGCTGATGCTTGGCAAAAGAAGACCGCAAAATGTCGAAGGATTCTATTGGAGGGCGTGAAGTATCACATTGTGCCCAGCCTCCATGGAAAGGCTACTCCATATTTGATGTGGAAATAATTAACAAAATTATTCCAAAGCAAGAGCGATCAGAGGAAGCTGGCGCTCAAAGATAAACTCAGAAACATCAAATGCGAGAAGGGTGACAGTATACCCAAGTATCTCACGAAGTTCACTCAGTGTCGAGATGAGCTGGGAAGTGTGTGGGTTACTGTCAATGATGAGGACTTGGTGAGCTTGGCTCTCCTTGGTCTTCTAAAGAGTTGGCATTCCTATCAGGACTCTGTCAATGGTTGGGAGAAATTGCCAGGATGGGAAATACTATGGTCAGATCTTGTGCAGGAGGAGATCAGGCGGAGTACTAGGGACGGATCTTCGTCAAAGGAAGCTGATGAAGAGAATTGTGCTTTGGCTGCCAAAGCAAAGAAAGGGAAGAGCAAGAAATCTTCTCAGTCTGGTGCGAAAGGTAAGAAGCAGGATATGTCCAAGGTGATGTGTTTTCACTGTCACCAGCACAGACACTATGCCACTAATTGTCCGCAGAAGAAGAAGAACAAGCAGGGTGCTGGATCTTTAGCAGGAGAGGCTCTAGCCTCACAGTTTGAGCTTTATTTTTCATTGATCGCATGCTTGGTTTCAAGTCTGATGGGATCGGTGTGGTTCTTGGACAGTGGTGCGTCTTTTCACATGACGGGAGATAGAGATTTGTTCTCTGATCTGGAGGACAAAGATCTTGGAGTGCACATCGAGATGGGTGATGATGGTAGATACAGTGTGACCGGTATCGGTACCATTTCCTTTGAGAGGGAGTCTGGTAAACCCTTCATATTAAAGGAAGTCATGCATGTTCTAGGATTGAAGAAGAATCTCATCTCAGTGGCGATGTTAGAAGACAAGGGGTATGATGTTGTTTTCAGCGAGGGAAAGGCTTTCCTGCGCAGCAAGACAATTGGTGAGACCCGGAAGATAGGGGTATGAGTGAGGAACCTTTATCAGTTGCATGTAGATGGATGCGCAGCAATGGTGGGCAAGGCAGAAGGATTGGTGAGCCAGGATGATGGCGAGTTGTGGCAAGGAGATTGGGTCACCTTCACCATGGAGCCTTGAAGATACTGCAGCAGATCACTACAGGGCTTCCTAAAGGCACACTTGCGGAGTCAGATCAGTGCAAGGGGTGTACTTTGGGGAAGTTTGTCAAAGCCACCTTTCACGAGAAGGATAGTCGTGCCACGACGATCCTTGAGAGAATTCACACAGACCTGTGTGGACCTTTCTCAGTTGCTTCGACAGCAAAACACAGGTATTATGTGATTTTTGTTGATGATTTCTCTCGTAAGTGCTGGATCTTCTTGATGTAGAAGAAGAGTGAGACATATTTAAAGTTCTGTGAATTCAAAGCGCTGGTCGAGAAGGAGTCGGGGAAGAAGGTGAAGGCTCTTAGGAGCGATAATGGTGGTGAATACATCTTGGACGAGTTCAAGGATTTCTGCAAGGCAGAAGGGATTCGAAGAGAGCTCATAGCTCCCCATAACCCACAACAGAACAGGGTAGCTGAGCGGAAGAACAGAACAATTGTGGGTGGTGCATGGGCAATGTTGCATGATCAGGGCCTACCCCTTCACTTGTGGGTGGAAGCATGCAATACACCAGTTTATGTGTAGAACCGTTGTCCTCATAGGATACTTGGCATGAGTACACCCGAGGAGGCTTATTCTGGTAAGAAGCCTGATCTTTCTCATTTGAGGATTTTTGGTGCTAACATTTACATGCATGTGACAAAGGATGCCAGGAAGAAGTTGGAGCCGACCGTAGAGGTTGGGATATTTGTGGGGTACACTGATACGCCCCACAACTATCATGTGTATTTGCCAGATAGTGGTAAAACTGTCATGCGACGGGATATAAAATTTTAGGAGGAGAAAGCCATGAAGTGTTCGCTTGAGAGGGAGCTACACTTGCATGCAGATGAGGAGCTATTAGTTCCTAAGGATGAGCTTCAGGATGTGGATCAGCCACAGGACGAGGTTCATGGAGTGGAAGAGACCACTCATGCAGTGCCAACCATTAGAGGGCGAAAGCGCTTGACAGAAGCTGAGCGACTGGCTCAAGATGCAAAGAAAGTTATAGGACCACCTACAGCCCAACGCAGGTAGAGACAGTCACCTGATTGGTACACTGGATACATGGCTCTTATGAGCAAGTGTGTTGTGACTGAGCCATCCTCTTTCGAGGAAGCTGTGGAGGATCCCGCATGGGTAGACACCATGGTGGAAGAGTATGATTCTATTTTCAGAAACAGTGCATGGGAGATTGTTCCTAGATCGGAAGGGAAATCAGTGGTGGGTTCGAGATGGATCTACAAAGTTAAGCAGGCAGCTGACAAGAGTGTGGAGAAGTACAAGGCAAGATTTGTTGCCCAAGGCTTTTCACAGATAGAGGGGATCGATTATGAGGAGACCTTTGCACCTGTCGCAAGGTATTCTTCCATACGGACGATTCTTGCTCTCTCAGCGTAGATGGGATGACACATTCATCAGATGGATGTGAAGATTGCATTCCTCAACGAAGTCATTGAGGAGGAGGTGTACATTGAGCAGCCTGAAGGCTTTGAGGTCTTCAGCAGTGAGTCGCATGTGTGCAGGCTCAGGAGAGTGCTGTATGGGTTGAAGCAAGCACCACGTGCTTGGTACACACGGATAGACAACTATTTCACAGGACTTGGATTCTCCAAGAACGAGGCGGATCCTAACCTATACCAGATTGTGGTGGAGGGTAAGTTGCTTATCATTGTACTGTATGTTGATGATTTGATTCTAATAGGTGATGAGCTGTTGATACTGTCATGCAAGAAGGATCTTGCTACAGAGTTTGAGATGAAGGACTTGGGCCTCCTTCACTATTTCCTAGGATTGGAAATATGACAGCGGAGTGGTGGACTGTTTGTTTCTCAGGGAAAGTATGCTCGGGAGATACTGGAGAAGTTCAACATGCATGGCTGCAAGCCTGTTGATACTCGTCTTCCTGGAGGTTGGAGGAAGGAGGATGCCACTTCGGGAGAAGAAGTGGATGCCACTGTTTATCGACAGTTGGTGGGGTCGCTGATGTATTTGGTCAATACACGACCTGATATATGCTATGCAGTTAACCAGCTTTCACAAGCTATGGTTAAGCCTACCAAGCTCTTCTGGAAGGTGGGCAAGCATGTATTGCACTACTTGAGAGGCACATCAGGATATGGTTTGTGGTACAGACAGGAGGATGAGGTGAAGCTATGTGGCTTCACGGATGCAGATTGGGCAGGGAGCCCAACAGACAGAAAGAGCACATCAGGAGGGGTCTTCAGTATTGGATCGACAACAGTTTCTTGGTATAGCAGGAAGCAGAGATCCGTGGCACTCAGTTCAGCGGAGGCCGAGTATATGGCAGCAAGTTTGGCTGCATGCGAGGCTATATGGATGAGGAAGATCCTGGTTGGTTTGTTCAGTTCTCATTTGGATCCTACTGTGATTTACTGTGATAACCAGAGTTGCATTAAACTCTTGGCTAATCCTGTATTTCATGATAGATCTAAGCATATTGACATTAGGTACCATCATATCAGAGATTGTGTGCAGCGGAGTATCATGTTGCTTTCATACATTCCAACGGAGGATCAGGATGCTGATATTCTGACGAAGGCTCTCACCAGGAGAAAATTCGAGTACCACCGAGGCAGGATAGGGGTTGCTGATAATCCATATCTTGTCGAGAGGGAGTGTTGAGATTGCAACAAGATGATGGAGCTTAGTGAAAAGAGTCGCCTTCACTAAGTGGGCCCGCAAGCAAATTATGGCACAAGTTCTATTTTTGATCACAGTGTGGATGATCATAGTATGGGTGATCACAGTATGAGTGATCATAGTGTGGACGACCATAGTGTGGGTGACCACAGTGTGAGTGATCACAGTATGAGTGATCAAAGTCTATTTTTAGACTGGCTGTCAAAAATAGAAAAGTCAAATATTATTGTCTCATAATAATATTTGGACTATAAACTTGATCTTATTCTCTTGGAGCACTTCAGGATGAGCTAGGGATGTGGTACATGCAGATCCCAGAGGGAAATACGTGGTTACCTATGGGATGACTAATATTTGCATGCAGGACTTCAGTTAGAACTCAAGTGAGTTGAGTTTAGTGGACTGGAGGTGCAGTTGATGGAGTTGTGTTCAGTTTAGCCTTGTTAAACTGGTTGTATTTAGTCTAACTGGCAAATAGACTAATGATGAGTTGTTAAACAAATTATTAACTCATAATGCAAATATAGAATACATCAGTTAACTCAGTTGCATGTCAGTGCATGTTCAGTTCAGCAGGGACAGGTGTTAGAGGATCAGATTGCTATCAGTTGTGACTATAGTTGTGCATGATGATTTGCACAATCAGAGGGATTGAGTATGCCAATGAATTGGCCAATATCAAGAATTGTAGCTTGTGCTCACGTCCAACACAGTGTGAGTGATTCTTTGCAGGTGAAATACGAGTTTGGTAAACCATTCTCATCAGTTCTTGAGCAGGTATTGAGCTGGAGAGGTAGGCAAGCATTGGAATAGATTTGGAGATTAGATCTGAGTTGTATTGTGTGTAACAGGTGGATCTGGTACTGGATTGCTTGTGATAAGCATTTTACTTTGTAATGTTACATGTTCTCAATCATTAATATACAGATAGTGTGGGGTTTTTAGCGAGATGCTTTCCCCGGGTTACATACTGTGTTAATGTGTGAATGCTCTTGATGTTTTATTGTTATTGATGCTGCTATATTGATGATCAACATAGAGGAGCTTATGTATTGTGTATGTATTCCGCAATAGTACATGATCAGGATAATCTCCATTGAATATGTGTTAAATTATTCAAAATTTCTACAAAGCAGGTCCTTTAGAAGAAGCTTGATCGCTTGAAGGAAGATCTATCATCATGAGCAACTACGAAAAAGAAGCATCAATCAGGCCACCAATTTTTGATGGGAGCAACTTCGTCTATTGGAAGGTAAGAATCACTGCCTATCTTCAATCTCTTGGTACAGAAGTTTGGGATATTGTGGAAACAGGATACACTTTTCCATCAGCAACTCCTACAGATACAACTAGTAAGAAGTAGTATGAAACAAATGCAAAGGCTGTCAATACTCTATTAGGGAGCCTATCTCAATCAGAATTCGTCAAGGTTATGCAGCTCAAAACCACAAAAGAAATATGGGACAAGATCGTTCTGAGCTATGAAGGAGATGAACAGGTAAAACGAGCAAAACTACAAACTCTCAGAATTCAATATGAAAATCTCAGAATGCACAATGATGAAAGCATGGCTAACTACTTCCTACATATAGATGAGATTGTTAATTGTATGAAAAACTTGGGTGAAGAAATAAAAGAAGTTGTTTTGGTTGAAAAGGTTCTAAGATCTTTGTCTCCTAAGTTTGATTCAGAAGTTTCTGCCATAGAAGAAAAAAAGAATCTACAGAGCATTACCATGTTACAGTTGCACGGAATTCTAACTACTTACGAAATGAGAAAAGGGGGACCATCAGACAGGAGAGAAGCTGCATTCAAAGCCTCAGGAAAAGGAGATTACAATGAGTCAGGACATATGTCAGAAGAAGAGGAAGAATCAAATTTTGTCAAGAACCTTCAACGGGGAACTAGAAGATTCAGAGGTAAGCTTCCTTTAAAATGCTTTGCTTGTGGAAGAGTTGGTCATTATGCTGCCAAATGTCCTCATAAAGATAAACTTGAAAAAGTTAAGGAACCAGTTAGATGGAATAGAAAACAGAATGTAAGTAAGAAGAGCTATTATACACATGAAGACAATGATGGATATTCAAATAGTGATGAAGATGAACAACGTAATGATTATAGACTTTTGATGGCTTTTGAAGATGATGATTTCTTGGATGCTATAGATGAAGAAGGTCTCTATGAAGAAATTTCTAAACTCAAAATTTATTTAGAGGAAAAGAATATGATTATAGATACTCTGACATTTCAACTTGCTGAAAGAGAAAAACACAATGAAAAGTTAGAATGTGAAATTGTGGGACTTAGAAAAGATATTGAGAAATCAAAAGCTCTTAATCTTAGATTTTCTAAGGGATCTAAAACTTTAGATGAGATTATCAAAGTGCAGCATTCTCCTCTAATCAAGACAGGTCTTGGATATACTGAAGAAGCGTCTCAAGCACAGAAGTAAGCACAGAAGCCATCCACCTCCAAAATTTATCTTGATGCAGCAAGAAAAAATGAACAGATTGACAATCGACAGTAAGTAAACCAGGGACGATTTTCTTCAAGAATGAACAAATATTACCAAGTAAATTGGGGGCAATCTACTTCAAGGATGAACAGAAACTTCAACCAACCACAGGTAAATCATTCTCAATTTGCCTCAAGAATGGATGTCAATAGAAACTACAATCATTTGGTTGGTAGGAATTTCTTCAATGGCCAATGTTTCTCTTGTCATAACTTTGGTCACAAAGCTGCTCAATGTGTTGCCTACAAGACCATCATGACTAGAGAAGCTCAAAAACAAAGGAGTATGACTGGGATCATGAAAAGGACATACAATAACTTTTCTGCTCTTGAGAATGAAGTAGAATGTTCTATTTGTAACAACTTCAGTCATGAATATTATGAATGTAGGAGTAGGTTTTGGCAAACAACTCAGAAGGAGCAAGTTTCATTGAATTCTAAAACATGGAGAAAGAAAGAATGCAACCAGAAAGATGTGGGATAGCCTTATATGCAAAAGGACAGGAAAACCAATGGTACATCGACAGTGGATGCTCGAAACATATGACAGGTGATAAAGAAAAACTTCAGTTATATAGTGCCTTAGAAAAGGAAAAGAAGGTCTCCTTTGGAAATGACACCCCTGCACTCATAAAAGGTAAAGGTTCTATGTTTTTGAAAGAAAAGGTCAAGGATGGAAATGTAACAAATGTTGATGGCTTAAAGCATAATCTATTGAGTGTCAGTCAAATGTGTGATCAAGGAAATGAAGTAATATTTCGATCAAATGGATGCATTGTTCATGAGCTTGATACAGGAGAAACAGTGATCAAAGGCATAAGAACTCCAAATAATTTATACATACTCAGGGGAGGACAACAACAATGCTATCTAAGTAAGAATGATGAACACTGGCTATGGCACAAAAGATTGGGTCATCTAAGCTTCTCTCAGATAAGGAAAGCATGCAAATATCAGGTGGTTTGTGATCTCCCTGACATTAGAATTCCAGACAATACTATATGCAAATCATGTCAGTTTGGTAAGCAAACCAGAACTAATTTCCTTGAAAAGGAAGGATCAGCTAGCAAGCCACTTAAACTTGTCCATACTGATGTATGTGGTCCATCTAGGAAAAGGTCTCCTAGAGGAGAAGAATACTTTATATTTTTCATTGACGACTTTTCCAGGATGTGTTGGTTAGGACTTATGAAGCATAAAGATGAAGCCTTCGAAAAGTTCAAAGCATTCAAAGCCTTGGTTGAAAATGAATCAGATCACAGAATCAAATGCCTCAGGTCTGATCGAGGAGGGGAATTTACCTCAGATGAATTCTTCAATTTTTGTGAAGAACATGGAATAAGAAGGGAATTCTCTACTGCAAGGACCCCTCAGCAAAATGGAGTAGTGGAAAGGATGAACAGAACAGTTCAAAAAATGGCTCGTGCTATGCTTGATGAGTCTGGAACTCCCGCAACCTTTTGGGGTGAAGCCACATTTGCTGTAGTTACTATTCTCAATAAGACAAACATCCGGGTAAACAGCACTCAGACTCCTCATGAACTTTGGTATGGTAAGACTCCCACAATTAAATACTTCAAAAATTTTGGAAGAAAATGCTACATCAAAAGGACTGATGAAAACCTTGGCAAGTTTGAACCTAGAGCAGATGAAGGCATTCTCCTTGGTTAAACTCCTCACAACAAAGCATATAAGCGTTACAATAAAAGACTTGGAAAAATTGTCGAAAGTATTGATGTAGTGGTTGATGAAGAAGGGAACACTCCTAGGCAAGTAAAATTTGAAGATTTTGAAGATTATGAAGACTATCCTTCAACATCAAATCAGATTCATGATGAAGAAGAAACCCATGAGGCACCAGAAGAATAGATAAGAATAGATGAAAAGACTCCATCCAAGTACGTTCAAAAGAATCATCCAGAAACCCAAATTTTGGGGCAAAAGGAGGCGGGTGTACAAATAAGAAGAACCATTTCAGAAGCTTCAAGTTATCTAGCATTACTCTCCTCCACTGAACCACAAAACGTAAGAGAGGCATGCAAGGATGAATGTTGGGTAAAGGCCATGGAGGAGGAACTTGAGAAGATTGAAAAGAATAACACTTGGGAGTTGGTTCCTAGACCAAAAGATAATAATGTCATAGGAACAAAATGGATATTCAAAAATATGCTGAATGAAAATGGAGATGTGATTAGAAACAAGGCCAGACTTGTTTGTAAAGGGTATGCTCAATAAGAAGGTATAGACTTTGAAGAAAATTTTGCACCAGTTGCTAGACTTGAGGCCATAAGAATGTTCCTTGCTCTTTCTAGCTTTCAGAAGTTCAAAGTATTTCAAATGGACGTGAAGTCTGCCTTCCTGAATGGAAACTTGGATGAAGAAGTATATATTGAACAACTAGATGGGTTTATTCTTGGAAATGATCCAAAACTTGTATGCAGACTCAATAAGGCTCTCTATGGCCTTAAACAGACTCTAAGGGCTTGGTATTATCGTTTGGATAAGTACCTCCATCAACAAGGTTTTATAAAAGGATGAATAGATAGCAATCTATATATAAAAATTGACAATGATAAGTTGCTAATACTTGTTCTGTATGTAGATGATATCATCTTTGGTAGCAATGAAAAAGACATGAGTCAAAATTTTGCCTCAGTGATGCGGAAAGAGTTTGAAATGTCCATGCTTGGTGAGCTCACACATTTTCTTGGTTTACAAGTCCAACAAAACAAAGACGACATTTTTGTATCACAAACCAAGTATCTCAAGCAGATCTTGAAGAAATATGGGATGGAGGATTCGAAACCAGTGTGTACCCCTATGGTAATAGGATGTAGCCTTAACGCAAATGATGAATCAGCAGCAGTACATCAACCAGCCTATAGATACATGATTGGTAGTCTGCTCTATCTAACAGGCACCTGACCAAACATTATGCATGCAGTGGGAATAACTGGAAGGTTTCAGGCAAATCCAAAGGAAACTCATCTTCAGGCAGTTAAGAGAATTTTCAAGTATCTTCAAGGAACTCAAAACTATGGCTTATGGTATCCTAGAGATACAAATCTCACACTTCATGCATATACAGATGAATATTGGGTAGGAAACGTGGATGATAGAAAAAGCACTAGCGGTGGTGCATTCTTTATGGGTCCTAGATTATTATCTTGGTTCAGCAAGAAATAGAGTTCAATTGCATTATCTATAGCTGAAGCAGAATATGTAGCTGCTGCATCTTGCTACACACAACTCCTTTGGATGATGCAAACATTGCAAGACCTAAAAATCACTTGTACTCCACCTATCTCCATTTTTTGTGATAATACAAGTGCAATCAGTATTTCAAAGAATGTTTTCATGCATTCAAAGACTAAGCACATACCTATCAAGTATCATTTTCTCTGGGAACAAGTGCTTGAACAAAAGGTCAAGTTGGAGTATGTTCCCTCTAAGGATCAGGTTGCTGATATATTCACCAAACCACTGCCCAGGGAGACATTTGAATACCTCAAACAAAAGCTGGGAGTAGTTGATGCATCATCTTGCTGTTGAAACTTATCTGTTCCAGAGAAAAGTGGTTGTACATGAGTTTAATGAGGATGATCCGCGTACATACGCTGGTTTATGTGAATACAGTCGCATATATGTTGGTTTGAAGAAAAGCAGTGGGGTCATACTCAAGTTGGAAAGATTCAGATATTGCTAGACCATCTGGCACAGGTTCAGGGGGAGCGTATTTACTTCTAATACTGCATTGTTGGCATTTCCTTAGAATCTCTTGGTCCAAGTATACAGTTTTTTTGGTTTTAGGTGGAACAGGTGGAGAGGGAGAACATGGTTGCTGATCTGAATGATGATTGACAGATGCAGTTGATGACTTTCATAGTCTTGTCTCTATGTCATGTATATCTTTTATTATCAAGGTCATGTAACAACCTATTTTGGTTTCCCCACTATGCTTGGGATGAATGATGTAATGTACTTATTTGTCATGTGTAAACTTCTGGTGTATTCCCCACTTGGTTGGGTGGATGAGTCAATATTGGTATGTCCCCACTTGGTTGGGAGATGGATGTATGTATGTATGAGTCTTTGGTGATAGGAAGGTCATTTATAATGTATAAAGCCATGTTTCTTTAGTAGAGTATCTTCTTGCAGACCTTGCCTACAGTCAGGGGGAGCTTGGACAAGACAGCAAAGCAGAGATTTCAGCATGTACTCAGGGGGGAGCATAACCCTTTTCCTTTGATGTCAAAGGGGGAGAATGATTTTGAGTGACTTGGGGTTGCCATCAAGTCCAAAGGGGGAGATTGTTGGCATTATGACATAGGTTTGGCACTATGGCACAGGTGTTGTCCTTGATGACAACTCACTCAAAGGGCAGATCACAGTTCAGGCTCTCAAAATGAAAAGAAAATTAAGTATACACAAGTTCCTCTTAACAAAATTGTGTATACACGCAGGTGTATTGATCAAAAGGCGCATATATGTATGCACGCACTTTCATGCAAAGAAAAGTGCGTACATGTGGGAAAACTTATGATGGGTCCATGGTATTTAGTTTGACATATTTGAACCTATGGTTTTGGTCCTTGGTATTGCATCCAAAGTGTTGAACCCAGGTATTGAGTCCCTAGTATTGGATCTCTATGGTTTTGGACCATGGTTTGAGTAAGGCCTAAGTCTATAAAAAGGGAAGGAGATCATTTGGCAAGGATCAACTGTAGCATTGAATATCTTATGAAAAGCAAGATCTAAAATATTGTCTTTGGGTTATGGTGCATAGCTAGATTTGAATCAAGGAGGAACCTGAGTGCAAGGAGAAGGATAAGTTCTATTGATGGGTCAAGATCTTAAGGCGTTTTAAAGAGAAGTATCTTTGTGTAATTTTGATCTGTTATATTTGGCGCATGACGTGACCTATAAATGTGATAATCTGGGTATAACTAATGTTTGAATAAGTAAAACAGATAGATTATCTTTTATAGATCTGTACGCAGGTTCAGTGCAACAGATGTGCATATACATGCTAGTTCACTAACTTAAAACAGCATATATGCAGCATGCCCTTGATACAGAAGTGTATGCATGCAGGTTCCACATATTGAAGTAGCCTATATCTCATGAAGTATGTTTTAGCTGCTTTTGTTTATTGCTATAGTGTTCTGGGTTCAGAATTGGTGTTTAGTTACTGGTACTGTTTTCTGGGTACAACATTCTTAGAAGTTATTGGTTGATTCAGTATTTGTTTGTACAAAAGAGGTTGGTTAATGCAGATATACTTGATGTTTGATTGATATTCATGGATCCAGTCTGAAAATTTATGAAACGTGGTCCCTGGACGAAAAGAGAAGGTTGTATCCTTCTGTAGGTCAGAGCCTACGTACTAGTACCTCAACTAGTACAAGAGCTAAGGGGGTTGTAGCTCCCTTCCAGGAGAAGCTGGAGAATGAGAGAAGGTTGTAGCCTTCTGTAGGTAGTAGCCTGTGTACTGGTATAAGACTGCACCAATACAGAAACATTGTAGAAAGAAGTTTCTAATTGAAAGAAGATAGAGATGAATTGCAGCAGGTGGTTTTCACCCACATTGGGTTTCCACCTTATATGTTGTGTTCTTATGTGTGATTGCCTGTTTTGTTTTACTGTTCTTGGTTACTATTCATATGGTTTGATGCACAAATTAATGATCAACATCTAAAGAATAATTTAAATTACAAGCCTGCTTATATACGCTTGTTTCCTTAACTGAAGTTGCGTACATACGCGATATTTACTAACTGAAGTAGCATATACAAATCTGATTGTGAAATGAAAAAAAATTGACTTGATAATACTGATTCACCCCCCCCCACCCCAATATTATTCCCAACATCAACTAAATTCTTCATGCCTCTAGGACTATTCACCACTAAACCCTGATGGTCATGCTTCTTAAAAAATTCAATTTGGTCTTAGAATGACCCTAGAAATATCCAAAAACTATTTGAAACTACATAAGAACCATACAAAAATTAAATTTTCTACAAATTAGACAATTTCGGGTGCGTTCCACAAAATTCCTTTTACAACCACTAGAAAAGTTTAACAGTTTGACAAATTTTCCATAACTAGCATGTCGAAAATGATATATATATATATATATATATATATATATATATATATATATATATATGTATGTATGTATGTATGTATGTATGTATGTATGTATATGTATATGTATATGTATATGTATATGTATATGTATATGTATATGTATATGTATATGTATATGTATATGTATATGTATATGTATATGTCTATGTATATATATATATATATATAGATATATGTATATGTATATGTATATTTATATATATATATATATATCATATCTCTCTCTATATATATATGTGTGTGTGTGTGTGTGTGTGTGTGTGTGTGTGTGTGTGTGTGTATTTGATCAAGTCAACCCAGACACAAACCCATGACTTGCATTATACAAACCATATAACATAACTAATTGACCTGATCATGAAGTCGTGAACAGTGGGTGACAAGTTGTCATATTAGTAAACTTCAGGCCTAATCCAATCAAAAAACATTTTTGATTATATGACTGAAATTTCACACATCTATACACAAAGCACTTTACTTGAGAGCTCAAACTCACATCAGACCAATTATTCTACCATATTAGACCTTTCACAAAATAATACAAAGTTGGATTAATGTTAGAGTTCTTGTCTGAGGACTTAGCCTTTCTACCACACAAACTGTGTTAATACCATAATGCTCTCTTGAGAGCTTGACAGACCAATTTTGCTACCATACAAACTATGTTAACACTAGAGCACTCACCTGAGAGCCCGAGAGACAAATAATTATACCATATAAAACACATTAATGATTCACCTAAGAGCTTGAAATACCAACTTGTTACCATAAAAAATGTGTTAATTCTTCACTTGAGAGCTCGATAGACCAATTATGCTACCATATAAATTGTGTTAATGCTTTTCCTGAGGCCTTGGCCTCCAAACATATCAATACAAAGCTTTGTACTTACCCAATGGCTTGGCATTGCAAAATACCAATAATAATATGTGTTCATGCTCACTCGAGGGTTTGGCCTCATAAAAAACCAATACTAAATTGTAACAATGCTCACTCAAGGGCTCGACCTTGCGAAAAACCAATATGAAACTATGATAATGCTCAACCAAGGGCTCAACCTCACAACAGAACAATACAAAACTATGATAATGCTCACATGAGGGCTCAACCTTGCAACAAACCAATATGAAACTATGATAATGCTCAAGGGTTTTTCCTTTCAACAGACCAATACAAAATTATGTTAATTCTCACCTGAGTACTCGACATCATAACAAACCAATAATACTATCAAACAAACTTGCCACAGAGCCATAGATATGCTTCAGGTTTTGGTTGTCATTGATTGATGGCTTGAATGGTTTGTGCCACTGTAATATATATGTATGTGGGGTGGTCCCGTGAATTCGAAATCCAACCTCATCGTCGATGACAATTCCATATGCCTCATCATTAAAACTCATCATTAAACCTTGTTGTGTGTGAAATTTTGGGATTTTCCATTAGATAAATAAGACATGGCCATATGACCATTCTTAAAATTTTGTGATCATCCTAATCTGACCATGTCATGAGATCTTGACCTACTTATCCATGGTTACTCACCAAACCATATGTTTCCATGTGTCATATTTACTGACTATGTAGGTGGATACATTCCATCTACATCATCTCCCAGCTAATCACAATCTTCCATTTGTCAATGTAGAATTGGGCCATTGTGGTAGGGAATGAATGTGTAGGTGGCCATGGTTCATCTACACCATCCCATCCAACCAATCATAATGTGCCATGTGTCATGCTTTAGCAAACCACTATGCATTGGTTAACTGGAGCACATGTTGTCATATTTTGTCATTTGATCTGAGAAAGGAGCACATTCTTTAACAGTGTTAAAGTTTATACAAGTATTGTCAAGATCTATCATTGACTTGACCAATGAACCATAGATGTCTCTGAGCATTGTGAACATTTTTTTTTGTCAATTTGTTTGATTTCTCAAGAGATTAAATTAGGCTTGACATGTGGCTTGACAAAATGTGACCCAAGGGCATCTGTGAAAATCACCTTTGGATCGCCCCTGGCCTAGGCAACACCAACCCTTAACATGGATGGATTTTTTCCCATAGAGTTTCGAACTGGTGACCTTCACATCATGGACTGACTTAAAAGTACACCCCATCACCATCTATTTTATGCCTCATGGGTGAGCATTGTGCACTTTTTAACATATTCATATTTTGGGGTTTTTTCCCTATAGTTTTGGGCCTTCAATAATGTTGATTTTCAAATGGCCATAACCTCTCATCCAGGAGGATTTTTTTAGAGTGGGATATACCATTGGAAAGGTATCATCAAGGAATACATAACCATGTTATTTATAATATTATTAGGGTAATATAACATTGTCAAAAACTCAATAAACTTCAAGGTTCATTTGACTTCATTTGATGAGGTTATGCAAGATATCCAGTTGTCATACTATTCCTTTAACCTATGGATGATATTTTTTCTATCTTGGACATGCCATTTGACATAAATGACACTTTTTTTTTATCAATTAAAACACTATGTGCAACAATCTCTTCCTTTTTCATTGATGGAAACACCACCAAACATTTATGCATATTGATATCAATAAGCCAAATCTAGATATGTATCAAACTCCCCTTATCATGGTGGTAAGTGTAGGCTTCTACAAATGTACATCCAAGAAAAATACATTGATTCACATTCCAATCTCAATCCAGGGGTCATATGTTATTTCAAGGCTTTGTGCAAGGTATATGTAGGAACAACATCCCTTTCTAGTGATGGTTGTCCAAATGGTCCTGTAGCTAAGGAATTCACACTTGAATATCAAATCACCCTTAAATAATCAAAGATAGGAACTTGATGCAACTTGCCTCACTCCAGGAATGAAATGAAAGCCTCAACCAATCACAACTCTTGTTGGAAAAGGAAATCAATTGGGAACATCACACTTAGAAAAAAGTCATATATTAATAAATGAATCCCTACAAGTAATGATGATTGAGCTACAAAACCAATCACAAATCCATTCTAAAAATTAAGCTATACTACAAATAATAAGAAGTGAACACACAACACGAATCAAGTCACACTACAGGTAACATAAAACAAATCACAGGTTTAATCATGCTACAAGTAACAAGAGATGTACAATTCCTAAGAGAAATAGGAAGTAAACTAAATTGAAAATAAGAATACTCTAACCACTCTATAAGAAAATATAACTAAATAATCTTACCTTTATCAATACACAAACCATTCATTAAACAAATCAATACAACATAATATGCTTCAGGTAACAAGTGCATACACCAATGGTTGTTAAATGAAAATTTCTCACACAATTAAAACATAGAGAAATTATGAGATATCTAAAATAATCTATTTAATAAATAGAACCACAACACCTAACCAATGAAAGGGGGCCTCCTTCACCAATCAGGGCTACAAAAGATTTCTCACAGACTAATACTTGAGAAAATGGAGAATTTCGAAATACATTATATAGAAGAGTGGTACAATAGTCTTATTACACTATGTTCACTGATACAACCACTTCTTTTCACTATTTTTTCAACTACCAAGCAACCTCGAAGACTTCCTTATTTATATAATTCATATGGGTATTGACCCAACGAAATATCAAAACTAAATAATACATGTTAAGATAAAAATTTCTTACATATATCTATGTTATTACATCAATGGTTCAAAAAGTAACTTGTTACAATACACTCCAAATTATTGTAACAACTTCAAATTATGTTGTTGTCGATTTGCATTTTCCTTAATTTCTTGCTTGAGCATTAGTCAAAGACAAGATGCTCAACTCCCAATGTGATTGTAGGAATGATATATCATGTCTTTGCAAGTAATGGCATTGTAAGTAATATCATATCAAAATAGGTCATTTAATGATGTTTATCCTTTGAGCATTCGCAACTATTAAAATTATTTTTTCTTCCAAACCACCACATGAGTAGCCCAAAACTAGGTGGAAACTACTTAATGATACAATATTATCACTTGAATAATATTATTTATATACAATGTTATTCCTTAGTAAAAAACATTGATTATGAACAAAATCTCATTAGGAAAATGGGTAGCATAGGACAATTAAGATAATTTCAATTCAAGGTAAATTGATAACAAAGGGAATAATTCAAGGGCTCAAAATATCCTCCCAACTTGTTCGAATACATGTTCGAATGCATACAAGGTCAGTTGAGGTCCTTATTTTCCCACAAATATGTTTCATGCAAAGTAATGAGTTGATAACCTTCTTGTGTATATTCTGTTGGTGCCCTAAACCTTACTTTTATCCTAACCTATGTTCCCCAAAACTACTATGTCTCCATCAGTTCATACATTTTCCTATAGCTATCTAAGGGTAACTAGATTAAAGGAAAATGAAATTTCAAACCTATCCACTGGGATCCCCTTTTTTGTATACAATGTAAATATCTATTCAAGCACCCCATGGATCTAAACAGGTTTGGATACCTAAAAGGCTCCTTAGTTTTAATAGCCAATGTACATAGTTCCCATGTTTTGCGAAAGTCTTGTAGGGAAAAAAATGGCTATGTCATCAATAATCTGTACACATTGCTCAATAACTACTTAAATACTTGCCACCATCCATGATAGGTTAGAGGACCTGGTGATGAGACGTTGGGTTCTAATACACTCATTGAGCTTACATGTTCTTCTCCAATCCTTAGTTCACAAGTAGCGTAGCTACATTCCACATTTTCTTGAGCAACTTTCCATTTAGCTTGGTGCACAAGGTGAGATAAAAAATCCCTCAACTGAAGGTATCCTATATAATGTGTAGGAATGAAATTTATTTCATAAATAAGCATAAATTCATGTAAATAAAATTCACATAAGGCATGTTGGGTAGCAATATTAACTTCATAAAAGGCATTTTAAAAGGCTTTTTCATATGGAAACCGATAAGACCTATCTTAAATAATGGCTGTAATTTTAAAGGAAATTAATTTTTCTTGTAAGAATAGGGCATAGACTACAGATGGGGGTCAAAAACTCAAAAACTCTTGGAAGAGTATCCCTAGTTGTTACTTCTATTTCTTTAACTCTTCCAATCATTTTTTAGCAGCGTGCAGTTCTTAAAATATTCTTTCCACTATCCTTTCTCCATGTTGAGAAGAGTTAAATCATATGCTCCCTTCCTTTCCATTATCCTAACAATATATTGATGCTCTTCCAAAATAACGGTGCCCTTCTTGTAGGACATCACCAAAGTTTTCCATTTACCACACTCTACTTACAAGAATACAGAGGAGGAAGATTCAACGATAGAAGTTCTAATCTCTTTATCTTCTACTTTTGTTTGTCTAAATGTCTCTTTAAACCATATAGCATGAGGCTTTCTTCTGAAGAAATAGGGTCTTTTCCTCACCTTCACCTTTTCACCCAAGGTATTCAATTTCATTGTCCTCAATTGACTTCTCAATACCCTAATCACTTGCTTCAGTCTCTGATTTTCCTTCATCAATCTCACTATTCACCTAATTAAGATAGAGTGTTTTCTTTCATTTCTTATGGAGTTATTCACACTACGCTCCCTCCCTTCATCATTCACAAAATCCTCAACATCAATTGGTTCCTTTATATCCATCCCTTGTGTCATAGTTGAATCATCAATCTCCTCATCTACGTCGGAGTCTTGCATGACTCGCACATCACTTTATTTTGTGGTTAGTTCTTGTGTAACAACCTGTTGTAGCGGCTACAACCACCCTCAAAAATTTTGGCCTGCACCAATTTCGGAGCCTCCCTTGGAGAGTTTCACTTGATGACTTCACATACTTGAGTTCACTCCATGAGCTTGTGTGAGTCTTTACATTCACCTTGCTTGTTTATTGCGCTCAAGTCTCTACATGTTGATGTCTAAGCCATGCTTGCAACCATTTTCTGGTTATGCTCAAAGTCTTTGCTTCATATGTGTTTGATGTGTTTGCCATGAAAGCATCTATTGTACTCACACACGAAGTCACATTCATTGTCGTGCAAGCATCATCTTGATCATGAATGATCAATCATGAGCGTCGCGCTTATCGCTTGCACCGTTGGTCAGTCATGTTTAACATATGTATTCGAATGGTTTGGTCATTTCGTCGTCAAGACGTGCGAGTGTGTGTCTGTATGATCACCTATGCATCTTTCGAGTGTTCACACACTTAGTCATTTTTTTGATGTTCTAATGACCAGACTCTTCAATAACAGTTAGACCATCACCCTTCTTTCAACTCGATCAACTATCAACCAGAACAACACGAAAGCACCAAGCTAGTTCTTTCAAGTTGTGTTGCTTGCAAGCATTTTAATCAGCACTCATGTTGGCCACCTGGATAGCCTATCCGTAGCTCAGCTCAGAAATTGTGCAAAGATGATTAGTAGTCTGTTTTTGTGACCTTAATGTAGTTTTCTCAACCAGAAACTCCCAGCAGCATACTGCTTGTTCCCTCTAGGAATTGCGAAGTTTCTACTACCAGTGACTGCGCAAGAAACTAGTAGTTCCCTCTGGGAACTGCGCAAAGTCTGGCAACGAGTGACCCTAGTAGCCAACTATAAGTTCCCTCTGGGAATTGCATATATCTAGCTTCTAGTGACCTATGCAACCAACTAGGAGTTCCCTCTCAGAATTGCGTAGATCTGGCTGCCAATCTCCCGGGCAGTTCCCTAGGAAAATTACACAATCCCTACCAGGGAAAATTTTAAGAACCCCCCCTAAATTTACATGTATAATAAATGGGCGAATCTCCATGGTATATAGGAAAATGGAAGGCGATTTTATCAATAATATGATATGTATATATAATTTTTTGGCGAATCTCTCACCAGGCATGGCGAATATTTTACTCAATTATAAAATCTTGTGTTTATTGAATACACAAATGAAATCATTGCATTTCTTTAAAATATCTTTTGAAATCAAAATTACCGAAATTACATATCGATAACCTAGTGGGTGTAGGATAAAATTCACCCGTGCCATTCACAGAAAGCATGAGAAAACACCTAATACTATATATAAAACCAAGAAAAATTCAAATTCATCACTTCTAGGGACCTCGTAACCACCCTACCAATACACAAGTATGTTCCTGTTTGCAATTAGAAAAATTACCCAAATTGCAATCTGTTTACTCCACTTCTAGGGACCTCGTAACCACCCTGCCAATACACAAGTATGTTCCCGTTTGCAATTAGAAAAATTACCCAAATTACAATCTGTTTACTCCAGCATATGTTGGAAAGTTATAGAAGGATGACTAGTGCAATCAATCCATTCCTTTTAGCCCTGGATTTGTTTCAGTTTAAAACAGAAGTATACAAATATACTTGTCCAATGTCTATGCTTTAGCCATTCACCTTAAGATGTTTTTACAATATAATTTCCTAAGTCTATTTAATATCTTCATTATCATAAAAACCAACCTATATCCATCTTAACTCCACATCTACCACTCTTAGGGGGATGAAATCTATTTATCCCTCTGAGCACTTGGTAGACCCAGAATTAAGATGGATCTAAGATAGAATTTCCCCTTTAAATAGTCTATGCTCACATGAATACCATGGGTCAATACCATGGGTTATCATAAACCTGGAGCTTAAAAATTACTATTAGTAATTTATAAAAATTAATAAAATTAATAGTTGATTTTTATTTTATTGGTTTAACATACATTAAATTGCAACATCCATTTTTACTCTTGATCAGATCAAATATTTTTTCACTCTATGTTAGTTTGCATATCACGATATTTGATACCTCTCGGGGTTAGTAGATCCAGAGTAAAGATGGATCTATGCTGGTTTAATTCCCCCATTTAAATAGGCTACATTCCAAGTGAATACCATGGGTCAATACCATGTTCCATTTTCGTGAATACCATGGGTCAATACCATGTGCCATTTTTATTTTTATTAATACTAATATTAGGGTTAATAATGTTTTTTTGCATGGTACTAATAACAATCTAGCCCATGGTATTTGTCCCATAGTATAAATATAAGGAGAATTATGGAGTAAATATAAAAAAATGTTTTATTTGTTTATCATACCTCTCGTTTATTTATATTTTTATTAATTTACCATACCATTCATAAATACAAGGTGACTTATGGAGTAAATATAAAAAAATGTTTTATTTGTTTACCATACCTCTCGCTTATTTATATTTTTATTAATTTACCATATCTCTTTTACAAATATGGTATTTGGCCCATAGGATTCACTTAAATAAAACCTCTTTCTTGAGCCTTCATAAATAGAATGAGGGTTATGGACTAAATATAAAAAGAGGTTTTATTTATTTACCATGCGTCTAGTTTATTTATATTTTTATTTATTTACCATACCTTTTGAGTAAGTATAAAAAGACGTTTTATTTATTTACCATACCTCCACTTTACTTATATTTTTATTTGTTTACACCCTTGCATGTATATAAGGTGACTTATGGAGTAAATATAAAAAATGCTTTATTTATTTACCATACCTCTCATTTATTTATATTTTTATTAATTTACCATACCTCTTTTATAAATATGGTATTTGGGCCTTTGGCCCATAGGATTCACTTAAATAAAACCTATTCTTGAAAATGGGCGAATGGATTCACTTAAATAAAACCTATTCCTGAAAATGGGCGAATGGAAGGTTGTAACTCCTAATTTCAAGGGCTAAATTTACCTTTTTTACCCTCTCCCTTAAAATAAAGTGGGCTATTTGAGGTGATTTGTAAAAATGTACTATGATACAAAATATTCGCCCACTAAAAATTTAAAATCCCTTAATTTCGCCAAAGGGCGAACATTCGCCCCTAAAATCACCCCTAATCCCTACCTGCTAACTCCTCATGTAGCCTGACCCGTTCCTCTGGAAATTTGTGAAAATTTGGCTTTCTAGCCCCTACTGACTGTTCATTCCAAAAAATGTGTAGAGCATTCCTTCCTTGCCTTCCAGCAGCCCGGACATTTCCTCCAAAAATTTTCACAATTTTACCTCCCAGCTGAGCTAGACCTTGTAGTCAGTCACTGTCGACTTAGATCACCTATCTCCATCTCTTAGTGAATCTTGTGCAGTTTTCATTAGAAGTTTCCCAAAGCCATCATCCCACATCATAGTCATGCTGCCTCTCCTGGTCACTTGCATTCGAATGATCATGTGTTATGTTAGACTAGGAGGTTTTAGATTTGATGTCGTCTCATCATGAGTGACTGTAGGTACATGTACACCAACAAACAAGTCAAGATGATGAATGGGATGAATGAAGGGAGCACATGCAAATGGGCAGGTTCACCAATTGACGAATGAGTGAAGCATGCGAAGTGGACGAACATGACGAGCATGCACCTTCGTGAACAAGTGAGCCTGTCAAGCTTTCCAGCATGAAAGCAAGGAACAACATGCTAAAGCTTCATCAAGTGACCATCGAAGACTTCGTGCACTTTTCCATGTGGAGGTGAAGCTACGGTACACCATGAAGACATCCATCACTCAGTAGCACTCTAGTTCGACATGCACTCCAGCAGCAGCACAAAGGTACTAGCATTGTCATGTCAAGTCATGTCGAGTCAAGTCATGAGTCATGTTACCCACATCTCCACTATGGGATTGTTTTCAATCAATATCATGTGACATGGAAGTCCAAGAGACCCACTCATTGAACATAGATTCATGTAAGTTGGAAAGTCATGGAAGTTGAACGGTCATGAGGGTAGTTGAAATAGCCACAAGGGTTAGTTTCACCCTTGGCTATAAATACCCCTCCCATTTGTACATGAAATGAATTTTCACCTCAGCTCCTCCCACATAGCCAAGAGAGTCTGTAATATTTTCTTTGAGGAGTAGGTAGTGGCTCCAACACCCCATTGACGGGGTTAGCAATTTATCGTGTAACGATGTGTCTTGGAACTTTCGCTTAATTTAGAAGCCTGTTAACAGGCTAGCACGATTTCATACATGTATTGTAGACTGATCTCAAACACTTGTAATGCATGTTTCTTTAACCTTGTGTTTTACATCTAAACTGATTCATTTGTTGTAATGCATCATCTATTAATGGAAATGTGTTGTATATGTTGTTAATGTTGTCCCATCTATGTCGACTGCTCTGTTGGACATCAGACAAACCTTTCACATGAACCTTGCTGCAACAACTGTCGCACTCGTCTTGGACTAATCCGTGAGTGTTGTACATGTTATCTTACCTTGTATGTTGTGCTAGCCACATCCGAATGGACTGCTCCGCGGGAAGCTGTGCATGTCATTTTGTGTTGTGTGTTCCTATCTAAGTTGGTACTGCTCCATTTCAACCTGGAACTCACCTTCACTCTCTTCTCCTCGCAGTGAAAGAACCATTGACACAAGTACACTTACACTCACTAGGCATGCGAACCTCACTTCTTGAAGACAAAGAAAACCACTCTCCTGTGCTGATAAGCAAGAGTTGAGGCAAATCCTTAAGGCAATGGCAACTGGGCCATCATACCGGATGGGACTCCCACACCAAACGGTGTGACGTCTAGTTGGGACTTCATATTGGGGTGATCCCCTGAATGTTGGCGGGTCCAGCACTATGAACATTTCTAGCACTAGAAGGAGGGCTTCATGACAAGTAGTGTCCTCTCATCCAGTTTTGAAACTTTTCATATGTTTCATGGAGTCTTGCATTCTTCTTCCCCGGAGGTTTTTTTTGAATCGTGAAGATGTCTTTACCTTGGGGACGATTTTCAATCTCTTGTCGACTCACATGTATGATGGTGAAGGTGAAGTTGCCTGGCCTGAGTACTTACATATTTTTCTTTCCATGATTTATGAGGAAGAGGAGTTTATTGATGAACAGGCTGATTTGCTACTTGCATACACACTTCACGAATCTCCATTTCGTTGGGTGCTTAGCCTACCAGATGACATCGTGCACTCATGTGAGAACTTATGTGATCTTATTGAAGACACATTGTATCATTTTGATCCAGACCATATTTACTAGAAACTGTTACAACAATGGAGGGCTCTGCATGAATCTGTTATTGATTTTTGGCAGTTCTTCCATGACTTGTAGTTTCAACCTCCGAGGAGTGAGATGAAGTTCACTTATCTCTGGGACTCGTTCAAGTAATGTCTTAAGAAATCTGCCTATCCCAAGAGAACTCTTGATGTCAAGCCTCGCTCAACCTTCTTAATTGATGGAAATACACAATCCCATGTGGGAGTAGGCATTGTCTCAATGGAATGTCTTCCTCCCTCTCTTTCAACAGTTCCACCATCACCTTGTGATGTTGAGGATCATGTTCACACAACTAGTCATCCTTCACACCCTCCCAACATCATTTCACTCAACTTTCATACAGATTTGGTTGTTCATCCTTCGAGTTCTCATATGATATCTTTTCTATGACCTCTGTCTTCGCACTGAGGTGTTCCTTTGGATGATGTTGTCTTGTGTTCGACCATTCCAAACTCTTCACTTGTTGTGAACAAGGAACAACCCACTGATGGAGTTGGCATTACGCAACCAACATGCACTGTCATTTATGAAGAGAATGAGTGGGAGCTTGAGCATCAACACTCGGTTAGGGATGACTCCCTTTCGTCTGAGCCCCCTCCATTCTTTCCTAAACTCTTTGGTGAAACTTCCATCTATGATTTTGCATGTGTGTCTTCATCCATGGATGCACCCATTGTTGATCACTTGCAGGACTCACCAGATGTTAGTCCATCATTTGAAAATAGAGAGGATAAGTCATTCGTTGAAAATCCACTTGATATTTCATCTTCTCTTTCTAGAAACGTAGACGGTGAACAACCTTCCTTCTCATCTACCGCTCTGTGTGATTCATCAAACCATGAGGTTTCCGACCAACATCCTGAATTTTCTGATCTTGGTTGTCATGATCTCTTCACCTCATCGTCCAATCATGATGTTTATTCACTCATTGTTAATCTATTTAAGCCATTGGTTTATGAAGATTCATCTTTCAACAAAGTTGAAACCCCACAAACTGTCGAGGCTCTTCAACCCGAGTTGATGGTTATGTCAAGCCTTCGTTGTCCTTAGATTGGTTTCACTTCTGATCAGGAAATTGTTCAATCACCCAACGCTCCTCATCACTCATATGTATGCATTGAAGATCCATCTCACACACAAATCACACTTCCTCCACTCGAACTGCATGATCTCGTTGCTCATGAATTGGAGGAATCTTACATTGCAAGAACTCGTTCATGACACAAGCTATCTTTGTTTCTTTCGTTTGCTTGCATGTCATAGTCAAGAGTGTGCTTATGCTTCAAAGTTGCATGTAGTGTCACACAGAACCATGAAAATTCCACAGATTTCCCATCATGCACTTGTACTCACTTATGTCCTGTGGGCACTTTGACACATGAAGTGTGGTTGTCTTCATTGTTTGCACAACTGGGTTGCTCGCTGACCAAGCCTTCACCAACATGGGTCAGCTGCATTGGAAATATCACTTCACGTGATTGTGCCCATGCACCATTAGCTTAGAATTAGGAGTAGTGTTTTCTTGTTGCATGCTTGTTTGCTTTCTTGCTTTGCATGTTTGTTTGTTTGCTTGCTTGTATGTTGCTTACTCGCTTTTCTTTCACTTTTAATTCTGCTTCTGCTTTGCTTTGTTTGTTTTTCTTGCTATTTTTGTTCACATGTATTTTGTTTGTTTGATATATTACTATTTTTGTTTCCGGAAATAAGTGCTGCCAACTACTATGCTTTGGTTTTTGAATAGAGTATGTGGCTGAAATTCGAAGAGACTTGTGACACTGCAACACTTGGCTAGTGTTGTGTCCATTTTCTTTGTGCTTAGTTACAACCTTTGGCCGATGAAGTCCTGATGGAAAATACGAATCATTTGTAAGGGAATCTTTGGTCCAAATGTGAACTTGTGTCCACAATTGGAAGCTCCATGCCTTTACTTAGCCTTCTTCTTTGTGTGTTGAAGCTAGTCCAATTAGTAGAAACGAAGAAGGGGAAAAATCCAAATGAGCAAACCTATGTCAGAGCTCTTACATGATTCTCTAAAGGAACAATCTCTTCTATGCTTAATAAGTCGGGATCCCTCTTCCAACCCAAAAATATAAAAGTGCCTATGCACATTTATCTTAAAAAATACAAAGGTGAAAGAAGAGAAAGGCTTCCTGTGCAGAGAGGTGAAGCATGCAACTCCACCGGGTACTGATCAGGCTCGCGAGCAGTGGAGAAATGTGTGTTCTTGCGTGACTTCACCGGGGTACTGTCTAGGCCTGTTGGTAGTGGCGAAACACTAGAGATGAAAACTTATACTCTAAAAATATTCAACTCGCGAACTAAACTACCCTTCCCGGATTCGAAACACTGAGATCTAAGCTAAACTTTTGATTGTGTTTAACTGAGTTGGTAAAGGGTCAACCATGTATGTCCATGGGATAAGTGGGGAAATTGAAGTAACCTGCACAACAATTCAATACTTCCTGAAGGACCAAGGCCCTGTGCTAGAAACGAACCGAAACAGAGAAGGTGGAGTTCTACCAATGTGTCGCCAAGTATTGTAGCGGCTACAAGCACCCTCCAAAATTTTGGCCTGCACCAATTTTGGAGCCTCCATTAGAGAGTTTCACTTGATGATTTCACACACTCGAGTTCACTCCGTGAGCTCTTATGAGTCTTTACATTCACCTTTCTTGTTTATTGCGCTCAAGTCTCTGCATGTTGATGTTTAAGCCGTGCTTGCGATCGTTTTCTGGTTATGCTCAAAGTATTTGCTTCATATGTGTTTTGTTATGTGTGGAGCATGATTGTTCAGAGGTCTTTATTTTCAGCTGGATGTATAGCCCAGGAAGTTTGTACACCCCTCCACGCGGGGGGGTGTGAGGGGGACTTGTCCCCCCCGCGGGGGTCCAGGGGGGCCGATCCCCCCCAGCTGGGGGGTTCGGGGGCCAGCGGTCCCCCGGCGGGGGCTCGGGGGTAGCGCCCCCGAAGCTAAAAACAAATGTAAAATTGCCTTGTAAAAGTATAGTAATTTCTAGTCAATCTGGGCCGTTCATTAGGCAGATGATCTGACGGTAGAACTTATGTTTAGTTTAGGGTTTTTTGCCCTAGAAGGAAACCCCTATCTTTGTATGAGGTTATTGTATTTGAGGCTGTGAAATAGATGTGCATTCTGTGAGCGAGAAACAGAGAGGTGAGACTGTGAGAGAAAATAGAGGATATTACAGCGGATTTGTTGTAGGTTGTGTTTCTTCATTTTTCTGGTTAATAGAAAGGAAGGACTGGCTGTTCGGGGTGGACGTAGCCCAAACTGGGTGAACCACGTATATCTGTGTCTCTCTTGTTTTGTGCGTTTTCTGTGTTTATATTTCTGCAATATTTTATGTGTTCCATTGCTCCGTAATATATAATTTTCTAACATGTTTGATGTGTTAACCATGAGAGCATCTGTTGCACTCACACATGGATTCACATTCACTGTTGCGCAAGCGTCATCTCGATCATGAATGATCAATCAAAAGTGTCATGCTTGTCTCTTGCACCATCAGTGAGTCATGTTTAACATATGTATCCTGATCGTTTGGTCGTTTTGTCGTCAAGACATGAGAGTGTGTGTCTGTATGATCACCTATACATCTTTCGACTATTCACACACTTATTCATCTTTGCTGAAGTTCTAACGACCAGACTCTTCACTAACAGTCAGACCATCACCCTGCTTTCGAATCGATCGACTGTCAGCCAGAACAACGTAGAAGCACCAAGCTAGTTCTTTCAAGCTATGCTGCCCGCAAGCATTTTAATCAACACTCACACTGCCACCTAGACAGTCGACCAGTAGCTCAGCTCAGAAATTTTGTAAATATGATCAGCAGACTGGCCTCCCAACCTTAATGTAGTTTTCCCAACTAGCAGCTCCCAGCAGTAGACTACCTGTTCCCTCCAGGAATTGTGTAGTTTTTGTTGCCAGTGAATAAGCAGCCAATTGGCAGTTCCCTATGGGAATTGCACAAGTTTGGCTGCGAGTGACCCCCGCAGCCAACTGGAAATTCCCTTTGGGAATTGCATAGATCTGGCTACCAGTGACCCTCGTAGCCAACTAGCAGTTCCTTCTAGGAATTGAACAGATCTGGCCGCCAGTCTCCTTGGTAGTTCCACAGGAAAATTGTGCAATCCCTGCCTACTGACCCCTCATGTAGCCCAGCCCATTCCTCTAGAAAATTTCACAAATTTCACTGTCTAGCCCTTGCTGACTGTTCATTCCGGAAAATGCGTAGAGCATGCCTACCTTGCCTTCGAGCAACCTAGACAGTTCCTCCCAAAATTTGCGCAAATTTTTCTCCCAGACGAGCTAGACCTTGTAGTTAGTTACTGTCGACTTAGATCACCTATCTCCATCTCTCAGTGACTCTTGCATAGTTTTCATCAGAAGTTTCCCGGAGCCATCATCCTACATCACAACCCTACTTCCTCTCCCAGTCACTTGCATTAAAATGATCATGTGTTATGTTAGACTAGGAGGTTTTGGATTTGATGTCGTTTCGTAATGATTGATTGTAGGTACAGGTATGCCAAAAAACATGTCAAGACGATGAATGGAATGAACGAAGGGAGCACATGTAGATGGAAAAGTTCACCAATAGATGAATGAGCGAAGCAGACGAACACAATGAACTTGCACCTTTGCGAACAAGTGAGCCGGTCAAGCCTTCCAGCATGAAAGTGAGGGTCAACGTGTTAAATCTTCATCAAGCGAACCAAGGACCATTGAAGGCTCCATGCACTTCGCCATGCGGAGGTGAAGCTATGGTACACCATGAAGACATCCATCACTCAGTAGCACTCTAGCTCGACATGCACTCCAGCAGCAACATAGATGTACCAGCATTGTCATGTCAAGTCATGTCAAGTCACGTCATGAGTAACGTTGCCCACATATTCACTATGGGCTTGTTCTAATGTGGAATTCAAAGAGACCCACTCGTTGAACATAGAGTCATGTAAGTTAGAAAGTCATGGAAGTTGAATGGTCATGAGGGTAGTCGAACATCCACAAGGGTTAGTTTTACCCTTGGCTATAAATACCCCTCTCATTTGTACATGAAAGGACTTTTCACCTTAGCTCCTCCCACATAGCCAAGAGAGTCTATAATCTTTTCTTTAAGGAGTAAGTAGTGGCTCCAACGCCCTGCTGATGGGGTTAGTGATGTATGGTGTAACGATGTGTCTTGTAACTTTCACTTAATTTAGAAGCCTGTTAACAGGCCAGCATGTTTTCATACATGTATTGTATTTGTTGTAAGACTAATCTTTCACAATTGTAATGCATGTTGCTTTAACCATGTCTTCTACATCTCAACTGATTCATTTGTTGTAATGCATCATATATTAATGGAAATGTGTTGTATATGTTGTTAATGCTATCCCATCCATGTTTACTGCTCTGTCGGACATCAAACAAACCTTTCACATGAACCTTGTTGCAACAACCGTTGCACTCGTCTCGGACTGATCCGTGAGTGTTGTATGTGTTATCTTACCTTGTATGTTGTGACAGCTACATCTGAGTGGGCTCCTCCATTGGAAGATGTTCATGTCATTTTGTGTTGTGTGTTCCTAGCTGAGTTAGGACTTCTCCCTTTCAACTTGGAGCTCACCTTCACTCTCTTCCCCTCACAGTGAAAGAACCATTGACACAAGTACACTTACACTCACCAGGCACGCGAACCTAACTTCTTTAAGACAAAGAGAACCACTCTCTTGTGCTGATAAGCAAGAGTTGAGGCAAATCCTTAAGGCAATGGCAACTAGGACATCATAGCAGATGGGACTCCCACACCAAATGGTGTGAGGTCTAGTTGGGACTTCATACCGGGGTGAACCCCTGAATGGTGGTGGGTCCATCACTATCAACACAACCATCATTGTCACTTCCTTAACTCATGCCAAGTATTTTTAAATTTGATGCATCGATTTTTGTTGTAGTTGGTTCTTATGGAGTAGCTATAGTATCAAATCCTCCCTCAATTGCCACTATAGTTGGTTCTTGTGGAATGGCTAGAACATCTAATTATTCACTAATTCCCACTATAATTAGTTCTTTTGTAGCAGCTATAGTATAAAACCCTTCATCATTGTCTACTATAGTTGGTTATTGTGAAGGAGCTACATCATCGATTTCAACTTCCTCCATTATGATTAAGTCATCTTTCATGTTGGGTAGTTTCCATGTAGCTGGTTCTTGTGGAGAAACTACAATATCCATTATATCATTAATGACTTCAGTAATATGTTTATAAATTCGATCAACCTCGCAGGCAGCAAGTTCTTGTGGAATAAGCTCGACACGCCATCTTCTCAATTATGGTGGTTTCACATGAGGTATTTTATATTATTCAATCCCCATTGATATCATTCTCCTTCTTGGTAGAAGTTCTACTAAATTCTCGACATACTTCTTTCTCTTCCAAGGAATTATTAGCATTACAACCAATGTCTCCTTAGTTTCAGGAACTCGAGGTTATTCCTCTGTGGATTTATTTCCATCGTTCCCCTCATTTTCCTCCATGGTTGGTGGAATGGGCTCTCTCAACTCCTATTCATCTTCAACTTCCTTAGGGTCATCATTTTGATCACAATATACTTCCTCATTTTGCATGGATTTTTTTTGTTCACCTTCTTGCCCTTCCACTAATTCTTTTGGAAATTATAGGAATTGATTCCAATAATCAAGTTAATTTAAAATAATAAATAGATTTCAAATAACCCATACTTGATTTGATCTTACGATAGGTGAAGGAAAAAATATATATTCAATGGTTGATGACACAATGGCTTTGAATAATGTTGGAACATGAGATGTACAATACTACTAAATTGGCTGTAGAATCAAAATTTGCTTGCTAAAGCAGCGATATTGACCATTATTTAGTTATGTTGATACTAAGAAATATCATCGATGATTAGTATTCCAATGTGACAAGTGTTGATAGAAAAAATGTTATTTTTCTTCACAAGTAGTAGACATTGATGAGGCTACTCTTATGAACTGATAAAATTGTTTCTTGGCATGTGTCAACAACTGATAAATTTGTTACTTGAAAAGTGTCAGCAACTAATAAATTTGTTACTCGAGAATTATCATTACTTCTCCTATAAAAAAGGACGATCACAATATCGTGTCTAGAAATAAGATATAGAAATTATTTAGATTAAAAAATCTAAAAAGGAAATGATATATCTATATATATATATATATATATATATATATATATATATATATATATATATATATATATATATATATATAGATATATATACTTTCAACAAGTTGGTTTTCACCTAGCAGTTGTTCCAGCTATGCTTCTAAGAGTTTTCATATCTGAAATTTAATTATTATATATATTTATTTATTTAAGATCGTAAATGTCATCAAGCTAAATTTCACTTTTCATCTATCCAACTACGTTCCTAAGAGTTTTCGTAGTTGGAATTATTATTATTATTATTATTATTATTATTATTAAGGAGATTATGGGGATGTGGATGTGGAGGATTTCTTTCCCTCATGCAATATTTCCAATTAAAGGCTGGTAGCAGCTTGTTTTATGAATGAATCTCTTGAGGTTGGGTGATGATATAAACGAAGTTGATGCCCATGACTGAATATAGGGGTGAGATGTGTGTTAATGGTTAATAGTTTGGTTGCCTCGTTATTAAATAATGTTTCTATTTCATATGGGCCCATCCATCTAGTGCGTAATTTCCCCTAACATCCTTAAATGAGGAATTTTCTAGAAGTTCCCAAACCCCGGGTTGGAAAAAATCTATTTTTAATCAGTTGATCATGCCATTTTTCCTTTTTTTGTTGAACAAGATTTGTGTTTTTCAATGTAGCCAAACAAATTTCATTGAGTTCATGGAGTAGTTCTAACCGATGCTTTTTCACTGTTGATGAGTCAAAACCAACTTCCATTGTAGCCATGAGTGTGCTAATTTCAATTCAATAGGAAATATGGGGCACTTCTGCTATAGGGATTAATGCATAGGTGGTTGTGGATAGAATACGCTCAAGGATCTTCCCAGGATCCTTGGCAGGCAAATCATATTAACTGCAGTTGGCACAAAGAAACGTGTACACATCCATATTAATGAATAATATTCAAAGAAGGATGGAAGATATTACCTTAGATCTTGATGCAGTTTTGCTGGAGAACCCAATGTAGCTGAGCATAAGACCTCTCTACTAGCTCCTAGATTAAGACTTGCATATAGACAAGGCAAGAAGTAATACTACAACATATAACCTTGATAATAAAAACAACAATAGATAAGGATATCCAACAACATGCATCTAAGCTACTCATAAACTATGGCATTGAATCAATACATAATAGAATCACAACATTAGCACAATAGAGCAGACAACACAACTACAAGTCTATATTAATAATGGAAAGGATGATTACAACCATCTAGTGAATCAAGCTTCCCTTACTCCTCCATCTCCTCTCTCTCTCTCTCTCTCTTCTTAACCTCTTGGTAAACCAATATGTCTCATACAAAGTTTCGATAATAAGTTGGAAATCCTTCAACCTTTCGACCTCTTTCATAATGCCCCAAGCCTCCAATATATAGAATCAAAGGCTAATTCTTACCAACTCTTATTAGAAAATTATATATTACAGAGCAATGGAACACATAAAATATATTGCAGAAATATAAACACAGAAAACACATAAAGCAAGAGAGACACAGATATACGTGGTTCACCCAATTTGGGCTACTTTCAGGAAGAACAATCTAGTCCTTCCTTTCGTATTATCCATCAAACTGAAGAGATACAACCTACAACATATCTGTTGTAATTCCCTCTTCGCTCTCACATAATCTCCTATCTCTTTCTCACTCAGAATATAAATCTACATAGATGCAATACAATTCCTTCACATATAGCAAGAGGTTGCCTTCTAGGGAAAAAAGACCTAAATTAAACATAACTTCTACCATCAGATCTCTACCTAATGAACGACCCAGATTGACTACAAAATTACAACATTTTACAAGGCAATTTTACATCTATCTTTAGATTCGGGGGCGCTTCCCTCGATCCCCTACCAGGGGGGTCTCCCAAAGATCACAACCTCCCCCCTTTGGAACCCCTTGCAACTTCAATTTTACAGGCGGCATTGCTGACATATTACGAATTGGGGTACAATGTGATGATACCTCTAAATAAAGAAGATAATCAAGCTCCACACCCAACAATCTTCCACTTAGAGACTGATTATAGCAACTCCACCATTGCTTCATTTGCTGGACAATGACTCCACTTTGGACCTGGCTGTTTCTCATCTTCTTCAGCATACTTCAAGACCAATTGAAATGGAGAAAAATCTTAGTTTCTCCCTGGTTACAACTTTCGTTAACATATCTGCAGGATTATGGCTAGTGTGTACCTTTTCCAACTTCAAATGTCCTTCTTCTAATGCTGACCGTATGAAATGGTACTTGAGTTGTATATGTTTACTATTGGAATGAAATGCAGAGTTCTTTGCAAGATGTATGACACTCTAGCTGTCATTGTATAACCTGCCCAACTCCTGCTTCTTACCCAGTTCATCCAGAAACCTTTGTAACCAAATCATTTCTTTATTAGCCTCTATAGAAGCAACATACTCTGATTCTATTTTTGAGAGTGCAACAACACTTTTCAATTTTGAAACCCAGCTGACAACTATTCCACCTATAGTAAACACATACCCTGTGGTGCTCCTCCCGTTATCTCTATCACCCGCCATATATGCATTAACATATCCATGTAAAACAATGTTTGAACCACCAAAGCATGATGCTTGATTTGTGGTACCTCTCAAATACCTAAGAATCCACTTCACCGCAATCCAATGTTCTTTCCATGGATTGTTCATGTACCTTCTTACAACTCCCACTACATGTGCAATATCAGGCCTTGTGTAGACCATTACATACATTAAGCTTCCAACTGCTAATGCATATGGAACTTTAGACATATAAGCCATTTCTTCCTGAGTCTTGGGACACACTTCCTTACTTAGTTTCAAATGGCTAGCCAAAGGTATACTAACTGGTTTTACATTTTGCATATTAAATCTTTTCAACACCTTTTCTATGTACTCACTCTGAGACAAATGTTAATTTTCGATTCTTCCTGTCTCTAGTTATTCTCATACCAAGGATTTGTTTTGCAGCACCCAAATCCTTCATTGCAAATGAGTTCGCAAATGTTCTTTTGAGTACATTTATTTCCTACATGTTAGAACCTGCAACAAGCGTGTCATCTACATACAATAACAATATAAGATAGCTGCCATCATTTTGCCTTTTGAGATAAACACAATGATCATAGTGACATCTAGCATAACCTTTTTTAGACATAAACCTGTCAAATTTTAGATTCCACTGCCTTGGAGCCTATTTTAAGCCATACAAGTTCTTCTTCAACATGCACACTAGTTCCTCCTTCCCTTTTACCTCATATCCTTGTGGTTGCTGCATATATATCTCTTCCTCCAAATATCCATGGAGAAAGGTTGTCTTTACATCTAACTACTCAAGATGCAAATCTTCAGCTGCTACTAGACTTAAAATAGTTTTGATTGAAGTCATTTTAGTAATAGGAGAAAATATCTCATCAATGTCTATATGCTTTTTCTATGCAAACCCCTTCACCACAAGTCTAGCTTTATACCTTTTTCTACCTCCATCTTCTTCCTTCAACCTGTAAACCCATTTATTCTACAATGTTGTTTTACCTACAGGAAACCTAACTAAGTCCCAAGTCTGGTTATGTGCTAAGGAGTCCATATCTTCTTTCATGGCTTGCTCCCACTTCTTCCTAGTTTCTACCTTCACTGCTTCTTCATAACATTCTAGTTCACCAGAATCAGTCAACAATACAGAATATAATGAAGGAGAGTATCGTTCAGGGGGTCTATTTATCCTGGTATATCTTCTAACACCACCTTTAGGTGTTTGAGGTGCTTGTTGCTGTTGTGGTTGTTGTATTTATTCTAGTTGTTGATAATTATGATTTTCAAGCACCTTCAGTTTTTCTGTGATATGATCAAGCACTGTGTATTCTCTTTTTTCTTTTTCCTATTTCTTTTCCTCCATCTGATCCTTATAAAAAATATTTTCATTGAATATGACATCTCTGCCCCTAATGATTTTGTTTTTTTCATAATCATAAAAGCAATAACCAAAATCATTAACACCATATCCAATAAATGTACATTTCTTTGATTTTGCTTCAATCTTTGTTCTGTTTTCTTTATTAAATGTGGACAAAGGCTTCACAACCAAAAGTTTTTAAAAATGAGTAGTTTACCTTTTTACCTGTGCATGCCTCCTCTGAAATACCACCATCCAAGGAACTTGAAGGCCCTATATTTATTAGATAATCAACAGTGTCTACAACATCTACCCATGATTGTAAGGCAATCCTACATGCAATCTCATGCACCTTTCACGCTCCATTATTGTCCTATTCATCCTTTCTGACACACCATTTTATTGTGGTGTTCCTAGAACTATCTTCTCTCTATGAATTCCATTCTCTGAACAATATCTATCAAACTCTTTGCTGCAATATTCCTCTCCATTGTTTGATCTGAGACACTTCAACCTTTTTCCTGTCTCATTTTCAACCAAAGATTTCCATTTCTTGAAAGTATCAAATACATTAGATTTATTTCAAATACAATAAATCCATGTTTTTATGTTTACATCATCAATTAAAGTAACATAATAACGAGAGCCATCGAGAGATGATACTTGAGAAGGTCCCCATACATCTGTATGCACAAGCTCTAATTTTTCTCTCTTCTTTTGTTTTCCATAAACACAATTCTCATAGAATTTTAAATCAACATGCTTCAAACCTGGCAAAAAATTTCTTGAGTGAAGAATCTACATCCTCTTCTCACTCATGTGCTTGAGCCTATGATGCCACAACGTTGTATCTTCTCCTATAGAGGTTAAAGAATTAACAGAATTAGAAATACCATTGCATAAATACAATGTAGCAACCTTTCCTCCTTTTGATATTACCAGGGCTCCTTTAGTGACATTCAAGGTTTTATCTGTAAAAGTAGTTACCCAACCTTCACCCCCCAACTGCACTATTGAAATCAGATTTTTCTTCAAATATGGAAAATGCCTTACCTATTTCAACAACTATTGATTTTCATTCTGCATTTTTATGAAAACTATACCCAATCCAATGATTTTACAGGGTTTATCATCACCCAATCGAACCTGTCCAAAATCTCCTTGAACATAGTCATGAATTTTTTTCCTATCAGATGTGGCATGGAATGAGGCCCATGAATCTACCACCAAGGCATCAATAATATTTTCTAGTGAAACAATCAAAGAATCTTGCAACACATAACCTGTCACATTCACTTCATGATTGTTTTCTTGCTGCGCGTCTCCTTCTTTTCCCTTCTGAGACTTGTAGTCTTTCTTCAGGTGTCCTTTCTTTCCACATTTCCAACACACTATCCCCGATATGGACTTGGATCTACCTTTCCTTGAATTACTGCGATATCCTGGTATCTTTCCTCTTTCCATTTTTCTTCCCCTAGTCTCTGCAGTCAAAGCATTACCTGATGTCTCATCGGAGCTTTTATGTCACATTTCCTCGCTAAGGATTGAACCGACAACATCATCAAACTTTAAAGTACTAGATCTAGAGACAGAGTTACTAATGGCCATAACTAAACCATTCCAACTTTCTGGCAATGAGCATTGAAATAACAAAGCCCTAACTATATCATCAAAAGTTACCCTTACAGAACTTAACTGACTGGTAACTATATTAAATTCATTTAAATGATTAGCAATAGATCGACCTTCTGACATTTTCATATTAAATAAATGCTTCATACGAAATACCTTATTTGAGGCTAAGGGTTTTTCATATAGTTTTGCCAATGTCAAAATTAAACCCTCTATTGTCATTTCCTTTGAAATATTTAAGGCTACTACTAGGCACAACTGCATTGTTCCAAGTGACTTTCTGTCGAGAATATCCTATTCCGTGTCAGTCATACTTGTCGGCTTCTTTATCTTTCTGCTCAATCGTAGGTACAGATCTCTATGATATAGATAATCTTCCATTTGCATCTTCCAGAGCTGGTAGTTTTGGCTGTTAAATTTTTCAACCCTAAACCTACCATCTTCCCCCATTTCTCCCACTCGAACCAGCAACCCTTCTCTCCAGTGAGTTTATCAGCCAAATAGACCTTCGGGTCTTCTACGAGTTATTGGAAAATTATATATTACAGAGCAATGGAACACATATAATATTTTGTAGAAATATAAACACAGGAAACACATAAAACAAGAGAGACATAGATATATGTGGTTCACCCAATTTGAGCTATGTCCACCGAGAAAAGGCGAGTCCTTCTTTTTATATTATCCAACAAACTAAAGAGATACAACATACAGTAGATGCGTTGTAATTCTCTCTTTTCTCTCACACAATTTCCTCTCTATTTCTCACTTAGAATATAGATCTACATAGATGCAATACAATTCCCTCATATATAGTCATGGGTTTCCTTTTAGGGCATAAAACCCTCAATTAAACACAACTTCTATCATTAGATCTTTGCCTAATGTACAACCCAAATTGACTATGAAATTACAGCATTTTACAAGGAAATTTTACATCTATTTTTAGCTTCGAGAACATTGCCCCTGATCCCTCGCCAAAGAGGGGGCTCCCAAAGATTGCAACCTCCCCCCTAGATCCCCCTTGCAGCATACATTTTATGGGCCCACATTATGAACTGGGGTCCAATGTTGCAATACCTCTAAATAAAGAATATAATTAGGCTCCACACCCAACAATCTCCCACTTGGGGACTGATTATAACAACTCCACCGCTGCTTCATTTGTTGGATGATGACACCACTTTGGACTTGGCTGTTTCTCATCTTCTTCATCATACTTGAATACCAATTGAAACTGAGAAGAATATCAGTTTCTCCCTTGTTACAACTTTTGTTAACATATCTGTAGGATTTTGGCTAGTGTGTATCTTTTCCAACTTCAACTGTCCATCTTCCAATGCTGACTGTATGAAATGGTACTTGAGGTGTATATGTTTAGTCTTGGAACTAAATTCAGAGTTTTTTGCAAGATGTATGGCACTTTGGCTTGTTAGTGTCATTGTTTCACATTGCCATCAGTGATCAAAATTTGCTCTTTTGCATTTCATAGTAGGAGTCCCATACTAATGATTTTGCATTCCATTAGGTCACAGATTCACTGATCGTAGGGTTTACTTCAATTTTCCCTCATGAGCTGTACTTTTGATCCTATTTCATATATTTTAGTCATGGCTCATGTTCACTTTGCAATTCATTTCATTAGGTCTTAGGGTTTGGTCTCATTAGGTTTTAGGGTCCCACCATGGTCAAATTCAATAATTTCATGCCAATAATGATCAACAAGGACATGAGGAGGCCAATAATGATTGGTAAAGCCATTATTTATCATTTTGAAAGCCTAATGTAGTTCTCACCTCAAAAATTGTTTTGAGGTGAAAACAGAGTATTTTGTTTTTGTCTTCATTAATGATGTAATTTTATGTTTTCATATGTAATATTGGTTCCCAACTGCTCCTAAACATCTTGTGATGTTTCCAAGCACCTGCCACTACAAAAATCAGGTTATCATGAGCACAAATCCACCTGCAAAAGAAAAAGAGAACAAGCATTAAACCCTAATTTCCTCTCCCACTGAGCTAGGGTTGGCAATGGGATCAGAGATATCTGAACAGAGGAGGCATAAGGGATATCAAAAGGTATGAGGCCATTTCATATCATCGAACATCAGGTCTCCATCATTTTTCGAGAAGTCATTCCAAGGAACAAGCCATTCACGACACATAAGGGACGATTTTTCTTCAAACTGTGTTTCTAAGCAAGAAAAGATGCATTTCACAAAAGTGAGAGAGGTTTTTGTTCATCATAGACCCAAGAAGAAAAACCTCCTTTTGTTTGTACAGGTCTCATGGTTTTAGAGAAATGTCAGAAATATAGTTGCAGAAGGTCCAAAAACTACCAAAAAATGACCTTTCTGCCTCCTTTTGGACACAGAGAAGTAGTCTTGGGAGATTCCAGTTTTGAGGGGGCAAATGACCTCCAAATTCAAAAATTCTAGGTGTTCCAGAAACTATACTTGAATACATTTCCAATGAGCTATCATGGGCCCAATTTTACTAACGGGAAGGCCTCTAAAATCAGGTGGAAAGTGGCGCTGTGCTTAGGACCAGTGGCGCTGCGCTTAGGGCCATTTTGCTCAGGGAACTAAAATTCGCCTGTTTTGACTGTGAATTTGATTTCTGTCTCCTCATGGATGATTTCAGTGATGTAATTGATGAGCATGGCATGTAAATGCAATGGTAAAATAGTGTTAGAGGGTAGATTCATTAGTTAGAGGTAGTTTTGAGGCAAATGAATCAGTTTCCCCTCTTTTAGAGGCAAGTTGTTTGACTGATTATATTCCAGTTCTTTGTTGGGAAATGGTTGAAACAACCCCTCTTCTCATGGATTCAACCCCTGAAGGTCACGATGAGTAGTTTAGATGTCTATATTATGTGTTTTCTTGGTCATTTTGTGGGGTTGGATTCAGCTGGATGCCCATGTACTAAACACTTATCATTTTGTAGCAGTTGTGGTAGGAAACTAATAAAGTTGCAGCTAATTTTATGGGATACCTATGGTATGGCCTTTAGCATGTGCTTCTTCTTCTATTAATATGTTCTCATGTTATTTATTTATGCATCTTTCATATAATTATTTCTGATTCGTTGTTTTCAAGTCAGATAGGTGGAATACATTAGGTTTTAATGCTTTGCCTTGGGAAAGCACCAGTGTTTCATGTTTTCTTCTATTTAGGAAGGATTATTGACTTGCTCAGGCCCTTCTTAGCTCCTCACTAGTCTAGCCTTTCACCCCATCAAGCTTTAAGGTGTTGAAGATCATACCTACCTTACCCCATAGAATCCCCTGCAATTTTGACTTAGTTTCCTAGACCCAAATTGCCCAGCTCCTCCTGATCTGGAAAAAAACACCAACAAATTCAATCAAAACCCTTGAGCTACTATACCTAGCATAAAATCTTGTTCCTGATCCAGTCATCTTGATTGAGATCCATAAGGAAAGAGCCCTCTCTTGACCTAGTAGGGCTAGCTACTAGGTTAAGCGTGGTTTGTGGTTACCCTATAATTGCCTCCCTTCAGCTTGAGGTCAATCTAGGCGATAACATAGTGGCGACCATACTGGGGAACATAGTTTTATATTCCTCAGCAAAATGTATCAAGTTCAAATCTGATTGTTGATGGTGGACTATGATCAAACACTGGAAGGCTAAAATCATTCACCTAGCAACTCTAAATCAGTTTCAAGATTAGATCCAAGGACTCCACTAGAGGATGAACCTGACCAGCAGAAACATGAAAGGACAATATGGAAAGATAAAGTATTCAAGTTGGAATTTCATCCAAGACATTATGTTCTTTGTTATAAATTATTTCTTCTATTTTCCCGAGAATGTCATGAAAGCTTTACGAAGTATACTGTATCTGAGAAAAGATCCTAGACCTGCATTTGATTCTTTCCCTTTGAAGATTGCAAATACAAATTATTCTCATGCCTTTGATCTTGATCAAGACCCTTCTTCCGAATCTTATGATGACCGTCTTCAAACTGATGAGCCTCAAGAGACCAAGACTGATTCTACAGCTTTTGTATATACTCCTATACCTTGTAAAATTCCAGATAGATACAAGCCTCTGATTTTACCTCCTATATCCCATGCTTTCCCTAAAAATCATTACCTATATCTACCAAGATTTGATGGTGATTGTGACAACATCACTGCTGAGAGACATGTACTGAATTTTGAGTCTTTTCTTGACCTTTTTGAAGTTGATGAAGAGGATGTCAGTATTAGGCTTTTTTCTCTTTCTTTGCAAGGCAAAGTCAAGAGTTGGTTCAAAACCCTTCCTGATGTGAGCATCTCAGATTTCCAGTAGTTCGTCAAAGTTTTCCTTGACAAGTGGGTGGTCAGAAAAAACCCTTTCTTGATTCTATAAGAGTACAACCAGTTGAAGAGACAGCCAGGGGAGATAGTACAGCAATTTTCTACTAGATTTAACCAAGCTTATTTTGATGCCTATTAATATAAGACCTCCTCCTGGATCTGCTCTCTTACACTACTGGAATCCTTTGATCCGGAAATGGAGTTTTAGATGAGGGAAAGGAATCTTGCAACACTTGAATAGATGCAAAACAGTGCAGTAGATGTAGAGGCTAATCCATTGATCAAAAGGGCAAGGTTGAAGGAAGAAAAGATGAAGAACATAGATCCAGAAGAATCGACATTTTTAGAGGTAAAGCTTGACATTTTGGTAAGTGCAATGGAAGAGATGATGCAAAAAATCACCATAAGGAAAGAGTATGATATTCAAGACCATGGCTCGCTGATTAAAGAAAAACAAGTTGCTGATCTAAAACATCTTCTTTCTTACCCCAATTCTCATAGATCTGATAATGATTGTTTTATAGATCATCTTGGAGAAGAGAGATATGTTGATCTGACATGTATGCTTGATGATGTGTTTTATACTGATGATTTCCCTAAGTTCGATCAGTATAATGATGATTATGTTCTCCAAACAGAAGCTAGTCTTGCGGACAAATCAACAGCTAGTTTGTGGAAGTAGGAAGTTCACTTTCAGCAGCTCCAATACAGTGACTAGCTGATGCATATCAGCCATGGAAGTGAGGAGGAAAGTGCAGCAAATTTTGAAGTAAGTGAAGGATCTTTGCCTTTTTTTTTTTACTTCGTTTCAGTTCATCAGAGACAACTTTCATGCAATCAGAAATCAACCGTCGACAAGTTTTGATCTAGACCATCTAGAGGGAAATGAAATCCTTGTTCAAGACTTCTCATATCTAGATTTGCAGCCCCCGAATGCCATTGATTATCAAGTTGCAGATGAAGACTTGGAAGCTGGAACATATGATCAAACGATGCAAGTTGATTTTGTACCATTATGTTTTGAATCATTTTAGTTTTTGAAGGGAATTTCGCATAGTATATCTTCAAATGAGTAGCTTCTAGAAAATCATGCAATCTCATTGGAACCAATAGAAAATGAGTTGAAACAGTATTTTCAAGTTTTTCACGATCCAATCGCTGATGTGTTGGATGATGTCTGCAGTCACAGTCCTTCTCCATTAGCTAACTGTGAGCTTGAAAAAAGTATTGATACAAACTTGATCTGGTAGCCTATTTCTTTGTCATTTTCAGCAGGAGTCTCATCACAAAGCTCAGATGAAAGTTTGCATTCATGGTATGAGGAGAAGCAAAGTAATCCATTGGATGAACTAAGTTCCAGTGCACATGAATTTCAAGATCCTTATGCACTATTTTTGGAGTCAGATAGAAAATCCGTATTATTCAATTTGGGAAAATTTGGATCTGTTTACAAGTTTTCATGGGAGTTTCCTTTTAGTAGTTATCTCTTGTTGTTCATAAGCAAGCACTTGCAGAGATTTTAAACAAAAGCTAGAATGATTACTTGGTTGCTTTGATTGTTTCATTTCACTTGATCAGGTGATGAATGGAACAATTAGAGTAGGTTTTATTGAATAAGCTCCACTTCGAGAATCTTTTCCAGTTTGTCAGTTATGTTTTAGTATTGAGTCAGTTTCAAGTCAGTTAGAGTCATCAGTATTCAGTCATGTATTTTAGATTGAGTTTTTCTTACTCCATGCCCAATGGATACAGCTACTAGGTCTATGGTGTTCTTGGCACCTCCAAGGAGCTACCATCCCCATTGGAGCCAATGTTAGTGTCAGTGTTTCACACTACCATCAATGATCAAAATCTTCTCTTTTGCATTTCATAGTAGGAGTCCCATACTAATGAGTTTGTATTCCATTAGGTCATGGATTCACTAATGGTAGGGTTTACTTCAATTTTCCCTCATGATCTGTACTTGCTGATCCTCTTTCATATATTTTAGTCATGGCTCATGTTCACTTTACAATTCATTTCATTAGGTCTTAGGGTTTGGTATCATTACGTTTTAGAGCCCCACCATGGTCAAATCCAATAATTACATGCCAATAATGATCAACAAGGACATGAGGAGGCCAATAATGATTGTTAAAGCCATAATTTATCATTTTGAAAGCCTAATGTAGTTCTCACCTCAAAACTTGTTTTGAGGTGAAAACAAAGTGTTTTGTTTTTAACTTCATTAATGATGTAATTTTGTGTTTTGATATGTAATTTTGGTTCCCAGCTACTCCTAAACATCTTGTGATGTTGCCAAGCACCTGCCACTGCAAAAAATCAGGTTATCATGAGCACAAATCCACTTGCAAAAGCAAAAGAGAACAAGCACTAAACCCTAATTTCCTCTCCCACTGAGCTAGGGTTGGCTATGGGATCAGAGATATCTAAGTAGAGGAGGCATAAGGGATATCAGAAGGTATGAGGCCATTTCATATCATCAAACATCAGGTCTCCATCATTTTTCGAGAAGTCATTCCAAGGAACAAGCCATTCACCACACATAAGGGACGATTTTTCTTCAAACTGTGTTTCTGAGCAAGAAAAGATGAATTTAACAAAAGTGAGAGAGGTTTCTTTTCATAATATACCCAGGAAGAAAAAAGTCCTTCAATTTGTACACAGGTCTCATGGTTTTAGAGAAATTTCAGAAATATAGTTGCTACAAGAGAGTTGATGCACTTCTAGAGTGACCTTGGGAAAATCAAATTTCTCCTAGCTAAGGTGATCAAATGACTTTCTTGATGCATCAAATGATAACTAGACACAAAGAGCTTTCCAATGAGCTATCATGAGCTCAATTTGGAGTTCGGGAATACCTCCAAACATTGACTGAAACAACACTTTGCATTTTGGCAGCCTCATTTTGCACATTTTGACCAGTATTGGGAGATTGGACTTTTGATAGGGCAAACGAACTCCAAATTGAAAAATTCAAGATGTTCTGGAAAGAAAACTCAACGAGATTTCGAACAAGCTATCCCACACCTAATTTGGACATCGGGAAGGCAATCAAAAGTCGTCCTGAAATGGCACTACGCTAAGGGAAGGAGGCGCTACGCTTAGGGTAAGGTGCTGCGCGTAGGGAGTTTTTTGCCAGTTTATTTTTGAACGGGCACTGCACTTAGGGCATGGTGCTATGTGTCTGGGCAGGAGTGCTATGCTTAGACCAGACAACCATTCCATCACTCCAAACTTCAAATTTTCACCCAAATTTCCTCCAATCTCATATTTGCAAGTAAGTACTTTCTCTTATACAATGTTTAGATATCAAAATTCATGTTGTAGACCTCTCTTCCATTCTCATTATTAAACCCTAATCCTCTTCAATTAGAACCCTAATCACTTGGTCCATTTCACTGTCTAGCTTCATAACTAAACCCTTTCACTCATCATTCCCTCCATACTCATCTACTTTCCATCACCTATCTTTCATTTCCATAACCCTCCAGTAGCTCTCATAGCTTATGCTATGTTTATAACTACATACATTCACTTACAAACCCTAGAGCATACCTATCATCCCATTTACGTTGTCCCATCTACACTGCCAAAATTTGTGCAACTAAATAGCTAGTTCAATGGATAGAGGAAGTGATTTTGATTATGATGAGGAGACAGCAAGTGATAGTTTAGTGGAGAGACATAGGCAGCAGAGAAAGCCTCATAAGGGAAGACCCCAATAATTTAAGAGAATTGCAAGCCTGTCCACTAGTAGTTTCATGTTTTAGGCACCTTGGATGTTATGAATTTTGTGAACTAGTGGAGAGGGTCCAGTTTCATCATGAGCTTGCTAGACTTTTTCTGGCTCACTTGCATAACTATGAAGTGACACTGACTGGAGTAACTTTCATAATATCACCATCTATTATTTCAGAGGGCCAACAGAGATAATCAAATGATGAGGCACATGGCCTATCACTACAGGACACAGAACAAAATTTGCAACATGAGAATGAAGAGGATGAAAACTAGGTTGAGGAGAGCCTTAGAGGGAAAGAAAGAGCAAGATAGACTCAAAATGTTAGCTGAAGCCTCTTTGGCCAACCAAAGAACTTGATGGTGGTGCTCCATGCCAAATCTGGGCAAATTCTGAGAAGTTTTTGTACTTTTGAAATTTTGAAATTCACAACACAAAAAATTTGTCTAGGTGCTGCACTTTTTCCTGGGGCATCCATTGGAGAAAAAGTTGACATTTTTGGATTCAGAATGATGAGGACATGCGCCCTAGAAATTTTCAAAAGTTTTGCAGCAGATCTGGTTCACCAAAAGGTCCAAAAACTACCAAAAATGACCTTTCTGCCTCTTTTACAACACACAGAAGTAGTCTTGGGAGGTTCAAGTTTTGAGGGGGCACATGACCTCCAAATTCAAAAATTCTAGGTGTTCCAGAAACTAGGCTTGAAGACTTTTACAATGAACTATCATGAACTCAATTTTTCGAAGGGGAAGGCCTCCAAAGTCAGGTGGAAAGTGGCGTTGCACTTAGGACCAGTGGCGCTGTGCTTAGGGCCATTTTGCTCAGGGAACTAAAATTCGCCTATTTTGACTGTGAATTTGATTTCTCTCTCCTCATGGATGATTTCATTGATGTAATTTATGAACATGGCATGTAAATGCAATGGTAAAATAGTGTTAAGGGGTAGATTCATTAGTTAGAGGTGGTTTTGAGGCAAATGAATCAGTTTCCCTCCTTTTAGAGGCAAGTTGTTTGACTGCCTATATTCCAGTTCTTTGTTGAGAAATGGTTGAAACAACCCCTCTTCTCATGGATTCGACCCCTAAAGGTCAATATGAGTAGTTTAGATGTCTATATTATGTGTTTTCTTGGTCATTTTGTGGGGTTGGATTCAACTGGATGCCCATGTACTGAACACTTATCATTTTGTAGCAATTATGGCAGGAAACTAATAAAGTTGTAGCCATTTTTTTGGGATACCTATGGTATGGCCTTTAACATGCATTTCTTATTCTGTTAATATGTTCTCATGTTATTTATGTACTCGTATTTCATATAATTACTTCTGATTGGTTGTTTTCAACTCAAATAGGTGGAATACATTAGGTTTTAATGCTCTGCCTTGGGAAAACACCAGTATTTCATGTTTTCTTCTGTTTAGGAAGGATTCTTAACTTTCTCAGGCCCTTATTAGCTCCTCACCAGTCTATGATTTCACCCAATCAAGCTTTAAGGTGCTGAATATCATACCTACCTTGCCCCATAGAATCCCCTACAATTTTGACTTAGTTTCCCAGACCCAAATTTCCCAGCTCCTCATGATCTGGAAAAGACACCAACAAATTCAATCAAAACCCTTAAGCTACTATACCTAGCATAAAATATTGTTCCGAATCTAGTCATCTTGACTGAAATCCATAAGGAGAGAGCCCTCTCCTGACCTAGTAGGGCTAGCTACTAGGTTAAGCGTGGTTTGTGGTTACCTTAGAATTGCCTCCTTTCAGCCTGAGGTCAATCTAGGCAATAACATGGATGTCACTGTATAACCTGCCCAACTCCTTCTTACCCAATTCATCCAGAATCCTTTGTAACCAAATCATTTCTTTACTAGCCTCTGTAGCAGGAACATACTCTACTTCGTTGTTGAGAGTGCAACAACACTTTGCAATTTTGAAACCCAATTGACAGCTATTCCACCTACAGTAAACACATATCCTATGGTGCTCCTCCTGTTATCTCTATCACCCACCATATCTACATCAACATATCCCTGTAGAGGAATGTTTGAGCCACCAAAGAATAATGCTTGATTTTTGGTACCTCTCAAATACTTGAGAATCCACTTGTTCATCATACTTGCTTACAACTCCCATTGCATGTGAAATATTATGCCTTGTGTAGACCATTGCATACATTAAGCTTCCAATTGCTGATGCATATGGAACTTTAGATATATAAGCCATTTCTTCATGAGTCTTGGGACACACCTCCTTACATAGTTTGAAATGGCTAGCCAAAGGTATACTAACTGGTTTTACATTTTTCATATTAAATCTGTTCAACACCTTTTCTATGTACTCACTTTGAGACAAATGTTAATTTTCGTTTCTTCCTGTCTCTAGTTATTCTCATACCAAGGATTTGTTTTGTAGCACCCAAATCCTTCATTGCAATTGAGTTTGACAATTTTCTTTTGAGCACCTTTATTTCCTGCATGTTAGAACCTGCAACAAGTATGTCATCTACATACAATAAAAATATAAGATTGCTACCCCTTTTGAGATAAACATAATGATCAGAGTGACATCTAGTATAACCTTGTTCAGACATAAACCTACCAAATTTTAGATACCATTGTCTTGGAGCTTGTTTTACGCCATACAAGCTCTTCTTCAACATGCAGACTAGTTTCTCCTTCCCTTTTACCTCATATCCTTGTGGTTGCTTCATATATATCTCTTCCTCCAAATCCCCATGGAGAAAGGATGTCTTTACATCTAACTACTCTAGATGCAAATCTTTAGCTTCTACTAGACTTAAAATAGTTCTAATTGAAGTCATTTTAACAACAGGAGAAAATATCTCATTAAAGTCTATACCCTTTTTCTGTTCAAAACCCTTCACCACAAGTCTAGCTTTATACCTTTTTCTACCTCCATCTTCTTCCTTCAACCTGTAAACCCATTTATTCTGCAAAGTTGTTTTACCTGTAGGCAACTTGACTAAGTCCCAAGTCTGGTTATGTGCTAAGGAGTCCATCTCTTCTTTCATGGCTTGCTCCCACTTCTTCCTGGTTTCTACCTGCACTGCTTCTTCATAACATTTTGGTTTACCAGAATCAGTCAAAAATACATAATATAATGAAGGAGAGTATTGTTCAGGGGGTCCACTTATCCTGATAGATATTTTAACACCACTTTCAGGTGTTTGAGGTGCTTGTTGCTATTGTGGTTGTTGTATTTGTTCTGGTTGTTGATCATTATGATTTTCAGGCACCTTCAATTTTTCTGTGATCTCATCAAGCACTGTTTTCTTTTTCCTATTTCTTTTCCTACATCTGATCCTTATACAAAACCTTTTCATTGAATATGAAATCCATGCTCCTAATGATTTTTTTTTCATAATCATAAAAGCAATAACAAAAATCATTAACACCATATCCAATAAATGTACATTTCTTTGATTTTGCTTCAAGCTTTGTTCTGTTTTCTTTATTAATGCGAACAAAGGCTTCACAACCAAAAGTTTTTAAAAATGAGTAGTTTACCTTTTACCTGTCCATGCCTCGTCTGGAATACCACCATCCAAGGAACTTGAAGGCCCTCTTTTTATTAGATAAACAATAGTATATACAACATCTTCCCAAAATTTTAAAGGCAATCTTGCATGCAATCTCATGCACCTTGCACGCTCCATTATTGTCCTATTCATCCTTTCTGACACACCATTTTCTTGTGGTGTTACTGGAACTATCTTCTCTCCGTGAATTCCATTCTCCGAACAATACCTATCAAACTCTTTGTTGCAATATTCACCTCCTTTGTTTGATCTGAGACACTTCAACCTTTTTCCTCTCTCATTTTCAACCAAAGATTTACATTTCTTGAAAGTATCAAATACATCAGATTTATTTTGAATACAATAAATCTACATTTTTATGGTTGGATCATAAATAAAAGTAACATAAAATGAGAGTCACCGAGAGATGATACCTGAGCAGGTCCCCATACATCTCTATGCACAAGCTCTAATTTTTCTCTCTTCTTTTGTTTTCCATAAACACAATTCTCACAGAATTTTAAATCAACATGCTTCAAACCTGGCAACAAATTTCTTGAGTGAAGAATATACATCCCCTTCTGACTAATGTGCTTAAGCCTATGATGCCACAATGTTGTATCTTCTCCTATAGAGGTTAAAGCATTAACGGAATTAGAAATACCATTACATAATTAAAATGTACCAACCTTTTCTCCTTTTGCTATTACCATGGATCCTTTAGTGACCTTCCAGGTTTTATCTATAAAAGTAGTTACACAACCTTCACCTCCGAACTGCCCTATTGAAATCATATTTTTCTTTATATTTGGAACATGCCTTACCTCCTTTAACAACCATTGATTTCCATTCTACTGTTTTATGAAAACTATATCCATTCGAATGATTTTACAGGGTTTATCACCACCCTATCAAACCTGTCCAAAATCTCCTTGAACATAATCATGAAAATTTTTCTTATCGGATGTGGCATTGAATGAGGCCCATCAATCTATTGCACAGGCATCAATAATATTTTCTAATGAAACAATCAAAGAATCTTGCAACACATAACCTGTCACATTCGCTTCATGATTGTTTTCTTGTTGCGCATCTTCTTCTTTTCCCTTCTAAGACTTATAGTCTTTCTTCAGGTGTCATTTCTTCCCGCATTTCCAACACACTATCCCCGATCTGGACTTGGATCTACCTTTCCTTGACTTACTGCGATATCCTGGGATCTTTCCTCTTTCCATTTTTCTTTCCCTAGTCTCTGCAGTCAAAGCATTACCTGATGTCTCACCGGAGCTTTTCCTTCACATTTCCTTGCTAAGGATTGCACCGACAACATCATCAAACTTTAAAGTACTAGATGCAGAGACAAAGTTACTAATGGAGATAACTAAACCAATCCAACTTTCTCGCAATGAGCATTGAAATAATAGAGCCCTAACTTCATCATCAAAGGTTACCCCTACAGAACTTAACTGACTGGTAACTATATTAAATTCATTTAAATGATCAGCAACAGATCCACCTTATGACATATTCATATTAAATAAACGCTTCATATGAAATACCTTATTTGAGTCTGAGGGTTTTTCATATAGTTTGGCCAATGTTAGCAGTAAACCCTCTGTTGTCATTTCCTTTGAAATATTAAAGGCTACCGACGCTGCTAGGAACAACCGTATTGTTCCAAGTGCCTTTTTGTCGAGAATATCCCATTCTGTGTTTGTCATACTCACTAAATTTTGTCTTTCCGCTCAATGGTAGGTACAGATCTCTCTGATACAGATAATATTCAATCTTCATCTTCCATAGTTGGTAGTTTTGGTTGTTAATTTTTTCAACCCTAAACCTACCATCTTCCCCCATTTCTCCCACTCAAACTAGGAACCCTTCTCTCCTATGAGTTTATCAGCAAAATAGACCTTCAGGTCTTCTACCAGTTGTTAGAAAATTATATATTACAGAGAAATGGAACACATAAAATATATTGCAGAAATATAAACACAGAAAACACATAAAACAATAGAGATGCAAATATACGTGGTTCACCCAATTTGGACTACGTCCACCGAGAAACAGCTAGACCTTCCTTTTATATTATCCAACAAACTGAAGAGATACAACATACATCAGATCCACTGTAATTCCCTCTTCGCTCTCACACAATCTCCTCTCTCTTTCTCACTCAGAATGTAGATCTACATAGACACAATACAATTCCCTCATATATAGCGATGGATTGCCTTCTAGCGCAGAAAACCCTAAATTAAACATAAATTCTACCATCAGATCTTCGCCTAATGAATGGCCCAAATTGACTACGAAATTACAACATTTTACAAGGAACTTTTACATCTATTTTTAGCTTCGGGGGCACTGCCCCTGATCCCCCGCTAGGGGGGGCTCCCAAAGATTGCAGCCTCCCCCTCTGGATCTCCTTTGCAGTGTACATTTTACAGGTAGTGTTGCTGCCACATTATGAACTAGGGTTCAATGTGGCGATACCTCTAAATAAAGAAGATAATGAAGCTCCACAACCAACAATCTCGCACTTGGGGATTGATTATAGCAACTCCATCGCTGCTTGATTTGCTAGACAATGGCTCCACTTTGGACTTGGCTATTTCTCATCTTCTTCATCATACTTGAAGACCAATTGAAACTAAGAAGAATATCAGTTTCTCCCTGGTTACAACTTTTGTTAACATATCTGTAGGATTCTCACTAGTGTGTATCTTTTCGAACTTTAGCTATCCATCTTCCAATGCTGACCGTATGAAATGGTACTTGAGGTGTATATGTTTACTTTTGGAATTAAAAGCATAGTTGTTTGCAAGATGTATGGCACTCTGGCTGTCACTGTATAACTTGCCCAAATCCTACTTCTTACCCAATTCATCCAGAAACCTTTGTAACCTAATCATTTATTTACTAGCCTATGTAGTAGCAACATACTCTGCTTTAGTTGTTGAGAGTGCAACAACACTATGCAATTTTGAAACCCAACTAACAGATATTCCACCTATAGTAAACACATATCCTATGGTGCTCCTCCTATTATCTCTATCACCTGCCATATCTGCATCAACCTATCCCTATAGAGGAATGTTTTAACCACCAAAGAATAATGCTTGATTTGTGGAACCTCTCAAATACTTGAGAATCCACTTCACCGCCATCCAATGTTCTTTCCATGGATTGTTAATGTACATGCTTACAACTCCCACTACATGTGCAATATTATGCCTTGTGTAGACCATTTCATACATTAATCTTCCAACTACTAATGCATATGGAACTTTAGACATATAAGCCATTTCTTCATGAGTCTTGGGACAAACCTCCTAACTTAGTTTGAAATGGCTAGCCAAAGGTATACTAACTGGTTTTACATTTTTCATATTAAATATTTTCAGTACCTTTTCTATCTACTCACTCTGAGACAATGTTAATTTTCGCTTCTTTCTGTCTATAGTTATTCTCATACCAAGGATTTGTTTTGTAGCACCCATATCCTTCATTTCAAATGAGTTCACCAATTTTCTTTTGAGCACATTTATTACTTGCATGTTAGAACCTACAACAAGCATGTCATCTACATACAATAACAATATAAGATAGCTGTTATCATTTTTCCTTTTGAGATAAACACAATGATCAGAGTGACATCTGGTATAACCTTGTTCAGGCATAAACCTGTCAAATTTTAGATACCACTACCTTGGAGCCTATTTTAAGCCATACAAGCTCTTCTTCAACATGCACACTAGTTTCTCCTTCCTTTTTACCTTATATCCTTGTGGTTGCTTCATATATATCTCTTCCTCCAAATCCCCATGGAGAAAGGATGTATTTACATCTAACTGCTCAAGATGAAAATATTTAGCTGCTACTAGACTTAAAATAGTTCTGATTGAAGTCATTTTAACAACAAGAGAAAATATCTCATCAAAGTCTATACCATTTTTCTGTGCAAAAACCTTCACCACAAGTCTAGCTTTATACCTTTTTCTACCTCCATCTTCCTCCTTCAATCTGTAAACCCATTTATTCTATAATGTTGTTTTACTTGTAGGCAACTTGAGTAAGTCCCAATTCTAGTTATGTGCTAAGGAGTCCATCTCTTATTTCATGGCTTTCTCCCACTTCTTCCTGGTTTCTACCTGCACTGCCTCTTCATAAAATTTTGGTTCACCAGAATTAGTCAACAATACATAATATAATGAAGGAGAGTATCGTTCAGGGGGTCTACTTATCCTGGTAGATATTATAAGACCATCTTCAGGTGTTTGAGGTGCTCGTTGCTACTGTGGTTGTTGATCATTATGATTTTCAAGCACCTTCAATTTTTTTGTGATCTCATCAAGCACTGTGTATTCTCTGTTTTCTTTTTCTTGTTTCTTTTCCTGCATCTTATCCTTATGAAAAACCTTTTCATTGAATATGAAATCCCTGCTCCTAATTATTTTGTGTTTTTCAAGATCATAAAAGCGATTACCAAAATCATTAACACCATAGCCAATAAATGTACATTTCTTTGATTTTGCTTCAATTTTTGTTTTGTTTCTTTATTAATGTGGACAAAGGCTTCACAACCAAAAGTCCTTAAAAATGATTAGTTTACCTTTTTACCTATCCATGCCTCCTCTAGAATACCACCATCCAAGGAACTTGAAGGCCCTTTGTTTATTAGATAAACAACAGTATCTAGAACATCTACCCAAAATTGTAAAGTCAATCTGGCATGCAATCTCATGCACCTTGCATGCTCCATTATTGTCCTATTCATCCTTTCTGACACACCATTTTCTTGTGGTGTTCCTGGAACTATCTTCTCTCTGCGAATTCCATTCTTTGAATAGTACTTATCAAACTCTTTGATGCAATATTCACCTCCATTGTCCGATTTGAGACACTTCAACCTTTTTCCTGTCCCATTTTCAACCAAATACTTCCATTTCTTGAAAGTATCAAATACATCAAATTTATTTTGAATACAATAATTCCACGTTTTTCTAGTTTCATCATCAATAAAAGTAACATAATAACGAGAGCCACCAAAAGATGATACCTGAGTAGGCCCCCATACATCTGTATGCGCAAGTTCTATTTTTTCTCTCTTCTTTTCTTTCCCAACTCTGAGGAATCTGACTCTTTTGTTTTCTATAAACATAATTCTCACAGAATTTTAAATAAACATGATTCAAACCTGGCAACAAATTTCTTGAGTGAAGAATCAGCATCCCCTTCTCACTCATGTGCTCAAGCCTATGATGCCACAATGCCATATCTTCTCCTGTAGAGGTTAAAGCATTAACAGAATTAGAAATACCATTGCATAAATACAATGTACCAACCTTTTCTCCTTTTGCTATTATGAGGGCTCCTTTAGTGACCTTCCAAGTTTTATCTGTAAAAGTAGTTACACAATCTTCACCTCCCAACTACCCTATTAAAATCGGATTTTTCTTCAGATCTAGAACATGCCTTACCTCCTTCAACAATGATTGATTTCCATTCTATTGTTTTATGAAAACTATACACATTCCAATGATTTTACATGGTTTATCATCACCCAATTGAACTTGTACAAAATCTTCTTGAACATAATCATGAAAATTTTTCCTATCGGGTGTGGCATGGAATGAGGCCCTTGAATCTACCACCCAGCCATCAATAATATTTTCTAATGAAAGAGTCAAAGCATCTTGCAACACATCACCTTTCACATTCGCTTCATGATTTTTTTCTTGTTGCGCGTCTCCTTCTTTTCCCTTCGGAGACTTGCAGTCTTTCTTCAGGTGTCATTTCTTCCCACATTTCTAGCACACTATCCCCGATTTGGACTTCGATTTGCCTTTCCTTGACTTACTGCGATATCCTGGGCTCTTTCCTCTTTCCATTTTTCTTCCCCTAGTCTCTGCAGTCAAAGCATCACCTGATGTCTCACTGAAGCTTTTCCTTTCATTTCCTCGCTAAGGATTGCACCGACAACATCATCAAATTTTAAAGTACTAGATCCAAAGATAGAGTTACTAATGGCCATAACTAAACCATTCCAACTTTTTAGCAATGAGCATAGAAATAACAGAGTCCTAACTTCATCATAAAAATTTACGCCTATAGAACTTAACTGACTGGTAACTGTATTAAATTCATTTAAATGATTAGCAATAGATCCACCTTCTGACATCTTCATATTAAATAAACTCTTCCTAAGAAATACCTTATTTGAGTCTAAGGGTTTTTCATATAGTTTGACCAATGCCAACATTAAACCCTCTTTTGTCATTTCCTTTGAAATATTAAAGGCTACCGATGCCACTAGGCACAACCGTATTGTTCCAAGTGCATTTTTGTCAAGAATATTTCATTCTGTGTCTGTCATACTCCTCGGCTTCTTTGTCTTTCTGCTGAATGGGAGGTACAGATCTCTGTGATACAGATAATCTTCCATCTGCATCTTCCATAGCTGGTAGTTTTGGTCGTTAAATTTTTCGACCCTAAACCTACCATCTTACCCCATTTCTCCCACTAGAACCAGGAACCCTTCTCTCTTGCAAGTTTATCAACCAAATAGACCTTCGACACCAATACCTGTTGTTAGAAATTATATATTAGAGAGAAATGGAACACATAAAAATATATTGCAGCAATATAAACACAGAAAACACATAAAATAAGAGAGACATAGATATATGTGGTTCACCCAATTTGGGCTATGTCCATGGAGAAATAGCCAATCCTTCCTTTTATATTATCCAACAAACTGAAGAGATACAACATACAACAGATTCGTTGTAATTCCATCTTATTTCTCACACAATGTCCTCTCTCTTTCTCACTCAGAATATAGATCTACATAGACACAATACAATTCCCTCATATATAGCGAGGGTTCGCTTTCTAGGGCAGAAAACCATAAATTAAACATAACTTATAGCGTTAGATCTCCGCCTAATGAACGACCCAGATTGACTATGAAATTACAAAATTTTACAAGGAAATTTTACATATATTGTTAGCTTCAGGGGCACTCCAAAAAATCTCAGCCTCCCATCCCTCAACCCCCCTTGCAGCGTACATTTTATGGGTGGCATTGCTGCCACATTGCAAACTAGGGTCCAATGTGGCGATATGTTACACAGAATTTTGTCACTGTCCCTTTACTCCCTATTCCATGATCTTGGAGGACCTCTTTAGTGAACCCTACATGCTTCCCCTTCATGAAGAAACTCCCATTGTGTCCCTCTTCATGAGCAGAACAATTCCCTTTTGCATCATTTCCAAAAAATCTTCTGTTTTTCCCAGTTTACAAGACTAGCGCTAATGACCTTTGTCCTCCTTTCACCGATATGCAGGGATTAACACTGTCCCTAGCACTGCCCAGAGCGACTGAGATTTGTTCCAGTCGCATTGATCCTCATTTGGAAAGTTTTTTAAATAAGGAGATGAAGCTTCCAGCTCTAGAAGCTTCGTAACGGATGTCTGGTAAATGGTTGAGCCGGATGGAGTTGAGGATGTCAGTTTGGGCTCCTTTTCCCTATAAGGATGGAACTACCTCAAGGGATAAGACCTTCTCCCATGGGAAGAGGATCCATCTCCCATCCATTCATGCTATATAAACCTCCCTTTTTCCAAAGCACAAGCTAGTGATAATGTTGGTGTGCTAGTGCTAATTAAGTTTGGAGTAAACAACAAACTATTCATAGTTGTGTGCGAGGGAGAAGTGTGAATTTGGTTTTGTGTGAAGCCTAAAGGGAAGAGCCTTAAAACTATCATGGTTAAGGCCATCATGGAATGCTAACAGAAGTGTGTGGGAACCTGGTTATGTTGGATGATAATAGAAACATCAAGACAATGGTTGTAATCTCTTCTTGATTTAATATATATTCAACTATTGATTGATTTCCTACATAATGTGTCATCTCACAGGTTTATGGCTTAATGTTTCTTGACTTGTTAAGAAGGTTGAATTACAATTTGTTTATTAGCATGGTTGTTGTTTGTTGTTGTTTACTTGTTTCAGGTGTTCGAAGAAGGAAACAGGAGATAGCTGAAGCGAGCAAGCAAGGTCATCACCAAACGAGATAAGCATACTAAGAGGTAGGCCCTCTTAATTGGTTCTAACCTAAGGAAATCTTCCATAGAATGTATCAGTTGTGGCTAGACCCATTATTGAGCTAGAGGAATTGTTTGCGTCTGCACTTATAATTTTACTTCACCACAAATTGGCGACTCCACCGAGGATCCAATCCTTCTATTTGTTTGATTGAGAATTTCATGGATTTGTGTGAACTTTTATAGTTTCACCATTTCCCTTTAGTTCTGTTTGATTTTCCTTGTTTACTACTTTGGGTCTAAAATTTACGGTAGCAAGTCTGGTCCCAACTTTTGAAATTTTTTATTCTTTTCTTTTCATCCTCGCTCAGCGCACTTATTTCGCTAACAGTTGCACTGACCCCCTTCTGGCACTTTTTTTTCAGTTAGGTAGTCACGCTGATGCCTGTAGGTGAAGATTAGGGTCCACCATAGATCTTGACTAGTGTGTCTTGCTCTCTTGATTTTTGCCTCTTAGTTTGCTCTAACTATGTTCCCCCTGACTAGAAAGCTTCATTTAGCTTGCTTTGTGTGCTTGCTTAGTTTAGCCCACCCTTTGATGTGTTAAGTATGGCCTTGTGTGAAGTTCTTTTTTATTTTTTCTTTGAATCCCTCGATTGGTGCTAGTTTTCAGTTAGGCAGTCACGCCGATCAGGCCATCATCGCTAGTTGTAGTACTGCTCAGTCGTACCGATGCTGCCTATTGGTGCTAGTAGTCAGTTAGGCAGTCGATCCAGTCTTTGAGTTAAGAAAAAAATAGAATTTCTTCCATTCCAGTGCTAGTGTGTCTTGACCCCCAGACTCTCTTCTTCCACCAGAAGTGACTACGATTCTTTGTTTGCTTCATTTCCAATTGAATGAGTGAAAGAGTCTCATTTGTTCTCTTATTTCGAGTGGCTCTTTTCTCATTCCGAGCATAGATTACATTGCTTGGTTTGTCGATTGAAGCATTTATGGGTTTGGTTTGTTTCATTCAGGGAAGAAGTTTCTTTTAGTTCCATTCGTCATGCTTTCGATTTGATGGATGCTTGTTTGTTTGGAATTGTGAATCTTGGTCTTGTTCAGATGGGAATCTTGGTCCTTTTCCTTCTTTTGGAAATGCTGGTGCTCCTTACATGGTGACGTTGGCCCTCCCTGGGTTAACCATTAGTCTACCTGTCTGGTTGTTTTCTACCTCGGCAGTCCCGAGCATCCCAACTCCTGTCCAAACGTCTCCTTCATTTGAATCACGTCATGATGATTTTAAAATTGACCCCTCACCTTCCTCCCCCATTTCTTCACCCTCCTCTTATACTTCACCTCATGAAAGTTTCAAATCTAGTAACCAGGAGGCTAAGAAGAAGAAGAAGAAGATGACGAAGAAGAAGTCAGATAAGCAAGAGGCTAACCATGCAACTATTACTCCAAATGCACTCCCTGTCGACAAACCTTTTGATCCTTCACGGAAGGTAAAATTCCCTTGCAGTTTGTGTAAGGGTGACCATCTCCTTTGAGACTATCTTGGCATTCCCAGAGTCTTAGAGGTATGGTCTCAAAACCTAAACTGACCATCCCCGTCGATCTCTAGAGATCATGTCGATGTTACGCATTCAACTAATGATGGTAAGAAGAAGGGAAAGATTAGATTCCCCTGTAGGTTATGTGAAGGAGAGAATCTTCTTCACCTTTGTCCTCTTATGGATAAATCTTCCAAAGTTTTGGAAAACATTGCAGGTCCTCAACCCCAACTTCCTATTGGTTATCAGAGGCTTTCTTCTAACCCTCTACTAGTTGGTAAAGAGATTGACTTGGATTCATCTCTTGTCCATCCTGCTCTTCCTGAGCATGACTCTCTTGTGTCTATTCTCAACTAACCATTGGTTGAAAAGAGTGTCAAATTAGTCCCATCACCAGTTGCTCACTCTATTCCGGGAGAGAGTGGTGATCATACTGCTCATGTTCTTCTTGTCTCCTCATATTCTCATGAATCGAAGAGTGACCCTCCCATCCCAGTTTTTCAAGAGAGTCCTTCTCCTATTCCTTTATAGCATGGGGGAAATCATATGATACCCCCACCAAGTAATTATGTTGTCTCTTTCGATTGGGGTCCATTGACTGCTTTCCGCCTCCCATCTTATGTGCCTTTCCAGATCACAGTACAAGCTTATAATATGGTAGTTCATGGAACTATATTAGATGAAGGCACATCTTTTAGCATCATGCCTTCTATTACTTGGCAAGCTTTGGGTTCCCCACAACTTGTACTTGTCACCCAGAATCTATTGGATTTCAACAGAGGAACTAGTCAACCCTTGGGGGTCCTCCCAAAGTTCCCTATTACTTTGGGAGGAAAGACCATCTATATAGATGTGATGGTAGTCCAAGGTCCCTTAGATTTCAATCTTCTCCTTGGACGTGACTATGTTTATGTCATGGGTGCTCTTGTTTCTTCGCTTTTCCGTGTGGTTTGTTTTCGACACAAAGGGAGAATAGTGACCATTGATCAATTGTCATTCATTGTTCCCCAGGTGCCTGCTTTGCAACCATCATCCCCTATCAGCTCTTTCTTTCAAGTAGTACCTTCCCCGCCACAGGTCAATTATGTGGCTACCTGTTCCATCTCCACATTTGCTGATGATCATGAAGATGGTATAGTACATTATCTACTGGGGGCATTGGAACTCGATCTGTCTATGGTACCAAATGACATGTATTCCTCCAGGAGCATGGTTCTTCCATCTCATGAAGACCTATTGGGAGACATGTTCTCGTATGGTTCATGAATAGATGTATGTGAGGATAGTTCCTGGTCTTGTGTCAACCTCATTAAAAAATGAAACAAGGAGTCATGAGGATGGTTCCTTGTCATGTGACAACCTCATTAAGAAATGAAACAAGGGATGAGAATAATTTTTTGTCTTGTGTCAAGCTCTTTAAAAAATGAAACAATGGTGTGAGCATAGTTCTTTGTCTTGTGTCAAGCTTGTTAAAAAATGAAACAAGGATATCGAGGATAGTTCTTTTACTGTGTCAACCTCATTAAAAAATGAAGCACCTCTGTTTTCAAAATCGAGTCTTTGATTAAGATCTCGTAAAATCATAGTCGAGTATTTCCAAGATCTTGAATGTGAACCTTCATTCCATCCACCTAGTTGACTGAAATGAAGCTTGGGGTGGCATGTATCTTGATTGAGTCATTATTCTGGGGGTATGCAAACTTATCTCAAGCATAGTTTTCGTTTCAAGCTTATGTAAACATGAAACATGAAACTAAATCCATGGTTCAAGCTTGTGTAAAAATGAACCCATGCTTGATTTACATCTCGTGATTTCCATTTTAATCATCTGATTTCTGCTAGATGAGCCTTGGTTGTTTTATTCCATCGCCACCATCTCTTTGGCCGATCATATGCTTTCACTTGGTTGTTTTCTCCTTTCTTGAGGAACCACAACAATGCGTGGTTTTATTAGCCAGCCTCTTGACCATTACATGTTTTGAGTAGTTCCTCCATTTTTGGAACCCGTTTCTACCCTTTATACCACTCATTCCTCTAGGAAAAGTCACCTTTAAGCTCTTTTTTGACTCGTAAAAGATGAAAAGATTGCTGAGTATTTTTCCCTTTTGACTTGTAGAAGAGAATAAAATGGGGGGTTCACTTTCAAGCTCTTTTTCGACTCTTTAAACACGAAAAGATAGTCGATCCCTTGTCATTTTGAACTCATGAACGGATGCCAAACATCGTGCACCTAATATACATTTACCCCTTTTTCAGGCTGGGGTGCACTAGTTACGAAAAAGGTACTCTTTGACTGAAATGGTCAAGAGGTTTTCTCAAGTATCATTTTCTACCTTTCCGGGCCCGAGAAACACAAATGTACAAAAAGGGACCATGTGGAGTTTTATTTTCCGTGTCTTTTTCAAACTCTCTAAACATGAAAAAGATACCGAGTTACACCTTTTTCGGACTCGTTAAAATACTAAATGACATTGGATTCGTCACCATGACGAACATGAGCTTATCCTTCCAAGGGCTCATTAAACTTACTAGGTCAGACTCATCTGAAGGATGAACTTACAGTGCAAGCATATACTATCCCCTTCAAGCTTGTGATTAAAAAATAATTGGGGTATTTGCCAGAAATGGTGGGGGAAAATTTGGAAATCTAATCAGTTGTGTCGGTAACTCACTCTTGGACATGACACTTTCTTCTTCATGTCGGGATGGGATATCCTCCTTTTATCATTGACCTTCCTGGGTTGGGCCGTTCATTTTTGCCTTGCATTTGATCTTTGCCATGTCATCATGACCACCGATCCTATGGATACAAAATCTACCAAACTTCCAGTCGTGTCACCGATATGTTCAAGAGTTGTACTTCTACAGTTACACTTACCCTTGATTCTATGTATCATCTAAAATCATTTTGCATCTGTTTGTCTTGTGTCGATGATGTGGGATACATTATGGCCCTCCTTTGACACATTCACTTCCTGTCGACTTCAGCTCATTATCCGGGAAGTTGACCGAGAGACTCCCTTCTAGGACCTTAGATCTTGCATGCCCTAATGGCAAGTTCTTCGCACTCGATAACAAATTCACATCATTGGCTTTCGATCGGATGATTTCACGGGTGTTCGACCTCGGTTCCTCTTTTCACATTCCATGAAGTGTGATGATAGTTCCTTGAGGACCATTTTCATTATTGGTGGTTTCTCTCTATTATGAATATAATTCATAACAAGTAAATAAATAAAATAAATATAAATATTAAATAATCAAAAATTGATTATGTTAAATAGTCATTAAGTTAAGTGAAAAGGCAGGTCTAAAAGACATTCCTAATCATGAAAGGTCACCTACTGAGGTATAAAAGCAGGGCCTCATTATAACATTCATATCACTTATACATTTTTATATATATTAATAAATTATTATTACAAATACCTCTTGTGTATTTTTATATTAAGTCTACAAGCTACCAGTTTTTATGCTTCAGTGGTATCAGAGCCATGGCACACAATATAGTCATGAGGGTTTCTGAACGTTGTTCACTGCACAATGTGCCATTACGTTCACATCCTGAATGCGTTAAACAATTTAGTAAAATTCAAGAAGAATTTCAGCATTTGGAAAAATCAATTGTAGAAGTTAAAGCATGTTGAGAGGAAAATGTGGAAGAAGAAACAAAAGAAGAATTTGATCAAAATGTTGATCTTAATGGCAATGCAATGGAGGATGAACATGATGATGGTGACATTATCGCTGCTTTGTAGGAAGTTGAGGAAGAAAATGAATTGATAAAAAATGATGATATCCTAGGTGATGCAATTCCTTCAGTTCAACAAACATATATGCAGAAGATGTGTTGTATGGTGCTTGGAGTAGAGTCCCATAGAAATTCTCATTTTTCAGGATCTCAGCCAATTTCATTGGACAAAGCACACCTACAACTCTTGAGGCAACAATATTATTATGCCACATGGAAAGCTGATGGAACTCGATATATGATGCTTATCACACGTGATGGATGTTACTTGATTGATAGGAAGTTCAACATTCGTAGGGTTCAACTCTGTTTACCTAAAAGAGGGGTGACACAGGGTTCTTTTTAATCTCATCACCTTACCTTACTGGATGGCAAAATGATAATTGACACTGTACCTAAAACACACGAGCAAAATAGATGATATTTGGTGTATGATTTGATAATGCTTAATCAACAATCTCAAGAGGTGGAAACTAATAGAGAATGAAATAATTGAACCTCAGACTCATGACATTAAAACGAATGCACTATATTGTTATGACATGGAAGCATTTCGGGCCAAAAGAAAAGATTTTTAGATGCTTTTAGCAGTTGGTAAAGTACTAAAGGATTTCAACCCAAGGGTCTCACATCAAGCAAATTGCCTTATATTTTAGGGTTGGGATGATCCATATGTTCCTCACACACATGATGGGCTTCTTAAATGTAAATATGCTCACATGAATTCAATGGATTTCCTTTTTGAGGTAGGAGATGAGAATCGACAATCAATGTATTTTTTTGACAAGGGAAGGAAATGAAAGCTAGAAGGAGCTTGTGTCAATTTTCTAGATGATGAAGACCCATCAAGATTTTATGGGAATATTATAGAGTGTTCTTGGAATGTAGATGAAGGAACAAGGTAGTATATGCGTGTTAGGCCAGATAAGCCTACTCCAAATGGATGGAATACATATTTAAAGTTGATGAGAAGCATAGAAGACGACATCAATCAAGATATTATATTAGTGGAAATTGTAGATATTATACGTCTACCATTGTATGTTGATTGAATAAAACAAGAAATGGCACGCATAAAGCATGATAAAGCAGTGGAATTGCCGCTCAAACAAACTGATGTTCCTTTAGAACTCATCTTATTGATGAAGGAAAAGGTGGTAAATTTTTCTTCAGTTTTAAGTGGATATGGTTCTAACAATTTTTTGTGTGAAGGTATAAGTAGAAATATTATCCCAAATTTAATAAAAAATTTAGGTAGTTTTGATCGAAAGAAGGCTCCTAATCGCCTTGTTGTTGATGAGGCTATCGAAAATGATAACTCTATTGTCTGTCTACATCTAGACACCATGGAAAAATTACAGTTCTTCCACAGAGATACAACTCTTATCAAGGGAAAGAAGAGAAAGGATACAATTTGTATCATTCTCATTGATGAGACATGAAGAGAGCCCAGGAATAGAATTAACAAAGTTGTACATTCCAATATGAGGGTTCGATTCAAGTGCCTGGATGGAAAGTACAACAAGCATGTGCATATCTTGCCTATTGATGATACCATAGAGGGTGTTACTAGAAATCTGTGCGATGCATCTTTAAAACCCTATTTCATAGAGGTTTATTCCCCATTAAAGCCAAACTAGAAAAACATTCCATGTTTTCCATCCTGGTTCATCCGATGTGACCCATGTGGTGCTCCTAATAGTCCATCTACCATAACCATGCTATTACATTCCACCGATCGAGCGTATGTTGGTGTGGGAGCAGGAGCATACAGACCATCAAGCATCGGGGTTAGCTGTCGAACCATTCAACAAGTTATCAATCTGAAACCCTGTAATGAACTATCATGCCCTCTCACTGTCAGTAGTTGGACCACAGTAATTGTTGGCTTGTTATGGCTGACCCTGGTTTGGAAGAGTTATTTAGCCAAACAAATCCTGCAGCTACCGGCCCTTTCGACAACAACCCGTAGAGCGCGGACTGAGGTCTCACCCGAGGTAGCAGGGGAGGGTGCTGGAACCAGGTTTCTGCACCCTAGGGATGTCTAGATGTGTACTGGAGGGTTCGCGCACTGGTCTATAGCTCCGTGCTTCTTGGCCTTTGCACTGATCCAGGGTGATTATGTTTTTCTATTCATGCGCTATTCTACTTGAAAGAAGCAGTCATGATTCAGAACTATTCAACAGGGTATTTAAGCAAACAATTAACCAACATAATTTATTTGTACGCCAAATGAACCCAAATTCAGATACATTCATCACATTTGCATTAACCAGATATAGAAAGGTAAACCACAAAGACAGATGTGCGATAACATAGAATTACAGAAGCAAACTTATCTTTATTATTATTCTTCACCAGCACATCCAGATCTACCCTGCACACTCAGCTGCAGGGGTCCGCAGACATAGCTGCGGACTTTCCAGGCCTTTGCTCACACAGCTGCAGAGCCTCTACCTACTACCCTTATCCCTTGACTCGGACTTACAGACGCTTTCAATATTTCTACTTCAAGTACCCATTACATTTCATACTATCAAAGTTCTACTCCTTCTATTCATAGAGCCTCGCTCTATTTATACCCTCCCTTGTCCCGCGACACCGTACGCAGGACGACCCTAGTTACATATCTTTGCATTTTTTTTGGGCGAACTATCCTTTGACTCAACCTATTACAATTTGTGCTCTGCACGTTCAAAGAAGTCTTTATCCTATCTTTTACCAAAAATGTCCATCTTCGCGCCCCTTAACCATTGTACGGGGCTTCCGCTACCTAATAGTCCCCCAACACAATCATTGTGACTCATCGTGAGTCACTCAGCTAGCATGGTGATCTTCTCACAGAGGTTGGTTGCTAACTTCTACACAACGCGTGTTTCTTCAACAAATTCTACGGTGATCCATTGTACCTGTTCCACCTAAGTCATAGATGCATCCGTGTCAGTCAGACTCGCTTGCTCGGAATCACAAACTTCCTACATGTGTGCTAACTTGCCCTCAATCATTGTGGAGATGGAAAATGCTTCATCGAGCCATGGCTGCATGCATTCTTTAAGCTCTGCCTCTTGTTGCTATGCAATTTCCATTTGGGATTTGGGAGCTTGGGCCTCCCACATTTTAGCCAGTCGTTGTGTGAGAGCGACCACCTATGCATCACCGCAAGTGGTATCATAGGCCTGTGCGCCTCAGCTTCTATGCATTGGATGGTGGGGTCCTCTTGGAGAGATGTAAGTATACCAATCAACTGATCTAAGAGCCCTGAATATTCATGGACAGTGCACTTCATTGTTTCTATGCCTTCTTGAATTTTCGTGCGACATTGTTCCTGGACTGCTAATGGTTGTTGCGCCTGTAGTCTGTGCTATTTGTTGAGTAAGCTCCCCCTATGCTTTTGTGGCCACTTCTTGGGCCATGCGGGTTCCTATGGCCATGTGTTGAACCTTGGTAATAGCTGGAAGGTCCACGGGGATATCTAACACCAGAACTGTGTTACATGCTTTTGTTATGGATTGTTCAATGTCTCGATAGCGTTCGACCAAGGTAATGTGCTGAAGACTTGCTTGTTCTAACTCGACTTTTTGCTCCCTTAAGGTGTGAAGGGAGCGACTTTCCCTAGCCCAGAGTTCGCTAGTGATTCTGTCTTGCAGTTGGTAGAGTAACCCCCCAGGTAGGGCAGTCAGATTTAACTCCCAACTGTGGTCATCACCAGTGCTTTTGGCTAGGATAGCATTGGCTGGCAACTGTAAAGCATTCGGTGTGGCCACGTACATCATCTACTCAGCTGCACTTGTATTGTCATCGAAGAGGACTTTGCCTAGAGAGTGTGCCTACATTTCCTCCAATTGCAGCTTGATCTCCCCCAATACAATCGTTTCCTCCGTAATTATAGCAAGCAAGGAACTAGTAGTGGTAGGACTTGTTGTGAATTCTTTCTCCAAAGCCTTTGCTATTTTGGACTTTTTCCAGGTAGTTTGTGAGTCCTGTGTCCACGATTGCTTGCCCTGGTCCGCGTGGTCCTATGTATCTATTTCTTGGTCTGGGTCTGACTTCAATACTTGTTCTACCGTGATCTCTTCTACTGGAGGATCCTTAGCCACGTCTTGCTGTAAGGCCATATGTTGTTCCCGAAATGCCTTTTCTGTCAGGTGCATGAGCCGCTGATGTCGGTACTTCTTTTGCTATTGTGCAGCAAGTTGGTCGAGGATGGCCTTATCTGGGGTGTGCCATTTGAGTGGCCATGTTGCTAAAACTACATAGATTTCCTCATCTATTCCATGAACGGAAGTGTGACCTAGGACTATTCTGAATCCTTCCGCGCCCGGATGTACAAGTGATGGATGTCAGTTTGAACTTGGCTGTGCTCTGGAAATTATTATAGATCGCGGGAGACATTTGTGGTCGTCGATCAATCCTTGTCCTTATGCTTCCTTCCATAGAGGTCCAAAAAGCGTGAATTGCGGAAACCCTTGTCGCATCCTCGGTACCGCCCAATGCCATATACCGCACCACCTTCGAGAGGTCATCTGGAATGCTAGGTAACTAGCTATCCTGCGGTAGATTGCCTGTGACCAAGAGAATTAACAAAAGCAACCATGCATAGTGAAATGTCTTACCTTTGTCCTAAGTTCTTGACAGTTGGTCAGGAATTCATTACATAAGAACTGTGCCGAATTGAACTGCACCCCTTCGGCACATTGTCCAGTCACCACAATGACAAAAGTGGGTACTTCATTTGTGCGACATTTCCTCATGAGTTTACAAGTGAGGAGCTGGGTAGCCACTCGGACGGCTCGATCGTTGATGCTAGCTATGACATATCTGCGCTTACCTTTCTCCACCTGATATCATTTTTTTGTTGCTTCAGCGAGCCCTACCTCACTACTAGTTCCTGGGGTGTTAGCGGGTTCATTCCCTTTCAGTGGTAGGTGCATTATTTGGTGGATTAGCTCAGCTATGATTAGGATCGGCTCTTCCAACCATAAGAACCCATCATGTACCAGGCAGAGTAGTTGCCAGGTTACAAATGTGGTAATAGTCATGCGGTGGTAATGGGGTAGCCATCTGAGGTTGAGGATGCCCACCTTCTCCACACCTAGTAGCCAGACCCATGGTAATAACATGTCTTCGGCTAGCTCAGGGAACTTATCACGGTCGTTCAGATCCAAATCTTCAAACTTGAGGCTCAGAATGCGTCCCAATGGCAAGCCTTCGAACCTTATGTCATCTGGAAGAAGCGGGGCCTGAAGCTCAGCCTTCGCAATGTTTAAGTCCTTGGGTAACTTGGTGGACCCTCTCCATGGAGAAAGATATGGAGGTAATGATGGGAGTTGGAATGCATCCACCTCTTCCTCGGCTTGGACGTCTATCTGGTCAAGTAACTCTTGGAGAGCATCATCATCCTCATCAGTCTCGGTGGAAACAACTTTTCCCTTATCGGTTGTGGATTGCTTGCTGAACCGTGGTGAGGCTTGAATTGCTCCTGTCTTTTGCTTAGTCTTCTTCTTTCGCAGTGTACGTGGGGATTTCAGAACCCCTGACACCCGACTCCCACCTTCTGGCTCTTCCGAATTCAGTTGCATTTCTTCCACAAATCGTGCTCAAGTTCGGGCCATAGTACTCATGAGGTGTCTAGGAGTCAACTGCTTACTACTCCGCTTTGATTTATAGTGCCAATATACTTGCACCATGCCTCGATCATAAAATAAAGCCAAAATTTCGAACATGTTTCCTCCCTCCTTTTCTAGTGTAGCGCTAATGTTCTCTTGCCAGATCTTAGCAGATCTATCTTGGAACCTTCACTTTAAAGGTCCATCGCCCACTCCTTCCTGCCATATCGTAACATCCTTGTCATGAATAGTGGTGCTAACGGTCATCTTTGGATTGGTTCGCACAGTAGCGCAGTCCCTCAGATGCTGTTGTGATTGGGGGGAAAGTGCTTTGCCAGACCAGCTTTCTGCAGCCTTGTTTATAGTCCCATGCCTTCTTTCAACTGCTCAAGGTGCTAAGACTGTAGTTTTGACCCTTAGTCAGGTGTTCCCACTGTTGGTGCGCCATTGTAATGTCCCTGCCAACCCAGGCTGTGAGCACCGCTCAGTCACTTGGGTAGCCATTTTTGCACTCCAAGGATGTGTGCGTAGACATGACAATGGGGTCCTAACTCGGTTGTCCCTACACGGTCCGATTTTCCTTGGGTGCAGAGAGGTTACATTATTGTGTGTGTCGTAATGTGACATTTTTCTGAATTCGTTCCCATATATCGCTCTTTGGTCTTTCGACCCTATGCGGGGTCTACAGCTATCCAGCTTCCTCTAAGCATTCTTCCATTGCTAACTCCATACCCATTTAGGCCACGATATTTGCAACTTCCAAGAGGTTTGTGTCATTGGATGACCCCAATGTGGGCTACCCCTTGAGTTCCTGTGGATGCTACCAGTTGCCATTGGTGACTCGCTTCGCTTTAGGCTGCTTCTCTTAGCTTGTCGGGTTGTTTGTTCCTGCACCTGTCCGTGACCTCCATGCTTTTTCCTCTTCTTTAGAATGACTGCCCTTTTTTCTGAAGCCAAGGTCATTTGGGGAGCTACCACAGACAATATCGGTGCACCTGGTTGCAATCTCACTGGGGCAACCAGTTTTTCATCTTCCTCCACAGATGGTTCTACAGCTCCTATCGCAACCATCATGTTGCAATTTAATGTGGTTAATTCATGCAGGTGGTTCTACCATCATTCATTATCTTCATCCGAATCCGACGTGCAAGAGCTATCGCGGTCCCATGAGAGTCGACCGTCTGTTGTTGGATTCACCCTATCCCGATCTCACACCGTGAGCTGATAGATACAGTCTAGTTCCCCATCACTATCGTCGTCGCGCACAGGTTTAGTATAACGTGTTCCTTCAGCTGGGTCCAATGGAATCACTACTCGAAGAGAATTCTTTTCAAAGATCATTTTTCGTTTCTTAAGGTTGATGATTCCATTCATGTTTGTTGCCCAATCTATCCCTAGTAATGCTGGATATGGATTACCGTCATCCACGATTTCAATGACCTCAAAATTTTCTTGTATGGTGGTGCCATCGATGTCCACAGTAACCCTTGCATCGTTCCCATAGGTAGAATCTTTTATTGGTTGGCCATTCATAATTAGATCGGGGACCACTACAGCATAGGCCTGCCCATGCGTTCCCAAGTTTGCTTTGGTAGGACATTTGCGTCGAACTCAAAATCTAACATGACTTGATCCATCTCATAGTCACCAATCTGGATGGTCAGTCGCATCTCCCGACCGGTACGCAAAACCCTTTTGCCCAATTTGTGGATCAAGCACGGTTCGTTTGCCCTAGCACATCTATTTATTAATTCTTGTAACCCCTTCACCGCATTAGCATCCCTTATGAGCTTCATATAGGTTTCTAAGAAGGTAGTCATCAAAGACCATTCCTGGTCTAGTTCCAATTGCCCTTTACTACCCAAAGTCGATACTTCTGCAAAATTTTTCTTAGCTTCCGAAAAGGTTTCCTTTGCTTGCACCAAATCAAATTCTGGTTGTTTTGCGGGAGCCTTCCAAACCTACGTATCCTCTTCCAGCTTCTTCCCCTTATCTTCCTCTGTAGCTGTGTTGTTTCTGAGCATCATGTTTATGTTGGGGTCTTCCATGTGGGGTTCAACTTTCATCATCTAGACATTCTAGGTGGCTGGTTGGGAGCGCTCATTTTTCCCGTAATTGAGCGAGCAGCGTAGAACAATCGACTGCATCGTGATCAAATTGGTAGCATGACGGATAACATGCCTTAGTTGGATTCACACAATTTCGAGCGTAATGTCCCTGTTCACCACAATTATAACAGATCAACTGTCCACGGCCCCATCCAGGCCCCCATCCCCCACGGCCCCATCCATGCATCAGGAATCCCCCATGTGCAAATGGTGCAGTCAGGTCCTATCTGCGCATTTCTATTTGCATCCTATACATAGGAGGTCGATCCATCAACATGTGGCAATCCCTTTCCTCATGACCCATTGTTCTGCAAAAGTTACAAAATAAGTGTTGAGGGGGTTGTCGTAAGTTCATCAATAGGTGGCAGTTGTTCGTGGCATGCTTTCCTCCTACTTAGAAAATTGCACACCATAGTACAGGCAAAGCACTCATCCTAGCTTGTACCTCCATCTTTAATGGCATCGGGCCTCCTTCTATCCGGTAGTTCAAGAAAACTGGACAATGGTCCTTGTCATGCATTTGGCTCTTACATTTGATACAACCTACCTCTGGGTGTACCTCTGGTCGAGACATTATTAAGTGCTTCAGACTCTGCACTTCCAGGCTCATGTTTTGAAGTTGCACATGGATTTTATGAACTCCCAACCATGGGTCCGGTATTGGGGTCACGTGTAACCTCATTGTTGTCTCCAGTGCCTCGACTTGGGTTGAGATCTTATGTTGTGAGAATGCCATCCTCAACTGGGGCGTCAAGGATGCCACCAACCATGCACAATGTTGCCCATCTGTTAAAGTCATGTTAGCTTTGTGAATAGTACTTTTCAATCTCTGGTCCAGATCCCACAGAGTTTCACCAGGAAACATTGCTATCTCCTTGAATCCAATGACTGAATAGGCTTCAGACTTTGGCTGGCCAAAATTTTTATTCAGCGCGTCCTAGATTGCCGCTTTTCCCTCACTTGGATGGTCGATTGAGTATTTTATATACCATGTTATCGTGCGGTCCTACTGTGCACTGACTAGCGTAGCCTTCTTAATGTTTTCATATGTTATACCTTGCGCATCCCATATAGATTTTATCACAAACCAGAACTGACTGGGCTCTTCATTCCCTACACCCTGGAATGTTGGTAACTTGATTGCGGTTGCCATCCCGGTCTTTGGTGGTGGAGGAGGTGGTGAAGGTGTTGGTGTGGATGGACTCAACGTGGGTGAAGTGGGTGATGGCGTAGATAGAGGTGGTATCAGTGGGAAGCGTTATTTAATCAATCAGACCACACTCCCCGATGAGAACCTAGTGAGATCCTCCTCGCTTTCCCACGAGATAGAAACCAACGGGCTATTCTGTACTTCTTCTGTTCTTCGATAACCCTTTCCGCTCCATGTTACTGCAGACATCAATACACGCACAAAATCTGTTTCTCACACAACAACATCTTAATCCAAGTATTCAATTATTTGATGCACCTACCCTACGGTCCTTGGAGAAAGTGCCTTTCTGATTCACTGTAACTTACAGTTGTATCTATCACAAATTCAGTGATAAACCCCCTAATGATCTGATCTAACTAGTGGTCTACTGCGCGCACAAGTCTATCTTCAGTGGCTTCCAAAATTCGCACTAGCTCCAAAGTCCACGCTATGGGCTGGTGCAATCTACACCTCCCCACACTATCAGCTAACTTCGCGATCCACTCATACAATTATATCGGGAATGTTACAGAGAATATCTCATGTATGTCCGTGAATATATAGTGGTCGAACCACTATTCCTCCGATATCCACAAATTTTTGTTTTCCTGAACCACAAATTCGTGAAGCTTAAGATCCCACCAATCTTCAAGTTATTTCTTCATAGGATCCCAATGTTCCCACATTAGACACACCTTAGGCAAATCCCAGTCCCAGCAATGGAACCATTTGTTGGCTTGTTTGGGCCTGACCCAGGTTCGAAAGAGTTATTTAGCCAAACAAATCCCGCAGCTACTGGACCTTTCGGCAATAGCCCACGGAGCGCAGACTGAGGTCTCACCTGAGGTAGCAGGGGAGGCTGCTGGAACTAGGTTTTCACACCCTAGGGATGTTTAGATGTCTACTAGAGGGTTCACGCATTGGTTTATAGCTCCATGCTGCTTGGCCTTTGGACCGATCCACGGTGATTATGTTTCTCTATTCATGCGCTATTCTACTTGAAGGAAGCAGTTATGATTCAGAACTATTCAACAGGGTCTTTAAGCAAACATTTAACCAACATAATTTATTTGTGCACCAAATGAACCCAGATTTTCATACATTCATCACATTTGCATTAACCAGATATAGAAAGGTAAACCATAAAGACAGATGCACGATAACACAAAATTAAAGAAGCAAACTTATCTTTATTATTATTCTTCACCAGTACATCCAGATCTACCCTGCGCACTTAGCTACAGGGGTCCACGCACATAGTTGTGGACTTTCCAAGCCTCTGCTCACTCAGCTGCAGAGCCTCTACCTACTACCCTTATCCCTTGACTTTTCAATCTTTCTACTTCAAGTAACCATTACATTTCATACTATCAAAATTCTACTCCTACTCATAGAACCTCGCTCTATTTATACCCTCCCTTGGCCTGTGACGCCCTACGCAGGTCGACCCTAGTTACATCTCTTTACATTTTTTTCAGGCGAACTACCCTTTGACTCAACCTATTACAATTTGTGCTCCACACGTTCAGAGGAGTCTTTATCCTATCTTTTACCAAAAATGTCCAGCTTCGTGCCCCTTAACCGTTGTGCGGGGCTTCCGCTACCCAACAGTAATTCCTCATTATGTGTCGGTCAAAGTCCAACAGGTTCAACGTTGATTTGATGGGAGCATTGCGTATAGTGATAATCGATATATATATGAACTGCATCATACACCGTGGCCTTTATTATTTCGTGGTCAATATAGGTAATACAACAAAAAATGTAAACAATGTGTACAACGTCGTGGGCTAGGTGGGCTCGATATATATATATATATATATATATATATATATATATATATATATATATATATATATATATATATATATATATATGGATATGTTGGGGTGGGCTATGTATATACAACGAATCAACGCCTATACACCGTTATAAGTTAATTAATTAATTTATAAATTATTTAATATAAATATAAACAAATATATATATATATATATGAAAAATTAAATAAATAAAATATTATTATTTTAAAAAAATAATATTATTTAATTTAAATAACAAAAAAATTATTATTAAAAAAAAAAATCAGTATAAAAAAATTAAAAAATCAACAAAAAAAAATAAAAAATGAGTTAATAAAAAAGAAAAAAAAATTAGAGTTATAAAAAAAAAGAAAAAAAAAATTAACTTGTTAAATAAATTATTATAAAATATATATATATATATATATATATATATCCAAGGAAATATTACTGATGAGCTATAAGATGAGAGGATGGCTAGATGATACACATCGAGATGATAGACACTAAGTGAAGAAAATCCATAGCATTAAAGATTTGAGGACAAAGCTTATGAAGGAAGGGGATATGTTATGAATATAATTCATAACAAGTAAATAAATAAAATAAATGTAAATATTAAATAATAAAAAATTGATTATGTTAAATAGTCATTAAGTGAAAATGCATATCTAAAGACATGCCTAATCATGAAAGGTCACCTACTGAGGTATAAAAGCAAGGCCTCATTGTAACATTCATATCACTTATATATATATATATATATATATATATATTACAAATACCTCTTGTGTATTTTTATATTAAGTCTACAAGCTATCAGTTTTTATGCTTCACTCTCACGCTTCTTAACAATATACATCATCGGTTGGTAATCAAGTGATTTTCTAGCATGTTTGACGTCAACACATCTATTACATGTTAGAATTTGTACTTTGATCGAGTCGTGTTGGAGCGCAAGACCTTGGGCTGAGATTACGAAAGTCCAGGTTGCAAGGCGATGTGACATGATCATGTTGCTATGCATGTCTCTCTCATATGGATGGTTGCGACCATACCATGAGTTATCATATGTGATCCTTCTCATTATTGGATGGCTGCAACCATACCTTGGTTTCGATATGAGCCTCTTTATTAGATGGCTACGCCCATGCCTGGATCCGTTTACATGATCATTCTCTAGATGGTTGTGTCCATGCCATGATTCATGTATCATTTGACAGAGTTTTTAGTTATGTATATGTATTTGTACTTGCTTGCAGGTTTTTTGACGACAGACTCTGGTTCCTTGCACTGATTCATAAAGTATTTCATACCTCGCTCTAGTTCGACCTTCACGCATTAAGGGGAATCTGTTACACTACATTTTGTCACTATCCCTGTACTCCCCATTCCATGATCTTGGAGGACCTCTACAGTGAACCCTACATGCTTCCCCTTCATGAAGAAACTCCCATTGTGTCCCTCTTCATGAGCAGAACAATTCCCTTTTGCATCATTTCCCAAAATTTTTCTATTTTTCCCAATTTACAAGACCGACGCTAATGACCTCTGTCCTCCTCGTGCCGATATGCAAGGATTAAAACTATCCCTAGCACCGACCGGAGCAACTGAGATTTTTTCTAGTCACACCGATCGTCTTTTGGAAAGTTTTTAAATAAGGAGTTGAAGCTTCCAGCTTTAGAAGCTTTGTAATGGAAGTCTGGTAAATGGTTGAGCCGGATGGAGTCGAGGATGTCAGTTTGGGCTCCTTTTCCCTATAAGGATGGAACTACCTCAAGAGATAAGAACTTCTCCCATCAGAAGAGGAACCATCTCCTGTCCATTCATGCTATATAAGCCTCCCTTTTTCCCAAACACAAGCTAGTGTTAATGTTGGTGTGCTAGTGATAATTAAGTTTGGAATAAACAATGAGCTATTCAAAGTTGTAGCTTTCTAGTTCTATGTGAGGGAGAAGTGTGAATTTTGTTTAGTGTGAAGACTAAAGGGAAGAGCCTTAAAACTATCATGGTTAAGGCCATCATGGAATGCTAACGGAAGTGTGTGGGAACCTAGTTTTGTCGGAGGAGAACAACAACATCAAGGCAATCATTGTAATCTCTTCTTGATTTAATATATATGCAAATATCGATTGGTTACCTACACAATGTTCCATATCACATGTTTATGGCTTAATGTTTCTTGACTTTTTAAGTAGGTTGAATTACAATTTTTTTATTATCACGGTTGTTGTTTGCTTGTTTCAGGTGTTTAAAGAAGGAAACGGGAGATAGCTGAAGCGAGCAAGAAAGGTCATCACCAAACGGGATAAGTGTACTAAGAGGTAAGCCCTCTTAATTGGTTCTAACCTAAGGAAATCTTCCATAGAATGTATCGGTTGTGGCTAGACCCATTATCAGGCTAGAGGAATTGTTTGTGTCCACACTTATAATTTTACTTCACCATACGATACCTCTAAATAAATAAGATAATCAGGCTCCACACCCAACAATCTCCCACTTGGATACTGATTATAGCAAGTCCACCGCTGCTTCATTTGTTGGAAAATGACTCCACTTTGGACCTGGCTATTTCTAATCTTCTTCATCATACTTGAAGACCAATTGAAACTGAGCAGAATCTCAGTTTCTCCCCAGTTACAACTTTTGTTAATATCTCTGCACGATTCTGGCTAGTGTGTATCTTTTCCAACTTCAACTGTCCATCTTCCAATGTTGACTATATGAAATGGTACTTGAGCTGTATATGTTTTTTCTTGGAATGAAATTAGAATTTCTTTGCAAGATTTATAGCACTCTGGCTGTCACTGTATAACCTGCCCAACTCCTACTTCTTACCCAGTTCATCCAAAAACCTTTGTAACCAAATCATTTATTCACTAGCCTCTGTAGTAGCAACATACTCTACTTCTGTCATTGAGAGTGCGACAACACTTTGAAATTTTGAAACCCAACTAACAGTTGTTTCTCCTACAATAAACACATACCCTATGGTGCTCCTCCTGTTATCTCTATCACCTGCCATATCTGCATCAACATATCCATGTAGAGAAATGTTTGAACCACCAAAGCATAATGATTTATTTGTGGTACCTCTCAAATACCTAAGAATCCACTTCACCACCATCCAATTTTCTTTCATTGGATTGTTCATGTACCTATTTACAACTCCCACTGCATATGCAATATCAGGCCTTGTGTAGACCATTGCATACGTTGATCTTCCAAATGCTAATGCATATCGAACTTTAGACATATAAGCCATTTCTTCCTAAGTATTGGGACACACCTCCTTACATAGTTTGAAATTTCTAGCCAAAGGTATACTAGTTGTTTTTAGATTCTGCATATTAAATCTTTTTAACACCTTTTCTATGTACTCACTCTAAGACAATGTTAATTTTCGATTCTTCCTATTTCTAGTTATTCTCATACCAAGGATTTTTTTCGCAGCACCCAAATCCTTCGTTGTAAATGAATTCACCAATTTTCTTTTGACAACATTTATTTCCTGCATGTTTGAACCTGCAACAAGCATGTCATCTACATACAATAACAATATAAGATAACTGCCATCATTTTTCCTTTTGAGATAAACATGTTGGGCAGCAGATCCCCCCATAGCGGGTTTTTGGGGCGTGAAGCCTAAATTTTGGTCAAGTGCAATGTAAAGACCCTGCGAAAGGCGAGCACAGAGCATGAGAGTCTAGGGTTGTCCACCCTAAAATAATATAATTTAATGTAAAGTGTGTTGGCTTTCCCATGTTCCGCGGACCATGGGATTGTATAAATAGAGTGAGGCTCTAAGTGTAAAGGGAGTCTTAAGTCTTATGGTGTTCTTGGATGATGAATTAGCTCTGAGTCTATAAGTCCAAGTCTTGGGTTGTAGTAGTAGGAAGAGGCTCTGCAGCTATGTTCGCAGAGGCCTAGTAGAGTTCACAACTATGTGCATGGACCCCTACAACTGAGTGCACAGGGTGGAGTTGGGATTGTACTGGAATAGAGGATTAATAAAATAAAAGTCGATTCTAAAATACTATGTGTTTATGCTTCTGTTATATTTATGCATCTCACTATAGTTTTATGTTTGTGCACACTTGTTATGAATGTTGAATGGTTAATGAGAGTATTGGGTACACACAATTAAGTCAAGATCTATAATAATAGCACAGTAATGATAAAGATCTAGATAGCACCTCCTTGTGCTCTTTACAGAGTTGGGCGGAAATAGTCGCACAAGTTGCGCACGAGTTTGGATCGCAAACTTCCTAGACTTCATCAAGACATCCCTAGGGTGCAGAAACCTAGTTCTAGCACCCTCCCATACTACCTTGGGTGAGACCTCAGTCTGCGTATCGCGGATTGTTGCCGAAAGGGCCGGTAGTTTTGGGATTTTTTTGGCTAAATCACTTCTGAACCTGGGTCATCCCCCAACAAGCCAACAAACGGTTCCGTTGCCGGGACCAGGATCTACCTAAGGGATGTCTAATGTCGTGTCATTGGAACCCAACAAAGAAGGAAATTGAAGAGTGGTTGGACAAGAAGCTTCATGAGTTCGTGACACAGGAAAACAAAAATATGCAGATTTTCGAGAAAAGGTGGCTAGATCACTACGTATATATGGAAATCCACGAGATCATTTTCGCATCCTTTCCTTCTGAACTATATGAGTGGATAGCGAGGTTAGCCGACAGCCTGGGAAGGTATAAGCTCAACCAATTGATAGTGTGGACTCCGGAGTTAGTGTGCAGAATAGAGGCATCAGAAGATAAGATTGCACAAGCTATGGACCATTGGATCGAACGGATAATAGGATGGTTTATCACTGAATTTTCGATAGACACGATCGTGAGCTACAGTGAAGCAGAAAGATGTTTTCTCAAGGGACCGCGAGGTAAGTACATTAAATCTTTGAATACCTGGATTAAGATGTTGTTATGTGAAAAACAGGTGATGCGAATACATTAATGTTTGGAATGATGCAGAGCAGAAAGATCTACAGAGGTAGTAGAGAATTGGAAACAGTCCCTTAATTTCACCTTCATGAGAGAGCGAGGAAGAGCTCGCTCGAGTCTCTCTGAGAAGTGGGGTCAGTTTGATAAGGCAGCGCATTCTGTAGTTACCACCTCTAGTTACGCCACCACCCGCTTCACCTCCTTTACCTCCATCTTCACCCCCCCACCTCCACCAAACCCACAGTTTAACATGGCGAGCGCGATCAAGCTACCAATATTCAGAGGAGTAGGGAATGAGGATCCGGACTAGTTCTGGTTCGTGGTAAGGGCGGTGTGGGAAGCACAATGGGTTACAGAAAATAACATTAAGAAGGAAACATTGGTGAGCACACTGTAGGATCACATGTTGACATGGTATATTAAGCACTCTAATGATCACCCAAATGCAGGAACAACAGAGATCCAGAATGCGTTGAACAGAGAATTCAGCCAGCCGAATTAGAGACATAGTCAATCATCAAATTTAAAGAGATCGCGATGCTTCCAGGCAAGACCCCCTGGGATCTGGATCAGTGGCTAAAGAGTATGATCTGTGAGGCTAATATGACACTAATGGATGCGTAGCACCGTGCATGGTTTGTGGTATATTTGACACCGCACCTAAGGACGGCGCTATCACAGCAGAAGATTTCAACCCAGGCTAAAGCATTGGAAATGGTGATGAGGTTGCATGAGACACAGATACAGGATCCGGGCCTGGGTGTTCAACAAATCCACGTGCAACTACAAAATCTCTGCTTGGAAATGTAGATCTTGAAGCAGGATAGGGCACCGCGACCAAAGGCGCGCGAGGAAGTGTGGTGCATAAAATGAAAATTCCAAGGCCATGACAAAGACCATAGTCTAGTATTTGTGAACTACTTAGCAGGAGGGGGGCCAATGTCATCGAGACCAGAGGCACGGGCAGGGCCAAGTGTGGCACCCACGCTATGGTGCACGATCTCTCAGATAGGAGGCAGACACATGACGAATAACTGTCATTTGTTGCAGAAGTATACACAGACTCCCTAGCAGTTGTTTTGTAATTTTTGTAGATCAGTGGGCCACAACGAGTGTACTTGTCGCATCTACAAGTTAATGATGGATCAGACCTTAGCCTATAGAATGCAGATAGAAATGCGAGGCCTTGACCAGCTGTAGGGATGGTGCACGTTGGATTTCAGGGGCATGGTCAAGAATGAGGAGGAATGGGGCCAGGAAGGGGCCGCAGACAGTTAATTTTCCACAATTGCGGACGACCAAGGCGCTATGCCCACGATTGTACCAACCCGATGAAAGTATCTTGTTCATACTGTGCTCAGTTTGATCATGAAATGGTATATTGTCCTATGTTGATCGCACAGATGCGCAAGAAAGGGGTACTCCAGCCTACTCCAACTCAGAATATCCAAATGATGAGGTCTGAACCATGCGAAGAAGACCCAAATGTGAACATGATGCTCAGAAGCGATGTGACCATAGGGGAAGATAAGGGGAAGCAGCCCGAGGAGGATACATGGGTTCGCAAGGCTCCTACAAATGAACTTGATTTTGACTTAGAACGTGCAAAGGAGACTTTCATGAAAGCTAAGAAGAGCTTCGCGGAAGCCTATACTTCAGGTAGTAAGGATCAACCAGATCTAGGAATGGATCCTTCTATGCTTACTAACTTTTTAGAGATGTGCATGAAACTACTGCATGACAATAAGGCAGTTAAGGGACTATAGGAGTTGATCAATAGGTGTGCGGGGTCAAGAGAACCGCGTGTAGTCTGGAAACTGGGAAAGCATGCAGTGCACACCGGGAGGGAAATGTGATTGACGGCGCAGATTGGCAAGTACGAAATGGATCAGGTAATCCTAGACCTGGCTTCGGACACGAATGTGTTACCAAAGCAAGCATGGAAACGCATGGGTAGGCCTGCATTACAGTGGTCCCCTATTCAATTATGAATGGTGAACCAACAGAAGATTTTTCCCATGGGAAGGTTGCAAGGGGTAATAGTTGATATCGAAGGCGCGAGCACGCAGACAGACCTTGAAGTAATGGAGATTTTTTATGACAGCGATCTATATCCCACGTTGCTAGGAATAGACTGGGCCACTAATATGAATGGAGTCATTAACTTGAAGAAGCGGAATATGATATTTGAGAAAAAGTCCCTACGCATATTAGTTCCGCTAGACCCAGCTGAAGGAGTGTGCTACACTGAACCGGTGTGCCACGATGAAAGCGATGATGAGCTGGATTGTATTTACTAGATAACGTCACAAGACCAGGATCGGGTGAATCCAATTGCATATGGGAGAATTTCATGGGAGCACGAAAGCTCTTGTACTTTGGATTTAGATGAAGAAGTAGAATGTTGGCAGAACTGGTTGCACGAAGTGACAATGCTGAATTGAAATATGATGATTAAATCACTGCATCGCATGATGACAAAATCAAGGGAACTACCAACATATGATGGGGTGACTGCGGTGGATGAATTCCTGGACAAAGTTGAAAGTGCAGTACTAGAACAGAAACGGTACGATGCGATGGAATGGGTGATGTGTGCAACACCTACATGATGGTGGAGTGCACATCAGAAAACCATTGGAAATTGGCACGAATGTAGAAGATGGATGTGCTTACAGTTTGGAAGTCCCCAACGTCGAATGAGAGCTGGGTAGCCAGGACGAAGTAGCTTGCGCACCCACTTGTGTCGATGGGTGCAGAAGTGTGCTGTGCAAGCACATCCCAGACTAAGGATTGAAAATTAGAACTAGATGTAGCAGCAGGAAAAGTGATGTGCACCATAAATATCCCATGTCGAAGCATTCAAAAAGCTATGCGGAATCATGAACAGAATTTACCAGGCGAGACGAACTGACTAGGACCTACGCGTACTAGCAGTTCAATGGGCCTATAGGGCTATAAGTGAAAACCGGAGCATGAAATTGATCCCAGCACTAACAAAAAGAGATGAAACCATGAGAGTAGAGAAGAATCCCCCTAAAACAACTCCCACAGTTGGGACAACACGTAAGGACTAGAACGAAGGGATTATGTAGCCATGCGAGGATGAACATAGGTAAATTCAAGAAGCCCTTCGGCGAGGGAACCTTTAGCTTTGCAAAATCGAAGAAAAGTGGGTACAACTGAAGCAGAAAAGCATGTTAAAGGACGCAGAAATCAGAAAACTCGAAACCGAAATTGCGCAAACATGTCAAGTCAATAGAAGGATAGGACAAGATACGGGCAGCCATACCCTCACATTAGATGATTGTCACTGAGAATTTCTGGCTCTTCTACCATGTCTACGACTGCACCTTATCAGATAAGGTAACCAGGGGAGCACACTGTCTAAGGAAGAACACGGGGTGCTGATTGGTGTGAGGGTAGCTAAGGAAGGCTCACGGACTGAAATGGAAGGTGACTCGAAGCCTCACACTGGTGGTGCAACCACTTGACTATTCATAGGAAGCTCTGTCTCAGTGCTCCAAGCAGTTGAAAGAGATCACGGGACTATAAAAGAGTGTGTATGGGCACTGCACAATAAGGAGGTTGCATGCAGGTTCAGTATGACACATGGGTCACATCCGCGCACAAGGGGTTGTGCTACCGTGTGGGTAGGTTGGGAAGTGACCGTTGAAGTCACTGTTCATGACAAGATGGCCAATTTAAGGTAACGAGGAGTGGGTGACAGGAAATTAAGACACGAAGTTAGAACTAGATTTGAGGCTAACTACTGCTAATCTCACATTAATGAGCTGAATAAGGGGAGAACGGTCGAATTTGAATTCAAAAATGCCTATAAATCATAGGTGGCTCTCCACCGAACAACCCTTGACATTTTGAGAATTCAGTTGTTGAGTTATCAATTGGGGATGAACTTAACAGATTTGAAGGTTGTGAGGGCAAGTCCATGGTTTAAAACATTGCCGAAAGAGACACAGATTCCCTGATCAAAATGATGTCAACATCCAAGGGATCCACACAGAGCTCTACACTGCCGATAGGGGATGTACCAGAAATACCTAAATCGCCCCGGACACTGAGGCCCAAAAAGGATACATAGGTAGTAGGATCGGTCCGTATGTCTCCGAAAAATCCACTGTTCTGCAAACTGACTATGGAAGATAAGGGCAAGACAGTTAATATTGAGATAGATGATGAGGAGGAGGATCCTCAAGCCTTTGTAGAAGAAATTGAACCAAACGAAGAAGTGGAGGAAGACATTCATCCAATGCATGCTGCAGCAAAACTGCCCAAATATGTCCCCCCACTGAAAGGGAAAGCAAAAGTGCCCAAGGACATGGATACTGTTAAGAACGCACTCGAAACCCCACTCCTCCTAGATGGAATTTTATTTGAGGGTTCAGTCTTGGGCCACGTACCCATGATGAAATTTGAAGATTGGGACCTTGCGGACAGTGAAAAGTTCCCACATTTGGAGACTAGCCAACTTATGAAACAATGCAAGGAGGGGGTAGTTACAGTGCTGCAGCCATGGAAATGGTTGTGTGGGGTGGAGGAGGCTAGGCTACTCCACCTACTATGGATTTTGAATTTTCACTGGGCACCAATCACAATATTTGTCATTAGGCCACTGCTTTGCCTAGTGCATGAGGGGTACTTGTGGCTGGAGGAGCCGATTCCCATTACATCAAAGTTGATTCATAGGATTTCAAACCTTCCCTGTATGGGAAGGAACCCCACGGAAATAGTTGGCCAAAGTGGAGACTTGGCGCTCGCCGAAGCCATGAAGAAGAAATACAAGTTGGAGAAGAATCAGAGGGGCTATGTGATTACTAGCATTCAGGACAAAGGGGTGCGCGTCGCCACTCAGCTGCTGGCAGGAAAAGTGATGAGAAAATGTTGTGGCAATGAGGTACCAGCAATGGTCATCGTGCTAGCCAAACAATGTGCCGAGGGGGTACATTTCCTCTACAAGGAGTTCCTGACGAACTGTAAGGAGGCTCAGGAGCAAGGTAAAGCCTTCCACTATTCATGGTTTCTCTTATCCATCTTGTTGGTTGCAGGGGAATTGCCGGAGGACAGTCAGTTTCCTCCCCTTGACCAGGACCTGCCAGAGGCAACGAAATATGCGTCGCTCTGGGCGACAAGGCACGGCACGTGCATCCACGAGATCAAGATCTTCTAGATACTCATGGAGGAAAGCATATGGCTATGGATCCACAAACGATCGCGCCTATCACCCACAGTATATGACAATCTGCAAAGCTTTTCAGACTTTAAGGCAGATATGCACAACGTGTATATCACTGTGTGGAAGGATCCAGAGCAGAACTGGACCAAACTCCCATTCATCGCAATTGATGATGCTATTTTTGTGGTGCTCAACTCATGGCCACCAAAATTGCACGCCCCAGACCTCACAGCACACGATGAGGCAGCAATACAATGACAGAAGGATGCTACCAAGCTGTTGGCACAATAGAAGCAGAAAGAGCAGTTAGTTGAGGTAAGGGCTTCCTGCGAGGTAGCAAATGTCGTTGCAAAACATACCAAGGCTGCTGGAACAACAGTAGCAGCTGGGGCCACCACGACATAGGAGGAAAGAGGACTGAACCTGACCACGGGACATGGGACAGATGATATGGCAGAAGGTGCGGACCCAAGCACCACCTCTACACAATTGAAACGGCTGTGCAAGATGGAGCGAACAGGGCCACGGAAGAAGACCAAGGCTTCCAGATTGGATGGGGAGGCTATTACACTGATCGAGGGTGATCTATGTGATGTTGGTGACACAATTCGTGAGGTCACTAGGGAGGTTCTCCAAGAAGCAATGACGGAGCAGTAGAATGTGTTAGGGGCACTCATGACACAACTGTAGGGACTTCAGGTGCAACTCCCATAAGAAGGAACGATAGCTGTCTATAGTGCCACAGGAGCATCGGCAACAGAGCAGTTGTTATGGGCCAAAATGGCCAACACCGTCATGTTGCTAGAAGGAGCACTAACAGTGGACAACATGGAGGATAGAGCCATGGTAGGACGGATCAAGGGACTTGACCTAAACTTAGCTGCGCTTCCACAGGATACTTTATACCAGCTACAGGATAGAGCGATGATAGAACTCCGCACTAGGGAGGGATGCGCACTACAAATGCTAAGTGAACAATGAATCAACATCGAACAGCTTAGCCTACATTGTGATAAAGTGGTGGCTCAGAACCAGCAGTTGAAGCAGATCATAGAGGAAGCATGTCTCCGTGTCCCAAAACTGGAAATTGCGATAGATCTTCCAGTAGGAATGCAGATCCACAAGTTGGCTAGTGGATTCTACGAGGCAAAGGAGGAAGCTACGAGGATCTAGCTGGACCTCAACCTTCAAATTGTTGAGCTGTGATTGAATGTGCTGCCCTCCACACCCCCAGAAGTCAAAGAACAACACGCTAACAATATCCAAAAAGGGTTGGAAGAAATTGAACAGGCAGTGCAGAGCTGCACCACGTTGTTGGAAGAATCCTTTGGGGTCCTCACAACCTTACAGGAGGACCCCACCATACAATAGGTGGAAACAGAAGTGCAGGAGATTCCAATGCAACATGATAGTGTGCGCAGGATGACATAGATAGTGGTCCTAACACAGCGGCTTGCAAGGTTACAATAAGAAAAGGCATTGAAGGAACAAGTGGATGCAGAGCGCTAAAAAGAGGCAGTACTTAAAGCACACATCCATCCTTAGATTGATGAGGCCTTCCTCATCACAGTCGATATCAAAGGAAAACTCATGCAAATGAAAGTGATGCGTGAACTGAGACAGGGATGTGACCCTGACAATGAGCATTCCGCCGAGTGAGTAGAACGAATCCAGTGGATGGTAGAGCAGTGCGCTACGGACCTTTGCGTAGCACATGCATAGCTAGATGGACTTCACACAAAGATCACTGTGCCCGCAGAGTGACTCGAGGACAAGTCACGACGATTGTGTTGGGTGTCTGTTGGGTAGCGGATTCCCCCATAGCGAGTTTTTCGTGTGTGAAGCCTAAATTTTGGTCAAGTGCAATGTAAAGACCCCACGAAAGGTGGGCATGGAGTGTGAGAGTCTAGGGTTGTCTGCCCTAAAATAATATAATTTAATGTAAAGTATGTCGGCTTACTCATGGTTCGCAGACCATGGAATTGTATAAATAGAGCGAGGCTCTAAGTGAAAAGGGAGTCTTAAGTCTTATGGTGTTCTTGGATGATGAATTAGCTTTGAGTCTGTAAGTTCAAGTCTTGGGTTGTAGTAGTAGGAAGAGGCTCTACAGCTGTGTCCGTAGAGGCCTGGTAGAGTCTGCAGCTGTGTGCGTGGACCCCTGCAGCTATGTGCGCAGACCCTTGCAGCTGGGTGTGCAAGGAGGAGTTGGGATTGTACTAGAACAAAGGATTAATAAAAGATAAGTAGATTTTGAAATACTGTGTTTATGATTCTATTATATTTATGCATCTCGCTACAGTTTTATGTTTGTGCGCACTTGTTATGAATGTTGAATGGTTAATGAGAATATTGGGTACACACAATTAAGTCAAGATCTATAATAATTGCACAGTAAGGATAAACGATCTAGATAGCACCTCTTCACACTCTTTACAGAGCTGCACAGAAGCAGTCACACAAGTTGCGAAGGACAGACGGTTGCTCGGAACAGTGCAAGCGCGCAAGTTCAAATTGCGAACTTCCTAGGCTTCATCAAGACATCCCTAGGGTGCGGAAACCTGGTTCCAGCACCCTCCCATACTACCTCGGGTGAGACCTCAGTCCGCAGTGTGCGAACTGTTGGCGAAAGGGCTGGTAGTTTTGGGATTTGTTTGGCTAAATCACTTCTGAACTTGGGTCAGGCCCCAACAAGCCAACAAAACACAATGATTAGAGTGACATCTAGTATAACCTTGTTCAGACATAAACTTGTCAAATTTTAGATACCACTACCTTGGAGCATGTTTTTTGTCATATAGGCTCTTCTTCAACATGCACACTAGTTTCGCCTTCCCTTTTACCTCATATCCTTGTGGTCACTTCATATATATCTCTTCCTCCAAATCCCCATGGTGAAAGGTTGTCTTTATATCTAATTGCACAAGATTCAAATCTTCAATTGCTACTAGACTTAAAATAGTTCTGATTGAAGTCATTTTAACGACAGGGGGAAATATCTCATCAAATTCTATACCATTTTTCTGCGCAAACCCTTTCACCACAAGTCTATATTTATACCTTTTTGTACCTCCATCTTCTTCCTTCAACCTGTAAACCCATTTATTTTGCAATGCTATTTTATTTGTAGGTAAACTAACTAAGTCCCAAGTCTGGTTATGTGTAAGGAGTCCATCTCTTCTTTTACAGCTTTTTCCCACTTCTTCTTGGTTTCTACCTGCATTTCTTCTTCATAAAATTCTGGTTCACCAAAATCAGCCAACAATACATAATATAATGAAGGAGAGTATTGTTCAGGGGGTCTACTTATCCTGGTAGATCTTCTAACACCACTTTCAGGTGTTTGAGGTGCTTGTTGCTATTGTGGTTGTTGTATTTGTTCTGGTTGTTGATCATTATGATTTTCAGGCACCATCAATTTTTCTGTGATTTCATCACTGTGTATTCTCTATTTTCTTTTTCCTGTTTCTTTTCCTGCATCTGATCCTTATACAAAACCTTTTCATTGAATATGACATATCTGCTCCTAATGATTTTGTTTTTTCCATAATCATAAAAGAGATAGACATAATAATTAACACCATATCCAATAAATGTACATTTCTTTGATTTTTCTTCAAGCTTTGCTATATTTTCTTTATTAATATGGACAAAGGATTCACAACCAAAAGTCTTTAAAAATTACCTTTTTACCTGTCCATGCCTCCTTTGGAATACCACCATCCAAGGAACTTGAAGGCCCTCTATTTATTAGATAAACAATAGTATCTACAACATCTGCGCAAAACGAAGGAAATCCTGCATGCAATCTCATGCACCTTGCATGCTCCATGATTGTCCTATTCATCCTTTCTGACACACCATTTTCTTGTGGTGTTCCTGGAACTATTTTCTCTCTGTGAATTCAATTCTCTAAAAAGTACATATCAAACTCTTTGCTACAATATTCACTTCCATTGTCTGATCTGAGACACTTCAACCTTTTTCCTGTCTCATTTTCAACCAAAGATTTCCATTTCTTGAAAGTATCAAATACATCAGATTTATTTCGAATACAATAAATCCACATTTTTCTAGTTGCATCATCAATAAATGTAACATAATAATGAGAGACACCAAGATATGATACCTGAGAAAGTCCTCATACATCTGTATGCACAAGCTCTAATTTTTCTCTCTTCTTTTCTTTCCCAACTCTGAGGAATCTGAAACTCTTTTGTTTTCCATAAACACAATTCTCATAGAATTTTAAATCAACATGCTTCAAACCTGGCAACAAATTTTTTGAGTGAAGAATCTGCATCCCCTTCTCACTCATGTGCCTGAGCCTATGATGCTACAATGACGTATCTTCTCCTGTAGAGGTTAAAGCATTAACATAATTAGAAATACCATTGAATAAATACAATGTACCAACCTTTTCTACTTTAGTGACCTTCCAGGTTTTATCTGTAAAATTAGTTACACAGCCTTCACCTCCCAACTACCCTATTGAAATCATATTTTTCTTCAGATCTGGAACATGCCTTACCTCCTTCAATGACCATTGATTTCGATTTTTCTATTTTATGAAAACTGTAACCATTCCAATGATTTTCCAGGGTTTATCATCACCCAATCAAACCTGTCCACAATCTCCTTGAACATAATCATGAAAAATTCTCCTATCAGGTGTGGCATGGAATGAGGCCCCTGAAATTACCACCCAGGCATCAATAATATTTTCTAATGAAAGAAACAAATCATCTTGCAACACGTCACCTGTCACATTCACTTCATGATTATTTTATTGTTGCATGTCTCCTTCTTTTCCCTTCCGAGACTTGCAGTCTTTCCTCAGGTGTCCTTCTTCCTGCATTTCCAGCACACTATCCCCGATCTGGACTTGGATCTACCTTTCCTTGACTTACTGTGATATCCTGGGCTCTTTCCTCTTTCCATATTTCTTCCCCTAGTCTCTACAATCAAAGCATTGCCTGATGTCTCACCAAAGCTTTTCCGTCGCATTCCTTGCTAAGGATTGCACCGACAACATCATCAAACTTTAAAGTACTATATCTAGAGACAGAGTTACTAATGGCCATAACTAAACCATTCCAAATTTCTGGCAATGAGCATAGAAATAACAGAGCCCTAACTTCATCATCAAAAGTTACCCCTACATAACTTAACTGACTGGTAACTGTATTAAATTCATTTAAAGGATCAGCAACAGATCCACCTTCTGACATCTTCATATTAAACAAATGGTTCATAATAAATACCTTATTTAAGGCTAAGGGTTTTTCGTATAGTTTGGCCAATGTCGACATTAAACCTTCTATTATCATTTCCTTTGAAATATTAAAGGCTACCAACGCTACTAGGCACAACTGTATTGTTCCAAGTGCCTTTCTGTCAAGAATATTTCATTTTGTGTCTGTCATACTCATCAGCTTCTTTGTCTTTCCACTCAATGGTAGGTACAGATCTCTCTAATATAGATAATATTCCATCTGCATCTTCCATAGCTGGTACTTTTGGCCCTTAAATTTTTCAACCCTAAACCTACCATCTTCCGCCATTTCTACCACTCGAACCAGGAACCCTTCTCTCTTGTGAGTTTATCAGCCAAATAGACCTTTGGCTCTAATGCTGGTTGTTAGAAAATTATATATTATAGAGCAATGGAACACATAAAATATATTCCAGAAATATAAACACAGAAAACACATAAAACAAGAGAGACACAAATATGCGTGGTTCACCCAATTTAGGCTACGTCCACAAAGAAACCTCCAGTCCTTCCTTTTATATTATCCAGAAAACTGAAGAGATACAACCTACAGCAGATCCATTGTAATTTCCTCTTCACTCTCACATAATCTCCTCTCTCTTTCTCACTTAGAATATAAATCTACATAGACGCAATACAATTCCCTCATATATAGCGAGGGGTTTCCGTCTAGGGCAAAAACCCTAAATTAAACATAACTTCTACCATTAGATCTCTACCTAATGAATGGCCTAGATTGACTACGAAATTACAACATTTTACAAGGCAAATTTACATCTATTTTTAGCTTTGGGGTCGTTGCCCTCGATCCCCCACCAAGGGGTCGCTCCCAAAGATCGCAACCTCCCCCCTAGATCCCCCTTGCAGTGTACATTTTACGAGCGACGAACTAGGGTCCAATGTGGTGATACCTCTAAATAAAGAAGATAATCAGGCTCCACACCCAATGACTCTCTCATGAGTTTCCTTTGGCAAAGACTAGGATGTTTCCTTGCTTTAGTGCTCTTTCCCTTTCTATTAGACTCTGTTAGAAATAGCAATATCCTCGAACAGGTCAAAGATGGATGTTTCCTGCTTTTTGATCTGACATATGAGTAAAACGTGGCATATTATTCTATCAACCTACTCCTTTGACCTCTAAAGCCTCACAAAAGTTGACTAATGTTGCCCCTAAGGCAACACAGAGAGTTATTCTAGGGACGAACACCCTTGGTTCATGCATGGGGAGTGTTATAACTCATCTTACTAGTTCCTGGGGAGAGTTACCCTAGAAAATAGGAATTTGAACTTGGTCAAACCTTGAGTTAAATTTTCTTTCTCCTCTGAGCTGATGAGGAGGTCATTTTCTAGTATAACATATCCCCCCTAAAGTGTGAGATCAGAGACGAAGACGATGGACAAAATACTTTAGAATTGTCATGTTGAAAAAAAGAGAGAGAGGATTAGAGCTTCGGGACTACGATAAACCTGATACAACCAAAAATTTCTCTCATGTTATTTTTACTGAAAGGCTTTTCTTAAATCTAAAATCATGTCCTGAGTTGGGAATTCCCATGCTCAATAGCTATGTCAGAGTGATTTCTCAACGAAGAGGTATGAAAATCATGTCCACCAATAAACATAATGTGGAACTATGTCATAACAGGATCATCCCGACGAGTTGTCTCCGAGAAACAATATACATAGCTTAGGATAGGAACAATGATGAGTGATGTAAGCCTCTACCCAAGGTCTTGATCGTCACTTCATCTCAACAACATATTTTGACATATGTGAATAAAGGTGTTGAGGTCGAACATGTGCAAAATCATCTGATTACCAATCAATAATTGAAACTATTAACAAATGCGAGGATGGCCACCAATAATTATGATGGTATCCAACATGTGAAGTACAATCTACCAAGTGTGAATAATGATGTTGTCGTTGAACAACTTAGTCCTTACAATCTTCTAGGCTGAAAAGGAAATTGACAAGGGTAACCTCAAACCACTTTAGCTCAGTAGCTAACCCTAGTGAGCATGAGAGGGATCTCTATAAGTCTCTTATGAGTGATATGACTTTAAAGAAAATGAATTTTAGGCTAGACATATGTATTTGTTTGTTTGTTTGTGAAAATTTGGTTTTTTAAGGATTTGCTTAACTTAGGGTTTGGAGCCACAAGTGGGTCCAGGTTGTGGGAATGCAGGAGCAAACATAAGAAGGAGATAGATGTTAGAATCCATGGTGTAATTTGAGTATTTGTCATTGCAGTATAGAGGATATAGTGTGGAAGAAACTAATGAGCATAAATAAACATGATTTCATTAGTTTAGGAAGACAAAACACAACTATGAAAACCAGATAACAGAGCTTGAAAAACAAGAATTTTGAGTATTTTATCACAAGGCATTAAGAGATATAATGTAGTAAATATTTTTACACCATGATACAACAAAAATAATGAATTACAAACACCATGAACTCACTGGGCTAGAGTTCCTTGAAAATAGCTGCAACCTGTATCTATATTAGCTGAAAGATGATTACAATGCAAGCCTCCTTCACAAAAATTTCAACCTTCTTCTCTTGAGGTGAAATAGTACTTATAGACTCTCCTAGACCAATTTCACACCTTTAGGAGTCGAATTCCTTGGTGGAGGAACTGACTCCAAGATTCTCTCAACCAACAGGTGAGAGTGAGAAGGTGCAACTCAAACACCTCATGAAGAGTTTGTTTAGGAGTTTGCTTCTTTTATGAGGCCTAATAAACATCAAAAAAACCTATGATATACATTTATTCATGCCTACATCACCTAGCCTTGTAGCTTGTGCCATTACATATAGAATCTTGACTTTGACCAAGTCAGACTAGAAACTAGAAATTTTACACAGTGAAATTTTGCAAATAAAAACATAGAAAGTGCAGAAGTGTAGCGCCGATTTTGAGATGATTTTTAGCCGTACCTTCTAGGTGTAAAAATACAAATATAAGAGCATGGTCAACTAGCCCTTCAAGTCTACTTTCCAGAAGAGTTTTAAATTCTTAATTTGGAGCATGGGAAGACCTTCAAAAATCCATTCTCCCAAGGTCCCTCCAGAAGCGCAGCGCCTGTCAAAAAATGGTCCAAAATGCTAGTTTTTTGCCACTTTTTTGCACTTTTCTCCAAAACTAAGCCACCTCTGCAAAACATGGGAAAATGGGTTTTTAGAGGATTTCAAGGCCTTTCCAAAAATGTAGACCTTTCCTCAAATGGAGGCCTGAGGAAAAAACGCGGTGCCAAGGCGTTGCACTTCTAGAAAGGCTAAATTTCTTAATTTAGACCAAAATTTGCCAGAAAACTCAAAATGCTTAGAATTAGCTCAAAATTGGAAGGAAGGTGTAAAAATGGGTTTTTTATAGCTTCATATATGCTTCAACAAGCATATCCAAGTTTCCCTCATCCTTTTGGTCTTTTTGGCCTCCTTGAGCTTGTTTTCAGGTTGCTTTACCTTGACATTGGCGATCATGTTTTGAGCTTGTGTTGTGGGGAAAAGTATCCGACTCGGAATGACCCTATCCCTACTCTAAGGGTGATAGTTCCTTAGCAACAACTGAAAGTAAAGCTTTGATATTTTTCCTTTATGAAAGTACAGAGAAGGAAGAAAAGATCGACCAACCGATGTCTTTCGCTTTTGTCGATCCTGTCTTCTCTCTTTGCCTCTTGTTCCCAGCTCCTTGCTCCCTTTGCCGGCCTAGCTACACAAAGATCCTGCAAAAACAAGAGAGGGAAACTACAAGAAACATGTACTCATAACTGATGCATGGATTAGAATGAATCAAATATACAGATAAAAACAATACATCATTGCAATACAAGTATATAGGAGAACATCAAAGCTTTATTGATAGAAGAAAAAGGTTCTGAGAAGGTTACAACCATAAATGGCTCCAATCCAGCAGCACCTCCCCAGCAGCAAGAAATCTCCTCTTCCCCTCTATAAAAGCAATCACCCAATAGCTCTAACTGTAAACCAACAGCACTTCCTTGCTTTGCACAAAATTCCAGCCTCCATAGACCTCATAGAAGAGCTCTATATATAGGGTAGAAGGAGAAAGGATGAGTCAGCTTGAGACTGACATAAAGCTGCCTTGTGTCCTCTCCCTCTTCAGTTAAACTTCAGTTCTTGAGTCCACTTGGAGATCCTTGCTTCCACATGGAGATCAAGTACCTCTTACTCATCATAGGGCGAATTCCTTGAACCAAGTGTCAGTTTGGAAGCTTCCTGGGCAGTTGACACCTTGCAGAATGACTGTGCCACTTGGCCAATCTCGCCCAGCGCAGGTAGCCTTCATTGGTTTTGACTTTCAGCGCAGGTACAAGGAGGAGCAGTTGACATTCAGCGCAGATGCTCAGTGGAGCAGCTGACATGATCCAAAAATAGCCTGTTTTTGAGTGTTTTCAGGTGGAGAACTGATAGGAAGTGCTGTGGTTTGCTGACCTTGTTCCTCTAGGGGTAAGAACAACATGTTTAGGGACTTTGGAACCCTGTAATTATCGACATTTCATGCTCCATGCTGCGAGGCACAAAAATGTCTATAACAGTTGCCCCCTAAAGTATGAGGCCGTTTATCGGGTGAAATGCTTTATCCAGAGGGTCCGAAGTTCATTCAAGTGCTGAGAGGTGCCCTGTAATACAATACAATACAATACATTATTTTTCATTCTGTTTTCATGATCTAGCTGAGGCGGGCATTCCCATGCTCAGCTTTATAAATACATTTTGGTACATAGAACAGATGATCGTCTGATGGTAGACTGATAATTCTCTGCTGAAATTATCATCCTTTGAGTAGGATGATCATCTGCTGCAATGACGTACATGACAAATGCTTTTATATTTCCTGAATATGTATCGCAGCCCGGATGGATGAAACTAGATCCGGGGTCTTCAAACTCGTTCGATCTTCACTCTAAGTACAAGTCGATCCATGTGAGAATTTCGCTGAAGTCGAACATGGAAAGACATCGCTTGATTACCGGTCAATGATGAAAACCGTTAATAAGCGCGAGAGGAATCACCGATAATGATAATGACCCTCAAGGTACTGCAGTACAATTCACGTGGCGTGAATAAAGGACTTGGCGTCGAACGCCACGCAAAATCTTCTGGTCGAAGGTCATTGATGTATACCTGTCGCCGGAAGTGAGAAACTTGCCATTGAGGCATGCAAGCTTCAAAGTACTGATGGGGTTGTTCCTAGATCAACTTCTTGGATAATGAGCTGAAGTCGACAAGAAGCGATCCGTCAAAGGAGGGCCTTAATGAATCCCACATCAATGACACGGAACGGAGCTAATGATTTTAGTGGAGGTGAAAACAAACTGTGACATATGATTCAGGGTGGCGATCATGAATGGATGAAGGATAATGTATGGCAGTGGATGGGACACGGTTGACACTTTCATAATGACCTCTCTTGAACATATAACAACACTGATGCGATGGATCGGTAGCATTACCCCAAAATGTGGATGGTTTGGCGAAGACCATGGTGATGAGACCGGTGAATGAAACAACCCAACCCGATGTGGTACGGAAGAAAAGTGTCATGTTCAAGAGCGACTTGCTACCATTAAGCTTCGATGTTCTCCCAATTTTTCCCCAGTCATTTCTGACCAGTACCTCTTTATTTTTGTCAAGCTTGAGGAGGATAACATATGCTTGTTCTATAACCTGCCCTTCGGGCAAGCCCATCGCTATGATTTAACGAGTTTAGCGATAGGGAAACTCGTTCTCGTCTAAAGACAAGTTTGTCGCTATTTAATCATTTTAACGAGTCTAACGACAAAGAAAACTCGGTCCTTTTCATTTTTAGAGAGTCTGAAAAGGTACAGAAAGTTAACTCCATAATTCCTTTTTCGTCATCTAATCCCTTAAGTCCGAAAAAGTATAAAATAATACAGAAGGGATGAGTGTTCAGTGCTTTTAACGAGCCGAACAAGACAAGCGCTCGATCTTTTTGTGCAATAATCCCTCAGGTCCAAAAAAGATTAAAATCTAGAGGAGGGATAGCTCTTCCGGTCGTTTAACGAGCTGGAAGGCCAAAACTCGGCAAACTTTTCATATTTTACGAGTTAGATGAAAAGAGCTCAAAGAAGACTCGTCTTTTGAGGAACGAGTGATAAACAGGGATAGCAGCAGATTCCAGGTACAGGTTGGAATTCTCCAATCACGGCAGTGTCACAAGGATGGCTAGGTGAAATCACTCTTCGCAGCTGTTTCTCAAAAGAGGTAAACACACAAATGGAGGTGAATGATCGGCCAAATGAAAAGTGGAGGTGACGGTGCACAAACACGACCAAGGCTTTTATGGCTGATGGATTTACGATCTCAAAAGGTTATTTACCGGGATAGGTTCTTTTTTTAGATAAAAATGAGCTTAAACTCTGGAGGGAACATTGCTCACTGCTTTTATTTATTTTTTAACGAGCATGAAGACCGCGTTAAAACTGCTCGGATCTTGCGTTTATTTTTTAACGAGCATGAACTATGTGCTAAAACTGCTCGATGATAAGTTTGCATGCCCCCAGCATAATAATGAAAATCGAGGTGCATGCCCCCCAAGCTTCATTGCATTCAACTCGGTGGTTGGAATGAAGGTTTACCTTTGAGATTTGGAAAGGGGATTTGTTTCATTTTTTAACGAGGTTGACATGAGATAGGAACTATCCTCGAAGCCCACTGTATTTACAGTATTTCTATTAGGGCGATGATCCATGCTGACAAAATGTTTAGGAATCTTCCGAATCCATTAGATATAGAAGATTTCATATTGTAGGTTTCCACTGTGGCCACCTCCGCCAGATTAGTTGCAGGCGGTAGGGAAAAAGTACCCATTAAGGCAGGGTCTTTTAGGAGACCTACTCCAATATTTTGAAGCGAATGATCGCTTCCATGTGTCATTGGAATGCTTCCCGTAACTTGTGAACTGTCGGGGAGGAAAGTTTGTTGGTCGACGACTGTAATCTCTCCTTGAAAGGGAAATGCAATCTTCCTGAAGTAGGTCGACACGACTGCGGCCATGGCATATATCCAGGGCCTTCCTAGTAGGATGTTGTAATCGAGGTTTCCATCAATTACTTCAACATCGACTTCTACTGTTTTGCCCCCCAGTTCAACTTGCAAGTTACCTAAAATCCCGTAGGGAGTGTATGATCGTCCATCAAATGCTTTTAAGGTCGTTGACGATTTCGACAAGGGTGGTGAGCCTAAATTTTTCCAGCAACTCATCGACATAAGACATGTAGATGCCCCCTCATCAATAATTGTTCGATGAACAGTTTTGTTGAGGGCTTTCACTTGAATAAGGAAAGCTAGTTGAGCTGGTAACTTAGGGTCATATCCTTTATGATCAAAGGCCACAAGATTGGAATCCATTGGGTCAATCCCACCTATTGCTGATAATAAAGTTTGCCCTTGGGAGGGGCAATTTTGCGGTACCTCAAGTGTCGACATAGCGGACGGCGATTTGGCCAGGTCCTCTATTATATTATAATTCTGTGCTATTTTGGCACGAGGATTAAATGTCGATTTGTGTACTACTCCCTTTGGCAACTTTACCATTGGTTCAGGAATGATGGGTGGCACAACTTTGGTCAAAGCTGTCGTCGAACTACTAGGTTGTTCATTAGCCTTGTTATTTGACAGCCATGGATTCCCGTAATCTTTATTCCTTGTCAAAGCATTATTCTGCTGCTTTGAGGTAGACAACATAAGCACTTGGGATCGGGAAGCATTTTGATTAGCAACCAGATTTTGACCAGGATTAGGAAACGGATCAGTCAACACAGCTGAGGTTTTCGGACTCTTAAAGAATCTTTTAAGCTCAGCTTTGCATGGACAATCTGCTGTCCAATGATCCTCATCGCATATATGACACCCCGAAGGGGGTTTCCCTTTTCTCCCTTTCTTTTTCTTCTTGTCTCCTGGTTGCTTCAGTTGTTTGCCCTTGTCGTCCGACACGGCACTTACTTCCGAGGCAAGAAGTTCTTCATTTGCATTTTGATTCGAAGTGTTACGGGTTTTCTTAGACGAATCCCGTGTTGACTTTGCATTTGCAGTGCCAATCACACCATCGCCGGCATGAGAGTCACTATTTGATCCAGGAGGGGGAGGAATTGAAAATTCCGGTCTAGGGGCGTCAGGTATCTTGTCATAGAGCGTGCCAGACTGAGTATATACTAAGTCTAAATACTGGGCACGAGCAATAACTTGCTCCTCTGTTACGACGCCTCCCTTGGCCACATCTTCTGTTATAGCAGGAAGAAGCGACTTTATAAACCACTCAGCTAAAAGCTGATCTGGAACATAAGTCTTTACCATTCTGTGACGACGACGCCACTCATGTATATGATCTGATATATGTGTGGCCGTTGTCTGCTTGAAATTGGTTAAGATCTCGGTTCCAGTTTCGTACCTTATAGGTAACTGAAAGTGTGTTAAGAAAGTCGTGGCTAGGGAACTAAAATTGTCGAAAGAGGCTCTAGGTAATTCAATATACCATTTAGCCGCCGGACCAGTCAATGTCCTCTGGAAAAGGCGAAGCCTTATCGAATCATCATTCAAGGTATTCGACGAACACCACAGATGGAAAGTCATCACATGATTCGACGGGTCTTCGCCAGGATTTCCATTGAATTTAGGAATGTCCGAAGGAAGTTTGTGAGGAATCGCTGGCCACCAATGGGCATAGGCGATTGGATCATTCGTCAATCAATGTAAATCTGGTAATTCTAGAGTCGCCACGAATGGCAATTGCTGATTTAGGTTTGGCGAGGCGTACCCAGGATACGATGGAATCGCCTGAGCAGTAGGCCTTTGCATACCAGCATAATGCAACTGATGTTGATAGGACTGATATGGCTAGTGGGCTTGGCCACTGTAAAGTGGTTGATTTAACCCGTTTTGAATATAGGGTTGCCCACTATTTGCAAAGATCTGTCGCTCAGATCCCTGGTACACCTGTTGAAACTGAGGTTGTTGGTATTGCATCATCCATGGCTGCGAAGCCATGTTTTGCTGTGCGATACTAACCGACGGACCAAGATGCGGGGTTATGGTTCCCGTTTGTATCTGTGTCGTCCCGGCAGTTGGCGATTGTGGTTGTGTTGCAGGGTCAAGGGGCTGTTGCATTACAACTTGGGGTTGACATACAACAGGCATCGATTGAACTTGCGACACGGTTACAATTGTTGGCGTCATCGGGATGCTAGACATAGGTACACATTGTTGCATGGAATATACAACTCTCGGTTGTTGGGGCAACATAGGCACCCAACCACTCGTCGTAACTTCAGTCAAACCTGAATGCGGTTGAAGACTGCCATATGGGTATCCTCCCGGAGGGGGAAGTGAAAGGGCATATTGCCCCCCATACGGTAACAATCCGGAGCTCAAGGGTATAGATTGCCTTTGAGGACTGGATGGTCCAAACTGATTTCCAAAGGGATCAATTTGTCTAGTTTCAACATAAGAATTACCGGGTATTATACCGGAAGAACAAACTGGAACAGACCAAGTTGTCATAATAGTCCCTGGGTGGACTCCTTCTAGCTGTTGAGAGCTAGTCGGGACAGCTGGTATGCCGGCAAACATCGTCGGAGTGACAGCAGGAGCTTCTGCTGTCGCTGTGTCATTTGGCACAGTCCTAGATGTCGACGGTTTCTCAGACATTTTAAGTCTATCCAATAAACTGCATAACGATTCTACAGGAATTTCCACTGGCGATGGACAAACTTCTGATGCATAAGGAAAATGAGTGATGCCTACTCCAAAATGAGTTGGAGTATTTGCTTGCTGGTCCTCTACGATTTCCTCTATTGCAATCAGACCAGGAGGAAGAGGAAGACCGTCAGGTCCGTAAAAGATTTCTGGTGCCGAAGAAGGGGTTGCTTCGACAGCGACAGTTGTTTGAGCAACAAGACTCTGTGGACCGGTTTCAGATGGAACTGGTTCAATTATGCAAGTACTTGTTCTCAGACTAGGATCAGTACAACTGTCCCTCTGTCGCTGTTGAACTTCTTCAATAGAGGCAGGGATTCCAGAAATATTAGGAGTGACCAGAATCTCAGATGTAGTTGGAACTGTTGTTCTAACTTTAATGGGAGATTTTGACCCGGTCAAGCGAGTTTGCTTCGTCCGTACTACTCTCGATTCCGGAGACAAAGACGGTTGACTCGCGAGTCTCCTCGAACGACGGAGTTCTAATTGACTTTCCTCCACGGTTGCGGATTACTCGATCAACTAAAATACAAAAAGGGGAATTATGTTTCCGTATTGAATGAATTTTATTAGACGCTTTTAGACACAACTTTGCTTTTTCATGTTTTAAGAGTCGAGAAAAAGCTAAAGATGACTCTAGTCGCCTTCGATGTATTAACGAGCCCGAAGTGACAAATGCTCAGTTGGACTTTTTCAGTTATAGAGTTTGAAAAAGGCCAAAAGAAACTACTCTGGAGATCTAGGCAGAGGGTGTGCCAAACCTTTCGCGAAACCACAGAATACGTTTTACGGTACGGGTGGTCGATCTTCGTGAATGCTGTGTTCACTGCATCGCGATCAGTAGGGCGGCCGACACGGCTTCCTAAGGATAAAGGATAAATGCCTATAGGGGTCTCCCAATATACGCGACGGTACGCGGGAGCACAAGTCCGTATTAGTGCTATTGTCCCTCAGGAGGAATCACCCACCTTCGTAGAGATCGACAGTCACTACGTTTAACGACACCGAAACACGTCTCTACCTAGACCTCTATTGTGAGCGTTATGTTACAAAGCGTTTTTAGATTCATTCAATATATTTTAAGTTGATCTTGTTTAGCAGTTTGTCTTTCAGGATCACCACGAGATGTATTGGTACAAATTCCTAAATGCAGCTAAAATGATAAGCAAGCTTTACAATCTTTTTAGCTTTGAAAATCCTAACTACTGAGGGGAGAGAAAAACATAATCTTTCCACACAGAGCACAAAGCACAAACTAATGCACTTTCTCCTAGATCAATCACGCAAACTTATCAAAAATGCAAATGCAAGATGCATGTATTTCTTTTCTTTTCCCTTAATGTTGATGTAAGACAAAAAAGGAAACTGTCGTATAATTTTCGAATTCAATTTGAAGCGTAAGTAAACAAGCTTGTCCAAAATCAAAAGACACCTTAAGATCGACTTGTTTCGACACTGGAAATGTATAGATTCAAACCATAAAATGAAAAACAAACAAACTCAAACAGCCATGAACAGTAATAAAACTAGCTCTTAAGATCACAACGACACTTTTACAGTTCAGGATCTAAGAGGCCACAGCTATACTGGTTTGCTTTTCACAATGGGAAACTGTAACTGAAACAAGAAATACTGAAAGAACACTCACAGTTTCATCACACAACTGAGGCGGAATAATGTCAAGGAAAGTTGGTTTACAGCAAGTACAAATGACAAGCAATCAGCAGCAAAATAACAGTGAAAACAGGGCCAAGACTCAGTAGGAAACCTCAGCAAGACACTGGCTAATTGGTCCAGCACAGGCTCTGGTCTGTCAAACTGACTTTCAGCGCAGTTCCCGAAGGGAGTACCTGCGCTGAAATGCAGACTGCCTTTGGAGAGCCTGCACTGAGACACGAGAGTTGCGTTTACAAGGGTTTCCGGGTCATAAAAAGCTCAAAAATTCACTGTTTTTGCTGAAATAAAAAGCTATAGGTCAAGTACAAGCTAAGGGATGATCAAGAGGATGAAAAGCTATCACAAAGAGCACAAGAGTCCTTGTGGATCAGCTCTTCAAATCATAAACTTGCTCAGAAACTGAGCCAGAGCAGCTGCCCTCTACTTTGCAATTGAAGGACTCAATTGCAGTTCGATTTGGTGCTCTCCTTATTTATGAGATGAATAGCAAGAAACACAATAAACCAACAAGATACTAGTTTCCCCAGCGGAGTCGCCAGTTTGTTGTGGGGAAAAGTATCCGACTCGGAATGACCCTATCCCTACTCTAAGGGTGATAGTTCCTTAGCAACAACTGAAAGTAAAGCTTTGATATTTTTCCTTTATGAAAGTACAGAGAAGGAAGAAAAGATCGACCAACCGATGTCTTTCGCTTTTGTCGATCCTGTCTTCTCTCTTTGCCTCTTGTTCCCAGCTCCTTGCTCCCTTTGCCGGCCCAGCTACACAAAGATCCTGCAAAAACAAGAGAGGGAAACTACAAGAAACATGTACTCATAACTGATGCATGGATTAGAATGAATCAAATATACAGATAAAAACAATACATCATTGCAATACAAGTATATAGGAGAACATCAAAGCTTTATTGATAGAAGAAAAAGGTTCTGAGAAGGTTACAACCATAAATGGCTCCAATCCAGCAGCACCTCCCCAGCAGCAAGAAATCTCCTCTTCCCCTCTATAAAAGCAATCACCCAATAGCTCTAACTGTAAACCAACAGCACTTCCTTGCTTTGCACAAAATTCCAGCCTCCATAGACCTCATAGAAGAGCTCTATATATAGGGTAGAAGGAGAAAGGATGAGTCAGCTTGAGACTGACATAAAGCTGCCTTGTGTCCTCTCCCTCTTCAGTTAAACTTCAGTTCTTGAGTCCACTTGGAGATCCTTGCTTCCACATGGAGATCAAGTACCTCTTACTCATCATAGGGCGAATTCCTTGAACCAAGTGTCAGTTTGGAAGCTTCCTGGGCAGTTGACACCTTGCAGAATGACTGTGCCACTTGGCCAATCTCGCCCAGCGCAGGTAGCCTTCATTGGTTTTGACTTTCAGCGCAGGTACAAGGAGGAGCAGTTGACATTCAGCGCAGATGCTCAGTGGAGCAGCTGACATGATCCAAAAATAGCCTGTTTTTGAGTGTTTTCAAGTGGAGAACTGATAGGAAGTGCTGTGGTTTGCTGACCTTGTTCCTCTAGGGGTAAGAACAACATGTTTAGGGACTTTGGATCCCTGTAATTATCGACATTTCATGCTCCATGCTGCGAGGCACAAAAATGTCTATAACAGCTTGGTAGTGGCGCACCATGTGTCTGAGCAACTGATTACCCCTGTTTTCCTTTTCTAGGAGCTTCTCCAAGTGTTTATTTACTCTATTTAGCCAATATTTCTTATCTTGATGAACCTCAAGGGCAATCCTATCCTCTAGGTCAAGGTCTTTATTCAACAGAATGTGCTCTTGCTCTTCTTGCAATGCCTTCTTTAGGCCCATTGTTCTTGGCATTTTCCTCTTTCCTGTACCTTTTGATCCTTCAGGCTCACTTGATTCTATGATCTCCTTGCCTTTTCCAACATGCTGCAACAACTTGGCTTGTTCTTTTTTCATGATTAGTTGTTTAGTCTTAAGTTGACTATTTTCTTGCTCAAAGAAGCAAATGATGAAATGAGGGAGTTACGGAAGGGAGATGATGATAGGGATTTTGGGAGATGGATACGGGTTGTAGAAAAATTTGTTGGCATTATGACACATATGTGGCACTATGGCATAAGTGTTTTCCTTGATGGCAACTCACTCAAGTGGAAAATCACTGTTCAGGCTATCAAAATGATAGAAAATGAGATACCTGCAAGTGCGCGTAAAGGATCTTAGGGTTGCCATCAAGTCCAAAGGGGGATATTTTTGGCATTATGACACAGATGTGGCACTATGGCATAAGTGGTCCTTGATGGCAACTCACTCAAGTGGCAAATCACTGTTCAGGCTCTCAAAATGATAGAAAATGAGATACCCGCAAGTGCACCTACCAAAAGTTGCGGACCCGCAGGTGCCCCAAACACGAAATGTGGACATACCCACAGGTCCTCCGAACAAAAGGTGCGAACGTCAAATTCACTCACTTTCATGTAGAGAAGCGCGCGCACGTGGGAATTTTTATGATTTATCCATGGTATTTAGTTCGACGTTTTTGATCCTTTGGTTTTGGTCCGTGGTATTGCATCTAAAATTTTGAACCCCAGTTTTGGGTCCCTTATATTGGCTTTCTATGGTTTTGATCCATGGTTTGAGTAAGGGCTTACCTATAAAAAGGAAAGGAGATCAATTGGCTAGACACTCATGTGTTGAATATCTTAAGACGAACAAGATCTGAAATATTTGTAATCAGTTGGTGAGGTATAGTTGAACCTGAGCATGAGAAGACAGATCAATTGAGGGGCCGTGATCTCTTTGGTGCATGATCAGATCTGTGGATCTGATAGTCTGTGGCATATTGGAGGACTGATAATTTGGCTCTATTCGGAGGTCTGCAGGCGATCCACAACGCAGGTGCGGAGGTACACAGTTCAGATACGGGTGCAGGTGCAAAGGACCACAGTTCAGACTCGAGTACAGTTGCGGAGGTGCGCAGTTTAGCAACAACTGCAGGTGCGGGGGTACGTAGTTTAGCAACAACTGCAGGTGTGGAGGTGCGCAGTTTAGCGATAGGTGCAAGTGCGGAGGTCCACAGGATCGACACAGACAAAGTGTGGATATCCGCAAGTTGCTGTTGGTGAAGTGCGGACTTTTCTCTTGATATATGTTTTAGCTATTTCCGTCTATCACTGTTGTGTCCAGGGTTTTGAATTGGTGTCTAATTACTGGTACTATGTCCTAAGAAGTTCTTAATTCAATATTTTCACAAGGAAGTTGGTTGATTGCAGATCTAATTGATTTTTGATTGAGATTCTTGGATCCAGTTTGAAAATTTATGAAACGTGGTCCCTGAAAGAAGAGAGAAGGTTGAAGCCTTCAGTAAGTGAGAACCTACGTACTAGTAGCTTAGCTAGTACAAGAGCTAAGGGGGTTGTAGCTCCATTTCAGGAGAGTCTGGAAAATGAGAGAGGGTTGTAGCTCTCTGTAGGTTGCAGCCTGTGTACTGGTAAAGTACTGCACCAGTACAGAATCATTGTAAAAAGAAGTTTCTAATTGAAAGAAGATAGAGACATATAGCAGCGGGTGGTTTTCACCCACATTGGGTTTCCACCTTATATCTGGTGTTCTTTGGTGTGACTATATGTTTTTCTTGTTCTTGTTCATTATTATATGGTACTAACATACAAATTAATGGTCAACATCTGAAGAATAAATTAAATTATAAATCTGGAAGGTATATTGAAAAGAATTTGATAATACTGATTCACCCCCCCCTCTCAGTATTATTTCCAACAATTGGTATCAGAGCAGGTCCTTCAGAAGAAGCTTGATCACTTGAAGGAAGATCTATCATCATGAGAAACTATGAGAGAGAAGCATCGATCAGGCCACCAATTTTTGATGGGACAAACTTCGTATATTGGAAGGTAAGAGTCACTACGTATCTTCAATCTCTTGGTACAGAAGTCTGGGATATCATAGATACAGGATACACTTTTCCGTCAACAACACCTACAGATCTGGCTGGTAAGAAGCAATATGAAACAAATGCAAAGGCTATCAATACTCTATTAGGATGTCTATCTCAATCAGAGTTCGTCAAGGTTATGCAGTACAAATCCGCAAAAGAAATATGGGATAAGATCATTTTGAGCTATGAAGGAGATGAACAGGTAAAACGAGCAAAACTTCAAACCCTCGGAATTCAGTATGAAAATCTCAAAATGTACAATGATGGAAGGGTGGCTAACTATTTTCTACATATAGATGAGATTGTTAATTGTATGAAAAACTTGGGTGAAGAAATAAAAGAGGTTGTTGTGGTTGAAAAGGTACTAAGATCTTTCTCCTCTAAGTTTGAATCAAAAGTTTTTGCAATAGAAGAAAAACGGAATCTACAGCAACTTACCATGTCACAACTGCACGGGATTCTAACTGCTTACGAAATGAGGAAAGGAGGACCATCAGACAGGAGAGAAGCTACATTCAAGGCTGCAGGCAAAGGAGATTACTATGAGTCAGGACATATGTTAGAAGAAGAGGAAGAATCAAATTTTGTTAAGAACCTTCAATGGGGTGCTGGAATATTCATAGGTAAGTTACTTTTCAAATGCTTTGCTTGTGGAAGAGTTGGTCACTATGCTACCAAGTGTCCTCATAAGGATAAGCTTGACAAAGGTAAGGAACGTGTTAGATGGAACAAGAAACAGAATGTAAATAAGAAAAGCTATTACACTCATGAAGACAGTGATGGACTTTAAAATAGTGATGAAGATGAACAAGGTTATAATTATAGACTTTTAATGGCCTTTGAAGATGATGATTTCATGGATGCCATAGATGAAGAAGGTCTGTATGAAGAAATTTCTAAACTCAAAATTTGTTTAGAAGAGAAAAATATGATTATTGATACTTTGCAATTCCAACTGGCTGAAAGGGAAAAACATCATGAAAAGTTGGAATGTGAAATTGTGGGTCTTAGAAAAGAGATTGAGAAAACAAAAGCACTTAATCTTAGATTTGTTAAAGGATCTGAAACTCTAGATGAGATTATCAATGTACAGCGTTCTCCTCTAATCAAGACAAGTCTGGGATATAATGAAGAAGCATCTCAAGCACAGAAACCATCCACCTCCAAAACTTATCTTGATGCAGCAAGGAGGAGTGAACAAATTGACAATCGACAACAAAGGCACTATCAGGGACAATTTACCTCAAGAATGAACAAAGACTACCAGGTAAATCGGGGGCAATCTACTTTAAGGATGAACAGAAGCTACAACCAGCCACAAGTAAAACATTCTCAATTTGCCTCAAGAATGGATGTCGATAGAAACTACAATCATTCGGTTGGTAGATTTGATAATCGCAGGAGTTTTTTCAATGGCCAATGTTTCTCTTATCATAAATTTGGTCACAAAGCAGCTCAATGTGTTGCCTATAAGACAATCATGACTAGAGAAGCTCAAAAACAAATAAGTATGACTGGGATCACGAAAAGAACCTACAATAACTTTTCTGCCCTTGAGAATGAAATTGAATGTTCTATTTGTAACAACTTCGGTCATGAAGATTCTGAATGCAGGAGCAGGTTTCGGAAAACAGAGGAATAAGCCTCAAATACCAAAACATGGAGAATGTAAGAACCGCAACCAGAAAGATGTGGTATAGCCTTATATGCGGAAGGGCAAGAAAATCAATGGTACATCGACAGTGGATGTTCGAAACATATGATGGGTGATAAAGGAAAACTTCAGTCATATAGTGCCTTAGAAAAGGAGAAGAAGGTCTCATTTGGAAATGAAACCCCTGTGCTCATAAAAGGTAAAGGCTTTGTTCAGTTGAAAGAAAAGGTCAAAGCTGGAAATGTTATGTATGTTGATGGCTTAAAGAATAATCTATTGAGTGTCAGTCAGATGTGCGATCAAGGAACAGAGGTAATATTTCGACCAAATGGATGTAGTTTTCGTGATCTTGATACAGAAAAAACAGTGATCAAAGGCGTAAGGACTCCAAATAATTTATACATATTCAAAGAAGGACAACATCAATGCTATCTAAGCAAGAACGATGAACACTGGTTATGGCACAGAAGATTGGGGCATCTTAACTTCTCACAGATAAGGAAAGCATGCAAATACCAGGCAGTTCATGGTCTTCCACACATCAGAATTCCAGACAATACAATATGCAAATCATGTTAGTTTGATAAGCAAACTAGAGCTAACTTCCCTGAGAAGGAAGTATCAGCTATCAGGCCACTTGAACTTGTCCATACTGATGTATGTGGTCCATCTAGGAAAAGGTCACCTCGAGGAGAAGAATATTTTATATTATTCATTAACGACTTTTCCAGGATGTGTTGGATAGGACTTATGAAGCACAAAGCCCAAGCCTTTGAAAAGTTCAAATCATTCAAAGCCTTGGTGGAGAATGAATCAGATCACAAAATCAAATGCCTCAGGTTTGATAAAGGTGGGGAGTTTACCTCGAATGAATTTTTCGATTTCTGTGAAGAACATGGAATAGGAAGGGAATTCTCTATAGCTAGGACTCCTCAGTAAAATGGAGTAGTGGAAAGGATGAACAGAACAGTTCAACAAATGGCTCGTGCTATGCTTGATGAGTCTGGAACTCCCGCAACCTTCTGGGGTGAAGCCGCATTTGCTGCAGTTGTTATTCTCAACAAGACAAATATCCGAGTGAACAGCACTCAAACTCGTCATGAGCTCTGGTATGGTGAGACTCCTTCGATAAAACATTTCAAAATTTTTGGAAGCAAATGTTATATTAAAAATAATGATGAAAATCTTGGCAAGTTTGAACCTAGAGCAGATGAAGGCATTCTTCTTGGTTATTCTCCTCACAGCAAAGCATACAAATATTACAATAAAAGGCTTGGCAGAATTATCGACAGCATTGATGTAGTGTGGATGAAGAAGAAATCACTCCTAAACAGGTAAGATCTGAAGACTTCGAAGATGATGAAGACTATCCATCAACATCGAATCAGATTCATAATGAAGAAGAAACCCATGAGGCACCAGAGGAACAGATAAGGATAGAAGAAAAGACTCCATCCAGGTATGTTCAAAAGAATCATCCAGAATCTCAAATTTTGGGGAAAAAGGAGGCAGGTATACAAACAAGAAGAACAATTGCAGAAGCTTCAAGCTATTTGGCATTAATCTCCTCCGCTGAACCAAAAAATCTAAAAGAGGCATGCCAAGATGAATGCTGGGTCAAGGCAATGGATGAAGAACTTGAGCAGATCGAAAAGAATAACACTTGGGAGTTGGTTCCTAGACCAAAAGATAAGAATGTCATAGGGACAAAATGGATCTTCAAAAACAATTTGAATGAAAATGGGGAAGTAATTAGAAACAAGGCCAGACTTGTTTGTAAAGGGTATTCTCAGCAAGAAGGAATAGACTTTGAAGAAACTTTTGCCCCATTACTAGACTTAAGGCCATCAGAATGTTCCTTGCTCTCTCTAGCTTTCAGAAGTTCAAAGTATTTCAAATGGATTTGAAATCGGCCTTTCTGAATGGAGACTTAGAAGAAGAAGTGTACATTGAGCAACCAGATGGTTTCATCCTTGGGAATGATCCAAATCGTGTATGCAGACTAAAAAAGGCTCTTTATGGTCTTAAACAGGCTCCAAGGGCTTTGTACTATCGCTTGGACAAATACCTTCATCAACAAGGTTTTTCAAAATGATCAGCAGATAGCAATATTTATATAAAAATTGAAAATGACAAATTGCTAATACTTGTTGTGTATGTAGATGATATTATCTTTGGCAGCAATGAAGAAGCTATGAGTCAAAACTTTGCCTTGGTAATGTAGAAAGAATTCGAAATGTCATTGCTTGGAGAGCTAACATATTTTCTTAGTCTACAAATCCAACAAAATGAAGGTGGTATCTTTTTATCTCAAACCAAGTACCTCAAGCAGATCTTGAAGAAATATGGCATGGAAAATTCGAAACCAGTATGTACCCCTATGGTTACAGGATGTAGCCTCAGTGCAAATGATGAATCAGCAGCAGTGCATCAACCAACCTATAGATCCATGATTGGAAGTCTGCTTTATTTGACAGGTATCCGACCAGACATCATGCACGCAGTGGCAAAAGTTGGAAGATTTCAAGCACTCCAAAGGAAACTCATCTTCAGACAGTTAAGAGATTCTTCAAGTATCTTCAAGGAACTCAAAACTATGGCTTATGGTATCCTAGAGATACAGATCTCACACTTCATGCTTATACAGATGCAGATTGGGCCGGAAGCGTGGATGACAAAAAAAGCGCTAGTGGCGGTACATTCTTCATGGTTTCCAGATTAGTATCTAGGTTCAGCAAGAAACAGAGTTCAATAGCATTATCTACAGCTGAAGCACAGTATGTGGCTGCTGCATCTTGTTGCACACAACTTCTTTGGATGATACAAACTTTGTAGGATTTTCAAATCACTTGTACTCCACCTATCTCCATCCTATGTGATAATACAAGTGCTATCAGCATTTCAAAGAACCCAGTCATGCATTCAAAGACCAAGCATATACCTATCAAATATCATTTTCTTCGGGAACAAGTGCTTGAACAAAAGGTCAAGTTGAGTATGTTCCCTCTAAGGAACAAGTTGCTGATATACTCACTAAACCACTACCCAGGGAGACCTTTGAATACCTCAGACAAAAGTTGGGGGTAGTTGATGTATCATCTTGCTGTTGAATCTTGCCTGTTTCAGAGATTGTTGGTTGTACGCGAGTTTCATATAGGGTATACGTGTACATTTTCTGGTTTATGGATTGGTCATAGACCATCTGGCATAGGTTCAGGGGGAGCATATATTCTTCTAATAATGCATTGTTGGCATTATTATAGAAGATCTTGGAAGAGCATGTACAGAAGGAGAACATGGATGCTGATCTGAATAATGCTGCTAATGTTTTGTCTCTATTTCTTTTGTCAAGGTCATGTAACGACCTATTTTGGTTTCCCCTCTATGCCTGGGATGAATGATATAATGTACTTGGTTTTCATATGTAAATTTCTACTTGGTTGGGTGATGTATGTATGTATAGAGTCTTTTAGTGATAGGAAAGGTCATTATGGTTCTTCTTGAAGAAAATTTCTTTTGCAGATCTGGCCTACAGTCAGGGGGAGCACGATCAGCACAGCATATTAGAGTTTTCAGCATGTTCTTAGGGGGAGCATAACCCTTTTCCCTTGATGACAAAGGGGGAGAATGACTTTGAGGATCTTGGGGTTGCCATCAAGTCCAAAGGGGGAGATTGTTGGCATTATGACACAGATGTGGTGCTATGGCATAAGTGTTGTCCTTGATGGAAACTCACTCAAGTGGCAAATCACTGTTCAGGCTCTCAAAATGATAGAAAATGAGATACCCGCAAGTGCGCCTAAAGGATCTTGGGGTTGCCATCAAGTCCAAAGGGGGAGATTGTTGGCATTATGACACAGATGTGGCATTATGGCATAAGTGTTGTCCTTGATGGCAAATCACTCAAGTGGCAAATCACTATTCAGGCTCTCAAAATGATAGAAAATGAGATACCCGCAAGTGCGCCTAACAAAAGCTGCGGACCTGCAGGTGCCCCGAACATGAAGTGCAGACATATCCGCAGGTCCTCTGAACAAAAGGTGCGGATGTCAAATTCACTCACTTTCATGCAGAGAAGTGTGCGCACGTGGGAATTTTTATGATTGATCCATGGTATTTAGTCCGATGTTTTTGATCCTATGGTTTTGGTCCGTGGTATTGCATCTAAAATATTGAACCCGGTTTTGGGTACCTTATATTGGCTTTCTATGGTTTTGATCCATGGTTTGAGTAAGGGCTTGCCTATAAAAAGGAAAGGAGATCAATTGGCTAGACACTCATGTGTTGCATATCTTAAGACGAACAAGATCTGAAATATTTGCAATCGGTTGGTGAGGTATAGTTGAACCTGAGCATGAGAAGATAGATCAATTGAGGGGTCGTGATCTCTTTGGTGCATGATCAGATCTGTGGATCTGATAGTCTGTGGCATATTGGAGGACTGATAATTTGGCTCTATTTGGAGGTCTGCAGGTGATCCACACCACAGGTGTGGAGGTACACAATTCAGATATGGGTGTAGGTGTGGAGGACCGCAATTCAAACTCGGGTGCAGTTGCGGAGGTGTGTAGTTTAGCGACAACTGCAGGTGCGGGGGTACGCATTTTAGCAACAACTGCAGGTGCGGAGGTGGGCAGTTAAATGACAGGTGCAGGTGCAGAGGTCCGCAGGATCGACATAGACAAAGTGTGGATATTCGCAAGTTGTTATTGGTGAAGTTGCGGACTTTTCTCTTGATATATGTTTTAGCTGCTTCTGTCTATCACTGCTATGTTCAGGGTTCTGAATTGGTGTCTGATTACTGGTACTGTGTTCTGAGAAGTTCTTAATTCAATATTTGCACAAGGAAGTTGGTTGATTGCAAATCTAATTGATGTTTGATTGAGATTGATCCAGTTTGAAAATTTATGAAACGTGGTCCCTAAAAGAAGAGAGAAGGTTGAAGCCTTCAGTAGGTGAGAACCTACATACTAGTAGCTCCGCTAGTACAAGAGCTAAGGGGGTTATAGCTCCCTTCCAGGAGAGTCTGGAAAATGAGAGAGGGTTGTAGCTCTTTGCAGGTTGCAGCCTGCGTACTGGTAAAGGACTGCACCAGTACAGAATCATTGTAAAAAGAAGTTTCTAATTGAAAGAAGATAGAGACATATTGTAGTAGGTGGTTTTCACCCACATTTGGTTTCCACCTTATATCTGGTGTTCTTTGGTGTGACTATATGTTTTTCTTGTTCTTGTTCATTATTATATGGTACTGACATACAAATTAATGGTCAACATCTGAAGAATAAATTAAATTATAAATCTGTAAGGTATATTGAAAAGAATTTGATAACACTGATTCACCCCCACCTCTCAGTATTATTTCCAACAAACTTAGGAAGCTTAAATGGAGTGAAATGAGGGAAATAAATGATTAGGAGAAATTGAAAAATAGAGCTGCTAGGAAATCTACTCAAAATGCTAGGTATGAGCTAGGGTTTAGGTAAGGGTGAGGCAATTTGATGATTGATAAGTTATTTAGTGAATAAAAAGGAATTTTAAACATGTATAGAGGTGTGAGGTGGAATATTTACATGTTTCTAATATCAAAACTAACCAAACTATCAGTTACACTAGTGCTTGTAGCATGAAAATTTCACCTAAACCCTAGATGAAGAGAACTTACATTTGCATTCATCTTGCCAAAGGAAAAAGGTGAGAAAAAGACTTATAACCAATTTTTAGCAAGCTTAGAATAGCAATAAATAGGTTTTAAAGCTTCAAAATCAAAATTTTGATGAGTTTTGGGCTGCTCTAGCACAAGCGCAATGCAGTTCACAGAAGCACAGTGCAGTTCACAAAAGCGCAACGCCATCTCCCAAACCACTTTTTGGGCTCTTAAGCTGCTCCAAATTGAGAGCTTGATAGATTTTTGGAAATATCTTGAAGTCTGCTATAATATGGACACATTAAGAATGTAATTTGGACACTCCATGAGGGATACAAATTGATTTTCCCAAGGTCACTCCAAAAACTCAGGGTTTCTCTGACAAAAGGGAAGCGCCAACTTGCAGAGAACTTTTGGATGTCTTTCACTAATCCAAATCATGATATTAAGGTACCATTGGAAATTTAAGGATGTCTGCTACACAATAGAGTCCTTAAGAACTGCTAACACCTGCTCCAAACCCCTAACAAACTGTCTTGAAGTCAAGTTGTCCAGAAGTGCAGCAACTCCCTCGTAGAAAGTTTATTTTGGGAATTTCTTTCAATTCATAATAGTTGTGCATAAAATGAAGGAGGGTTTTGTTTCTTGGACTATAATGGACACAAACCTCTTTCACTTTTGTAAAATTCTTCTCCATTTGGTTGGAAACATATTTTGAATAAAACATGTCCCCACGAGGAATGATGATGCGAGGTAGTGTATTGCAAAATTGTCTTATTTGAAATAAAACATTACCTTTACCTTTATTTTTCTTTCCCTAAGCTGTTAACTCCCCTTATCCATTGAATCACATGATGGACATGTTTTTTTTCTTACATATGGTATCATGACGACACATGGAGTGAAACCCTAGACCATGACCTAAAATGAGGAATTTAACCATTTCATGACCCAAGACACTTAAATGAAGATATGATACCTCGAAGAAGACAATGACCATGATGAGTGATGAAGACCATGAGTAAGTGAAGGGAGCAGCAGTGACCTAGACACAACAACCAATGACCAAATTTTTATTTGAAGACTCACTGAAATGACAAAAATTTGACTTGACACCCTAACAACACCTTGTAAGAGCATATTTGATCACTAGTGACAGGCTAAACTGATTTACATTAACAAAACACTTGTAGAATCATTCAACTGGGAGCCAATAATGAAAAACCTCGATCAAACACAAGGTAACGTGCCACTGATGACTGCAAGTTCCAAGGCACTGATATGTCTCTGGATCTCCTTCCTAGATAGAGTGTTGAAGTTGATAGGAAGAGACCTGTCGAAAGGTAGGAAATAATGTGTCCTACAGCAATCGACAAGAAATGGGACAAGAATGATTATTTTTGAAGATAAATTTTGAGAAATGGGTCAAATCAATGGAGGGCATGTGTTGGGTAGTGGAGGTTCCGCATAACAGGTTTGGGGCTTAAAGCCCACAATTTTGGGAAAAGGTATGGCAAAAGCTCCATGAAGTGTGCGGAGTGCAAATTGTAATGAGTCAAGTCAAAGAGTTGTCTGCCTGAAAATAATGTAAGAAAATATAAAGTGAGTCAACCTGCCCATGGTCCGCCAGACCATCAGAATGTATAAATAGAGTGAGGCTCTAAGGGTAGAAGGCAGATTTGGTTCAGATCTTGAATGTTATGGGTTTATGAATGCAATATTCACTCTGAGTCTGTAAGTCCGAGTCGGGGTTGATAGTAGTTAGAGTAGGCTCTGCAGCTGTGTGCACAGAGGCCTGGTAGAGTCTGCAGCTGTGTGCGCGGACCCCTGTAGCTAAGTGCGCAGGGTGGAAGTGGATTTTACTGAAATGAAGATTAATGTAAGATAAGTGCTTTTGAAGTATTGTGCATTCGGTCGCAGATCTATCCGTTCTTCTTATATTCTGAGTTTATACATAACTATGGTTATGCGCACTATTTATTACTGTTGAATGCCTGATTAAGACCTTAAGAATTAGATCAGATCTATAATAACCTCTATAATACTAAGAATTTAAGAAGTACCTCATCACTGAGATTTGCAAAGGCCAAATTGTTGTGCAAAGTAGGCGAGTGCGCAGACTGGTTCACAACCCTTCCAGTCCTCATCAAGACATCCCTAGGGTGTGGAAACTTGGTTCCAACACCCTCCCATACTACCTCGGGTGAGACTTCAGTACGCGCTCCACAGATTGTTGCCGAAAGGGTCGGTAGTGCGGGATTTGTTTGGCTAAAACACTTCTGAACCTGGGTCAAGCCCCATCAAGCCAACAAATGGTTCCGTTGTTGGGACCGGGATCTACCTAAGGGATGTCTGATGTTGGAACGCTTGAACCCTACGAAGAAAGAGATTGAAGATTGGTTGGGTCATAAGCTTCACAAGTTCATGGTGTAGGAAAACAAAACCCCGCAGATATCTGAGGAAAGGTGGTTGGATCGCTACGTATACACAGAAATCCACGAGATCTTCTTCATGTCTTTTTCGTCAGAACTGTATGAGTGGATCGTGAGGTTAGCAGATAGCCACGGAAGGTTCAAGCTTGATCAACCAATAGTGTGGACTCCAGAGTTGGTACGCAGGCTAGAAGCATCTGAAGATAAGATCACGCGGGTAGTAGATCATTGGCTAGATCGGGTAATAGGAGGGTTGATCACTGAGTTCGTGATAGATAGAACCATGAGCTACAACGAAGCGGAAAGGCATTTTCTCAAGGGAACATAGGGTAAGTATATCAAATCATTGAATACCTGGATTAAAATGTTGTTATGTGAAAAACGGGTTATGAGAATCCATTGATGTCTGGGGTAACGTGGAGTGGAAGAGGCTACCAAGGGATCGAAGGGTTAGAGAACAGTCCCCTAATTTCATTTTCACGAGAAAGTGAGGAGGAGCTCGCAGGGTTCTCTCCGAGAAGCATGGTCCGGTTGATAAAGCAGCGCATTCCATTGTTACCACCACCATCCACGCCATCACCCACTTTGCCTACATCAACCCCATCTTTACCTACCCCACCTTCACCACCATCGAGGGTTGGAATGGTGAGTGCGATCAAGTTGCCCATATTTAGAGGTGTAGGAAATGAGGAACCAGATTAATTCTGGTTCATGGTAAAGGCAGTATGGGAATCCCAAGGCATTATGAATGATAACATTAAAAAGGCTACTTTGGTGAGCATGCTATAGGATCGTGCGTTGACATGGTATATTAAGCACTCTAGCGATCATCCCAATGCCAGAATAGCGAAGATCCAGGACGTATTGAACAAAGAGTTTAGCCGACCGAAATCAGAAACTCAGTCAATCATCAGGTTTAACGAAATTGTGATGCTTCCAGGTGAGACTCCATGGGATCTGGATCAGCGCTTAAAAAGCACGATCCGCGAAGCTAACATGACACTGATGGATGCATAGCACCATGCCTGGTTTGTGGCATCTTTGACACCGCACCTAAGGATAGCGTTGTCACAACAGAAGATCTCAACCCAGATCGAAGCATTAGAGATAGCGATGAGGTTGCATGAAACTCCAATACAAGATCCTGGGTTGGGAGTTCAAAAAATCCATGTGCAACTACAAAACCTATGCTTGGAGATGCAAACCCTGAAGCAAGATAGGGCACCCCGACAAGAGGCGCGTGAAGAAGTGTGGTGTATCAAATGCAAGGGCCAAGGCCACGATAAGGATCATTGTCTCGTACTTTTGAACTATTTGGTAGGGGTGGGACCAATGCCATTGAGACCAGAGGCACAGGTGGGGCCAAGCGCGGTGCCCGCACTCTGGTGCGTGATCTGTCAGGTGGGAGGAAAGAAAACAATGGACAACTATCAACTATTGAAAAAGTTTACACAACCCCCCAATAGCTATTTTGCAATTTTTGTAGATCGGTGGACCATGACGATGAAATTACCGAAGTTATGAGTTGCTAATGGATTGGACACCTACTTACCAGATGCAGAATGAGGTGAGAGGTCAGGAGCCAACCATGGCAATAGCACGTGGTGGATTCCCGGGATGCAGACGGGGACGAGGAGGAATGGGACCCGGACGAGGGCGTGGACAGTTAATCTGCTACAATTGTGGAGGACCTGGGCACTATGCACGTGGCTATACAAACCTCACCAGAACATGTTTCCCGTATTGTTACTAGTTTGATCATGAAGTGGTAGACTGCCCCACACTAATCACACAAATGCATGAAAAATGGGTGCTTCAGTCTACTCCCACACTGAACGTCCAAATGATGAAAGCTGAACCACGCAAAGAGGACCCTAACGTGAACATGGTGCTCAGAAGCGATGCAACCATAGGAGAGGATAAGAGGAAGAAACCTGAGGAGGTTACATAGGTTCGCAAGGCCCCTACAAAGCAACCTGAGTTTGATTTGGAACACACGAAGGAGACATTTCTGGACGCTAAGAAGAGCTTTGCAAAGGCCTCTACTTTAGGTAGTAAGGATCAAACTGAGCCAGAAATGGATCCCTCTATGCTGACTACCTTTCTAGAGACATGCATGAAGCTACTATGGGACAATAAAGAAGTTAAGGGATTGCAAGAGTTGAGAAATCAGTGCGCGGGGCCGGGTGAACCATGGATGGTCTGGAAACTAGGCAAGCATGCGTTGCACACCAGGCGGGAAATGCAATTGACTGCATAGATTGGTGATTATGAGATGGATAAGGCTGTTCTGGACTTGGGGTCGGATGCGAATGTGCTACCTAAATAGACCTGGGAACGCATGGGCAGGCCTACACTACAATGGTCTCCTATTCAATTACGGATGGCGAACCAACAGAAGATCTTGCCCATGGGGAGATTGCAAGGAGTCATAGTGGACATGGAAGTCATGAACACACAAATATATTTTGAGGTAATAGAAATTGTGGATGACAGTAACCCTTACCCTGCCTTGTTAGGAATAGACTGGGCCACGGACATGAATGGAGTCATCAACCTAAAGAAATGAAAAATGATATTCGAGAAAAAGTCCCTCCAGGTAATAGTCCCACTAGATCCGGCCGAAGGAGTGCGCTACACCGAACTTGTGTGTGATGAGGATAGTGACGATGAATTGGACTGCATCTACCAAATAACAACGCAAGATTAGGATCGAGTGAATATGACAGCAAATAGGAGAATCTCATGGGAACGCAACAGCTCCTGCACGTCGGATTCAGAACCAATTGCATGAAGTAACAACGATGAATTGTAATATGATGGTTAGATCACTGCAATGCATGACAACCAAAGCAAGGGAACTGCCAACCGATGAGGGCGCAACAAATGTTGAGGAATTCGTAGACCACTGTGAAAAGATGATATTGGAATGGAAGCAACACGGTGTGCAAGTAGGGGCGTTGCGCACGACAACTGCGCTAGTGTGGAATACACATCATAAGGCTAGGGGGGACCTGGCATGAATGTAAAAGGCAACAACAGGAAAAGCAACGTGTTCCAACAACTGATCGCGATAGAGCAATCAGAAAAATAGGTAGAAACATGCACAGAGTTTGCCAGAAAAAACAAACCAATAAGAATCTGCATGTACCCAGGGTTCGATGGGTATATAGGACCATAAGAAAAAGGAGGAGGGGGAAGGTGATCCCACCATTGATAAGACAAGATGAAATCACGAGTATAGCAGAATCTCCCCAGACCACATCCCCCACAGTTTGGACAGGACGCAAGGACCGGGGTAAAGCAATTCAACAGTTATAGGAAGCCATTCGGCGTGAGAGATTGAATCTTCGCAAACTAGATGAAGAATGGGCATGGCTGATGAGAAAATGCGTGATATTGGACGAAGAAATCAGCAAATTGAACACCGGAGGTGGACAAATGGACCGCATGGAACTAAGGAAACCAGGCCTTGCTAGCCCGACTATTGTTATGACCTTGCTATCATGGTTGTAACCACACCTTACTGAGCAAAGGAGCGTAGAATGCAATGTGCTACCAAATACAAAGGTACTCAAAGGATTCTTGCAGCCTGGGCTAGCAGGGAAGCGAAATTCTTGCACGTGGGGTGCGACCACCTGACTGTCTATGGAAAGAAAAGTCTCAGTGCTACAAGAAGTTGAAAGGAGGCACGGGACTATAAACAAGTCTGCAGGAGAACTATGTGGAAAGAAGGTTTCGTGCAGGCCCAGGCGGTCAGCAAGATCGCAGTCACACAGAAGGGGCTACACTGCTGCGTGGGAAGGCTGGGAGGTGACCGTTGACATCACTGTTCATGACAAGAAGGCCGAGTTATGACAGAGAGGAGTGGGCGGTGGGCCATTAAGATAGGAGTTCCTAGCTAGATACGAAAATATCTACCACCAAGAAGATATTAATGAATTAGAAGTGGAGGGAAGGGTTGAATTCAAAGTCACGCATTCCTATAGAAACCATTGGGGTAGCCCCACAACAATCCTTGGATATTTGAGACTCAAGCCAGTGTAGAGAATTAAGCACCCACCTACCTGGCCCCCCGAGAGTACGTCTCCAAACGAATTTAGGATAGACACCATGAGAACCAAAGTAAGATTCGCCAAAGAGCCCTATCTAACCTAGGGGAAGCTGGGAGAGGCGGCCCCAGCCCCGGAGGTTCCAAAGTCCCCATGTACGCTGCAACCTCAAAAAGACAAGCAGACTAAGGAGCCAGCCTGCATATCACCATGATTCAGTAAATTGTCAGTGGCAGAAAAGGGCAAAGAAATCACCACTGAACTGGAGGAGGAAGAGGAAGAGCTACAAGCCCTAATCCTTCAGATTGAAGCACAAGATGAGGAAGAGGAAAATACTTCTCAAGTATCTTCGGTGATTACGCTACCACCATATATCTCTCCATGGAAAGGAACGACCAAGATATCGAAGGACTTGGAAGCCACAAAGAGTACACTCCAGACCCCACTTCTTCTAGAAGAAATAAGGTTCGACGGACTACCATTGGGTCAGGTACCGAATATCAAATTTGAAGATTGGGATCTCGCAGATAGTGAGAAGTTCCCACAATTGGCCGAGGAGAAATTACTGCAAAAAAAGTGGTTACGAGGTGTGGAGAAGGCGGGATTACTCAATCTGAGGTGGATACCCCACTATCACCAGGTGCCCATCACAATTTTTGTTATCTGACAGTTACTATGTCTAGTACATGATGGGTATCTCTGGCTGGAGGAACCGATTCCCATCACGGCTGATTTAATACACTGAATTTCCCAACTACCTACTAAAGGGAATGATCCTGTAGACATAGCGGGAACAAGTAGCGATGTGGGCCTCGCAGAAGCCATGAAGGCTAAATATAAGCTAGAAAAGTGAAAGCACGGATATGTAATAGCCAGCATCAAAGATTGAGGGGTGCGCATTGCCACCCAGTTACTGGCCAGTAAGCTCATGAGGAAATGTTGTGCAGATGAGGTGCCAACTTCTGTCATTGCGCTCGCGGAGTAGTGTGCAAAAGGGGTTTCAGTTCAAATGGGCGTAGTTTCTCTGCAATGAATTTTTGACGAATTGTAGGGAAGCCCAGGAGAAGGGTAAAACTTTCCACTATGCATGGTTGCTCCTATCAATCCTGTTGGTTGCAGTGGAGCTACTGAAGGGCAACCAGTTTCCCAACCTACCTGAAGCCGTAAGGTATAACCCGCTCTGGGCAACAAAAGACGCTGCGAGGGTTCATGCGATCAAAGTGTTTTAGATATTTATGGAGGCAAGTATTTGGACATGGATCGATCACTGACCACAGTTATCCCCAACAGTATACAAAAGTTTGCAAAGTGTGACTAATTTCAAGGCAAATATGCATAATGTGTATATCCGGGCACGGAAGGATCCCAATCGTCAATGGGTAAAGCTTCTGTTCATTGCAACAGATGATGCAATTTTCGAGGTCATGGCAGCATGGCCTCCGGAGTGGTGCACCCCGACTTAGCCAAATTAGAAAAGATTGCAGCTCAGCAGCGGAAGAAGGAAATCAAGCTGCGCATCACAAAGTTGGTGGAAAAAATGTGCCAGGAACAGAAAATGCCCACACAGCAGGAGGCGTCTGGAATAACAGCAGAGACCATCATTGCGCTCATCGAAGAGATTGTGGAGGCTCAGGAACTATCCATGGTGCAGGACATTCAGATGGAAGTGGAGACATAGGAACGCATGAACGCGACCACAGCATCGACTCAACTTAAGAGGCTGTGTGTCGAGGAGCAGCCACATGCATGCGAAAAGACTAAGACGGTAAAAGCCTTGGAGAAATATCTTCTTGCCAGTAGCAAACCAGTGCGTGATGGCACTAAGGGTGCTTTGGAGGAGCTGATGACAGAGAAGACAACTATGTTAGGGGAACTCAGGGTACAGTGGCAGGCATTACATTCGCGACCCCCAGGAGGGATGATTCCGACCCTCACGGAAGGTACACTCGTAGCGGAGCAGATGGTGCATGACACCACAATCAACACCTTAGTATTACCAGCAGGCACTGTCCTAGAAGAGGCTGAAGGCAACATGAGGGGTTGGGGGTTTAACTTGGCTACCCTTCCTAGAGAAGCCCTATAGCAACTATAGGATGGGGTAACCACTGAGCTCTCAACCAGGGAAGTCCGTGCCCTCCAAGTATTAATGGAGCAGAAAGGAAATTTGGAGCAAATTAGTCTACAGCGCGAAGACTTGATTTCACACAACCAAGGATTAGAAAAGGCCATGGAGGAGGTCTGTAGCAGTGTACCAGAACTGGTTGTGCCAGCGGAACTCCCCGCAACCGATAAGATTCATCACATGGTGGTAGGATTCTGGAAGGCTCAAGAAGAGGCTATGAAAGCTCAGTGGGAGTTGAACTTGTAGATCGCGGAGCTAAGGATGAAGTCGTAGCCTACTACACCCCCGAAAGTTAGAGAGCAATGCCGCCGTGAAATTCAAGCAGGATTGTAAATGATAGAGCGCGTTGTACAAGACTGCATAGGATTTTTGGATCAGTCCCTTCTTACATTCATGTCACTACAAGAAGACCCAACACTGCAACAGGTAGAGACAAAAGCATGGAAGTTGCATAAGGCTTATAACAATGTCCAGGGGACTGCGCAAACAATTGCCATCACTCAGCATTTGGCCAAGATGAGGGAGACCCAGGCTCTGAAGGAGCAGGTGGACGTTGCACAACAAAAGAAGCTGGGATCAAAGCACGCATCTAGCCTTGGCTTGAGGAAGCGTTCACGGTTACCACTATGATCGAGGGGAAGCTGACCAAGTTGTAGGACACATATGTGCTAAGGCAGGAAGGTGCCTCCAACAATGCATCAGAACGCTGGGCACAATTGATATAGTAGACAACAGAAGAATGTGTGGAATATTTCAGTACATCGCAAAGGTTACTGGAGGAACTACGGGCAAAGATCAACACACCAACCGAGTGACTCGGGACAAGTCACGATGATTGTGTTGGGGGCTTTTTGGGTAGCGGAGGCCCTGCGTAATGGGTTTGGGGCTTAAAGCCCGCAATTTTGGGAAAATGTATGGAAAAATCTTCGCGAAGTGAACGGATCACGAATTGTAATGAGTCAAGTCAAAGGTTTGTCCGCCTGAAAATAATGTAAGAAAATAGAAAGTGTAGAAGGTTGATTTGGTTCAGATCTTGAATGTTATGGGTTTATGAATGCAATATTCACTCTGAGTCTGTAAGTCCGAGTCAGGGTTGATAGTAGTTAGAGTAGGCTCTGCAGCCATGTGCATAGAGGCTTGGTAGAGTCCACAACTGTGTGTGCGGACCCCTACAGCTGAGTGTGCAGGGTGGAGGTGGATTGTACTGAACTGAATATTAATGTAAGACAAGTGCTTTTGAAGTATTGTGCATTCGGTTGCAGATCTATCCATTTTGCTTATATTTTGAGTTTATGCATAGCTATGGTTACGCACACTGTTTATTACTATTGAATGCATGATTAAGACCTTAAGAATTAGATCAGATCTATAATAACCTCAATAATACTAAGAATCTAAGAAGTACCTCATCGCTGAGATTCGCGAAGGCCAGATTGTTGTCTAGAGTAGTGCGAGTGCACAGCACAGTTCGCAACCCTTCCAGTCCTCATCAAGACATCCCTAGGGTGTAGAAACCTGGTTCCAACACCCTCCCATACTACCTCGGGTGAGACTTCAGTCCACACTCTGCAGACTGTTGCCAAAAGGGCTGGTAGTGCGGGATTTGTTTGGCTAAAACACTTCCGAACTTGGGTCAGGCCCCATCAGGCGAACAACATGATTGAAGTATATGAGTGACAGTTGATACAGGAAGTAGAGGATAAAGGAATCCCTTGAAAAATAGAAGGAACATCACAAAGTTTTAACCAGGTAACTTTAGACTCATGAACACCAAAGAGTGTTAGGATACAAGGTTGTAGGAACATCAGAGTGTATAGGCTAAACTCATAGGATGCTAAGGTTCATCTGAGAGGCTAAAAAAAGGATGTTTTGCTGAGGGAGTTCCATGTTCAAGGGAATGACTGTTGCCAAAAAATATTTCCAAATACAGACATAGAGAAATTGTGTTGTCCAATTTTCCCCCATCTGGTTAAATTTAATGAGTCCAGATGGGTAAACTCGGTGGTCTTTTCATATTTAGAGAGTTTGAAAATATCATAAAAAGCAACTCCAAGGGGGTCCCTTTGTCATAGTTTTTAACCGAGTGGGACAAAGGTTTAATACTATACCCGACATAGTTTCTTTTCCATAAGTTAGTTTATTTAGTTCGGATAAAGTGATAAACCTATGCTCAATAGATGTTTGCCTCATTTTCTTATGTGTACGAGGGGACAGAGTAAACTCGATATTCTTTGTGAAATTTTAATGAGTCACATGAAGACAAAATCAATTGATCTTCATCAAATTTTAACGATTAAAATGAAGAAAACTTGATATATCTTTTTCAATTTAATGAGCGAGGAAAAATAGATAAAAGAACTGGTCATGCCTTCTTTGTAGATTTAACGAGCCCAAAGAAGGGAAAAGCTCGAGGATTTTTCAATTTAAAAGCGAGAAAAGGTATTAAAAAAGAAATTGTTGATATTGTCGTCGTAGGATTTTTACAAGCCCAACGATGAAAAATCATGGATTTTCTAGTTCAAGAGTAAGAAAAGATCCCATAAAATAAAGAACTCATATTTATTAAAACATGGTCGTTCCTACAATTCAACACTAAAAATTCTTCATCAGAGCATAAGTAATATTGATAGAATATGAAAATGGCATATGATAAACAATATAAGAATGAAAAAATTCAATTCCAATGACTAACTATGGTGATTCATACCCAAAGTGTCTATAAGAAGGTTTGGAAGCCTTCATTTTCACCATTTGAGTTCCATGAGAGTTTTCTGGAGTGAAAAAGGAGCAGATCTTCTCTGAGTGATTGTGAGCAATCTAGGCAACCATTATACGTGCCATCTGTTCTAGGAAGATGGTATAACCCTCATTTTACATTTTATTACCTTTTTCAACTGCATTTGGGGTGAAGATTTTGATTTTGGGGAAGCCCTAGATAGTTTTTTGTGCCTAGCACTACCTCCTAGGGTTGGTGGAGGGTTAAATTCCATTCATGACCTACAAGGGTGCACTAGAACGCCCTATGGGCCTTAGGGGGGAGTGTTAGGCTTCCTAGGTGCATTTTGAAACCCCAATGCATGATTTGTTATTGATTTCTACAACATTTTGACCGATTTTTGGTTGATTTTAGCAGTTTTTGAGCCACATCATGAATCTTTGGAGAGAAAGAGCTCATGACAATGAAGAAATACAATGCTTAATGATTTTTCATGCATAATTGCTTTGCATAGATGTAGCTTGATGAAGTATGCTAGTGACCTGATGAAGGGCTAGGAAGAACTTCTTAGCTGGATTATCCATCAGTGGGATGGACACCAAGGTGTGTTCCGGATTGGGGATCATGAGTTCATGAACAAAAGAGATGACATTTTCCTTCTTATAGGTTTATCGTGCAAAGGTGCACAAGTAAACTTGAATGGTGGTAGAATAGATCCATGAACAACCTTTGAGTTGGTGGAGACTCACTGCAGGTCAGGCAGTGGTTTTGTTACTAACATGGTCCAAGTTGAGCGGATCAGGACTAGGCCTATGAGGGAAATTTTGTGGATGATCATGTGCTTGGTGGGGTCCAAGAGCCTACATGTGCTACAAAAGCTCAGTTTCTACTAGCCATTGATAGTTTGCAGCCTCAGATATTCAACTGGTGTGAGGGAGTTCCTCGCTAGGTGAAGGCAGAATTGACATATTGTAAGACTCATACCCAAAGGGAATTTGGGTATGGTACTCTTATTATATCCTTATTTCTTGAGAGAGTACTCGTGCTGAGGCCATGAATGAGTTTGGGTCAGGCTAATCCCAAGGAGCCAAGGCAAGCGCCATGGGCCTCCCTAGTTCCTCGAACTAGAGTGGGGCCAATTCGACACTTCTTCGAAGATGATTTCTTCAAGTGGCTTAACAGCCATGTTCTCATGATTGATGATTATGCCTATGAAGGCATGGATTTCACGGGAGATCTAGAGTTGATGCTATCACTTAGCACTTAGTGGGGGCCACAAGGTAAGAAGGTTTTATTAGAGTACAAAAAGTATTTTTTAACTTTTGAAAGTTATGTAATGTTTTTTATTTTATGGATGAACAAGTACTGACATGAAGCATTTGCTTGACACAAATGTGACACTCATGCATCCTGCAGGCATTCCCCACAAAGCGAGGTAGGGGGACCAGCTACCTGGGGCTGGAGTGGGAGCACCACCACCGAAGAGGGATATGACACTCAGAGTCTTTGCGAGGTTCTTAGGAACCTCGAAGGTCTAAGCATGGGTGTGCCTCCTCTTCCCATGAGGGAGATCCCTGCTCATATGCAATGACACATAGTGGGTGTGCTTGAGTGGTTTTTGGTTCCTCTTAGGAGGTTAGCTAGAGTTGTTCTGAGTTTCCATGAGAAATAGTCTCTTAGTAGTCGCATGGTATAGCCAATGGGTGTCATAATGAGGCTTAGTAAAGGCATTTTCTACTTAAAACACGCAAGTTTTGGGAATTTTTGATATAAAATATTGGATTCGATATATATATATATATATAGATATAGAGAGAGATAGATAGATAGATAGATAGATAGATAGATATATTAGTGCTTTTATGATGTAAATATTTTTTAATGTTTTTGTAAATTTTTAACGGTGTAAAATTTTACTTTCATGCATGTATCTATAATAAATGAGACAGATGCCAATCTAATACATAATTTTCTAATGAGTCAGCAACTATATTAAATTCTTGAGGAATGTGTTCATATGTAATAAACTCAAATTGAAGTTCCAAGAGTCGTATCCTTAAATAATGATGTAACAAGATTGGATTACGAATGTGATAATGATTTGTCAATTGCATAATGACTAGTTGAGAGTCTAACCTGACCACTAGATTGGAGATTGACTAAGATGACGCTTCAGTGAGAAGTGTAATTATAGACATATAATCAACAATATTGTTGGTGGCAGTGCCAAGAAAAACTCCCCCAGAACAAAGTAGTTCCGACTCAGGTTTGTAAATGACCCAAGTAGCTGATGCAATGTGTCGTGTGTAACGAATGGCACCATCTACATATCCTATGTATGGTAAGGGTGATGAATACATTTGCACAACAAGAGACATGTATGAGACAAATACTCAAAAAAGGCCAAAAAATCCATTCACAACAAAAGAAGAAAAACTTATAAACACATAAAATTACAAAGCACATGCCTAGTGCAATACTAGGCATAATATGTTTTTAGATAGAGCCTGTTTCAGGGCTCCGTGAGAAAGATTCCTTCATAGTCCTAAAAATAATAGGCACCTTTTGAGAGGGCCTTCGTGACGACATATGACTGATCCAGAATGGCTGAAGCATTCCTTCCCCCAAGAGGTCGTGCTTTTGATCATAAAGTAGAATAAGATCACCCTCTTGGTAAGAACGAGGCTTGACATTTTTTTCATATTAGACTTTGACTCGATGCTTATGGGCTTCGAGGGCTAATGGGTCATCTCAATGAGTGTCGTCTAGCTGATTAAGATATAATAAGTGCTCTTCTTCAGTAGTGGTGTCAAGCAAGAGTTCAATAGCGAGTCTCAATGAAGGAATCTGCACTCGATAGGTAGTACCACTTCTAGGCCATAAGCAAGTTAGAATGATGTAAAGCCTGTAGTAGTTTTGACTGAAGTTTGGTATGCCAGTGGGTTTTGTGGTTTCCTACTAACTGACAGATCATGGTTTTTAGAACACTGTTAATGGCTTCCACTTGGCCATTAGCCTGGGGGTAGTAGGAGGAAGATTGTTCCTGCCTAAAACTGAGAAATGATGTTAAGTCATACATCATGTGATTCTGAAAGTGAGAACCATGGTCTGTAACATTCATTTGGGGCACACTGAAATGAAAAAACACCTGATTGAACATGAATAATTCTGCGGTTTCTCCATCATCCCTAAAAGTGGGAATGGCTTTGGCCCATTTCGTAAAGTAGTAAGGAGTTCCATCTCAGTTTCGTAGCGGATGGGTAACTTGAAGTTCTTTAAAAATCCCATCACCAAGGCACCAAATTTATTAACTGATGCACATGGTAACTTAATGTACCACTTGGAGGCATTGCCAGTAAAGGTGTGGGGTAAGAGCCGAAGCCGAATACTGTCATCCACCATGGAGTTTGATATGCACCATAGATGATAGGTGGTGACATGTGTACCTAGATCATCCCATTATTTTCCTTCAAACCTCGGGATGTCAATAGGAATTTTGTGCAGGATTGGGGGCCAATTTAAGTTAGGTTCCTTGCGGTCTTCCCATCGTATTGTTCCCAACATTATACGTAGGATTTGATGAATAATAGTTTCCTTGATGAACAATCATATAGTGTGGTTGTCCATATGGATTGTTAGGTTGGGGGATATAAGATTGATTCCCCCCAGGATAATAATTGTCCCCTTGACTCACTTGAGGTTGAGAATGGGGTGCCCAAGTGGATTGAGCGTGACCAAGTTGAGGGATCCCGCCAACCATGTAGTTGGCCATCGACACTTGACTAACATATAGAGGATTGATGTCAATCAATGATTGTCCAACTTGTCCTATAAATAGAGGGGGAACTGTAATGCCCCCTGTTGAGATTTGCATGTTGGGAATAATTCCCTCTTGGCATTGGAACCTAGGGGTTTGAACTAAACAAAGGATTCCAGCCAAAGGGATTACTGAAGGGACCTGTGCTAATAATGCTACTTGGAGAGCTAGCCGAAGGTCTAAGAGCAAACACAAAAGTGGAAGAAATTGGTATGTATTGGGTTCAACTCATGTTAGGTGTAACTAAGTTGCTTGGAATTGGCATAATTTGGATTGTGGAGTTTCTGATCAGTGGTGTATTACTGACCGTTGGCTAGGGAAGTGGGGGTGGACCAAAGTTGTCCACAAAATCCCACAACCCATTAGTCGCCGAAGGAATGGTGGATGTAGGTGCAATGGAAGACATGGTAGGTATAGGTTCAACTTGAATAAATAATGGTCCCAAAGTAAGAGTGATAGGAGGATTATAAGGAGGTACAAAATCTTCAGTGAAAAACTCTTCCGATAGTATTCAGTCTTGGGATGTATTAACTAATTCAATGTTAGATAATGGTGACTGATTACCTGAAGATGGGTAATCTGGTTCACCAAGGCTCGACGGATCCTCCATAGCCATCGGAGGAAGACCTTGTTGTCACCTAGATTGATGACGAGGGTCGTATGTAGCCACAATGACCAATATATTTTATAAAAAAAAAATTATATTAATATTGATTATAGTCTCAGTGATAACAAACTGGCACCTAAAAAATAAAAAATACTTTAAAAAGTCAATCAACAAGCAGGGGATATGTCTATGTCTGATAACCACCATTTCCTGGAGATGAAACCTAGTATCATAATGGATAAAAGAGAGAGTTGTCCAAATTTACAATTACAATTACTCTTGAGCTTCACCCGAACCTCAGATTAACGGGCCAAGTACTCTCGTGAAGATGAGCACCCTCCCAAAAACCAACGACAGAGTAGGTTCATCTGTTTAGGTACCAGGGCATCTCGCCCTAGTCACCTTGTGTTCATCCCTAAAAAGTATGGCCACTATGGTTACCTCAAATCAGAGACACTACTGAGGGGGACATGGTCGCAAACAGTACGCTATGTGGCTAGGATACCTAAGTCCCCGACTCAGGTCTGATACCCCCAAAGGGATCCCCTGATCCACAAAATAGCTAAAGGAGATGTAATCGAAGGTGAGCTACGTTCTTTCACATTCCAATGTTGTCTAGCATTTAGCTCCACTTTGACTGGAGTGGTCCCAGATAGTATGTGTTGGAAATACTGAGAGGGGGGTGAATCAGTATTCCTTAGCAATTAGAACTTTTAAATATTTTCATAGCATTAGTTAATATTCAATTATTATTAATATTTTTGTAGTAATAATAGTAAATAAAAGAACACAATAGGCACAAGAATTTTAGGTGGAAAACCCCTTCAAGGTCAAAAACCATCGAACACTTTTCTAATAAATTATTTAATCTTCAACCCCAACTGAAATGGAAGAAGAAACTTCGTAGAATTCTAGAAAAGCATTCTTCTCCAACTCCCACTAGAAGGATGCCCCAATGGCCTGGTTTCCTCAGTAATCAACTAAATGGATGTGCCAACACCCTAGCGAGCCACAACTCACCCTATCACCACCCTACCACCCTGAAGTGTTCACAGGCCCCAACATGTAGGTGACTTCATACACCTGCCTAACACTACCTTGCCACCCTATAGTGACTGAAATAAGACAAGGTTCTGGATTCCAAAACTAGGGAAAAAAATCCACGATACAATAATATGTACAATGATTTTCGTGTACTTGACAATATACCCAATCACTCTATGACCTGCAAGCCAACCATGACATCATCCCAACAGTGACTCCTATACCTCCCAACACTACCTCTTCGAATCTAGGCAGAATGATTATATCAAAAATGACTCTTTTACAATATTTTCAATGATGACTCTTTTACAACTTTACAATGATGACTCTTTTACAATGATGAACTTTCATAAATTACTCTTTTACATCTTTACAGTGATGACTCTTGACCTTAACAATACTTCACAATATCTAGATGGATATCATGTCTTCAAGGATGTCCTGTTGTAATACTTCCTTTGATTTGATACTTATACTCTTGAATTATTTCTTGATGTTGTACTTGAATCTTCTTCTACCTGCATGAAAAATTTTCCTGGCGAAACCAATCCCAAAACAAAACAAAATGCCTTTCAACTTACCTCTACTTTCAAAACACATGTAAGTGCATGAATAATGAATAAATACAAATTAAAATTACAATGCATACTTGAAGTGTTATTGTCACTTTTGTTGTTGACTTGTTGCAGTAGTAGACAAAGTCTCCCACTCTTGATATAGGCCTTGACTCTATGCAAGACTATATCCAAAACTAAACTAAAGATATATACAATAAAAACTAATGACAAACCCTAGACTTGTGATGGACCAAGTTCTAAGTACAACATCAAAAACCATTCTATCAACTATGACAAGACAAGTAACATGAAATTAAAACATCATATATATTTAGTAGACTTGGTGTAGCATCACAAATATGTAGCATCAAATGTGTAGTATCAAGAATAGGACATCTGAAAAGTTAATTGTGACATATAGAGACATAGAGATATAATCAAGACCCTTTATATACTTAAGTTGTCCTGAAAAAACATATGTTAGACATGATACTCAAAATTAAAATGTAAACACTAATCGTAAATACCTTGATGTAGGATACTTAGCCTTGATTGTGGATGTGTGGTCCTTACTGCAGTGATCCTTGAATGCATGCTTTTTCTTGCCTTATAGGAGCTCAATATTGAATCTATTGTATAAATGTAATTTCAGAGCTCTAGTGTCTGAAATTACATCTTATGGTAGCCCTCATAGTCTTCATTCCAACCCCAGACGTCAGATAAGGATTGGGTCTTCAAGAAAGAGTTATGCCCAATCCCCCACAATGACCAGATTATAGTCTGGTTCAATAGAGAGAACTTGTGTGAAGTGCCACGTGTCATTGTTGCAACCTTAGGAATTGAAAATGATACCTAAAAAACTACAGCCTATCCTCATTCTATCACTATTTACAAAATTTTAATCCTATGCTCAGAGAGAAATTTATCACGATTTTCCGAACGTCACCAGTTTGACTTGGACTTTGGGAGCCTGCACAAACCCTAACTTCCTCAGATCATATCTCCGAACTTATAGAAAGCCAAGATCGGAAATTATGTCATGAGTTCATGAATATTTTGGCTCAAATGGGTTTTAATTTCAGCTTCTGATGCTTCACAGAAAAAAGGTTATGGCGAAAATTCCACAATGACCTGTTTGAAGCCACAAAATTCATACTAGAGGAGGATATGAGGGTCACTATTCATATGAATGTCTTGAGTTGACAGGGTCCTCAAAAAGTGATCGTTGTAGGGATTTTAGAAGCCAAATAAAACATTATTAATTATTGACTATTCAATGACCACAACCAATTATGAGTGCCATGCCAGAACCCCATAGGGTTTTAACCCACTAATTGGGGTTACTAAGTTCAAACACGAATATCTCTCAAACCGTGAAGAATTACATGGCATGACATATATCAACAAAAACATCTCAATGTGTAGAATCCATCTAGATGATCCTTGACTCATAATAAAGTAAATTGTCAAGTCAAAATTCCCATGCAAGATCGGGGTATCCCCTGGTGCTGCTTGGGTTGACATTAATGACAACCATTGATCAACAGTATGAGTGCAGCAAGATTTTCCCCCTTTAACGACAGTAGTCTTGATTTTACGATCTTGGGCAGTTAACTCACAACTGCCTAACCCAAGAGCCTAGCATAGACAAATATGTGTGTATACTAAAAAAAGAGTTTCTGATTGATTTTATTACAAGATAGATTTAAAGGTACTTTGTTACTGTCTTCGGAAGGGGTGTTGATGTATGGAGTTTTGTGGGATTCTAACACAAACCATGAAGAAAATTCTTTTCAATTTCAGTTCAATGAATGAGATATTTCTACAAGGAGAGAGTCATTTATACATCAATCATTACCATGCATCTAGTGCAGTAAAATACAAGCACAACTTGTAGACATGCAATGCTCTCTAACAACTAAACCAAATAAATGCAAAATCTAACCAACTAAGCAGAAAAAAATTAACAAATTTTTATTTTCTTTTTTATGAAAAACATAAACTGTGAAGCTATTTTCCTAAAAATAAAAATTCTTAGGAAACATGCAACCAAACAAAAGTGCACAATTGCATATCCTTGATCAGACTATAGGCAGCTTCCCCAACCCAAGAGTTCACATAATTGGTTGTTGATTTCACTAGCTAACTCACTTCAAAAGAGGTCACAGAGAGTTAATGACTGCACTAACGCTCTGTCTGCAAGCCAACAGAGCGTTATAACTCTCTGGTTGCACTGCTAGGGTGCGTTAGGGAGGAAGAAGCTAAATAAGAAGTTTATTAGGGTCAGAACAAAATCCGAGCATAGTGAGGATGGTGTTGAATAGTCCTGAATGGTCAAAAGAGGAACCAAGAAGTACATGAAGGCTTGGAAGAAAGAGAGATCCAGGAACTTGGTAGGAGAAAACCGGGAACTAAGTGTAGTCCCCAGCGGAGTCGCCAATTCTGCTATAGGGATTAATGCATGGGTGGTTGTGGCTAGAATACCCTCAGGGATCTCCCCGGGATCCTTGGCAGATAGATCATATTAACTGGAGCTGACACAAAGAAACATGTACATATTCATATTAATAAATGATATTCAAAGCAGGAGGGAAGAGATTACCTCAAATCTTGATGCAGTTTTGCTCGAGAACCCAATGTAGCGGAGCAGAATAACTCTTTGTTAGCTCCTAGATCAACACCTACATATAGACAAGACAAGAAGTAATACTACAACATATAACCTTGATAATCAAAACAACAATACATAAGGATATCAAACAACATGTATCTAGGCTACTCATAAACTATGGCATTGCATTAATACATAACTGAATCACTACATTAACACCATAGAGTAGAAAACACAACTGCAGGTCTATATTAATAATAAGAAAGGATGATTACAACCATCTAGTGAATCAAGCTTCCCTTACTCCTCCAACTCCTCTCTCTCTCTCTCTCTCTCTCTCTCTCTCTCTCTTAACCTCTCGGTAAACCAATATGTCTCATACAAAGTTTTGACAATAATTTGACAACCCTTCAACCTTTCGACCTCTTTCACAATGCCCGAAGCCTCCAATATATATAATGAGAGGATAATCCTTGCCAACTCTCTCATGAGTTTCCTTTCGAGAAAGCTAGGATGTTTCCTTGCTTTATTTCTCTTTCCCTTTCTATTAGACTCCGTTAGAAATAACAATATCCTTGAACAGGTTGAAGATGGATGTTTCCTACTTTCTCGGCTGACATATGAGTAAAAAGTGGGATATTATTCAGTCAAACCACTCCTTTGACCTCCGGAACCTCACAAAAGTTGACTAATGCTATGCCTAGGGAAACACAAAGAGTTACCCTAAGGAATAATGCCTCTAGTTCATACATGGGGAGCGTTATAACTCATATTGCTAGTTCCTAGGGAGCATTTCCCTAGAACATAGGATTGTGAACTTGGTCAAACCTTTAGTCAAACTGTCTTCCTCCTCTGAGACGATGAGGAGGTCATTTTCCTATATAAAAGGGTGGCCATATATTCATGAAAACCTGGTACTTTGTTGGATGATCATTCTTCTTTATGATGTAGACACATGACTTGGAAACTTCCCTACAACAAGGTAGTTTGCAATGTCCACATACTAGGGTGTATGAACAGAGACTACAAACATATGTTCATTGATGAAACTACCTTATACTAGAGAATTGTCAGTATTCACAACAAGCCTATATAGAAGATCCAAAACTACATTATCTATACTAGGTTTTCAATGATTGTAATATAAAATTGTTTCATTCGTAACACCCACCTGATAACTCGTGTACCGGTAATGGGTTTATCGACTAAATACCGGTTAATTTAGTGATCTGTGTGCACAAAGGTAGGGTAACATGTTATACAATACCTGAATTTGTTAATTGCAAATATGATAACAAGAAATTATTTTTCCATTACCATGTGATTCAATTACGTTGGTGACAAATTTTTTCTGGCATACTAGATGGCATACAACTTCTTGTCTTCCTCTTGTTCCAACATAGCTCCAAGGACAGTGTCAAAAGAGTTCGAGGAAATATATAATGGAAATTCCTAATTAGGTTCGTGTCACATAGGATTTGTAGACACAGGTGTCTTTAACTTACCAAAAGCAACTTGATAACCATTAGTCTAGGATAATGATGCATCTTTGATCAGTGAAACATATAAAGGGGATGCTATTTTAGAATATTTTTCAATAAAAGGACGATAATATCAAGATTTTACCTAAAATATGTGTACATATTTCTATGTTTTTGGAGGAGTAGGCTCAATATTACCTTAACCTTGACTGGTTCAACCTAAATACCAGCACCTGCGGGGAGATTTCCCAAAATTACTTTGTTTCTCATCAACTTGTGGCACTTTTCTATTCTTAGAGTAAGGTTAAACATTATACAACATTGGAGTGTTTTCTACAAATTAAATAGTGCTTGATCAAACTCAATCCCATATTGTGTAAAATCGCCCTTATAAATTTCAAGGCTATCATTAATCGGATAAAAAATATGCCTAATATTGTTTGTTGAAAAGTAGTAGGTGCATTACAAAGGCCAAAAGGAAGAACACAATATGTGAAGGTGCCCAATGGGTAGGAGAAATTAATCTTGTCCTAGCCCTCTATGGAGATCTCAATCTAATTATATCCACTAAAACTATCAAGGAAAGAGAAAAAAATTTCCTTGATAGTGTATCTAGGAATTCATCGATAAATGGAAGAGGAAAATCGTACTTATGTGTCTCTTTATTCAAGTCATGATAATATACACAAAGTTGCAACTTTCCATTATTCTTTGGCACAATCACAAGAGGGGAAACCCACTCACTGTTAGATATTGGATAAATAAAATTAGCGTCCAATAGCTTATGGAGTTCTTGTTTAACAAAATCCCTAAGGGTGGGATTGATTCTTTTATAAGGCTGTCACATGTGATTGCAGTGTTTCTTAATATAGGTGTGATGTGTAGAAATATCAGGGTGTATTCCCTTCATATCCTTGTAGTCCCAGGTGAAGGCTTCCTTCTACTTTCTTAGATCTTGTAACAACTTATTAGTATGTGCAAGGGTCAAATTCAAATTAATATTCAATGTTTTCCCTAGCTTTATTTCAATGGTGACGCTAGTGTGAATGATTGTAGTCAGTGTCTCCTCTTCTTCTCTTTCTAGACTCAAAATATTGTGAACCATCATTTTCTCTTACTGTTTCTATCACTTGGTGAACACGTTTTGAAACAAAGGGAGGATTATCGATTAAAGTATCAATAATATCATCCTTTATTTCATTTTTAAAAACCAAGTCTTTTTCGATTGTCAAAATTGGTTAAGAAATGTCATTTTCAAGTTTGAAGTCAACCCATATAGGATCTTCACAAGTCATAGTAGGCTTTGGTGTGGGATAAAGGGTCAAGTTATTCGTATGATCCACATCGGAAATTTTCATATTTCCTATTATACACCCAATGTAAGAATCAGTCATGGCCAACCATGGTCTCCCCAAAATAAAAGGATGACCACCAAGGCTAGATTTTGTTTGTAGGACAACAAAATCTGCTAGATAGGCCCAAGAGACTACATAAATGATCATGTTTTCTGGAACCATTTTCAGTTGAATAATGGACTAGTCATCCAATTCAATAATAGTGGGTGTGGGTTTGATAGGTGTAGATCCTAACATGTCCCAAGTTTCTTTGTTCGTAATGATAATAGTCACCCCTAAGTCCACTAATGTATTTGGAAATTTTCAATTTTGGATTTTGGCAATAACAATTGGATTTCTGGGAATGCCATATTTGAAAATTGTATCCCCTCCCAAAATCAAACTAAATAATTTCCTTAAAACATGAATAGTAGGTGGTTAATTAGGTTTTCTCCCAGGCGTTTTAAGGTAAAAATATCAAATAATTTTAATTCAAAGCAACACATGTCCTATTTCTTATAACAATGAACCTTGACATATATATTTCGCAATTCCCCTAACGGATCAAACTCAAGATGCAAAGTTGCATTAAATATTTCCATTTTCCCTAGATATGGGGGAGTAACAACTTAGATGTTCATTGAGCTAAAATGGCCACTTGTTTTTTTGTTGTTACTCCAAGTTTTACAGTTTTTCTAGAGCCCTCTTTTTCTCCATGATCACTTTTTACTTCAGGGTGTGAGGGATCTTCCTCCATTTATTCTATGATTAATGGTGGGTTTGTGGGTGAGGTATCTTCCTAGAACTAATTTGTACATCACTGCATGAAAATGGCTAATGTTATAGGCTGGTAAGTTCGTTGTTTCATCTTGTTGAACTATTTTATTATTTAGATTGGGTGTGCCTTGAATGGGTAGTTTATGTTGAACAACAAGACTATTTGTTGGAGCATTGACTGTTGGTTTCGTAGGAAAATATAATTGAGGTTGTGGAGGTACAAACGGGGGTAGTTTTAGCTAGGGTTCTAAAACATGTTGTCAAGGGAGAGAGGAATTTCGCTAATTTAATGGCCATGATGGATTTTGCACTAGATGACCTGGCCTTTGCATCTAACGTGAGGGATATTGTTATTGTTAAGGATTTTTACATTAAGGAGAAAACATTTGTATATGTGGAATATTATACTGAGAAACCCAACTATTGATGAATGCATAAGGGTCATGATTTATACCTCGGGCTCATTGTTTCCACGACTTCTTTGAGCCTAAAAGGTAAGTTGGTTCATCCTCTTCACTAGTGTCGTGGTAGATCACTTTAAATCCATGTAAACATGAACATGATTTTGTAGAGTTCTCCTCGTCAAATATTTCACATATCTCAAAAAATTTCACCAGGCCTTCTCTAGAAGAGTATTTCATTTTTCATTTTGGGTAGAAAATGGCATGTACCTATTGGCTTAGGGGGTCCTGACCCAGGTTCAGAGTTAGTTGCACCAAACAAATCCCTACACTACTAGCCCTTTCGGCATCAATCCACATAGTGCGGATTGAAGTCTCACCTGAAGTAGTATGGGGGGATGCTGGAACCAAGTTTCCACATCCAGAGATCAGTGTGATGTCTTTTTACGACCTAGATCTACCTTCACGCAGATCTTAAGCCCTTAAGGCTTAACATTGTAATTTCCCTCAATCAGCCTCTAGACCTCCACAAAGGTCTACAACTGGCTTTTACGAACCTTGAACATGAAAATTAGCTACTTACACACACTATAGATTACCCTTAGATAAATATTTACTCAGATCTACCTAAGTGTTCGATAAATTTAACAGAAAGTGTTACGATCTTCGCGTAATCAATTAACATTAACTACGTTAAGATAATAAGACAGATCAAGTAAATTCACACATCAAAACATCATTATTTTATAAAGACATCATTATATAACAACATATATCGTAATCATACATAACAGAAGTAAAGAGATAAAACACAGGAATTTATGTAACAATATTCTTTATTGATCTTCACTCTAGGTTTACAGACTCAATACTTCCCTGCGCACTCAGCTGGAGCAGTCTGTGCATGTTGGGCATGGAATCCCCCCAAGGTGTGTTTTGCAGCTTAAAGCCCAAGTTTTGACCGAATCTTTTTGTAAAAGCTCCACGAATTACAAGTGCGGGGCGTTAAAGTATAATAGAGTCACAGGGTTGTCCACCCTAATTTTTGTAATGTAATGTCAGCTGGCTAGACCTACCCATGGTCCATGGACCATGAGATTGTATAAATAGAGCGAGGCTCTAAGTGTAGAAAACAACGAATGGATAGAAAGAAAAGTATGACAAGTCTAAGTGATTAAGTCAAAGTGTAAAGTGTGTCTTATGGTTGTAGCGTAGGAGAAGGCTCTGCAATTGAGTGCGCAGAGGCCTAGTAGTCTGTAGCTGAGTGTGTGGACCCCTGTAGTTGAGTGCACAGGTAGGTCGAGTTTGTAATCGTTGGGAGAAGTAATAAAGAGAAGTTTTACTACATTTCTATGTATCTTTTCCGAGTTTAATGCATGATTGAATATAAATTGCAATTATATTGTTTCTTTACTGCGTAGACCTGTATGACTGTTTTTTATAACTAATAATTACTTAAGGCATTCAAGTAGGTGAAGATAATTAACTAATATTGGAATATAAGAAAGGTCTTGAGTAATAGTGCAGAGCGCAGCACACAGTCCCTGGGTAGGGTTGCGCGAAGGCAATGTATCAGGCCATGAGGAATGGGAAAGTGTGTGAAGAAACCTGCATGTGAGAACAGATAGTGGACTGGTCGAACTTCTCAAACATCTCCAGGGTGGGGAAACCTGGTTCTAGCACCCTCCCATACTACTTCAGGTGAGACCTCAGTCCACACTCCGCGGACTGTTGCCGAAAGGGCCAGTAGTATCGGGTTTTGTTTGGCTAATTAACTCCGAACCTAGGTCAGGCCCCTACAAGTCAACAAATGGTTCCATTGCAGAGACTGGGACCTGCATAAGAGATGTCTAATGTCATATCACTAGAATCTAAAAAAGGAAGGAATTGAAGACTGGTTGGTTTAGAAAAATTCACGAGTTCGTGACGCAGGAAAACAGGAATTCGCGACTATCAAAGGAAGAGTGGTTAGATTTCTACTTGTATACGGAGATCCAAAAAATATTCTTTGCATCCTTCCCCACTAAGTTGTACGAGTGGATCGCAAAGCTAGCAGATAGCCAAGGAAGGTGTAGACTCAACAAACCTATTGTGTGGACTCCAGAATTGGTGTGCAGAATGGAAGCATCAGAAGATAAGATCACGCACGCTATTGATCCCTGGCTCAATCGAATCATAGGAGGATTCATCACTGAGTTCACGGTAGATACTTCAGTCAGCTATAGTGAGGTAGAACAACGCTTCCTCAAGGGACTGTGAGGTAAGTACATTAAATCTTTAAATGCTTAGATTAAAATGCTACTGTGTGAAAAGCGTGTTATGCGAATAAATTGATGTTTGGGGCTATGTGGAGTGGGAGAATTTACAGAAAAGAAGGTAGCACAGAACTAGAAAATATCCCCTTAATTTCACCTCCATGAGGGAGTGAGGAAGAGCTCGCGAAGGTCTCACCAAGAAGTACAATTAGTTTGATAAAGCAGAGAATTCCGCATGTTATCTCAAAATCAGGCCCTGGAAGGCTACAGACCAAGAAGACATCAAGTAACTGTTTCAAACCTATCTTTTAGGTAAGGCTTAGCCTCCTTAGCCTGAGAGGGCTCTCTCAAAGGGTTAAAGGTTTTTGATTATGATTAAGATGACTAACTCTTATGAAACAAAGAAAAATGAAAATGGTGGAAACACAACTAACAAGTATCCATTGGGCTTATGGAGTCATATATGATTCAGTATTAGCACTAGGTTTGGCTTTGCATAAAAGTCAAGGCATTCAGATTTCAATGTATGTAGAACACACCAAACACATAGAAGGCAGTTTATGAGTATATGAAGGAAATTAGAACACTGTAAGCGATTTCTAAGTAATCAAATACTCATAACACTGTAGATAACATGAAAAGACAACAAAAGAAACTCATACATTGAAATCTCTATGATTCTTGAGAAGCATAAGCCAGTACTGTATTACCAAAAAAAAACAGAGTCTTTACATAAGCCAAATATCAGAGCTTTTTTTCATAAATTTCCAACCCTTATTACATTTTCCTTTCTCCTATTTATAAAGTTCTTCTACTTGACTGAGATTCCTCCTCAAACCTGAGGGGAACTCGAAATCTATTTCTAATGACACCTGTTCAACTTTTAACTGCCTATTAAATGTAACAAACTGTAACTATACTTTCTAGAGATCTAAATCAAGTAGGATTCTAACTCCTTCTTATGCTAATAACAGCCTTGATTACAATCATTATCGTTCTTTGACATCTGGTTCCTTTTTAGTTTGGCTGTGGTGGATGTTCAAAGCTCCATGCTGGTATTCAATGTCACATCTTCTCCATTTGCCCTGAAACATAGGAAACTACCCCTGTTTATCGGTCTTTGGTTTGCCTCAAAATTTTTGAATCCAAAGAACCATGCCCTTTATCTTTGATTATCCAAAATATAACAGATTGCCACGTCTTTGATGTGCTGTCAACCTCTTTTATGTGTAAAGGCAAAAGCTCTTCCATGCTGTCTGACATATCTTGGACTGTAGTAAATGTGCTCACTTTATGACAAAAAGTTTAGAGTTTGGATTCGAATACATGTTTCCTCCACCTGTCTTAACCTTGTTGAAAGTTGATAGCTTCAAATGATCCCTTGTAGATATTCCCTTTTCAAAATTCCCACTTGTATTTCAAAACCGGTTGACTGATATTAGATTGTGTAGCTTCAGCAGTTTCGTAGCGCGCTACGAAACTGCTGAGCTTTAGTCATCATCTTCAACAGTTTCGTAGCGCGCTACGAAACTGCTGTGTTGTTTCAAAAATCACAGTTTCAACCCAAAATTTTGCTATTTGAGCCCTTTGCTGTTTAAACATTCTTTCAACTGCTCCAAGGCCTTCCAAAACTGAATGGAAATGTAGGATTCTTCAAGAAAGATTATACCAAGCAAAATCATCAAAATTTGAAACATAGCCTTACTTGAAGTGGGATTTCTTTAAGGAGATTCCTTCAGCTGACTTAACTGTATCTTTAAGTCTTCAATTTGTTTCTTCATGACCTTGATCCTAGATCTGAGGTTTGTATTGACCTTTCTGATAAATTGAGCTTCCTTTATTGCAGGAACAATCCAGCTACGGAATTGAACACTAAAATCAACCACCTCGGGAATTTGAAATGTTTGGTCCTCCCACCGAGCTTGCATTTGGTTAAAATAAGCCTCCTTAACTGCAAATTTCCTAGCAGCTTTCTTCAATCTAGCAATTTTAAAGTTGGCAGATTCCAATCTCCTTTTCAAGTCTTCCACACTATCTTCTTCTTGAATGGCAACTGCTTTGCCTTTATCCTTTCTTTCATGATGCCATGTCACCTCCCCTATTTCATCTGCTCTTGGTAGTACCTCCTGTACTTGTTTAAATTTCCTTGTTATGGGTCTCCTGGGCTTAAAAACGAATTTCTCAACCTGATCATCAAACTTGAGTCTTTTCGAGGCTTTGACCCTCTTAGCCTTCTCTTTTCCTGACTGTATCAAATAAGCTTGAACTAGTGGGGACTCTTCAATGTCAATGGCTTGCAATAAATCATTTAAGTCTCCCTTTGAAACAGGGCTTTATTCAATACTCACTAACTTACCTTTTTCTTTAGCCACCTGGCTCCTAGTCCTTCTTCTTTGAACTCCTTGACCTGTGCTTGATTCATGTGTGTTGGGCCATTAATATGCCATTATTATTATCACTTTTGAACACTTATTCCACCCATTTCTACTATTCTTCATCATGTCATTTATTATAATTTATTATATAAATCCATTTTATGATGATTTATGCTTCTATGAATGAATATTATTTATTCTCCTTTATTTCTAATAAATTGATGATTATGCATGATTTTATCAATGATAGTTTTAATAAATCAGTTGTAACATTATTCACCATTTTTAGCCTCCAAGATAATTTCCAGATTGAAGATTTGATCATTAAAAGTGCCAACTCAGAAATTCGTTGGAATAAGAAGTGACGGTTTTGCGGTTGAGATTCTGAGCAAATGAAGCAGAATCTGGAAAATCTGGAACATGGGTTTTGTCCAGAACGGACCCAATTAACTTTATTAAAAAATGGTTTGCCCAAATTCGGCTTGTACTGAGAGAAACGTAGGGTTCTTTGAGCACGATTTTCTCAGATTTGTTGTTGCGGCCGTCCTCCAAATCTCAGCTGCAAAGCCAAATTCGTCTTGCTCTTGTTGAAAGCTGGATGGAAATATATCTTCTTGTTGATCAATTGGTTAGAAGCAAACCAATTTTGTAATAGAAATCATGTTGTACTTATCTTTATTGTAACTGCTCTCTGATCTCTCTTTATTTAAATCAGAACAGAGATCAGAGATGGGATGATTTGGGGATGATTTGGGGGATTCGAATAATGGAAAAATGATGGAATTAAGGATTTAGAAGTAGAGATTTAGAATTAAGAATTCATGATAGGATAGGAGGAAGAAAGGATTGTTTCAGGCTGTAAGTCTCAAAGCTGCTGCTGTTGTAATGATTTTACCATTTAATGATTAATACCTGATTTGGGAGTTGTTGTTCATTCTTTTCATCTGAAGTAGCCCAGCAGCATCCGCTGGCAGCTAAGGGCCCAGCCTTTGGTGGAGTACGCTGCTACTGTGTATCATATCTTTACAATTTCTGCTGTGTGATGGTTTGATTTATTTCCTATTCTTTTGAATTGCATTATTTTACAGTTTCATGTTTTTATAGTGTGCTGTTAGAATATTTTATGGAATTGTTTTATTGCACAAGTTGAGATTGAATCACGTGGCTGTTCTTTTCCATCATAACAAAGATTATTATCCTTTTCAACTTATATTGTTATGTTGTTCATTTCAAATGTAAAGCTTCACTGTTCATTTCAAATTGTTGGTTATTTGATTCCATTAATCAGAGTTTGTTGTTCAGATTTATTAAATATGATTCATTGTTTAATTCCTTTAATTATAAGTTTGTTGTCCATTTACTTCGTTGTTCAGTTTGGTTGATTAATTGCAAGAGTGCTTTTAAAGAGTTTTCCTAGTATACTTTCAATAGCAGCTTTAGTTCAATTTCGATTTCCTTTTGATTGCTTTAAAGCGGGACTGTCAACTATAGAGAACATTGGTTATTGCTTCCTCGTTCCCAGATTGATTGTCTTGTTCCGGTTTGATTTCAATTGCATCAATATCTAGAGGAATGAGTTATTGCTATTGTATCCTCGATTGATGGTTGTTTGAGTGAATGATTTAGTTTAAGAACATTTCAGTTTCTTGCTATTCCATTTCTTAATTGTTGTTCCATTTCTTATCTGCCGTTCCATTTCCTGTTATTCGCATTATCTTTGCTTTGGTGTGAATAACGATCTGAAACTGTAGTGGGCATTGGCATTTGCTGTCTAGTCCCCAGATTGATGATCTGTTCCTTGATTACTTTTGGTTACATCAGTTTCCAAAGGGATGAGTTATTGCTACTGGACCCTTGACTGATACATTGCTTATTTTTCTGAATTCATGATTTAAGTCTTAAAGTGCTTTGTTGTAATTAGATTTTATTTCGAGCTTTCATTTACTTTTGGATTTTGAGCACTATATTGCAAAACATTACTCTTGAGTAAATAGCTGCCTCAGACTGAGTACACTCTTGAAATAAAAAGTCGTCCCTGGGTTGATAATTAATGTGAAGGTAATTAGGAGTTAAAAAGACACCTTTTTATCGCTCCACATTTTGACGCCGTTGCCGGGGAGAGTGTAGCCATTTCTAAAGAGTAGTGTGAATCTGATGAGTGCCTGCTAGGGAAGAGTTGGATCTTAAAAACGGAAGGTAAGAACCTGCGTGCGGAGCATGTAAAAGCCCTGCTCCACTGTCCGCTTTCCTAACAGATTTGTTGTTGCTTTGTTGGGTAGAAATAGATGTTTAAATTTTTGTGTGAATGAATTAAAAGAAAAAAATAGAAATTTTGAAAAACAAATCTCATGATTTCTCTCAAGTGGTGATGTAAGCACCACCCATTTCACTAACCGATTGATAGGAACATTTGAAGAAGGGGCATCGAAGAAACACATGAAGAACATCTTCTATTATGGTAAGAAATGGATCACATTTTTACTTTTGAATTTCCTATCAAGGATCTAGGAGGAGTGACACAAATGCACATAATTCCCCCATTGTCTCTACCAAATTTTCATGGCTTGACAAATGAAGATCTAGATACATTCTTATTTGAGTTCGAAATACTTTGTAGAGGATATGATTACTGTACTAATGATCAAAGATTGAAAGTGTTTCCTCTTACTCTAAAAGGAGCAGCTCTCTGATGGTTCATGAGCCTAGGTGGGAATTGCATCCAAACATGGGAGGACATGAAGAACATATTCTTGAAGAAGTACCAAGACTATTGCAAATCCAATGAAGATATTTTCGGTATGATACAAGGGGAAGACGAAAGTTTGGAGGATTATGTAGATCGATTTCATTATAACCTTCAAAAATCAAAGCATAAGCATTTGGAAAAAGAGATCTTAAAAACACTCCTTCTTAAAGGAATCAAAGATGAATTTTTAGAACTCTTAAATTTGATAGGAAAAGGTGATGTTTTTCAATTATCATATGGTGATGTTTGTGAATTGTGCATAAGGTATTCAAGAGGAATCTCCAAGGCTGGTAAGAATCCTAGAGATTTTTGTTCCTTATTTTCTAAATCTGCTACAAGAATAGGAGACATAAGAGCTGAAATCAATTCTTTATTTGAAAATTTTAAAGTTGATTTTATTAGCTCTCTAAATGAAAAATTGGACGTTTTGCAAGTTCATAAAAATAAAGAATTTGATGAAGTGTTTTGCCCTCATGACCGAAAGGAGCATCTCATAGATACTCACTCTTCCTTATCTAGGATGGAAGTGGCATATCAAAGAGATGGGAAAGCTGCAACAAGGCCTACAGGTATGGTTCAAAACACTTTATCTCCATTGTCATACTTGCATAATCCATTATGGAATAGTAATGTGTTAGGGCGGCCATGTCAATTTCAATATAACAACCAATCTTATCTACAAGTTTGGCATGGTTCACCTTATGATTGTGTTATCACTAGGAACTATAGTTCATGTATATAAGATTGTCCATAAGTTTTTATAAAGTCTTGAGGTCTTGTAAATAGGTTTATTAGTATATGTCAATTTCAAATTTGAAATTCAAGAGTTATTGATGTGAATTCGTGTAAAGGAAAAATCATTAGACACCCTCCATCATTGTTAGTTAAAGCATGTCATGTCTTTGGTACTTGCGCAGTTTCGCAGCATGGGTGTGATTGGTCAGTTTAGCTGCGAAATAATGTTTTCGCGTTTTCGTAGCGCTCTGTTTGTCAGCGATTTCGTAGCGCATCCTGTTAAATTTGAACTGCCCGCGCTACGAAATCGGGGTTTCAGGGTTTTTTGCATCGTTTTTCTCTGAATGTCTAATCCGAGAGTAATGAGTCACAAGTCCGTTCATGATTGTCATTTCACACCCTCTCCATGTCATGATAAGCCATTATTTTACCATAAGGTCCGAAGTCATGTAGTTGTGTGTCAGTTTAGAGGACGTTATAGGAAGTGGTCATTTCATAATGAGTCCTTCATATCATATGAACGTGTTTGCTATATGAAAAGCTTAAGCTTCGATTTAAACGGACTACTGCAAGCGAGCCTGCTCTACAAAGCTGAAGATTGTTTTCGTGCTGCAAGCCACCATCAGTCCCTTGTGTAAAAATACTCAAAGAAGCATGGAAAGAAAGGAACATCGTTCTGGTAAATGTGTGAGAACAGAGCCGGAGGGGTTAGATATTACTCTCAGGGATGAGGAGGTAGCAAAGGCATTTCGAAGTGCTGGCTGCTGGCGATTTTGTGAAAAATTGAAGGGTGGACATGCAGAAGTGACCAAGGCTTTCGCATTAAACTTCACGGGACTGAATTCGAAGGTGGCCATGTTGGAGTTTCCGGTGTCCCCTGAAGTTATTTCCACTGTCACAGAAATCCCGAGGGGTGGCCAAGAATGGTTCAAGAACTTCAAGTTTGACATGGGTCCATGCAAGGAGTTTTTGAAGGCACCTTATGTAGATGAAGATCTCACTAAAGCTGTCCCAAGGAGCTATCTAAAGGAGAATTATGCTATGCTATTGACATGTATCCAGAAGTATCTGACATGTGAGGGTAGGTACAATAAAGTTTACTCCTACCACTTCAAGCTTCTGCTACACTTCACTGGTAAGAGTTCAATAGACATACCTTTTTACTTGTTCAGGAGTATTAGCAAAATGTGTGATAAGATTCAGTTAAAGAAAGATGCTTATGAAACATCCCTTTTTCATCATGGTTTAGTAAAATTGTTGGTGTTGGATAGTTTACAAAAAATTGGTAAAGACTGGGATTCATTTGTGTTTATGGCCGGTTTCCCAAGTAAAACAGGCCTCACTCCATTACCTGTAAGAGAAAGAGAAGAAAGGAGTGAGGAAACTACTTTGGCTGAAATTAGGAGAGAAGAAATAGACCATAAGAAGCCCAAAGCTAAAACAAAGAAATCAGAGAGGTCTGTAGCAGTTAAAGAAACACCTGAAGCATCAATGAAGAAAACTCCTAAGCCAGCAGTTAAAGAGATACTTGAAGCATCAGTAGATAAAACCCCAAAATCATCTAGAGTATCTGAAAAGGAAACCCCTAAGTCATCTCCTAAGGAAACACCTCAGTCATCAAAACAGAAGACTCACAAAAGAAAAGATGAAGCTAAATCCAGTGAAGTTGAAAGGGTTTCAAGGGTGAGAACTAGAGGCCAACTAAGCAAAGAAAAAGGAAAGTCAGTCCCTGTGGAAGAAAGTCCTATTTCAAAGGGTAGTTTAAATGACTTACTTGAAGCCATTGAATTGGAACAAGATCATCCAATCCAAATTGAACCACTTGAACTTGAGCAAGATCAATTGGTACCACCAATGCATATTGATCTAACACAATCTTCACCTGAAAGTTCTAAAAAGTCAAGGGCTTCTAAAAGGTTAAAGTTTGAAGAACCAAGTGAAGAATATGCCTTTAAACCACGCAGACCAGTGACTAGAAGGCAAATTAAAGAAGTGGAGAGAGCTCAGAAAGAGAAAGCACCTTCGGAAATGCCTAGGACAGAGGCACTTGAAATCTTCTCTGAAATAGTCCAAGCAGCTAAAAGCAAGAACAAGGATAATAAGGTTGTTATCAGTCAAAGTGGAAATGTGACTGCCATTAAGAAACAAGCTGGAGCATCAAAGGAAGAAATACCTCAGGTTCAAAATGTTTTTAAAGAAAAGGCAGTAAGATATACAAGTTACAAGAAAGCTGTAATGAAGGGTAAAACAAGTTTGATCAGTCAGGCTAGCTCGGTATCTGATGCATATGTATGGACAATGCCAGCTCTGAAGCAGGCAAAGATTATGAAACAAATGAATGCAAGTTTAAGAGCAGAGAACAAGATGTTAAAAGAAGAAGTCATCAGCCTGAAAGGGAAGCTAGACAAACTAGCTAAATGATCCAAGGAGGAATGTGCTTCCCAAATTTTGATATATTTTGGTTATCATCTTTTTAAAGCTTTTTGAGACTTTTTGATGTCCTTGCACCTGTATAGAATGACTGAAGAAATCACAGACTTGAGTTATTGTTGCTGTAAGGTTCATGTGTTTAATTTTGATGACCTACAGCAGTTTCGTAGCGCGCTACGAAACTGCTGTAGATGACTGTTTATATTGAAAACTTGAGTTTGAATGCTGAGGTCAGCAAATGTTTAAAGAGATGACTTAATGCCAGCATGGAGACTATAGAAAGTCAGTCAGATGTTTAAAAAAGGATGCCAGGTGTAAGTATTCGAAGAAAAGGTGAAGTTTTATCTTTTGTTGAAAGTTTCACTTTATGTCCGAATTTTTAGGGTTATGATAGAGCTGCCGAGGTGTTAAATGGTACACCTGTCCAGTTATGGGATGACCAGATCATTAGTTTTCTTCAGTCACACGGGACTATCAAGGGATTAAATGGCTTGAAATTGGATCATTAATGCATGAACATCAATGGGAGGCAAAAACCGTGAATATAGGGTTCATATTCTTATTGGTTGATGAATCATCTGTGCATCAGGCATCCGAGGCTGTTCATCCATTGAATATGCTTTCAGTTTGGATTGGTTATTATTGTAATGCTACAGGTGGCAAGCTCCAAGAACGCAGCAAAGTATACGAGGAGATAGACTTAAAGTGCCAATGTGATGGAGTCCTCTGTTTTCGTAGCATCATATCTCTTGTAATTAATTAGCTTGTTTATGTTATAGTTAAGGTCATTAATGACAGAATTCCGAGCTCCCTTCATGCTTGTTGAGGAGTCTCAGGCAGTAGTTTTTGATGGGCTATATATAGAAATAACTCATATGTAAAAAAGGTTGGATATTTTATAGAAAAACAGAGTTGTTTTGGGCCATTGTAAGACCTTTTTGACAGTAATAGTAAAACAGTGTTATTCTCTTCTCAAGATTCTCGATGGATTGTCATGTTCAAATATAATGATGGTGTTTTATACTTTATGTTATTTTATAGTCTTGTTGTAATGCAATCACTCAGAATTCATAATCATATGCTCTGACTTCCTGTGTATTCAGCAAGCTATGTTTTTGTGGAGTATGTTTGACATGTAATGCAAAGAGCCTTGATTTCCATGAGATCACTATGTTTTCCTTGTTTACTTAATATAATAGACTCCATAGCCCAATGAGAACCAGTTTGATGTGTTTCCAACCAGCTTTGCTTTCATGATTAAATAAGGAGTTAGCCATCCATTGTTTGAAGGATTTTATCAAGAGTTTGTGAGAGAGCCCTCTCTGATCAAAGAGGCTAATCTTTGGTCTAAAGATAGGTTGAAATAGTTACATGAAATCTCGCTTGGTTGCAGCCCTCAGTAGTGATTTTGTGATAACAGATTGCATGACTACTCTCCCTCATCTTGTAGCACAAGCACATTCTCCATATTCTCCACCAGCTCTTCCACAACATCCTTCTTGCATATCAAATTTATCCACTCAACTCAACCAACCACATCATCACAATGCTCCATTCCTTACACATTTTCCTGCTCAACTAATTCCACACCCTCACCACAATAAACCAATACAACATGCTTACAATGTTGAACTGCCAAATTTACCCACCCTTCCCACCCATTCTATCTCACATGCGCCATTAGAGAAAACTTACAATGAGATTCAGAATGTTTCAAATTCAAAAATTGTAGAAGCTATGGAAGAAAATGAGGTTTCTTATAGTATGTATCAACAAGCTATTTTAAAAGCTCAAGAACTTCATGATCTGATGGATATGAGAAATCAAGAAAGAAACGGATACATTGAACATTGGTTTCACTCCATCATTTGTTTGCAACATCACTCTATGCTACAACAGTTTTTGATACCATTTTTTGAAGGGAAGTTGGCTTCTCATACCCTAATATCCATTAACATGCATTTTTCAAATTTGGGTATGTGCATACATGAAGCCCTATTTCGAAAATGGTTCCATTGGAAGTACTCCTATACGTAGGCATATTCATTTTTCAAATCAAAATAGGTTAGTGTAGAAAATAAAATAAATAAGGGAATAAATAAATGCATTTTGTTTTTTTTGTAAAACTAGTTGTTTCTTTTGTTGCAACACGCTATTAAAATCAACATCGATGATAAATGTTTCAATTCATTTGCGTATGTAGATGATTTATAATAGAAATAACAATTCTACAAACACTTATATTCATCTTTATCATCAATATGAAAAAATGGTTGAATATCATTTTTTTGGCTTGCGGGTTTGATGAGATTTCTGGAAAAACAGTCGGGACAGTCATGTTTTGAGGGACCAAAAGTGAATATTTTTAAAACATGTTTCTACCCTAGGTAGCCCTTGATGTCTACTTTCTAACCCAATTTGAACCACTCAATTTGTATTTGAAACGAAAAATTTAGAAACAATACATTGACAGGGTGTCTAGTGGGCAGCTCAGGAACATAGTTGGATAGTCAGTTTTTGGAGGCATAAATGTTTGAATTTTTAAAACCTGTTACTGTGTTAGATTCCCCTATGAATCTAGTTTACAATGCAATTAGAATCACTCATTTTTGATATCGTATGGGGAAGTTATGATCAAAATACTGACTGTTTATCATAAATCAGCACTCTTAAAACTTTGTCTTTCCAGCTATTCCTTAAAGTATTTCACCTATCAATTCTTCTTGTCTTCAAAACCTGTTTCTATTGGAGATAAATAAATGAATATACTTTCATTTCCAATTTAAATTATTCGAATCCGACATCAAACGAAAAACCTATGTTTAAAACATTAATTGTTGGTCTGAGCTGGGTAATTGAAAATGACTCTGTTATGCAGGTTGTTCTAACTAAAATTGACATATCATATCATTGAATTTTTAAAACCTGTTTCTATTGGAGATACGCCTTTGAATTAGCTCTCATTTCTCTTTGGAATCACTCAATTTGGACAAAAAACAAAGAAGTTGTGATTAAAACACTGCTGGTTAGTATGGTCGACCATTGTTTTCCCGCAAGTGGCAAATAAATTTTACTTTGTTATTTTCTCGATGGATTTGTTATACAGAGTAACTACTTGTTATTTTTTTGCATAATTCTTGGATTAGGGGAGCCCGATCACCTCTCTTTCTCCATGATTTAATGTTTTATTGCAGGTAGACACTCGTTTTTTTGCAGGTCCTGGGAAAATAAAGAAGGTCAATTTATGGACAAGTGATTCTTGAAAGAAATTTTAATGAAACAAAGGAATTTCATCCAAGTCATTACCCAACAGATTCATAATAGAAGAAATGAAGAATTGATTTCAATTTGAAGATTCATGTCTTATCACTGCTGCCAAAACATTTTTCAAAAAGATCATTTTTTTTACATAATATCATAGTTGTTGTAACTTAATTTACATATTGTTTTTAAATAAAATGTTGTTTCTTTTCTAATTTCTCTTATATTTTGTGTTTCAGGTATTGCTTCATTCAAAGTGTAACTCATCCTCAGCATCAATGCCGTGAACAACTAATTTGTTTTTTTGCATGTTTGCATTTTATGATTGTCCATTTTTCTGTTCCTTTCCAAATGGAACAACACTTCTGCATTTTCACACTTTTGCACTTTTACGTTTTGTTGTTCCTTTCCAAATAGGAATAACACTTCTGCACTTTCACGTTTTGTTGTTCCTTTCCGAATGAAACAGCACTTCTGCACTTTCACTTTTTGTTGTTCCTTTCCAAATGGAACAGCACTTCTACACTTTCACGTTTTGTTGTTCCTTTCCGAATGGAACAACACTTCTGCACTTTCACTTTTTGCTGTTCCTTTCCGAATGGAACAGCACTTCTGCACTTTCACGTTTTGCTGTTCCTTTTCGAATGGAACAACACTTCTGCACTTTTCATTTTTGTTGTTCCTTTTCCAAAGGAACGGCACTTGCGTTTTTGCTATTCCTTTTCCAAAGGAACGACACTTTTCATTTTTGCTGTTCATTTTCCAAAGAAACGACACTTGCGTTTTTGCTGTTCCTTTTCCAAAGGAATGGCACTTGCGTTTTTGCTGTTCCTTTTCCAAAGGAACGTCACTTTTCATTTTTGTTGTTCCTTTTCCAAAGGAACGGCACTTGCGTTTTTGCTGTTCCTTTTCCAAAGGCACTGCACTTGCGTTTTTGCTGTTCCTTTTCCAAAGGAACATCACTTTTCATTTTTGTTGTTCCTTTTCCAAAGGAACGACACTTTTCATTTTTGTTGTTCCTTTTCCAAAGGAACGACACTTGCGTTTTTGCTGTTTCTTTTCCAAGGGAACGGCACTTGCATTTTTGTTGTTCCTTTTCCAAAGGAATGACACTTTTCATTTTTTTGTTGTTCCTTTTCCAAAGGAACGACACTTGCATTTTTTTTGTTCCTTTTCCAGAGGCGCGGCACTTTTGATTTTTGCTGTTCCTTTTCCAAAGGAACGGCACTTGTGTTTTTGTTGTTCCTTTTCTAAAGGAACGGCACTTTTAGTTTTTGCTGTTCCCTTTTCCAAAAGAACGGCATTTGCATTTTCACACTTTTTTATGTGTATTTTTTCTTTTTGGTGTGCATTTCCTTTGTTGCTCCCTACAAGGAACAACACTTTTTTTTTAGTGTTTTTGTTGTTCCTTCAAAGAAGCTACACTTTGGGATTATTTTCGAGAGCAACCCTTCCTTCCTCTTGTGGAATTATTCTTAGTTCATCTCAACCACATTTTATTGATTCCCTTTCATGGCATGAAGTACACTATTTTTATGAAGACACGAATTATGGATTCTTTTGAAGCGAGTTAATATCATTCATGTTATGATCTTTAAGAGGACAGCTCCTTGATGATAGCTTATTTTCAAAAGGGACACAATTATTTATATACTACTTTACTACATTGTTTTCTGCTGTACATGATACTAATTGATCATCTTAATACCATGTTGGTTCCATCCTTCCTGGTTATAATCTTCTCTGTCTGTAATCAATGAGATTATGGGTATTTTTTTTTTTCTATTGACATGTTCAACTTCTTCCACCATCCCTACTCTTAAGGAGTACTGAGCCTCCCTCTTTTTATCATAAAAATGTGTAATAACAACAAAATTTTGTTCGCAGATGGAGGATAGGGGGTCTCATTACGAGCCAGCCTACCATGTTCATAAGGTTGTAAGAAAGTGACATTCCCATTATGGTCACCACACCAGGGTTATGATCCATTGTATAGCCAAATTATCCTTGGAACAGGAGGTCTCATCATGAGCCGGCCTGATCACTTTTGCTACATCCCAGTGAATAGCAGTGTGGTTATCTGGTTACCACGCCAGCACCTGATCTCTTCTGTAGAACAGCACTATAACTCTCCATTTATAAATTGAGGATCCTGGCTCATATGGGTTAAAAAGCAACCCTGCCGAGGCTATGGACGCCTGCTGGCAGCAAAGGCTCTGCTTATGGTATTGAAGTTATATTTTATCGTCAGTTATCATTATAATACCCTTTTCTTATTTTTTCTTTTTATCAGAGAAATTATTTCCTTAATTTTTTCCCTGTTTTGAACCTTTATGCATGAGAAATTGTTTTATGATCAATCACATCATTTTCAGCTATCATACTATTAGTAAAGCATCTTTTTGGCATATTGTTGTTCTTTTTTCTCTTTTTCATAACTTATCATCAATCCTAAGCGTCCTATCTCTTATTCATAAATATCTTTACATACTCTGCTCTCATTATAACCATAACTCTCGCTGTCCTATCATTGATAAGTGTACTCTGCTTCATTTACTGATATATTGTTCATTCTTGTGCCTTGCCGTCAACATAACCCCTCTCATACGCTTTATGGTCATGGAATTCATTTTCCAATTGGAGGGGGGGGAATGTATGCATTATGGGATTGCATGCGATATGATTACTGCACTCTGCCATAACTTGCTGATTTGACAAAATATTAATATTGCATGTATATAAAAAAATTTCTGACTGAAAGTTTTGCATGCATCTTATCTATTTCTCTTCAAAGCTAACACTATGGATTCAAGAACATTGTATGCCAAATAGTGCTTTGTTTGCAGGAAAACAACAAGTATGGGCAGAATTCTATTCATAGCATGACCACACTATTGCACTTAACAGAAGAGACTCGTGAACGTGAACAATTCTTCAGACATGATGTGCTTACCTGGATCCCACCTTTTGCATCACTTTCAGTGCCAACTATGCCTACATCAGTTTCAACAAATGCCAGTACATATATGTCATTCCACATTTTTATTTTTTGAGATAAAACTTGAGGTAAAATCGCATAATTTTCTGATTTATTACGAATTTAGGAGAATTTCATAAAAATCCATTTTGAGCATTATTTATCATCCTTCGCTCAACATCTGTACCACTTCCCATTTTTCAATGACATATCATCTTTCAGTTTGGGGGAGTGTTGCTTTCATTCATTTCTTTCTTCTAACCATGTTATTCATATTCTTTATCATCCATTGCTATTCTTATTCATTCTCAACACCTCCCTTATTCCATGTTGTTTTACGCCAAGCATAGAATTCAACAGCCGGTAGCAACCACCTCTAGTTGTTTTCTAGCATCGCATGAGGGCATGCTAATTTTTCAAAGAGGGGGAGGAATTGCTACGCATGATGGATGTTTTCTATTTTCTTTCTCATTTAAGACATACAATTTCAGTGTAGAAATTGATTTCCATAATATTTTTAAAACTATGAACTCAATTCTTGTGATCTCTAGGAAACACAGACATACTATTAAAATACACATACCTAGATAATTTCAAGATAAATTGGTTCATAAAATTTTGGAAATCATGCACTCTCACCTACAGCCATTTTGTTTATATCTCATGATCTGTGCATCAAAACAGTCTGATTTTTTGGATCATAAAGGAATTCATATATTATAAATTTACTTGCCAAATTTCAACAAAAGCTAGTTTGTAGTTTTTGAGAAAATGGTTAATGAAGTTTGCTGTTACTTATATCATATTTTGTTGCAACTTCATATATACATATAGTTGAATGTCAATGTAAAAATTGTTATGCCTTCATCAAGATTACTAAAAGTGAATATTCATTAATTAAGGAAGAATTCGATTGTTCTATCCATTTCATGAGCTGAGATGAACATATTTTTTATTGCTTGGTTAACACATGGGTTTTTGTCTTTGGGTTGCATGAGGACATGCAATATATTCAGTTTTCGTTGCATGAGGACATGCAACATATTGAGTGTGGGGGTATGTTGGGCCATTAATATGCCATTATTATTATCACTTTTGAACACTTATTCCACCCATTTCTACTATTCTTCATCATGTCATTTATTATAATTTATTATATAAATCCATTTTATGATGATTTATGCTTCTATGAATGAATATTATTTATTCTCCTTTATTTCTAATAAATTGATGATTATGCATGATTTTATCAATGATAGTTTTAATAAATCAGTTGTAACATTATTCACCATTTTTATCCTCCAAGATAATTTCCAGATTGAAGATTTGATCATTAAAAGTGCCAACTCAGAAATTCGTTGGAATAAGAAGTGACGGTTTTGTGGTTGATATTCTGAGCAAATGAAGCAGAATCTGGAAAATCTGGAACATGGGTTTTGTCTAGAACGGACCCAATTAACTTTAGTAAAAAATGGTTTGCCCAAATTCGGCTTGTATTGAGAGAAACGCAGTGTTCTTTGAGCACGATTTTCTCAGATTTGTTGTTGCGGCCGTCCTCCAAATCTCAGCTGCAAAGCCAAATTCGTCTTGCTCTTGTTGAAATCTGGATGGAAATATATCTTCTTGTTGATCAATTGGTTAGAAGCAAACCAATTTTGTAATAGAAATCATGTTGTACTTATCTTTATTGTAACTGCTCTCTGATCTCTCTTTATTTAAATCAGAACAGAGATCAGAGATGGGATGATTTGAGGATGATTTGGGGGATTCAAATGATGAAAAAATGATGGAATTGAGGATTTAGAATTAGAGATTTAGAATAAGAATTCATGATAGGATAGGAGGAAGAAAGGATTGTTTCAGGCTGTAAGTCTCAAAGCTGCTGTTGTTGTAATGATTTTACCATTTAATGATTAATGCCTGATTTGGGAGTTGTTGTTCATTCTTTTCATCTGAAGTAGCCCAGCAGCATCCGCTGGCGGCTAAGGGCCCAGACTCTGGTGGAGTACGTTGCTGCTATGTATCATATCTTTACAATTGCTGCTGTGTGATGGTTTGATTTATTTCCTATTCTTTTGAATTGCATTATTTTACAGTTTCATGTTTTTATAGTGTGTTGTTAGAATATTTTATGGAATTGTTTTATTGCACAAGTTGAGATTGAATCGCGTGGCTGTTCTTTTCCATCATAACAGAGATTATTATCCTTTTCAACTTATATTGTTATGCTGTTCATTTCAAATGTAAAGCTTCGTTGTTCATTTCAGATTGTTGGTTATTCGATTCCACTAATCAGAGTTTGCTGTTCAGATTTATTAAATATGATTCATTGTTTAATTCCTTTAATTATAAGTTTGTTGTCCATTTACTTCGTTGTTCAGTTTGGTTGATTAATTGCAAGAGTGCTTTTGAAGAGTTTTCCTAGTTTACTTTCAATAGCAGCTTTAGTTCAATTTCGATTTCCTTTTGATTGCTTTAAAGCAGGACTGTCAACTATAGAGAACATTGGTTATTGCTTCCTCGTTCCCAGATTGATTGTCTTGTTCCGGTTTGATTTCAATTGCATCAATATCCAGAGGAATGAGTTATTGCTACTGTATCCTCGATTGATGGTTGTTTGAGTGAATGATTTAGTTTAAGAACATTTCAGTTTCTTGCTATTCCATTTCTTAATTGTTGTTCCATTTCTTATCTGTCGTTCCATTTCCTGTTATTCGCATTATCTTTGCTTTGGTGTGAAGAACGATCTGAAACTGTAGTGGGCATTGGCATTTGCTGTCTAGTCCCCAGATTGATGATCTGTTCCTTGATTACTTTTGGTTACATCAGTTTCCAAAGGGATGAGTTATTGCTACTGGACCCTTGACTGATACATTGCTTATTTTTCTGAATGCATGATTTAAGTCTTAAAGTGCTTTGTTGTAATTAGATTTTATTTCCAGCTTTCATTTACTTTTGGATTTTGAGCACTATACTGCAAAACATTACTCTTGAGTAAATAGCCGCCTCAGATTGAGTACACTCTTGAAATAAAAAGTCATCCCTAGGTTGATAATTAATGTGAAGGTAATTAGGAGTTAAAAAGACACCTTTTTATCGCTCCACAATGTGCAGTTTCTTTGACCTGAGTTTTCTCTTTAAGGGATTGTTGGGGTGTATCCTAAATAGTCAGTGGCCTGGTATATTCTCTTACTTGTTTCCTTGCCTTTAACTTTGAAAACCTCTTGGATCTTGTTTCTGCCTAAGGACTGGTTGTTGTTGAAAGGTCTTTTGTAGCTTGAGGGCTGAGACCAGTCTTGTTCTTGAAACTAGACATGAATATGAATGTGTCCCAGTCTCTGCCTACCCTCTGGAGTTCATGCAGAACAATCAACTTAATCAAGCCATGGTGGAACAATGAAGTCTCACAGGCTTCTTTTCTTAATTGCAACTTGTCACACATTTTGCTTAAGCTGCGGAATAAGTAAAAAGGTAGATCAATAGATGTCTTTCCTGTGAAATGCAACAGAAGTTTAAAGTGATATGAATACACTTTGTTATATCTCCCTTCACAGGTAAGGTACTTCTGTATACACGTAAGCAAATTTGCATATGACTCGTTGACATAATTTCTAGGAACATACTTGCTTAAATATGAGTTAATGAACTCCTACTTTAGAAATTCTTTGCACGGGGACATGTCAAATTTGAAATCTTGAACCAACTTTCTTGCCCTCTTGGAATCTTCGTAACTATGGATATCATATCTGGTGAGACCTGCAATTCCAGCATACCAACCTTTGAGTTTAGTCCTGTGAAATTCAGGGCAAATTCCTTAGTAACTTGTGCATGACCTCCCTGGAGTTTCTTACAAAAATTCCAACATCCAACTTGTTTAAATGTAGGCTTAACTTCTCTATTCTTCAAGGTTATGTCTAAACCTTCAGGCTCGTTTCTCAAACATTTGCCTGATCTGTGGTCTTTCGTTTCTGCCGATCCCTCCATGAAGGTTTGAAACACTGTCGCTGCTCAAATTTTAGTCTCTGCCTTGTTTGAATGGCCGCCTCGCTTGATAACAATGTATTCAAATTGAAAACTTGCAGACTTGTTCCTCATGCAACGAATACAATCATCATTAAGACTATGAATACCAGGCCTTTCTTGGAACTTGTAATCCGTGTGTGCCAACGTACCTAGTGGTTGTAATAATGGAGATAAGCGGTTGGACATGATATGTGGAGTGCATAAAATGACAATGAATGATGCAACCATAGATTAACTTGACAGATTTGACAGTTGGGAAAGATTCGCTGCGGAATGCACGAATCTCCAATTTCGCAGTGCGATCAGTGTAAATTTTGAATTATGCGCTACGAAATCACCTAAGACGTGTTGCGCTATGAAATCACCTAAAACACATTATGCTGCGAAATCACGTAAAGGACTTTTGCGCTGCGAAATTGCTAAAAGGATTTATGCGCTGCGAAAACACTTCAAAATGGTTACATGTGCTACGAAATCACCTAGAAGGCTTTGTGGCACATAGTAATTTTTAAACCAAACTGACACATGGCTATGAGACCGGTGATGAATGAGAATGACCAGTGATGAATGAGAATGCATATTTGACTCAAGACCCCCTAAGACTCAGACTCTAAAAAACAAAATCAAACTTAGACTAGCACCGACCTTTATCATCCAACTAGTATGAGAATTTGGCATCAGAATTCTTAAGTGATAACACCGTACATACCACCCCCACCCACACCACTGCCAGTTTCACCATATTCACCCCCATCTTCGCCCATACCACCTCCGTCACCACTACAATTCAATATGGCAAGCGTGATAAAGTTTCCAATGTTCAAGAGAGTAGGGAATGAATATCCGGACCAATTTTGGTTCATGATAATGGTTGTATGGGAAGCGTAGGGAGTCACAGATGACATAATAAAGAAAGTGACATTGGTCAGTGCTCTACAGGATCATGCACTGACTTGGTACATTAAGAATTCCAATGACAATCCAAATGTGGGGATCACAAATATCCAAGCTGCGCTGAAGAAATAATTTAGCAGGCCAAAGTAAGAGACGCATCCGATCATTGGGTTCAAGGAAATTGTGATGCTTCTAGGTGAGATCCCTTGGGAGTTGGATCAGAGACTGAAGTGTACAATTCACGAAGCCAATATGACCTTGACGGATGGGCAACGCTGTGCATGGTTTGTAGCATCACTAACGCCGCATATAAGGAATGCGTTGTCACAATAGAGGCTAACTACTTAGGCTGAGGCCTTGGAGATCACAATGAGGCTGCACGAGACCCCCATACAAGATCCTAACCTGGGAGTTTAGCAGATCCACGTGCAGTTGAAAAAATTGTGCCTTGAGATGTAGAGTTTGAAACAAGATAGGATAGCTCACCCATAAGTGCGCGAGGAGGTATGGTGTGTAAAGTGTAAAGGTTAGGGACATGACAAGGACCACTGCCCAGTGTTCTCAAATTACCTTGTAGGAGGAGGACTAATGCCATTGAGACTGGAGGAACAAGTAGGACCGAGCGTGGTGCCTGCATTATGGTGCGCGATTTTTTAGATAGGAGGAAAGCATGCTACAGATAACTGCCATCTACTACAGAAGTATATGTAGAATTCACGATAATTGTTCTATAATTTCTGTAGGTTAGTAGGACATGATGAGCACACCTGTCAAAGTTATGAACTGATGATGGATCAAACTCCTACCTACAGAGTTCCAGCCGAAACATGGGCCCTCGATCAAAACACAAGGATGGTGCGCACTGGATTTCAGGGACGCGGACAAGGCCGAGGTGGAGGGGGACCAAGAAGAGGTCGTTGATAACTGATATGTTACAATTGCAGAGGGCCAGAGAATTATGCCCATGATTGTATGAATCCAACACGACCATCATGCTTGTATTATGCATTGTTTAACCATGAGATGGAGGATTGTCCTACATTGATAGTAAGGTTGTACGATAAAGGGGCACTCCAACCTCCCCCGACTTAGAACCTGCAAATGATGAGGTATAAGCCATGCAAGGAAGATCCTAATGTAAATATCGTGCTCCGGAGTGGTATTATGACTGGGGACGACAAAGGCAACTAGCCTGAAGAAAGTACCTAGGTTCGCAAGGCTCCAACGAAGGAACCAGAATTTGATTCGGAGTGCGCTAAGGAGACCTTCATGGAAGCTAAGAGGAGCTTCATGGATGCCTCCACTTCAGGAAGTAAAGATAGACTAGATCCAGAAATGGACCCATTGATGCTCACTACATTCTTAGAGACATGCATGAAGCTACTGCGTGACAGCAAGGTTGTAAAGGGGTTGCAAGAACTCATAACTAGATGCACTGGGACCATGCCAGGAGAACTGCATGTTGTATGGAAGCTTGAGAAGCACACGACATGAATAGGAAGGGAGATGAGATTTGTAGAAATTCCCACTGTAGATCAATAGATTATGTAATATACTAAAACACAATACAAGATCTACTTCTACAACACTTTGCGGAAGCTTAATCGAATTAAGTAAGATCAAGAGAAAACATATAACTGAGAATGAGAAATCAATCACACATAACATAGAAGAAATAATCCGGGGAAATCCTCCGCCTAAAACCCCAATCTCTGTATTATCATACAAGTGGAAATCTTGTTCAAGTTACAAAAAGAATCAGCTCTCAAGCTATCCTGCTCTCTCTACAATCAAAAAATACAACTCACAGACTGAATAGACGTAGTATATGTCCTCCTCAAGCCCTCCAAGCCTCCTATTTCCTTGCACAATTTTTCTTGGGGTCTAGTGAAGCCACATGTGTGAATTGACCTCATCACACTCACTAAACCTGAAGAAGTAACTATGCAATCCTCAAGGAAAGAATTCCTTCTACATGCAAGGAATATTCACAATGGAATATTCTAGCAACTGATAGCACACTGCCCCTCCATCTGATATCAACTGGGTCTTTATTTGAACCAATGTGCATGAGTTATTTATGAGAAAATCAGTTATCTGAAGTGCATTAGTTACATGCATGCAAGCATTAACTAACTGAACTTACATTAATTCAACAAACTGTTTGAATTAAAGTAACTGGACTTGACTCAGTTAACTGAGCCAACTAATTACAACTCATCCTTATCTCTTTATCTGATGGATAAATTCCTCAATTAATGGAGAAACTGTTGCATGTCCCCACATAGACTTCATGTTTTATTTTCCTTAACTAATTAACTCAAGATGAATTAATTAATTATTTTACAAACAACTGCTAAGATCAAATTCGAATTTTACTTCACTATTTTAGTTTAGGGACTGAATAAAATAGGAAGGTATCCTGAAATGCTATTTATAGAATGATATTTTTATCACTTCCATTTTTCCATCCATTGTTGCTAAGATCAACACTGGCTGAACTGCTATTTTTAGCATTTCTTGTTTCTATTTTCAACACTCCCTCTCAACAAGAAAGGGATTATCAGTAACCCCAATATTGTCTCTATGGAACTCGAACTTGCATTTTGACAATGCCTTAGTCAAAATATCTACATCTTATTCCTCGGTCGAAACATACAGCAACAACATGATCCTCTCGACCACACAGTCTTGAAGATGGTGATACCAGATATCAATGTGCTTGGACCTATCATGAAAAACTGGATTCTTAGAGAGTTTGATACAACTCTGGTTATCGTAGTAGACCACTATAGGATCCATCCTTTTACCAAACAATCCCACTAGAATCTTCCACATCCAAATGGCCTCACATGTAGCCTGACTAGCAGTCATGTATTCCACCTCTGTTGATCTAAGTGGAACTGATCTCTGTTTCCTACTGTACCAAGAAACTGCAACTGAACCAAGGTTGAAGATTCCTCTAGAAGTGATCTTCCAGTCTGATGGACTCCCTGCCCAATCCGCATCTGTGAAGCCTTGAAGCTTCACTCCCTCTGTCCATCTGTACCAGAATCTGAACTGAGATGTGCCTCTGAGGTATCTCAGCACATCCTTCGCTTCCTTCCAAAACAGCTTGGTAGGCTGATCCATAGCTTGACTCAGTTGGTTCACCACAAAGCATAAGCTGGGTCATGTGTTCACCAGATACATAAGTGAACCCACTAGCTACCGATAAACAGTAGAAGCTACTACCTCACCTGAAGTAGCATCCTCCTTCCTCTAGTTCCCAGCTAGAGGAATCTGCATGGGCTTGCACTTCTCCATGTGAAAGCGCCTGAGTATCTCATTGGCATACTTTCCTTTAGACACAAATACTTCCCTATATTTCTGCCACACCTTCATGCCTAGAAAGTAGTGCATAAGGCCCATGTCCTTCATCTCAAACTCTCTTGCAAGGTCCTCCTTGCAAGACTATATTAGCTGATCATCACCTGTCAAAATCAGATCATCGACATAAAGAACAATGATCAATGGTTTACCTTCTACCATGATATGGTAAAGGTTTGCATCTACTTCACTCTTGGTGAGGCCCAAACCGGTGAAATAACTGTTGATCCTGTTGTACCAAGCACGGGATGCTTGCTTTAGCCCATACAAAGCCCTCTTGAGTCGGCACACATGCGACTCATGATCAAAGGTCTCGAAACCCTCTGGCTGCTTAATGTACACCTCCTCCTCAATCTTCCCATCGAGGAATGTTGTCTTTACATCCATCTAGTGGATCTTCCACCCCATATAAGTTGATAGTGCCAATATCGATCTAATCGATGAGTACCTTGCTACAGGAGCAAAATTCTCATCATAGTCGATCCCCTCGTCATGTGAGAAACCCTGGGAAACAAACCTTTCTTTATGTTTCTCAACACTGCTATCAGTTGCCTGCTTTACCTTGTAAAGCCATTTGGAACTCACCACTGACTTACCCTAAGGCCTTGGGACAACATCCCACACTGTTCTGAATGATAGAGTTGTACTCCTCTACCATTGCATCAACCCAGACTGGTTGCTACACTACCTCCTCGAATGAAGAAGGTTCGATATCTACACTCTCCCCAACTAGGGCCATGTACCCAGTGTACCACTTGGGTGACCTCCTTTATCTGCGCTAAGAAGATGGTTGTCCCACATTCTCCTATGCGTTCAGAATCAACTTGTCAGCTTCCCTTGAGCGTTTCCGCCCATCTCTGGAAGTATGAGCATGAGTGGATGTCTCCACTCTCGGATCCTCTGCATGCAGCTGCTCCGCATCAATCTGAGGCTCCTCCTCCTTAGGAACTGAAAGTTCCTCATCTGCATGAAACTCGAGCTCCCTCTCAAGTGATAAGCACATGGATTTCTACTCGTTGAACTTCAGATCCCTGTGTACCACTGTCTTCTGAGTGGAAGGCAGGTACACCCGATAGTTCTGGGGTGTATCCGTGTACCCCACAAGTATTCCCAACTTAGTTGTTGGGTCTAGATTCTTCCTAGCATCTTTGGTCACATGATAGTAAATTGATGATCCAAAGATTTGGAAGTGACTTACATCAAGTCACTCCCTGGAATAGGCCTCCATAGGTGTCTTCATTCCCAGTATACGGTGTGGGCTTCTATTCTACAAGTATATTGTTGTATTGCATGCCTCAACCCACAAATGCAGTGGTAGGCTTTGGTCATGCAACATCGCTCGAGCTGCTCCCACAACCGATTTTTTCTTCCTTTCAGCCACCCCATTTTGCTGTGGGTTATGGGGTGCCATCAAATCCCATTTAATACCTTCTACAGCGCAGAAGTCTTTAAACAATTGGGAGACATACTCTCCACCATTGTCGCTATGCAAGGCTTTTATTTTCTTTCCAGATTCTTTCGCTACCAAGGCTTTAAACTCACCAAACCTCAAGAAGGTCTAATCCTTATTTTGGATAAAGTAGATCCAACATCTACGAGAGAAATCATCAATAAAAATGACATAGTACCTTTGTTTAGCGATGGAGGCTGTAGAGAATGCTCCACAAACATATGAGTGAACTCGCTCCAAGATTGCTCCAGCTCTACTGTCTCAATCCGGAAAGGAAGAATTTGGATACTTACCCAAGATACAACCTTTGCATGTAGTCTTCTACTCAAGTTTTCCCTTGGCTAATCTGGTAGAAATATGATGCATGATATTCAAGGCTCCATGGTGTAAGTGGCCCAGTCTTCTATGCCATAGCTCGCCAACATCTTGGCTCTGCACCATCTCAACTTTGGAAGTCAAAGCAGCACAGTCGTCTACCTCTAGCTTGTAGAGATTCTTGACTCAAATCCCTATTCACTTTGTCTGTCCAGTACCGATATGCCTCAAGAATACTTTTCCTTGACTAAAGACTACATCATAGCCTTTATCTTCTAGCATAGTGACAGACACAATATTCTTCTTCAGACTTGGTACATACTTTACATCAGTCAGGGTGAGGGGAGCTCCATGCTCCCTTTGAAACACAACCATATCTTCACCTGAAACATGGTACTTTCCATCATTGCCCATCTCGATCCACATTTGGATATCCTTCTCCTCCAAGATACTAAAAAGATTCTTATGACCTGACATGTGGAATGAAGCTCCACTGTCCAGGTACCATAAAAATCCCACCATGGATGAAACCATGCATGTGATAAGCAAGAAATCTAGTTCAAACTATGAGGCCAGTGCCTCACCATCTGATCCCTTCGAGGAACCCTTCTTGGATTTCTTCTGTGGACAATTTGTAGCATAATGGCCCACTTCATGACAATGAAAGCATCGCACTTTCGATTTGTTAATCTTCTTGCCACCATGGGAAGAACCAGATTTGGAATGGGGCGCCTTCCCTTTCCCTTTCTCACCTTACTCACTAAGGCTATATTTTCCTCATCACCTTGCTTCGATGAGGATCCATCTCTAGTGCTTATTCTTATTTCCTCCTGCATCAGATCCAACCAAAGTCATTCCCAATCTGGCAGTTTTTCTCTTCCATTAACCGAGTCCTGGTAGTTATCCCAACTCTTAGGAAGACCGACGAGTGCAAGACTCACCATGTCATCATTAGCGGTTGTGATCCCTACACTTCCAAGCTCATCCTTGCAGGTGGTGAGCTTGTTCAGATATTTAGAGATCGTGTCGCCCTTTTCACACTTGATCTTACGAATCTTGTCTTTCAGCGCCAGTTTCCTTTGATCACTGCTATTCTGATATAGATCTTTCAATATTTTCCACATCGAAAATGGTATCTCCTTCCCATGGAGGTTCGAGACAATGTGGTCTCGAACTCCCTCTAGGATGATTCTCCTTGTCCTAGCCACACATTTCTTCCATTCCGCCAGTTGAGTAACATCAGTCGGCTTGGGGACTTCTTGATCAATGAAGTCCTTTAGGTGATTATCCTCTAATACTGCCTCCATGCGATCCTTACAGGCTATATAATTCGAGCTGCCATCAAGGGCATACTCGAGTCTTAAACCACTAAATGCAATCGATGAAATTGAGATGTGATAAGAACTCGATTTCTATATTCAGGAACCACAAACTTTGAACTTCTCCTTCTTATATACGGTTCTTTGCCTTGATCACCTTTGACCATTCTCTATAGCCTCCACCGCTAAACAAAGGTACTATGTTATTTTTATTGATGGTTTTTCTCGTAGATGTTGGATCTACTTTATGCAAAAAAGGATCAGACCTTCTTGAGGTTTTATGAGTTTAAAGCCTTGGCAGAGAAAGAATATGGAAAGAAAATAAGAGCCTTGCAAAGCAACAATGGTGGATAGTATGTCTCCCAACAGTTTAAGGACATCTATGCTACAGAAGGAATTAAACGGGAGTTGGCGCACCCCATAACCCACAACAGAATGGGGTGGCCGAAAGGAAGAACAAATCGATTATGGGAGCAGCTCGAGCGATGTTGCATGACCAAAGCCTACCACTTCATTTGTGGGCTGAGGCATGCAATACAACAGTATACTTGCAAAACGAAAGCCCACACTGTATACTGGGGATGAAGACACCAATGGAGGTCCTTTCTGGGAAGCGACTAGAAGTGAGTCACTTCAGGATCTTTGGATCATCAGTTTATTGCCATGTGACCAAAGATGCCTGGAAGAAGCTAGATCCAACAGCTGAGTTGGGGATACTTGTGGGGTACACTGATACACCCCACAACTATCGGGTGTTTTTGCCTACCAGTCAGAGGACAGTAGTGCATAGAGATCTAAAGTTCGAAGAGCAGAAATCCATGCAAGTATCACTTGAGAGGGAGCTCAAGTTGCATGCAAAGGAGGAACTTTTGGTTCCAAAGGAGGAGGAGCCTCATACTGATGCAGAGCAACCACATGCAGAGGATCTGGGAGTAGAGACATCTACTCATGTAGAGTCTTCGAGAGACAGGTGGAAACGCTCAAGGGAAGCTGACAGATTGATGTTGGATGCAAGAGAGAATGTGGGACAGCCATCTTCTCAGCACAGACAAAGGAGGTCACCTGAGCGGTACACTGGTTACATGGCCCTAGTTGGGGAGTGTGTAGAGACCGAACCTTCTCCTTTTGAGGAAGCAGTGCAACAACCAGTCTGGGTTGATGCTATGGGTGAGGAGTACGACTCCATTGTTCGGAACTGTGTTTGGGATGTTGTCCCAAGACCGAAATACAAGTCAGTGGTGAGTTCCCAATGGCTTTATAAGGTAAAGCAAGCAGTTGATGGCAGTGTTGAGAAACATAAGGCAAGGTTGGTTGCCTGTGGTTTCTCATAGGTCGAGGGGATCGACTACAATGAGACTTTTGCTACTGTATCAAGGTACTCATCTATCAGATCGATGTTGGCACTATTAGCTCAGATGGGTTGGAAGATCCATCAAATGGATGTGAAGATTGCGTTCCTCAATGGGAAGATTGAAGAAGAGGTGTACATTGAGCAACCAGAAGGTTTTGAGACCTTCGATCATGAGTCGCATGTGTGCTGACTAAAGAGGGATTTGTATGGGCTAAAGCAAGCACCTCGTGCTTGGTACACTAGGATCGATAGCTATTTCACCGAGTTGGGCTTCACCAAAATGGTAGAAGGTAAGCCATTGATCATTGTTCTTTATGTTGATGATCTGATATTGACAGGTGATGATTAGTTGATCAAGTCTTGCAAGGAGTACCTTGCAAGAGAGTTCGAGATGAAAGACATGGGTCTTATGCACTACTTTCTAGGCAAGGAAGTGTGGCAGAAGGATGGGGAAGTGTTTGTGTCTCAAGGCAAGTATGCAAATGAGATACTCAGGTGGTTCCACATGGAGAAGTGCAAGCCCATGCAGACTCCTCTAGCCGGTAACTGGAGGAAGGAGGATGCTACTTCAGGTGAGGTAGTAGCTGCTACTGTTTATCAGCAGCTTATGGGTTCATTGATGTATCTAGTGAACACATGACCATATTTGTGCTTTGCGGTGAACCAGCTGAGTCAAGCTATGGTTCAACCTACCAAGCTGTTTTGGAAGGCAACGAAGCATGTGCTGAGATACCTCAAAGGCACATCTCAGTATGGATTGTGGTACAGGCAGACAGACGGAGTGAAGCTTCAAGGCTTCACAGATGCAGATTGGGCAGGAAGTCAATCAGACTGGAAAAGCACTTCTAGAGGAATCTTCAACCTTGGTTCAGCTGCAGTTTCTTGGTACAGCAGGAAACTGAGGTCAGTTGCACTTAGCTCAACAGAGGTTGAATACATGGCTGCCAGTCAGGCAGCATGCGAGGCCATTTGGATGCGGAAGATTCTAGTGGGATTATTTGGTCAGAGGATGGATCCAACAGGGATCTATTGCGGTAATCAGAGTTGTATCAAACTCTATGAGAATCCAATATTTCATGACAGGTCCAAGCACATTGATATCTGGTACCATCATCTTCGAGACTGTGTGGTCAAGAGGATCATGTTGTTGTTGTATGTTTTGACCGAGGACCAGGATGTAGATATTTTGACTAAGGCATTGTCAAAATGCAAGTTCGAGTTCCACAGAGACAGGATTGGGGTGACTTATAATCCATTTCTTTTTGAGAGGGGGTGTTGAAAATAGCAACAAGAAATGCTAAATATAGAAGTGCCAAAAATAGCATTGCTATAAATAGAATTTTGGGATACATTCCAATTTTAGTTAGTCCCTGAAATGAAAATTGAGAATTAAAAATCAAATTTGATCTTAGCAGTTGTTTGAAAAATAATTAATTAATTCATCTTGAGTTAATTAGTTGGAGGAAATCAAACATGAAGTCTATGTGAGGACATGCAACAGTTATCCCTTTGATTGAGGAATTTATCCCTTAGTTAAAGAGATAAGGATGAGTTGTAATTTGAGTTGTAGTTAGTTAGCTCAGTTAACTGAGTTAAGTCCAGTTAGATTAGTTCCAACAGTTTGTGGAAATGATTTCGAGTTCAATTAGTTAATGCATGCATGCATGTAACTGCTGCACTTGAGATAACTGAATACTCTCTCATAAATAACTCATGCATGTCAGTCCAGTAAGAGACCTAGTTGAGATTATATGATGGGATGGTGTACTATCAGTTGTAGGAATATTCCATTGAGGATATCTCTTGCATGCAGAAGGAATTCATTCCTTGAGGATTGTGTAGTTACTTCTGAGTTTGATGAGTGTGTGATGAGGCTAATTCACACAAGTGGCAGCATTGGACCCCAGGAGAAACTGCGCAAGGAAATAGGAGGCTTGGAGGGCTGAGGGAAGGCATATGTTGTGTCTATTAAGTCTGTGAGCTGTGTTGAGGGATTGTACTGAGAGCTGGATAGCTTGTGAGCTAAAGATTTGTGTAATCTAGATATATTTCCACTTGTATGATAATACAGATAGTGGGATTTTTAGCTGATGCTTTCCCCAGAGTATTCTTCTGTGTTTCATGTGTATGATTTCTTCTTCTCTGTTATATGTGTTTCGATTGATCTTGCTAAAATTGATTAAGCTTCTACAAAGTTTGATTGTAGAATTAGATCTAGTATTTTGCTTTAGTCTATTGCATTATCATGTGATCTACAGGTGGAATTTCTACAAGGAACTCTAATGCAAATTTTGAAATGATCAACCAAGAGATAAGAAGTCAACCCCATCAACAACCAAGGAAAGAAAGTATTCAAATAAAATCATTTACTCCTAACTATGGAAGTGTTAATCAAATGAATAATGTTGAATGTTTTAGATGTCATAATTTTGGACATATTGTAGCCAGATGTAGAAGTAGAATGTTTCAAGCTAATAATCGTCTCACAGAAAGATCATCAACTTCCAGGTACTTTAAGGGATATTGTTTTTCTTGCAATATGTTTGGTCACAAAGCCATTGATTGCTATAGAAGGAATATGAAACATATAAGATGTTATGCTTGTAACAAGTTTGGGCATATATCAAAAGAATGCAAGAGAAAATTTTGGCCAACATACCAAAAGGAGAAAACATCATCACACTCTAAGGTATGGAAGAAGAAGGAATTACAGGCAAAAAGATGTGGCATAGTTCAGTATACAGACATAAAAGACTTGGGGGGAGCTAAAGTGTGGAACTTCAGTATTCCAATTCTCATACGCAGTTATTATGAAGACAAATCACATATATACACGAGTTAGAAGTTGCACAGTCGCATATATGTTGCTTTGATGAAGAAGTAGTGGGTCAGACTCGAGAAATGGGGTCTGGTATGGTTCAGTCAATTATCAATTACCTTTCTGTTCTGATTGATGATGATTACAGTACGTTGATGATATGTAGAAGTGCTTTTTTCCCTCATAAGTTGTTGATGACTTGATGAATAACTGGTTGATGATGATGCCTTGATGATTCTTACTGACAAATGAAATGATCAGATCTGATAGTTTATAGTTGACACAGGGTCAAGGGGAGCATATGCTTCTAATAATGCATTGTTGGAATTATATTAGAAGATCTTGGTACATGATTATATTTCTTGATCCACATAGTTGTTTTAATTCATATGACTCTTTTGATGATGGACATATACAGGTTGTTTATCTTGATGCTACTGACAGATTCTTATAGTGTAGATCATATATGGTGTACCATTGGTCCTTGTTATAAATGTCATGTATATCATTTGATGAAAAGGTTATGTAAAGACCTATGATGTAATTTGTAACCTCACTATGCATGGGAAGGATGATGTAATAATTACAAATTTTCAATCATGTATGAACATTTGGTATATTCCCACTTGGTTGGGTGATTGATGTATGTATGAGTCATTGGTGATAGGAAGGTCATACTCACATAGTTGAGTTATAGAGTCATGTTATTCTATTAAAAAATATCTTTGTAGACTCTACATGTGCTCAGGGGGAGCATGGACAACATAGTGCATCTCTAAGGGGGAGAACATCTTGGGCCACCCATTTCCCTTGATGTCAGAGGGGGAGAGTATCTTGGTGCTGTTTGATAGATCTAACAGGTTTTACAACTTGATGTAATAAACACCAATATAGTTGCCATCAAGTCCAAAGGGGGAAATTGTTGGCATTATGATACAGGGGTTGTCCTTGATGGAAACTCACATATATGATGAATGATGGCAGCTCACAATGAAACATGCTACACATATTTTGAATGATGGCATTTCACATTGCAACAGGTTAACAACAAAGGATTATAGATCAGACTCCAAAGATTGAATAAAGAGAATGTTTTAAGAAGTATACGTTAGTTCACCTAGTCGAAGTAGTGTATACACGTGGGTACACAGAACAAAAAGGGCATATACGTATGCACACACTTTCACAGAAGGAAAAGAATGTATGGGATGGAAAACTAAGATTAAAGAATACCAGGGGTTCCTACCATGGTATTGACCCATGGTAATGAGTGCGGCAAAGAATATTGATACCATCAAAGAATACCAACAACGTAAATATGGTTTTGGTCTGAGGTATTGAAAAATGATTTAAATATATAAGAAGGAGAAGATCAAAAGGCTAAGTGTGCAAGAAATGAATATCTTATGAAGAGTTAGATCAAAAGAAAATATGCATGTTATGGGTTTCTGGTGCTTTTCTTGATCTGAACTAAGTATGCACCTAAGTGTTTGATGATGGATGAGATCTAATGATGGATTAAGATCATAAGACCTGAAATGAATTATCATTATGTGGTCTAATAATGGATAGTCTAGATCTTATTTCTAACACATGTTTTATCCTTTATATGCTATGATCTGAGTATATGTGAAGTCTGGAATAGCTGCGAAGTTATAAGTATTTATTTGTAGATCTATACGTTGGTTCGCCTTGGTGAAGGTGTGTATACACGCTGGTTCGACACTTCTAAGTAGCGTATACATTCTGAAATATGATGTTTGAAGTTGCAATTGGTTCTAGTTGTTGATGCAGAGTTTTGGGTTCAACCCTGTGTTCTGATGATAGTGATCTGATTGTTCAGATTGATTGATTTTGATTTGCTTCGGAGTTGATGGGTTTCAGTGATTGGTTGTATTGTAGTGGTGATTGATTTTGAGCTTCAATGTTACTAATAGGTCCAGTATGAAAATTGGATGAAATGTGGCCTTCATATTGAGTTGTTGTGTACCAAGAGTATCCAATCTATGAAACGTGGTCCCTGGAGGAAGAAAGAAGGTCCTAAACTTCTATCGGTCGACACCTATGTACTAGAAAACATATCGACCAGTACAAGAGCCATGGGGTTGGAGCTCCATTCTAGTAGCAGCGGGAGAACGAGTGAAGGTTGGAGCTCCATTCTAGTAGCAGCGGGAGAACGAGTGAAGGTTGGAGCCTTTTGTAGGCTGACGCTTACATACTGGTAAACATATCTGCTAGTACAAGAGCTAGGGGGTTGTAGCTTCCTTCTAGTAGAAGCTGGAGAATGAGAGAAGGTTGTAGCCTTCTGCAGGTGGGTGCCTGCATACTGGTATGAGTCTGCACTAGTACAAGATTGTAAGCAGGTTTTTATTATATTAAAAGAAGATAGATATGACAACAGTAGGTAGTTTTTCTCTCGCATTAGGTTTCCACCTTAAATCTTGGTGTTCATGTGTGTTGCTAATGTGTGATGGTTTATTATGTTATTACTGCACATGGTTACTGTTTAATGGTTAATAAAGTATTGATGCATTGATTAAAGATCAACATATAATGAATTAACTGAATCATAAGTTCACTGGATATACATTGGTTTCCTTAAGAACCGTTGTGAGCACACGTGAATTCCCTTCACTGAATTAGCGTATACAAATCTGATGATGAAATGAAAAATTTATTGATTTGTAAATACTGATTCACCCACCCCCCCACCCTCTCTCTCAATATCATTCCCAACAGTTAGAGGGAGAGTCAATTTTGAAGCATTTTGAAGGCATATTTGTGCATGAAGAGAGCCTAGTTAGAGTTTTCTAGCCTTTTAGTTTTATATGTAGCAGTTGTTACTTCAAAAAAGAAACTATTTTCATTCTTTTCTCAATATGCTCATGAGAGAAAATCTTTTCAACACCTCATTGTGGAGATGTTGTATGTTTCTGTGCTTGGATTTTAGGTGGAGTACAAGGACCTACAGTGTGAGAGTCCTTTTTATGTTGACATTTTCATGACTTGCTGGAGGGAGCTATTTTTCTGAGTGAGAATTCTTTATAGGAGAATGTTTCTTTGTAGGAGAAACAAACCATTTTACTGTCAACAATTTGTGATGTACTAGTTTGTTGTTGAAATCAATATAGTGGTCTAGCTATCAGAGTAGGCCCGAAGACATAGCCCAAGAGGGGTGAACTCCGTTATCAAATGTTGGTTTCTTCTCTTCATGTTTATCATATTGAGTTACATGTGAATTTGTTTCTCTTTTAAGTTCATGTGAAAACTTAACTCACCACCTTGAAGAGGTTGTGAAACTTATTTTACCTTTAAAGACCCATTTTGTTAACTTGCAAAGTGTCAGAGGACAATGGATTTTTGATAGGAGTGTTCCTTCCATTTTCAGATCAATTGTTAAGGGCCAAGACCAAACTTGTATCAGGCCTGTATTATGGCTTATTGAGCAACTATTAAGAGCTTCTCCAAGTGTAGATATCTTGACAAAATATGAAGCAATCAGTGGAAGATAGTAGACTTAATTTGAGGTATGTAAATTGTTCAATTTGTATTTAAAATACTTAAGTTGATTGTTGAGGCAATATTTCGGATACAATACCTATAGGAGTATACAAGAAGCAATTGTAAAGTTTAATCTCTTAAGTGATAGTACAATGACAACTTGATAGGTTGACAAATGTTGTTGACTGGAACACCCATTGCATATATTTATTGACATAAGCAGTGAAACATTGACCACTGGGTATATCTACCAGCAGAGGCAACAATAAAGATCCTACTTGTATATCATCGTAAGTGGGTCATTGTCCTTGGTACGAGAACCCACATCAATTTTTTTATATTTCAATTTTAGGGTAGTAGGGTGGTGCAAAGTGGAGAGTAAAGTCTCCCTTAGGTTTGATCCTGAAAATGCTCCAAGGTGGAAAAGTGGTGCTAGGGCAGCATATTGATGCTAGTAGGGTGTTAGACCATCCTTCTAGTTGGAGCTGGTAAAATCAAGGTGCTAGGGCATCCTTTCAGGGAGTTGGGGCTTCCTGATAAATTGAATGTATTTCTAATTGAGTACTAGGGAGTTGGAGCTTCCCTTAAATTGGAGCTGATAAATTATTATACTCATCATTTATATTAAAAAGTGTTTGGTGGTTTTTCTCCCAAAAGGGTTTTGACCTAAAGTTTTCTTATGTATTGTTCATGTGATGTTATGCTCATTTATGATTTGATCTAACTCCAATGATATTTAATGCTATGTAATTTCAAAATTAACTAATTGATGTGAAATATTCATTCACCCCCGTCTCAGTATTTCCAATCGATCTATACTAGTTCTTAATAATACTATTTATTTATGTGATAATAGGTTCATAAGTTAACAATTTATTTAATTAGATTGTTTTAAAATGCAATTAAATTAATATTTTAATATTTAACTATAAGAATGAGGGTTTTTAATTACATTACATTATATTTATTATATATAAGTAATATATATATATATATATATAGAAAATTTTATGGTTAAATATGCATAGTTAAATTTGTTATAAAACACACACACACACATATATAACTTTAAATCTATTAAGCATTTAAAGGGATCCAATTTCTCAAAAAGATTGTTTTTAGTGTAAAACATGGAAACCATGTATAAGAGATTTAATGTCTCTCAAAAGCTTAATAAATTTGAAGTTAAGGTAGATCTATGCTAGTTCTTAATAATACAATTTATATTATCTATAAATTTCACATCTATATATATAAAAGTAAAAAAAATTGTCAATTGGGGTTATCATGGGTGGTTGTTATCTCCCGCAGACATATTCAATTCCCTACTAATCAAATGATGATAATAAATATTGTTGTAATGGCTTTGTGCCTAAAAATATTATTGTATTGACCTTCACTCTAACTTATATGATACACATATATATATATATATATATATATATATTATATTTATTAATAAATTTAAATATAAATTTTTTATTTGATTTTAATTTGATAATAATAAAAGTGTTAAACCATGAATAATTAGAAATAAAATATGACCATTCGGATAAGATATAACCAATAAAGATAGTAAGAAGAATTTGAAAGTAAAGTATTATAATTACTATTAAATAACTATATTATGAAATTTCATTTAAAATTTGTTATAACAAATTAAATATTATTATTTTGTTATTAGTTTATAAATTAATGAATATTATATTTTATTTTATTTTATTGTTATTTTTTAATTTACCATTTCATTATAACATATGGTTCCTAATAAAGAATAATTAAAATATATAATAAGTATTTTATAGGTATGATTGAGTATAGTTTGAATATGGATTCGAACTTGGAATTTGACAAACATGAAATTTAATAAAAATTGGATATTAAAAAAACTGTGATAAATTGAATAAAATTCGAAAATTCAAAAATATGTAATAAATAAAAATAAAAAACAGGCGTCGGTGCACAGTACTGACTCACATCGCTGTCGGGCATGCATCCTTAGTCAGCTAGCGGAGCGGAGAAGGGCCGTATGCTGCGGGTGCACAGTCAAATTTCAACTCTCGGAGTCAGCAAAGTCAAATTTTAGGCCGAATACGTTGATGCACTATTACAGACGTAAAGTTACAGCTACATGGACGGTGGAGGCAGAAAATTGGAAAAAGGGTCGAGATTCTCGTGGCGCAATGTCAGGAGTGATGAAAACCATGGAGCCAAAAACCACAGGGGAGAGGTTAGGGTGTTTCTTCTTTTTAAATAATTAAATCACAGCCGAATTTTGATAACCAAATCTGAAAAATCCGCCAAATTTATTTGATTAAAATTCGTTGTTAGCTCAAATTCGAATCAGAAATCAAATTTAGGTTCGAAGTTTTTCAAATTTCAAGGTTGAAATGAACTGAATGTGGTTACACTGATTTGAATGTAAGCCATTAGATTTAAAATTAGGTGAGATCTAATATTATATATGGATGGGATTATAGTAAATTTAGGAGTTAGTGATGGACTTGCTTTCATATTATTTGTATTTTTTTATATTAAAAATTTATGAATGACACTTATAGAAATTTAAAAACCATTTAAAATTACAGAAGCCAAAATTGATAATACTAAACATAAAAAAACATATAAAATTTCAAACCAAATTATCAGAAGAAATTTCGGCGTAAATCACATTCAGAAAATCATTGTCGACGCGTTTCGAACCAACCAGTGTGGTTCATCGTCAGGACGAGTTGAAGAAAACAGATCTAGCCTTGCATGTTAAATAGTTTGTGCAGAGCCTCCAACAACTAACTTGACCAACTGCTAATTTTGACCTAGGGATCAAAGTCAAAACACCATTTTTAATAATTTAAAGGAAGTTAAGTTAATTCGGTGACCATACCTTTAAGATATACCAAAAATATATATAAAAATAATTTGATCGGTGTTTAAGTTAGTTAAAAGGTAACATTAAAAATTAAAAATTATAAGTTAATGGGATTTAGTTAAACGGAAGAAATAGTTAATTAGAGTAGATAAATAGTGGAACACAAATAATAGAGAATAAATTAAATAAATAAAATGCACGTAAATAAAAACAATACATAAATAGAAAAATAAATTAATAAAATAATAAGAATAATAAAAATAAATAAATAAATAAATAATAATAATAATAAATAAATAAATTTAATTTAATTTAAAAAATTAGATAATAATAATAATAATAAATAATTAAATAAATAAATAAGGATTAAATACATAATAATAATAATAATAATAAGAATAAACCCAATAAAAATAATATAAAATAAAATGAATATATAAAATAAAATGAATAAATAAAAATAAATAAAATAAAAATAAATAAATAAATAAATAAAAATAAAATAAAGATGAAAAATAATAATAATAATAATAATAATAATAATAAACCACACAAATTGAAAAGACGGAGAAGGATAGGTAAAAGACCATAAGAGACCAAAGAGCAAAAAATAATGAGAGGTCGAAAGGAATAAAGGGGGGGGGGAGGGGGAAAAAGGAAAATAAAGACTAGGAAGAAAGGGCAGGGATCCAACAACTACTGATCTTCCAGCCATCATCTCTATTGAGATTGTTAGGCCTTCTTTCAATCTCAATAGCTTCCCTAAATTTACGATGATGAAAATGAGCAACTTTGGCAATAACCTTGGCCTTCTCTATACACACATGATGCTTGGTCTTTTCCGCATGCTTTGCTAACGCGGAAGACTTGGTTCTCCCATGTCTTAGGTCCGCTGCATGTTCGCTGATCCTCTGATGGATGGAGCGCCCTGTTTCCTCGATATAGGGGGTCCCGCACGAACAAGGGATCAAGTAGACACCCTTCATGTCCTTAGGGTCAACGGGATCTTTCACCGATCGGAGGGATTTACGAATGGTGTTGAGGGGCCTAAAGGTTGAAGGAATATCATACCTCCTAAGGATCCGAGCAATCTTGTCCGTGGTTCCCTGGACATAGGGAAGATTGACCCCTAGACGTCGCTCCTTCAGATCTTTTTTAATAGACACATTTTTAGAGGCTTTAAGGAAAGCCTTATGACCAAGGCACCTACTATAGCCATTCTCAACAAAGACATTAAGGAGATGGGATTTTTCCTTATCAAAGCTCTCATGATCAGAAATCCTAAGGGCCCGAGTAGCGAGGGTGTTAAGAACACCCAACTTTTGAGCAGGGAAATGATGGGAATCGGTATGAAGATACTGCTCAGTATGGGTTTTCTTCCGGAACACCGAGTGGGAGAGAGAGCCAGACCCCCTATATCGGGGAAACAGGGCGCTCTATCCATCAGAGGATCAGCGAACATGCAGCAGACCTAAGACATGGGAGAACCAAGTCTTCCGCGTTAGCAGAGCATGCGGAAAAGACCAAGCATCAGGTGTGTATAGAGGAGGCCAAGGTTATTGCCAAAGTTGCTCATTTTCATCATCGTAAATTCAGGGAAGCTATTGAGATTGAAAGAAGGCCTAACAATCTCAATAGAGATGATGGCTGGAAGATCAGTAGCTGTTGGATCCCTGCCCTTTCTTCCTAGTCTTTATTTTCCTTTTTCCCTCTCCCCCCCCTTTATTCCTTTCGACCTCTCATTATTTTTTGCTCTCTAGTCTCTTATGGTCTTTTACCTATCCTTCTCTGTCTTTTCAATTTGTGTGGTTTTTTTATTATTATTATTATTATTATTATTATTTTTATCTTTTATTTTTCATCTTTATTTTATTTTTATTTATTTATTTTTTATTTTTATTTTATTTATTTTTATTTATTTATTTATTCATTTTATTTTATATATTCATTTTATTTTATTTTATATTATTTTTATTTGTTTATTCTTATTATTATTATTATGTATTTAATCCTTATTTATTTATTTATTATTATTATTATCTAATTTTTTAAATTAAATTAAATTTATTTATTATTATTATTATTATTTATTTATTTATTTATTTTTATTATTCTTATTATTATTATTAGTTTATTAATTTATTTTTCTATTTATGTATTGTTTTTATTTAAGTGCATTTTATTTATTTAATTTATTCTCTATTATTTGTGTTCCGCTATTTATCTAGTCTAACTAACTATTTCTTCCGTTTAACTAAATCTCATTAACTTATAATTTTTAATTTTTAATGTTACCTTTTAACTAACTTAAACACCGATCAAATTATTTTTATATATATTTTTGGTATATCTTAAAGGTATGGTCACTGAATTAACTAACTTCCTTTAAATTATTAAAAATGGTGTTTTGACTTTGATCCCTAGGTCAAAATTAGCCGTTGGTCAAGTTAACCGATGGAGGCTCTGCACAGACGATTTAACATGCAAAGCTAGATCTGTTTTCTTCAACTCGTCCTGACGATGAACCACACTGGTTGGTTCGAAACGCGTTGACAATAATTTTCTGAATGTGATTTACGCCGAAATTTCTTCTGATAATTTGTTATGGATCACAGAAACCTCAATTCAACCATTAATTTCAAACCAATGGAATGTTTTCTATTGGAGATTTTTGTGAATCATTACATTGAATCACATATTGTCTATAAGATTGTTGGGATCGATCATGTTGGCAGCTACTTCTTACCCAGACAAAGCTTCCGCTTGTGTGTTGCATAACTACGATGTACAACGTGCATTAAATTGTCTCACCATGTTCGTATCTGGCATTCTACAGGGAAACTGCATGGTCTGCACTGCACACCACTGCCTAGAGGAGGGAGGTGGGTACATCATACATGCATGGATGTCTAGATATTTTTGTGAAGGGCATACGTTCGGTACAATGCATTCCTAGATCTAACCAGCAAAGTCCAAACTATGGTGAGAGGCATATTTTATTAGGATCAATAACGTTATTAAAGCGGCGAAAGGGTACGGGAGATTTTATAATATTGAAAAATAAAAATTAATAGAAGAAAAGTTTAGATTGATTTATAGCTGAAATTTTTTTTTTCCTTAACGGGAATTCATTAAAATTTAGGAGTAGAATTTCAAGAATTTTTATTATTTAGAATACAATTTTGAATATATAAATATATTCAATACCTTAAAAAACCTTAAAATTTTTCGATTAAAAAATTTAAACTTAAATTTTAAAAAATTAAAATTAAACAAAAAATAATAGTGAAAAAAAGTCATTTTTTCTATAAATTAAATTACGCTTTCAAAAAATAACTCCTATCCTCCATTGAATTGGACTGCAGTACTGTAAAAACCAAACCTCCACACTCCGTTGGACCTCAACCTCAACACTCACGAGATTTTATACTTATAAAAATTATTATATTATTGTAATATGAAACTTAATTTTTTTACGTACATGCTTCTTATAAAAATTACTGTAATATGCATCTTAATTTTATACGTACCGGTACATGCTTCTCTTACATGCAAAAAAGCATCATAAATACAGACAGAAACTGTAGCTGGTGCTGTAAAGATTCCATTCTACTACCACTGACTCATGCAAAATCTTGAAGCGGATCTTATCTGAGCACATTCACAGGCGGTTTTTGTGTATGGATTCGTGATCACGAGACAGAGTGCCAATCTGATTTTATATGTGAAGGAGACTGTAGATGCCTTGTATACTGCCACTAAGCACTACCAGTACAACTAAATACAATATTTTCCCTGAGTTTACTGCACGGGACAGAGAGTGGCTGTTCTGGCCTTTTTTTAAAGCAGTTTTCAAGTTTGGTGAGGATTTTGTTGCGTTGAAAAAGCGAAGGAATCTATCGATAAAGGCGTTCTTTTATGTCTGGTTTCCCTCAATGTACGGATGCCGGGGCCACACTCCTTTGATTCGGGCATCACTTGCTCTTCGTTTGACCGTTTAAAACAACTGACAGCATTGTATATAAATTTTTTGAATGTAGTGTTTATACAGTTTTTTAGGTTGTATTTAGGTTGGGTTACTTGAAATGCTACATGGAAAAATTATTTTTATAAAATAAAAATTAAGGATGGTGAAAGTTTATAATGGATTTTAATTTTCAAATTTTTCATTTAAAATTCGAAGCATAGAACTAAATTCTACATAAATAAAAATGATTTGCACTCAGTGAGTAGTCATTAAATATAATAAAACTAGTTATAAATATCAATTTTTTTGTGTTTTAAAAATTAAATTTTTATTGTACTTCATGGTATCATGGAGGAGGTGACTACTTTTAGAATTTTGGTGTATGCTCAAAAACTTTGGGGGAATTTTTTTTTCTCAAAAATTTGTGAAGAAATTAGTTAAGATTTTTGTTGTGGATCTCTCTCCCTCATATTTATTCAAGAGAACTTTAGTTCCCAAAAAAATTGTTGGTTGGCAAGTTTATGGGCTTATCACCAAACCCAAAAGCTATTGAATTCTGGATTGCAAAACAATGGGCCCCCAAGCTGCAACGGCATGTAACTTTCTTTATTGTTGGAAGTGGTTTCTATGTCTTTTTGTTTCTCAATAAAGTGGAAAGCGATCTGATTTTCAGATCAGGTATATATTTAATGGGGTCCAAAGGCTTTTTCATCACCATGGACTCTTGATTTCAATCCAAATTCTAAGATCACTTCCCTGTCGATGTGGGATTGACTACCACACCTCCTTCTTCATCTTTGGGGACTTGATGAACTAAAACACATTGATAACAAGCTAGGTTGCTATGTGGATAAAGCAAAACCAAAAGGAAGTCAATTTTCATGTGTCCATATCTGTGTTGAGATAAACCTCAACAAGGATTTATCGGAGGCCTTAAAGATAAACCTTGGAGAATGGAACCATATCCAAGAATTGGACTATGAGAAGATTCCTTTTAAATGCATTGTGTGTCATTCTCACAAGAAATTTACAAAAAAATGCCTCCAACTAAGAAAAGATGAGCAAGCCCAAGCCCCTCTTTCTAAAGAGACGAGTTTCCAATCAACACAAAGGTGAAGAAGGAATCAACAAAACAAGGTTGTAGACCTAAAGAAATCTGTTGTAGTGGACACAACCCGAACCTTACTTCAGCAAAAACTCTTTTGAGGCTCTTCAAGATCCTAAACAAGAGGAAGATTCCCTTATGGAGGAATACCAAAATGAGGATCAAAGAAATACATAAGTGCCAGTGGAAAATGAAGAGAAAGCCCCTTCAGAGGATGACCCAACCAATCCAAACCCAATTTTTGAGAAAAAGGCATTGGATTTGACACCCTTTTCTCTTGCGGAGATGAAGCAATATACCCCAATGTTCTATTAGAGCAACTCATGTAAAACCATGCACGGGAGATAGTGTTAATTTTTTTTTCTCCCCAATAGCAATGGAACCCCCTCCCATAAGAGTAAAGAAATCCAATAAAAAAACAAGAATGCCAAACAAATCCTAACTTGGCTTCATGTTCTCAACTAACTCCGCCTCTATTCTCTATTTCATAAGAGGAAAGAAATCCAATAAAAAAAATTGAGAATGCCAAACAAATCCTAACTTGGCTTCATGTTCTCAACTCAACTCCGCCTCTATTCTCTATTCCAAAAGCCCCACAAATAGCTCAATGTACTATTTTTGCATTTTCTTATGCTCGCAATATGTGAGAATCTACTCTTGTAAACATGTAGAAAGCCTCAAGTTGTAGTACTTGCTAACTCCCATAAATTTGGTCATTATCTTAATAGAAAATCCCATAGAACAAAGATAATGTATTGAATTTCCCAATCATTTACTATGACCTAGCAGAGATTTAATAAAACTATTTCTCATTAAAAAAAACCAAACAACATTATTTTTTATTATAAACCAACATAGATCACATTATTTTTTATTATAAACCAGCATAGATCCATCTTAAGTATGACTCTAACATGAGTTGAGAGGGATCGAATTTCTTCATGTGTAAACTTTTTTAGAGTGTAAAATACAATGTATTATTTTTTATTGTTTAAATTGTGTTTTTGAATGCTAAATAGAGTATATATATGATCAAATAAAAATTTTAACCTTAAAACCCCTAATTGTTTTTCTATATATAGATATATATGAAGTTGATATCGACATAAATTAATTAACATAAATCGATTTAAATCTTTCTAGTTTAGAACATAATTTTTAATTTTATTCTAAAGGGGCGCGGACAAAAAGACAAACTTACACACCTCTTACATCAAATTTGATTATAATACTTGAAAATTAAAATATTAATTGCACAAAAAAATTCATTCTATAATCTAGTATATAAAAGATGTATAAATTTATACGTCAGTTTATACTTCTTTAAAATAAAATTAAAAATTATATTTTAAATAGAAAAATAATATGAATTATAATTAAAAAAACTCTAATTATAAGCAAAATAATCAAATTTGAATTTCGCTGACACAGGAAATATTGATTTGAAAAGTATATGATGAATATTATTACCTTAATTTTACGCTGCTTCTATTGTTTTTTATTAACAAGCTTAGATCAAGATCGACATGTTGACGTTTGAATTAATTTTAAATACCAAAGTCTTTGATGTATTTAATATTTTTCGGTCCGTTGTATTGTTAATGCGTTCACCTTAATCAACAAATCGATTAAACCTTTTTTTCCCTAGAAACGAAGAATTTGTAATTTGAATACATTTAGAATTTGTAATTTGAATACATTTTTTTTTATTATTATGTTGATATTATATTATAAACAGTGTAGATTTATTTTAATTATGATTTAATATGAATTTGTCTCCATCAAATTTCTTGAGATGCAAATTTATTTAGAGTGTAAAAAATAATGTGTAATTTTTATTGTTTAAATTATATTTTTGAATGTTATAAAGATTAAATTGGGTTTTTTGTTATTAATATATTTTTAAATATACTTAAATATTAATTCATATTAAAATATTGTATCCATAACTCATATTGGATATTCTATTTTATACAACATTAAAAAGTTTTTTTTTAATATTTTTTTTATAAACAAATATATATGAAATTGATATCACATGTTAAATTATTTTTGAAAAGTATAAGGTTTAAACATCTTACTCACATATATTTTTTTGCTTCTAATTCTTTTATATGAAATTATATTTGGTCATATAGATAACTAGTTAACTACGAATAGCATAATTTTTTTCTTTTTTATTATTGTCCACATTGTTTTTATATTAAAGAATATTTTATTTATTTTAAAAGATACGGACATACTTAAACATAATTTAATAATTTATTTCTTGTTTGATTTATTGTTAACCTGATGCCAAATGATTCTTGCCATTATTATATTGACATGGTGTTGCAAATCAAATTATTCTTGCAATGATTTATTTACTATTTTTATTATTCCTACCTTAATGGCCATATTATTCCTACCCTAATGGCCATATGGTTGTGGTAACGACTTGTTTCTAGTTTCCTTTTTTATAATATGATGGCCATCATTGATCTCTCAATCTCTCGAAATGCACATAGGGCTAGTTGCCCCGAGAGGCGCTCTACAACCCAGTATGGGGTAGAGCTCACGTAAAAACGTAAAGGCCCTCTACAACCCAGTATGGGGTAAAGCTCATGTAAAAACGTAAACATGTAAACTTAATGTTTAACATTTAACATTTTTAATCTAATGTGGGCCCTATTTAAAAATCAATCTAATTATTATTATGTATAAACACAATATAAATTTAAAATATAAAAATATTTATGAACTCTAAAAAAAGAGGTATAGTAAATAAATAAAAATATAAATAAACCAGAGGTATGATAAATAAATAAAACTTTTTTTATATTTACTTGTTAATAAATAAAAATATAAATAAACTAGAGGTATGGTAAATAAATAAAACCTCTTTTTATATTTACTCCATAAACTTCTCAAAAAAGAGATTTTATTTAGGTGAAGCCTATGAGCCAAATACCATAGAACAAATAATTATTAATACCATGAGTCAAACACCATATTTACAAAAGAGGTATGGTGAATAAATAAATATAAAAGAGATATAAAGAGATATGGTAAATAAATAAAAATATATCAAATAGGATTAGAAATCAACATCTAATTATATACCAAATCTATAAGCCAAATACCATCGACCAAATTAATATTAATATCATGCAAAAAATTATTATTAACCTTATTTTTAATATTAAATTATTATTATTATTATTATTATTATTAAATCTAATATTCATATTAATATATCATAATATTAATATTACTATATTTAATAACTTTGGATTAATGCAATATTAATTTTTTTATATTATAGTATATATTAATACATCATGATATATATTAACGCTAAATATATATGGGAGGGAAGAACAAAGACATAGAGTGATAGAGGTAGAGAGATAGGGGGAGTGACAAGGGAGAGATGGAGATAAAAAAGGTGAGGAGAGAGAAGGAATGAAGAGAGAGAGAGGGAGAGGAGTGAGAGAGGTAGAGAAGTATGAGAGAGGGAGAGGGAGACACAAAGATGGAGGGGGGAGAGAGAGAAGGAGAGAGGGAGGGAGATAATATGAGGATTGGAGGGGGGGGAGAAAGAGAGAGAGATGGGGAAAAAAGAGGAATGTAGGAGAGGAAGGATGAGAGAGAGGACTTGCGAGAGAGTAGGAGAGAGGGAGGGAAGATGAAAGACATAGAGAGAGAAGTGGAGAGAGAGAGGGCGTGACAAGGGAGAGATGGAGAGAGACAGTGTATGTTTAGGGGTGAGATAAAGAGACAAATAAGGAGAGATAGAGAGAAGGGGGGAGAGAAGGAGAGAGAGGGAGAGAGGGAAGGATATAGCAACATAGTTGGAGAGAGAGAGAGAGAGAGAGGATTGGAGGGAAAAGAGAGAGAGAAAGAGAGAGATGGGGAAAGAGAGAGGGAGGTAGGAGAGAAAGGGAGAGAGAGGACGAACGAAAGATGGGACTTGAGAGAGAGGAGGAGAGTGACGGGGCAAGAGAGATGATTCAAGGGAAAAGAGAGAGAGAGAGGGGGGGGGGGAAGAGAGAGGGAGGTAGGAGAGAAAGGGAGAGAGAGGACTAGAGAGAGAGAGGAGGGGAGAGGGATGGAGAGAGGGGGAGAGAGGAAGGGATAGGGAGATGGAGTTGGAGAGGGAGAGAGGGAGGGAATAAGAAATACATAGAGAGTGAGAAGTGGAGAGAGAGAAGGAGTGACAAGGGAGATATGGAGAGAGAGTGTGTATGTTTGGGGTGAGATAAAGAGACAAAGAATGAGAGATGGAGAGAATGGGGGAGAGAAGGAGAGAGGAGAGAGGAGAGAGGGAGGGATATAGTAACAGAATTGGAGGGAGAGGAGAGAGAGAGAGAGAGAGAGAGAGAGAGAGAGAGAGGTGGGATATAAAGGGAGAGTGAGGAAGGAAAAGAGAGAGGATGTGAGAGAGTGGAGAGAGGAAGGGAAAGAGAGATGTAGTTGGAGGGGGAGAGAGAGGGAGGTAAGAAGAAAGAAATAGAGAGAGAAAGGTGGAGAGAGAGAGAGAGGGAGTGATATAGCAGATGGAGAGAGTAGGAGAGAGGACAACATGATCAGGGAAGAGAGATGTAAGTGGGGGAGAGGGACAGAAAGGGAAGAGAGAGAGAGAGGGAGAGGAGGGAGGGATAGCTAGATAGATTGGAGAAAGAGAGTGTATGTTTTGGGGGTTATATAGAGAGACAAAGGAATATAGAGATATAGACGAATAGCGAAGAGAGGGAAGAAGAGAGATATGTAGAGAGGGAGGGAGGGATAAAGAGATTGATATATATAGAGTGAGAGAGTGTGTGTGTTTGGGGGGTTGAGATATAGAGGCAAAGAAGGAGATATGGAGGGAAATATAGATATAGATGGAGGGGAATTAGATGCATTGATTTCAGTGTAGATGGTGATTTCTAATCCTATTTGATTTCTTGCGCTAGATGCATTGATTTTAGTGTAGATGTTGATTTCTAATGATATTTGATTGCTTGCACTAGATGCATTGATTTCATTGTAAATGATTTCTAATCTTATTTGATTGCTTGCACTAAATGCATTGATTTTAGTGTAGATGGTGATTTCTAATCCTATTGGATTGCTTGCACTAGATGGATTGATTTCAATGTAGATATTGATTTCTAATAATATTTGATTGCTTGCACTAGATGCATTGATTTCAATGTGGATGATTTATAATCCTATTTGATTGCTTGCAATAAATCCATTGATTTCAGTGTAGATGGTGATTTCTAATCCTTTTTTATTGCTTGCACTAGATGCATTAATTTCAATGTAGATGTTGATTTATAGTCATATTTTCTTACTTGCACTAGATCCATTGATTTCAGTGTAGATGTTGGTTTATAATGTTGTTTTCTAATTCTATTTGATTGCTTGCATTGGATGCATTAACAAAAATTAATTAATAATGTACATTGATTTTTGTGTTATAGTAATTCAACCTATTAATATTGGAGAGAAAGAGAGACAATGTATGATCTTTACTACAATAGCTCGAGCTAAAGATTTAAATGGTTTACGATTTAACCTGTCCTTTTCATATAATGATATGATAAGATGACAATCGATATGAAGAGATGACAAAAGTAACAAGGGTGGCAATAAGAATAGTATAAGAAAATAATTTGAGATTAATCACAATAAGGCTATTTGTAATTGGCCATATTCTTATTATTAGCATTTTCTATCATTCAACACTATTAGATTACCACTTTCATTCAAAAAATTTAACTCGTCATTTTTCAGCATTAAAGTTACTAACAATATCTATCATCTCAACAAACTGAGGTAACTAAGGAAATTTAAAATTAAAATGACCAGATTAATATGAGACATATTTAGCATGTTTAAAATGATTATATTAACATTAAATGAATTTACATATTATTGATAAAAGTAAATAATATGTTTGTTATATTTTCTTTGGCCACACATGACTGAAACCAACCTAGTCCATCTTAACTCCGGATCTATTAAGCACCGGGAGGGATCAAATCTCTCTAGGTGAGAACCTTTCCTAAAGTTTTGCACTCAAAAAAGAGGTTTTCACCTCAAGATATTTGATCCCATCGATTCAGAGTTAAGATGGATCTAGTTTGGATCCATCTTAAATATGGATCTATCAGGGGTCAAGATAGATCAAATCTCTTGAGATACAAATGTATTTTAAAGTGAAAAGATAACCTCTTTTAAAGTGAAAAGAGATTTGATCCCTCTCTACTCTTTGTTTATTTGGAGTTAAAATAGATCTAAATTGGTTTAAATTTCCCTTTTAAATAGTCAATATTCCACATAAATACCGTGGGTTCCCTATGGATAAGACCATGGATCATTTTTATTTTTATTTTTATTTTATTTTTATAAGATTATTTTGTTTTGGAGTCGTCTACCGAGGCGGAGGAATTCCGCGGACTACCAAAAGTGGCCGGAATCCGGGAAAAAAAATTTAAAAAAATCTTGTAGAGACAGTGTTTGAATCGTGTTTTTGATAGTGGAAATGGATTCAGCACCATCAAAAACGTCTAGGACACCAAAAATTTTGAAGTTTAAAAACTATAACTTGGATTTGTAAAAATCCTTGCCAGATTTTCTCTGGATATAACCGGAATTTCCATAACTTTCTAGGCAACTCCTCCACCACTTTAGACTATGACTTTTGTTTTTGTTTTTTTCTTGTATTTTTAATTTTTAATTTTCTTTTGACAAAGTTAAAATATTTACATTACATTACACTAATATTTTTATTTAATTTATTTTTTATTTAATTTTATTTTCGTTTTTATAAAAGATGTTACATTACAACATCTCTACTATACGCAAATAAAAACCACCTAAATTATAACCCAAATAAAAAATAAAAAACAGGTAAATTATATAAGAATATTATTATATTTCATAATGTATGTTTTTATGTGAAATTATATAAATTTGGTGTTTTTATTATCATTATATTAGCACGATTATATAATTAAACATGGCTAATATATAATGATTAAATACATTAATATTTTTTAATTTTAGTAATAGTATAGATGGTTATATAGTAGTCACTTTTACATCTCTGGTTCTGTCGTTTAGGCTCTAATTCAAGTTCACCAGCTATTAATTTGATTTTCATTCTAATTTTTTAATAAAAAAATTATGAGGTTTACCATTAAGTTTGTTCATATATATATACTTAAAATTTTCAAAATAATATTATATATATCTTTTATTTTTACTTATAATTAATATTATATTAATAAATCTATGATTTTTTATTAATATAAGCTATATGAGTTTATAATGTGTGAGATTAATAAAATTTATAGTAGCATTATTTCTTTTATTATATCTTAAATATATATAATTTAAAATATTTTAATGATATATTTATATAGGAGTAGTGTAATTTATATCATGATTTTTTTTTAGCATTTTTTATAGTTAATTTTAATTGATAGAGATTTTCAAAAACTTGAGTTTAAGTTAATTAATCTGAGTGTCCCATGGGTTTTTCAGTGTGTTGAATCCATTTATGCATTCAAAAATGTATTTTAAACAACCAAAAATCATGATCTTGCTTGAGATTGTATCCCGTATTCCTGTGAAAGGTCATTTCGTCTATAAGTTAGGCTAAGCCATTTATATATAGTAATTTTATTATTTAAAATCAATTAGCTTTATAATTTCTTAATAAAATTATTATGTATTAATTGCACCAATGACAAATCTCTAACATGCCATTTTAATCTTTTAACATTTGTTAGTCTATAAATTTGAGAGTTTAATGTTCTCTCCTTCAGAATTTAGAAAGCCACACATAAAATTTTTATTAAGCCAAAGGATTAGATGTGGGTGATCATTAGCATTTTCCTAGATGCCCACATTTCTATTATGATTTTGTGTATGGATGTTTTGTAATGAAATGTGCACAATTGGCTGTGTCATCATCCTCGCAAGAGATGGAGGCAATTTTCCCCCGATCCTTTCCCCATTTATCTGACATTCATTATTATTGAACTTGAATGCAGTGATGAATGAAGATAAGTCAAACCAGCTCAAACGTAAATGAATCTTAATGATATTTTAAAAGTTCATGAAATTCTGAACCTCAACATTAAATGAATCTTAATGATATTTTAAAAGTTCATGAAATTTTGAAACTCAACATTTAGGTCCGACAAACCCTATGACATAGATGTGGTTGTGTTAGTTTACAACTAGCATGCATGGAGAAGATTTGTTGATTTGTGACTTAAAACATAAATACGAATAATATTAAAATATTTACGATATTTGACTATGGTTGACAATATCTGACCTTGGTTGACTCTGGTTGCCTATAGTTCACCATGTTTAACTATGGTTGACCATGGTTGACACTAGTTAATCCTGCTTAAATTTGATTGACTTGTTTGATTATGATTGACTACATTTGACTTTGGTTGCCCATGGATAATGATGGTTTAACCATGGTTGACCATGATGTTTGACTATATTTGACTATGGTAGACCCACATGAGATTCACTCAATGAGCCTCTAACATATCACATGTGTTTGTGGCATATTAAACAATACCCTTAATTTGACTACATATTGGAAAATACTTCTAAAAATCACATTATTTAACCCGCTACAAATATGAACCCAATACAACTTCCCAATTAAAAAATCCCATACTTTCACTAGATATTGTAGGTATCTATCTTTCATTAACATTTTTTATACCCGTTCATATTTTTTCATTAACTTTGAACTCCATTTTTTATGCCTGCTAATATAAAAACCCTTTATCCCCTATTATATTCTCAATATATTATGTCATTTTTTCCTCAATATATACCCCCCAATATGAATACACATGGTATGGTATTGCTCCTGCAGTGAAGCCCCTGTGGATGGACCATTCAACAATTGATTATGGTTAGCATGGCTATGCTTGATATTGATAAACTATGGTTAACCATGTTTGACTATGTTTGATGATAGTTGATCATGCTTGACTTTGGTTGATTTTGGTTAACTATGATTAAATAAATTTGGCTAAGTTTAGCTATGGTTGTCAAGATTGACATTAACTTACTTTGGTTATTCAGGGTGTTTATTTTTGTGTAGCATCAGGAGGTATTCCTGCATGCCAAGAAGTCTTCAAAGTCGACTTAAAGGAATTATGTAAATCAAAATAAAAAAAATTATATTTTTTGGCTTCATGTAAGCTCTAAATGAACAAGTGGACCCAACTCATGAAGGGATGTGTCCCTTGGGGTAAATGCACCCATTCAACCTATATATATACATACAATGTGTCATCTTCATTTGATCACCACAACAACACATCTTATCCTCTAAAGAAGCCATAGAAAGGAGTTGAAAGGAGCACAAATTAACCACAAAAAGGAGGTCAAAATTCTGGCTATTAACCAACATTGACTTTTGTACTTTAGTTGGATTGACTAGCTGGTATTTGACTAGATTTGACTGGTATCCTAATCTTGGAGTTTGGCACAAAACTTTAGACATTTGGATTTGTAAATCTTATTGAAGAAAATTTCTCCTAGAAGAAGAGTTGTTGGATTTTCTCCCATGTTTGGGGTTCCTAGGGAAACTTTGTTGGCTCTATTGTGCATGGCTATCTCTTTATGAGCTTTATTGTTTCTATTGTTTTCACTGCATTGATGTTGATATTTTTTGTGTATAATTGCTTAATGATATCAATGGAATGAAAATACATAATTGAAGATCATTGGAAGTAATTATCAAATCATAAGATTGGTTTCTAATATGCATTCTTGTAGAAAACTCAACATGGTATCAAATCTTGTTAAAGAGCAATCTAAGAAACAAGTGGGATGGAATTCATTTGTGGAGGACATCTACCTTAGAAGAAGACCACAGATCTAAAGAGGAGCCACAGAAGACAAGAAGAGGCCAACTTTAGTAGTACATCTATCTAAGGAGAGGAGAAGTAGCATCCAAGGAGAGACTATTCTTTTTTTTTATGTAGAGGAGAGGCTAACCGAGATTTTCTATGTGAATAGAGAGGATTGAAGTGCCTCAGATATGTGCACAAGAAGGTTGAAAGGACTCATATCTATGGATAGGAAGGCTGAAATATCTCATGTTTGTGTACAAGAGGGTCAAAAGGCCTCATATTAGTGAACAAAAGGCCTCAGACAAGTCTATTTTAAGGTCTATCTAAGGTTGAAAATAAGGGCCACAAGGATGACACGAGCCTAGTTTGGGCCACAGTTAAGAAAAAGGTCTGGTTCAAGGCTAAACATGGGCAAGAGACCTTGCCTAGATCATTAGAAGGGAATCTAAAGCTACTTGGGTTAGACTATAGCTGGAAAGGTGGTCTGAAGTTGGAGGGAAGAAGCTGCAGAGCCTCATAAAGGAGGTTGTTGACCTCAAACCTATATAATAGGATGAGTTGGAGAAAATATTGGGAAGAAGGTTGCGGTACGTGTGAATAGGGTTTTTTGAGTGGATAACATGATAATAATTCTCCTCAAGAGTTGCTCCAATAAATGACCAAGAGTCTGATCAAATAGACTGTAGGTTTGAAGGACTAGATCATAGCCAAGAAGATCAGTGGAGGCTTAAATGAATTTGGAAGCAACTGAGGAAGAGGCTGGCTAATTAAAGGTTGCAAAAGACAGAATCATCTTCCTCTCAGCAATAAGAGTACCATGTAATCAGATATAACATCGACCACATGTATTTCCAAGATATCCCCTTTCTAATTGTATTTGTAATTATGGTATTGATAACATTTGCATTTTGGAATATTTTCAATTGTCCACCATAACATAAATTACAAAAATGTCACCTCTTATGTCTATGATATAAATTCCAACCACTTGTACAAAACCTTCACTCAGTGTTAACACCAGGGATCAAGAATTAGGTTTTCATGGAGCATATGAACATTTGAGTTATCACCCATATCGTTTGCTACAATTAAGTTCTTACCAAAATATTCTAGTGCTTGGAAGTAGTAAGCATCTTTTGAAGGACATGGCTTGACCACTAGTAATAACATTGACTTTGAGTGTCTCCTTCTTATTTGGTCTTTTCTAGATCGTCAGTCATTCCACAAAACAGATAGTGTATTCCAGTCTTCCATTCTTTGTTCTAATTTCTATTTTCATCAATTGCTTCTAGTTCATGGTCTATACTATTAGTAAATATTACAAGGATGAAAGACACCCGGTACTAAGGATTTTGATTTTGATTTTTATCTTTATACTATGCAGGATAATTGTCTGGCTCATTATTCTAAACTGACATCATATAGAACTCACAATCAGAATCATAGGAACAACTTTAGAAGGCCTTGCAAGAAACATGATACTAATGCTAGTTTTTCTTGGCTTAATAGCTGGTGTATGTGTCTATTGTATATCTATTAACCTTTTTGGCGTTTTCACACCAAAATGACAGGATCATACAAAATCCCAAAGTTGAAGAATCTAGGTATGCATGTGGAGGAAGCACTGACATGGAGTGTTGCTTATGGAAAGAGGACAAATGGGTTCTGACCTACTCTACATTATCTATCATCACAATGTTATGGTCTATGAAAACAATGATATAAGCTCATGTGTACACTATCAGTGTTACTATGTCACATTGGTACTTATGTAAGGATGACTCATCTCAACCTCAAAGTATCAAGAAATGTATTAGGATGAAGGAACAAAGGAATCTAAGCTTGCTTAGATTGCATATGGAATTCATTAAGGAGGAAAGGATTAAGAGGGATGTAACAACCCTGGTTAAAAATCCATGTAAAGAAAATATAAGACCACGGTTAATGGGACACTTATTCCAACTTGAATGGTGAGCAAAAAATCCCAGTGGGTGTTCATTTTGGTTATTATGGCTTAAGGAAATTGGAAAAGGCAATGGAAAATGATTTGGAAATCCATGAGGCATTATTTGGCATTTATTTATGAAAAATAATGGAAATTAGGAGAAAAGGGAGGTGAAAGGTCAGAGGTTGCATGTGAGGAGGAAAATGAAGGAAAATAATGGAAAATGAAGAAATAGATGCCTCATTGATGAAAAGAGCTTCTGGGGATAAGTGGGTAGGCTTGGTCAGTTTAGTTTTGGTGGAACTATCATCTATTCTCTCTCTCTCATACTCTTGGATACTTATATTTTTCTTGGAGCACTTTGCATTGGATCAAGAAAGGCAAAGAAGGCAAGAGGAAGCAGAGATCAAGCAAGGAAGAGTAGGATCAAGTAGCTACAACAGTATTCCTTGCAGGTATCAATTTGCATGTGTATTTTCCTTGCTAGATTTGGCATGCATGGTATTGCATGTGGTTCTTTTTTCTCTTATGGCATAGGTTTTGCTAGGTGTGATAATGTTTTTAGCCTAGCCTTTCCATTTCCAGATAGCCATGGTGTGATGGAGTTCTCATGTTTTGGTTGAGCTAGATTTTTGGATGGATTTGAATATGAGTGAGGTGGATCTCTGAATGATAGAGAACATGGACTAGTGGTATCTGAACTGAAGTGTGGATCATAGTAAAACCACTGGCCTAGTGACCCTTGAGCTAGACTATGGGTTGTGGTATAGCCAAGATTGTGTTGCTTCGGTGGTCTTACGAATCCTTGTTGTTGAATGGCATGATATATAGTAAAGCTTAGAGGTGGTTTCCCTTGATTATGCCTAGGAATCCTTTCCAGTGAATGGTGGGATATACGGTAAAGCCTAAGGGGTGGTGTATGGGTTTAGGGCTTAATGATCCTTGGGTCAGACTATAGATTGCGGTAAAGCCTTAGAGACTAGGAGACAGGAAAATTCCTCTTGGTGTAGGTGGAGAAATCTAGTGGCATCCATTCTTATTTGGCCAAGTGATCTAGTGCAGATCATGGTAAAGCCTATTATTACATGTTTATTTTGTTGCCCTAGTGATCCGACGTGGATTGTGGTAAAGCCTGGTTTCTATTGATGGGGGTGAGGTGGTTTAGCCTCGGGATGCCCTGGTTGGTTCTTTTGGTTTGAGTCCCATATTCATGCTTGGAATATGGCACAAGGGTGAATGTCTAAAGAGATATTTGGCTCAACCATTCTATGGTCAGGTGGAATGTGGTAATCACAGCCCAGGTTTGGATTTTGCATTATTAATATGAGGTTATTTCTCCTTGTATTTCTAAGTATTATATTGGTTTATATGTGGATCATATGGATGCGATTTCAATGGTAGTTCTATTGCTATTATGTTGGTTATGTATGTGTTTTATGATAGTGGCTATCTATGGCGCTTATCATGTTTTTACTTGTAAATGAATGGACAATTTATCTATGCCCTAATAGATGATAATGCAGCAAATGATATGAGGGAACAATGGTTCTTAGCGTTTTTCAGATATGTATGAGATCCCTATGCTTAAATATGTTTTTTTACACCTATAGATTACATATTTTTGTTATGTTTGATGAAATGGATGTCATGGCTAGTATGGGTCCAGTTAAGGGCTTGTTCAAGTATTTAATTTTACATCATTGTTTCCCTATTATCTCACTATTCTTAAGGTTTCATTCAATTATGGGCAGTGACCTGGGCTCTAGACTTGAAAAAGTGGCTCAAATCCCAGGGACATAGGCACAACACTGAGAAAAATAGTCCTTGGATGCTACCATGCCTTTTCATGAGAGTGCCTAGAGCCTCCTGGACACTAGCAGACCTATAGAATGGGAGCGTCCAAAGGTCAAGTGGTCAAAAAATTTAGTGGGACCTAGGGGCTAGATACCTGAGAGGTTGGGATGGTCCTTAGGAGTCTTGTAGCTGATGTGGAATGTTTGTATGTTGTGTTTCTGCCGATTCCACTTCCTTAAGGTCACCTAAGAGGTTAAATCCAATCATAGTAGCATATTGTCGCATGTTTACTCCGGTTTTCTGGTTACTTGGGTAGATGTGGGAAGAGGGTGTTATAGAGTGGTATCAAAGCATGGTTCACCCCTTGGACTGGATGGGTGGTGTGTTTCTAATGCATTCATCTCGGTTGCATATGTGATTCTTATGCTTGTAGTCCATGTGCTTGTTGCATTTGCATGGTGTCGATCATGGTTGTAGTGATGTCGCCATGTGAAGGTTGATGGTGCTATTGTGGGATGTTTCATCATGAGTGTATGGTTATATATGAATTTTTTGTGCATGTCAGTGCCTATATGTTGTTATGCATGCATTGTCATGGTTATGCTTATGCATGTATGGTAGGTCAGATCTGCGTTGTGAGGTCATTGTATCCAATTAATTCATCATGATGTTATTGTTATGTTACGATGCTAATGTGTTGGTTGAGATAAATCAGGAGATGTAGATCATTAAAGTGAAGTTGTAGCAATGGACCTCGAGAAAAGAGCATGTTGTCCTACAGGTTGTATGGGCATGCAGGTATGTAGGTTAAGGATTGTTATATGCATTATGGTTATGTGTATTCCTTCCATTCTATGGATGTTATGGTTACATACATGATAGATGTTAGTTGATTAGTGTAGTCATATGTTCATGTGTCGAATAGTCATGAATGATATTAACCTATGGTTGTATGCATTGCTATTGTTGTTTTATGTTAGATAACTTGATAATTATGTTATATGTTATTGAGAAGTATGTTATAGGTTAACTTGTTGTTGTTTTATGATAGTTAGCTTGATGATTAGGTTATATGTTGTTGATGAACATGATATATAACTTGTTGTTGTTATAAGCTAGTAACTTTATGATTAGGGCTATTACATTAAGATATTTATGTTATGTGTATCATACTAATATGGATTGGTCTATGAAAATGGTTAGGGTTATGAAATTCATGTATGAATTAATATGTTGAGACACTATGTCATACTAATCTAGACTGACTATACATATGTGATTGTTATGCATGAATGACAATTATTTATGAGTTTATAATATGAACATGCTAGCTAGTTACTGTTATGGATATCATGAGCTAGCTAGTTACTGTTATGGACATCATGACCTTATTTATGGTTGAGTTGATATGTTGTGAAATTATATCATGCTAATATAGCTTGATTGTGTAGACAAGATAGCCTCCCCTGAGATACATTAAGGTATGAGTTTTCTTATGTCGTATATTTGGTGCTTGAATGTTTGATTATGTCGTCTATTTGGTGTTTGAGTGTTTGGTGTCTGTTATGTTGTCTAGTTGATTTATATAACATGGTACATTTATATTTTGTTTGAATATTTGATTAATTGCATGATATGACTATGTGTATGTAAGATTACATCAATAAATGATCTTGTTTTAAGATGTTTTACTCATGCATATTTGTTGAGATAACTGACATGTACTTGAGTGCAGTAGGTGGCAGTTGTAGCATTATGTTTGATTACTGAGAGTTGAGTATGGATTATGACATGATTGTTAGTCTTAGTAAAGGTTGATTTAAAATTAGTAAATATGATGCCTTGATTTATGGAACATGTGACTGACATGTGTGAGCAGTTGCAGGGAAACATGCTTGGTATTAGTGTGACAAGGTAACAATTGATGTGTTATATAACTAACAATTGGGTGATGTGATAGTACATAGTAAGACTCAATTGCAACAAGTAAAAAGGGTAAAATAAAGGAATTGGGAAAGAATTCCTTTGGCTATGTTTGGAAACCATAATTCCAAATTACTGAGTGCTTTGCATAATGGAAATCTTCTTAAACTTGATTTCATCTAACATTATGTGGGTATGTGCTATATTCATGGACATGAATTTGACATGTATAATAGCTGGTGTCAGTTATAGCTAGATCTATCAAAGGAATTGGAGTCCCTTGAGAGATGGCATGGATGTGTTCAGTTGCAAGACAACATGCTTGACACAACAAAGTAAGGTAACCAGTGTATTTTTATGTTTATGTATGCACTGAAAGTTATGAGTTGATGATAGTATGATGCAAGGGATTGCATGGAAACGCGACTGCCATGAAATCTTGAAGAAGGCTCAGGTTGAGATTTCCCTTGGAAGCATTGGGAACCATGGGGATTAAGTTATGGTGTCTATTGAGAATCTTATGATTTGATTCTTTGCACTTTGTTCGTGCTTGATTTGGAGCTTTGTTTATGTCTAGTGTATGGCCATACCACTTTGTTGCGGTGTTCTATTGCTTTTGGTTTTTCATGGTCTTCTTCTTGTTTGTTTATGTTCTTTCCTTTTATGTTTTTAGTTACTTGGGAATTAGTTGGGAAGGATGAAAGTTAATGGATCTTAAGGAGAGATGTGTGGTACCCAACAGGTAATGTATGACGTGGATGAAGATTGGTGCATTAGTAAGTGAAGTGGAAGGCAAGACTATGATAGTCGGTTAGACTGGTTGGATCCATTGTGGTAAATGGATGATGGAAGTACATACATGAGAAAGGTAACTAGAAAAGGTAAAGTAAATGGATCTGAGGTGTCAGATGCCTTAGATGAGTTGGGAACTGTGGTTCTCAATGTTGTGCACGTTGTGCACAAATAAGGAAGTTATCTTAACCTTCACCTTATGATATCTAGTAATTATGTTGTGACCATGATTACGCTGATGTCTATATGTGTATACATATATGTATGTATGTATGTCATGTTTGACAGGGTCATCATGGATCATGATTACTAATGCTAATATTTAAATGTATATATATGTATGTATGTTGTTTTCTGACAGGGTCATTAGGACTCATTCTTGCGGAGGAGTGATTACTTACACAAGTGAATGACATGAAGAGGTTCCTGGTTTATGAGGAATCAAGTAGAAGAGTAGTCATGAAAAATATACGAGGTCAATATCACATGGTTATGAGTTGATATTATGTGATTACATTATGTCTATGTTATGGACATGATATACTGAGGGATACATCAATGGAATGAACACAGTCTGATCTATGACATGCTGGGACAGGCATGAATAAGACACTAGAAGCAAGGTTTCTTGGTAGAGACAATGTGGTTTTGGATGTGCAGTGCTACTGTTGTGCATATTTGATATATGTTGTACATGTTGCATATGTAATGTTGTGCGTAGTGGTGTTGCGTATATATAGTGTGTGCACATGTTATTTACGCAATGTTGTGTACAGGGCGGTACAAATAGTGTTGTGTGAATATTTCATATGTAATGTGTTAACACCCAGGTTGTTCCCTTTGACTCCCAAGGGAATACGACCAGGGTAACCACTAACCAATCTTTGGATTACAGTTTCTAGCCAAACTGTAATCAGAGAGGGCTCTCTCTTTATGATTTATCTCTGTTTTGATAGTATTTTAGGCTAGCTATTATATTCAGGGTTTTGTTTTATGTTTTGGTTGAGGGATGTCATCTGTATCTAAGGTGTAAGTTTTCTGGCAGTATTAGTCCATTGGGCAATGGAGTCTGTGGCTACAGGTTGACTGAATATTGAGTTGAGTTACTGAAATTACAGGGCCGTTTAAATACTTCATGAAACAAATTTGAAATTGTGATGGTGAAGCGTGTTCAACCAGTGAAAGGCAATTAAGAATTTTCCACTAAGCTGGGTATGAGAAAGAGATATGTTGTATAGGAGCAAACTTGAATTCCTGAAACAACACTCACTGTGAAAGTATATAGTCTGAAAGTGCAGCAATTACGAATTACACCTTTATAACTGTAACTGAAGAAAACATTTATAATAGCATCGATTGAGTCTAGGGTAATCTGTGATTAAATCCTAGAACTATTCTTTTTCTTTGCCATTAGCTGTAAAAACACAGAACATGAATGAGCTATGAGAAGATGACAAAACACATAACTAAGAGTTTGAAGAAAACTTATTGATTCATGAAACACGCAGGAATCCTGTAACATTCAGCAAAACACCACAACGACTCAGATAACGCAGAGACTTGGTAATTCCATCAGCTTTTGTATTAATAGTATGGAAAATTTACAGCATAAGAAACTCTTGAAGAGAGATCAACAACAACCCCTGGAAGATTATGCGAGGGGGGAATATATACAATTGGTCATACAAAATATCTGGAGCCTTGAGTCATCCTGGGGATGAATGCGTTCACCCACTTTTCAAGATAATAGATAAGAAAGTTATTACATCATTGAATACAAAATAAGTGCTCTTTATGTATGTCAGAAGATATTTTGACCTTTGGAGGCCACTGAGTCGGTCTGAACGTTCTGCTTTAACTCTGAAAAAATGTGCCTTTATGGCTGTCGTGCTGTAGTTTTTTGGCCCTGTCACCTGTAGCTGTCAATCTTGCTTTATTGGCCGATTAGTTCTGCTGAGTTGGCCCAGCTTTTTCCTTTTCATGCCTGCTGGTGTTATCAGATTTTCCTGTGCATGATCACCCATGAATAAAATGGAAATTTGATTTACAGGATTTGGTTTATAATATCATCTGTATTGCCTTAGTCCACCATTCCTGTGTGGGCAATTGATGTCTCAAAATTGCATCCAAAGTCTCATCTGCCTCTGTATATTTATAGAAGTTTGGAGGCACTTCAAACAGATGTTTGATCTCATCCATGATGAAAAATAAGTTTTCTATCCTGTTGTAGAGACTTTGTCCTGTAGCTGGCCCTGTTTCCTTTGAGGTGCTGGGCCTTTCAGTGATCTGATTTGTGGCGAATGTGTTGACCCTCTTGGCATACTGCTCATGTGTAAGTAGCCTTCCTGCGCTGTTCAGTAAGCCAGGGAGACCTCTGTTTTGCAATGCCACATATTTGTCCATGAATCTATTGACCTCCGTCTGCATGTCCTGGGTCCTTCTTTCTAGTGTCTGCACCAGGCTTCTTAGTGTTAGGACCCTCTTTATCAACAAAATAGTCTCAGTCTTGTTGGAGATTCCCATAGTTGCTAACTGAGCACTTGTTCTATTATTAAGCACATTGATCATCCTGTTGGCAACTTTAGGCATATTGCCTGGAGAGGCCCTTGATCTTTGAATTTCCCTTTGTGCTTTTGCAATGAGCTCCAGCTGTTCATGAATTGTCTCAATATACTGCCATTGATCAGTGATGGATTGGCCAATATTGGCCCATAGCACTGTCTTGAGCTCAGCCACCACTTTATCCAGTTTGAGCTCCTTTTCTAGCTCCTTTATCCTGTCTTTGAGGGCCTTTATTTCCCTGCCCTTTTCTGCCACAGTCTGCTTGGATTTATCATATCTTTCATTTACCTTGGCTAAATTCTCCCTGGCCTCATTTAATTCTGTCATTTGAGCTTCCAGGGCCTGAATCTCATTTCTCAGCTTTTGCATGTCCAGGCTTGGGGCCTGCTTTGTTGTTGGTGGACCGTGGTGGTGCTGAGGTAGAAGGTGCTGCCTGTTATGTTTGTTGAGTGAGGGGAGCAGTAGTTGGAGGAGCTTCCTCAAGGTTAATTATTTCTGGAGGAGGCTGAGATGTTTGACCTCCTTCCTTTTGCTGTAATGATGCTTGCAATGCTGCCTGTGCAGCCTCTGATTCTCCCAACTTTTCTTGAGTCTGGATCAGCTGTTTGTATAAAGACACCAGCAAAGCTGTGGCATCTTGATCATGTCTCATCTGGGCAACTTCTTCCGTTTGAGGGTGAATAGTTGCTGGGATTTTGACCTTTTTCCTCAAAGCTGCCATGTCTGCATCCCTTAATTTCAATATTTCTTGTATGCCCTTGATGTCCTTGGGGTCATGCCCAATCTCTATGATTATATCTTCTAAGGCCCTGATCCTGTTGTCCTTTGCTTGAGAGGATGCTCTCTCCAACTCAAGTTGGGCAGCTGTATTATTTAGGCTATTTTCTAGCCTATAATTATCCAGTGTTTTATCTGCCAAGGAGGCATACACCATCTCACCCGTTTGTTTATGAAATTCGATTTTGTCCATTGGGTGGATGTCCTTGGCAAGGACCTCAAGATTGGTCCTCAAGTAGTCTGAAGGGGACTGTGGTTGCAATGCAGTTGGCATGAAATGACTCATGATCATTTTGCCTTCATTAACATCATATGCAGACATCAGTCTTTGCTGGTTAGTGGGAGCCATTTTCAACAAATGATTATATAGCTATATTTTTATTGGCTCATTCCTCCTCTTTATGTCAATGAACTACTGTTTGATGCTCAGTTCACCTTCTCTCTGCTAGCTTGAGGAGCTGACTTCTCCTCCCACTATCCTCTCTTGTTACTGCTGGAAGGAACTCCTAGATGCCTCCCTGCTAGGTGGGCCCATGCCCAAAGATTTCCCTATAGGCATTTCTTCCTTTGAGAAGGGATTCATTCTATGTCTTTTCTCCCCATGAGTTGTCGATGTTGTGAGGGGAGTCTCTCTGTCCCTCTTCCTGCTTATATCTTCTTTTTGTGGGGTTTGGAGGACTGAGGCCTCCACTGTTGTCTCTTGCCTAGGAGGCACAATTTGTTGGGGCTGCTGCTCAGTGGAAATTGGGGCCTGTGATATATTTTCTTGTTGCCCTGATTTCTCCTTTTCTTGCTGCTCATTTTGTTGCTGCATTTCCTGCTGCTGTGCTTGCTCATGCTGCATCTCTTCATGGTGCACCTCTTCATGGTGCACCTCTTCATGGTGCACCTCTTCATGAGGTGGCTATTCTGGTTCCATTTCCTTTTCCTTGCCTTTGGTAGAGGTTAGCTCAGTAGCTTTGGCTGTTTGCTGATTTGCTGTGGAGGAAGATGCAGCTGCTCCCACTTGAGTGCCTGGAAGAGCAAACACCTGTGCACAAAGCTCCAAGTCAGCCATCTTTTGGATATTTCTAACTGCTCTTTGATTTAATTCTTCTTGTGTAGCAGCCTCCTCTAAGGTTCCTCTCCTCCATTTAATTTGATTTGCATACTTTTCTATGTGAGGCAACCTTACATGGTCATAACTTGACAGCCTATATTTGACCCTCCTTAAAGTTATGAAGTGATTGGGGTCATAAGGTTTCCAAAGGAAACTGGTCTGTAGGCCAAGGGATCCTAACATGCTGTCGGCTTCTTGCCAACCTTCCTCCCTTTTGTTGTAGATGAAGTGGCCTAATTGGTTTCTCACCTTGAGCTGTGCTTTCTTGCCTTTGCCTGAAAAATGTAGCACATCAGCATTCCCAAACTGCCTGAAATATTCAAGGGCAAATAATCTCATAGGCACATATCTGGGCAATCTGTATGGGGGCAGCTCACACCCATATATTCTGATGACTTTGTGGCGTTGGTAATAATACCAATCCCTGATGCTGTATGCCTTGGACAGCTGAAGAATCCTCTGCATCTCATCAGTTAGCCTAGGAGGAGGTGAGCTCATGAGCAGAGACATGGCTGGGTGGATGAAGAGGTCTATAAATTCACAATAAGTGTATGGAGAAACAGATCTGCAGTGGAAAGCAGAGGACCAATACACCACTGACCTTGGATTTCCTTGTGCATCCACTCTCTTCATAGAAAAGTGGAACTTCTCATGTTGATAATACAAAATCAAGTGGTAGATGTAAGAGGTGTATCTGAACACCCTTTCTCTTTCCAAGTTCATTAATTGCTCATGTATTTTGTCAGATATGTAGGTGGCATAGTCATAGCAGATTGGAGACTTGCCAGGGGCAAACATGAGCATCATCACCAGCACAGTCTCATCAACAAACTCAATAGAATTATAGCCCAGAATGGGACTGATCATATCTACAAGGTCCCTGCCCAATTGGTTGAGGTAAACATGAGAGATGGGAGGGTACTTCACGGTGTCAGACCCTATGTACAACTGATTTAGTTTGGTGATCTGGGCATCTGTCAATTTGGCTCCTTGCTTTATCAGATCAGCCAGTGATAAAGGGACTAATTTCTTCTCAGTTTTGAAATGGAGCATCTCTCTGATGGCTTCAGGGGTGACATAGAAAACAACTGAGCCTGAAGGGTCAATCACAACCCTCTGAGTGGCGTCGTAGGATTCATCACATAGGTGGATTAGGTCAGGAAACTGGTTGACCTGAGGGAGTTTGAATAGAGGGAGGAAAGAATCCCAAATGCCCAATACATCTGTTCCAGCCTCATGTTTAATCTTCAACTCATTCAGCAAGTGAATGTGGTACTTGCTGTGCATTAGCATTTCTTCTGCTATCTGATAATCCAGGTCTGCTAAAGGCTGCCAATCCAATTGTCTCTGAGGAGCATTTAAAGGAGCAATGTTCAAGGCTACAGGAGCTACTAGAGCATCCATGGTAACTTTAAAGCTCTGTTGGTATGTAAACTGGTGTTACTGTGCAGAGCAACACAAAAGAGTAATTCTTGAAAGAGAGGTGATTTACTGAGGAACAGAGGATAAAATGGAAAAGGCAGCAATTGAAATACTGCACCAGAACTGCTAAGGCTAATGCTTGGCCCTCACAACTCTTTTTTCTCAGTAGATTAGTGCAGCTCGGGTTCCCCGTTCACGATTGCGCGAACAGTATGCAGGTTTTGTGAAACTCGGGTAAACAAGGCTCAGCAGTCGAATTTCGCCCTTACAGTTGTAAATGGAGACTAGGTACAGGGGATTTGCAGGTAAATTATGTGTTTTTCACTCTTTTAAGATTTGTTTTAGACAATTCTGGATACAACCGAGCACAGGGGAGGCGAATTTGATAAATACCTGGTGAATTTGTTTGGCAATGGTGACAATGCAGGCAGATTTGGCGCGCCAATGGTGTCCAGGTCGAATTCAGCAGGTTGGCGACAGTTTGGACGTAAATTCCATGCAGAGGAAACTACAGTTGTTTTTGCGAAAAGTGCAAAAAACACGGCTTTTTGGCCAAAATATGGATTTTTCGGAACATTGGCGCCTTTTTTGGATGACGTCAGCATGACGTCATCAGGTGGGGTCAAGGTCGGATGACGTCAGCATGACGTCATCAGGTGACGTGGCGGCTTAAGAGTGGTCCACGGGGACGATGAAGTGGCGGACAGGTGGAGCAAGTGGCTAGCGGGGGTGCTGACACGGCGATGATGCAACAGTGACGTGGTAGTGACGTTGGCAGGGCGGGTTGGCAGAAACCGGAAACAGTAAGCGGTATCATATCGCACCGCTTATTATACGGAGGTTGAATTGTCAGAGGGGGCTCCGATACGCTGTGGGGGTGACGCGTGGCAGAGGCCTAACGTCACCCTTTGACAAATATCGGAAGCTATTCTTCGGATGTCGGAGCCGCTCCGATATTCATGTGGGCCATCGGATGAAAAGGGCTCGATCCGACGGTCGATGGATCGTTAAGCTGCCAGATCGATATGGATACGGGCGGGGATTTAAAATAATATTTTCTTTGAAAATTGCGCCCGGCGGGGACTTTAGACTTTTGGCGGATTTGTATTGTTTTTTCAATGTTTTTTCTTTTTATAGAATCACGCACAGCGCCCAGACTTTGGATAAATCAGAAAAAGTGGGTTTTCATGTGCATTTTGAAAATTGAGCAGGTTAAGGGTGAAAATGGGGTTTCTTTACGAGGTTTTTAGCAAATGAAGGGTTAAATGGGTTAAATGACTTCTGAAGGGGAAAGAAGGGTAAGGCTTAGGGTTCTCAAACTGACCAGATGTCAATTTAATCCCTAATAGTGAACATATGGCTATAATGCCAGGGGAGGGATATTTATACAATGCTTGGGGTTTATACACCTTAGTGTTATAATAGTAGGGAAAGGGTAACATAGGGGATTTAGATAATAGAAGTTAGGGGTTAATATGGATGGAAAAGGTGAATGAGGAGTGAACTCACTAAGTTTATGTGAAGATAGCTTAGCTTAGGGAGTAGATAAAAATAAAAAGATTTTTAGACAAGAAATGTGGCTTTCAAAGGAATAAGAACCAACATAAAACCTCAAATTCTTTCATGAACACAACTGATGAAGGGATGTTAGTAATGAAGGTGAAAAAAGGGGAAAAGGAAGTTAGTCATGCTTCTTTATTTAGCTGCAACATGATGGAGAAGAAGACCTTCTCAATCCATTGATATTCCTTTGTGAATAGGTCAGCACACATTGAATTGAAAGGAATAACATTTCTGCAACCCCATCTGCCTACCCATCTATTTGCCTAGCATTTTTTGTTTCTTCATGGAGGGTGCACTTAGACTTGCAGACCCTTATGAGCCTTTTCTTTTCTTTGGCTTTTTCCCTTTTGATTTTCTATCTAGAACTACCCTTATTGCTTCCAAGGTCCCAGATTAAGCAGTTGGGAACCTTACTTCTCTACCTAAGCTACTGGTCTGCCAAGATTAAATAGTTTGGACAGACTTCTTTCTCTATTCTATGACAGCAAAATTGAAACATGGCCTGATCCAGATTAGGCTTTTGGACCATCCATCAAAACTTAGTCACCATAAAGCTATATACACACCTTGTCTCTTTTTGGAAATATGGGATCTTTGTGTCACCAAAGCAGAGCATATTTGGAACTTTCTTTGCCAATCATGAAATATGAAACCTATTGATATAGGTAGCTAACATAATGCTGGGTATAGATGGTGCTATGTACATGTTGGATATGCGGTGCTGTGTACATATTGTACTGTGCGCATGATGGATATTCGACGTTGTGTGCATATGGTGTTGTGCACATGTTGTATTTGTAGTGTTGTGTACAAATGAAGCTATCTACATGTTGGATATGCAGTGTTATGTACATATGGTGTTGTGTGCATGTTGTACATATGGTGCTATGTAGATATGGTGTTGTTTGCATGATTGTACAAGTGGTGTTGTGAGCATGTGGTGCTGTGTACATGCTGTACATATATTGTTATGTGCAGGTGGTGCTGTGTACATGTCGTGCATATGGTAATGTGTACATTTGTATCATGTACATGTCATGCATGTGGTGCTATGTACGTCTAGCTTTGTGTACACATTGTATAGGTGGTACAATGTACATGTGGCATTATGTACATGTTGTACATGTGGTGTTGTGTACATGTGATGTTGTGTAAATGTTATGCATGTGGTGCTGTGTATAGGTGGTACTATGTACATGTTGTACATGTGGTACTAGTGTACATGTGGTATTATGTGCATGTCATACATGTTGTGTTGTGTACATGCGGTATTATCTATGTGCATTGTGTAGTTGTGGTATTGTGACATATGTATTCGTTGTATTGTGCTTTGTGTACATATATGTATTGTGTTGTACATCGGGTGTAGGTGTATGTATTGTGTTGTAGTGTTCACCATATGCAGGTGTATGTATTGTATTGTGTTGTACACTAGGTGTAGGTGTATGCGTCATATGGCAGGAATAGGTGCATGTATTGCATGGTGTTATATGTCGTGTGTGGTTGTATGTGTGTGATGCACACTATGTGTATGTGCACATGGTTGAAGAGAAGGCACAGGATGTTTATCGAGTGAGGCAACTGATCCGGAGTGCGTATAGAATAAAGACAAAGGTAGAAGCTAAGGATTGATTAAAGGATAAGTATCAATATTTTATTTCAGTTTTATTATGCATGTGATTTATGATTTTGATCTATGATGGTTGTGTTTTGAGCTAACCTAATGTGATATGTTTATACATGATGATTTTGTCAAATATGCTAGTTTGACTTGTTGTGGCAGGAAGTAAACAAGATTGCAAGTGTACATTATTAACAAGTTACCAATGAGGTATGCTTTGAATTCATTTCAATTCATTTTAAATCTAATGGAAGTTATGTGCTTCGTACAGGAAGCACGAAAATTCCCAGTTGGGTGGCTGAAATTGACTACAATAATTAGCAGCATCAGTGAAAGGAATTGGAACATGCAACAATATGTTGGTAAAGTACTTCAGGAGTAGGGCCATTGTGGGACATTGGTACCCAATAGTGTCCATTTATTGCCACGAGCATGCTATGATCAATATGATGGTTTTGAGGCACGTATATGCCTTGGTTGTTTGACCACCCGATGTGAGGAAGCCTTTCCAAACGATGGATCGCCCGAGATAGGGGATGCCGAGGAACTTGGAAGGTGAGTGATTGCACAAAAGGGGTGACCGGATTACTCGAGGGACTATGTAGCTGAAAAGGGAAGGCTGGAGATGGATTTGTTTTGGTCATTAGCATTGCTAGATGGAATTAGATGCACATTGGGAGTGCACCCTGAAACAATGAGCTGGTAATTGTTCACAGAGAGAACAAGTGGCACAAGATTGTAGCGTTGGACATTGGATGCAACTTTGACTTTGGTAGTGGATTATGGAAGTCCTAGGAAGGAGGTGAATCCTAGTATTACTTTGAGGGTGGAGGTGTGAGCCTCCATATTCCCTTGTTGCAGATGTGGGCATATATAATTTTATTTGCTGGTTGAAGCTAGTGTGTATGTGTATATGTGTATACTATTGTAAATATCATAATAAGGTTTTTTATAAAGATCCAGTAAACGATATGTTTGTCATGTTTTAGCAGATGGTCATTGTAAATACTACAACAAGCTGTGTTATAAATCTCCCCAAGTAGTATGTTTTTCTTTTAGCAGTATTGTTGCTTATAGGTTTCATTAAACACCGAGGATAGTGTTCCCCCAAGGGGGAGGGTTCGGTAACAACCCTGGTTAAAAATCCATGTAAAAAAATATATAAGACCACGGTTGATGGAAAACTTATTCCAAGATGAATGATGGGAAAAACATCCTAGTGGGTGTTCATTTCGGTTATTATGGCTAAAGAAAATTAGCAAAGGATTTGGAAATGAATGAGGCATTATTTGACATTTATTTATGAAAATACTATAAATTATGAGAAAAGGGAGGTGAAAGGTCATAGGTTGCATGTGAGGAGGAAAATGAAGGAAACTAATTGAAAATAAAGAAATAAAGGCCTCATTGATAAAAATTCTTATGAGGATCAATGGGTAGGTTTGGTAAGTTTAGTTTTGGTGGAGCTCTCTTCTATTCTCTCTCTCTCTCTCATACTCTTGGATACTTAGAGTTTTCTTGGAGCAATTGGAATTGGATCAAGAAAGAAAAAGAAGGCAAGAGGAAGAAAATATCAAGCAAGGAAGAGCAGGATCAAACAACTACAACAATATTCATTGCAGGCATCGATATGCATGTGTATTTTCCTTGCTACATTTGGCATGCATGGTATTTCATGTGGTTCTTTTTGCTATTATGGCATGGGTTTTTCCAAGTGTGACAATGTTTTTAGCCTAGCCTTGCCATTTTCGTATAGCCATGGTATGATGGGGTTCTCATGTTTTGGTTTAGCTGGATTGCCGGATGGATTTGAAGGTGAGTGAGGTGGATCTTCGAATGATCAATAACATGGCCTAGTGGTCCCTGAACCAGACTATGGATCATGGTAAAGCCACTGGCCTACTGACCCTAAGCCAGACTGTGGGTTTCGATAAAGCCAGGATTGTGTTGCCTCGGTGGACCTAGGAATCCTTGTCGGTGAATGCAAGGATATACAATAAAGCCTAGAGGTGGTGGCCCTTGATTAGGCCTATGAATCCTCGCAGGTGAATGGAAGGATATATGGTAAATCTTAGAGCATGGTGTCTCGGTTTAGGGCCTAGTGATCCTTAGATCGGACTATGGATTGCGATAAAGCCTGAGAGACTAAGAGATAAGAAAATTCCACATCCATGCTTATTTGTCCTAGTGATCTAGTGGAGATCATGGTAAAGTATGTTATAACATATTTATTGTGTTGGCCTAGTGATCCAGTGTGGATTGTGGTAAAGCTTGATTTCTATTGATGAGGGTGAGCTGGTTTAGCTTTGGGATGCCCTGGTTGGTTTTTTTTGTTTGAGTCCCACATTCATGCTTGAAATATGGAATGGGTGTGAATGACTGAAGAGAGATTTGGCTCAGCCATCGTATGGTCGAGTGGAATGTGGTAGTCCCATCCCGGGTTTGGATTTTGCATCATTAATATAAGGTTATTTTGCCTTGTATTTCTATGAGTATTATACTTGTTTACATGTGGATCATATGGCTGTGATTTCATTGGTATTTATGTTTCTATTATGCTAGTTATGTATGTGTTTTATGACAGTGGCTATGTATGGCTCTCATCATGTCTTACTTGTAAATGAATGGACAATGTATATATGACCTAATAGATGATAATGCAGAAAATAATATGAGGGAACAATGGTTCTTAGTGTTTCTCAGATAAATATGAGATCCATATGATTAAATCTGTTGTTTACACATGTAGATTACATATTTTTGATATTTTTGACAAACATGGCTAGTAGGGGTCAGATTAAGGGCTTGTTCAAGTATTTACTTTTGCATCATTGTTTCCTTGTTATCTTACTGTTCTGAAGGTGTCATTCAATTCAGGGTAGTGACCTCCAATCTGGGCCTAAAAAAGTAGCTAAAATCCCAGGGCCGTTGGCACAACACTGAGAAAAATAGTCCTTAGATGTTAGCGTGCCTTGTCATGAGAGTGTCTAGAGCCTCTTGGACACTGGAAAGCCTATAACATGGGAGCGTTTGGAGGTCAAATGGTCAAAAACTTCAGTGGGACCCAGGGGTTAGGTACTTGAGAGGTTGGGATGGTTCCTAGGAGTCTTGTAGATGATGTGGAAGGTCTTTATGTTTTGGTTCCATTGATTCCACTTCCTTAAGGTCACCTAGGAGGTTGAATCCAATCATAGTAGCCTCTCGTCACATGTTTACCTTGGTTGGCCAGTTACTTGGGTAGATGTGGGAGGAGGGTGTTATAAGGGAGTTGACAATTCCCTACAACAATAAAAAATTTCTTGCTTAATCAAGAGATAAGTACTTCATCTATTTTTTTTCTTGATTATTGTTATTTTTCCTTGGTAATCCTCTTCCCTTTGCATTTTTTGCCTCGTTATAATTGTTTCTTACATGACCTCTTAAATGAGGTTTGCAAGTACATCATGAACACTATTAAGGCAATGATTCTCGCAGTATATGGAAGAATTTTAAGGAAGAAGAAAGCAATGATTTTGATAATATGGTTACCCTAATAAGAGGGAGAAACAATAGAAAAAGGACTTTCTTACATGATAGAGGGAAAACTAGTGGTAGAAAGACTTGATCTTGTGAAAGAGGAAGAAATAGTGGTAGAAGGAATTGGTCATGTGACAGAAGGAGAAACAATGGTAAGAGAATTTTCTTATGTGATAGAGATAATAGCCAGGACTTCCACAGGAAGACCTACTTCAATTTTAGAAGGAGTTGGCCTAAGATATTGAAATGAAGGATTCTAGAAGATACATTGTTTCTTGGGACTAGAGATTCATATTTGGTGGATCCCATGATGTACAGGCAATTGATTGGATCCTTGATAACACCAAACAAGATATTTTTATTGCAGTGAGCACCCTGAATCAATTTATGAACCAAGGCATATACAGTGGATGGAGAAAATCATGTGGTACCTGTGTTGTACAGTTGCATTTGGTTTGAGATATGTCATAGGAGATGAAGCGAGGCTACAAGAATATATAGATTCAATCATAGGCAGAGTATATCACATCCAATATCTTAAATTATGAGGCATTATGGCTTCAGAAGCTAGAAGGACATGGTCAAGTCACTTCATCTAAGACATGGTGCAGAATGGAGCAATAGAGCTTTAGTACATATCCATAGATAAGCTGATTATGGACATACTTCAAATACAACCTTAGTATGAAGTTGAATGTCTCCCTAATTGGAAGGGAATGACAAGGTATTTGTAGGATTTAGTATACCTTCTCTTGAAGCCATAAAGGACTTTGGTTGGTCATAAAGGAATTTTACTAGGAGAGATGGATGAATTCCCCTTTGAAGCCATAAAGACTTGGCTAGGTCATAAAGGACTTTGACCAAAAAAGTGAATGGTCCAAGGAAATTATAGGGGCAATTATATGATACATTCACCTAAGAAGATAGAAGGACTTGGCTAGGTGATAGAGGATTTTGACCAGAGGTGAATGACCCAAGAGAATTATAGGAATAGATAGATCTTCTCTTCAGAAGCCAAAAATACTTGGTTTCCAAAAGGACTTGGCTAGTTCATTGAGGACTTTCACCAAAGGAGATAGATGTAATTGACCTTTGAAGCCAAAAGGACATAGCTTCTAGAAGGACTTGGCTAGGTCATAAAGGACTTTGACCAGAAAGGTGAATGGTCCAAAAGATAAATTTTTTGCTGAGAAGCCAGAGGAACTTGGCTAGGTCATAAAGGAATTTGGCCATAGGATATTGATACATTTTTGTAAGGATCCATAAAGGACTTTGGCCAAAAGCCCTGGATACTCATGTGCATATGAGGAGTTACATTTCTGACTCTAGTATGGTGTTATCTATAAACATGCATCAACATGGAAATCTCTTGAACTTTTCTTATGAAGGAGAAATTTTAGCTAAAGTAGAAATTTGTTGCAATCAAGGAGAATACTTCCCTTGCTCATAGGGAGTGTTGATTTTTTTGTAGCATTGGGAGGAATTCCCACATGCCAAGAAGTCTTCCAAGTTTTCTTAAAGGAATTATGGAAATAAAAATAAAAATTTATATTTTTAGGCTTCATGTACGCTCCAAATGGACAGGTCAGTTTAGCTCATGAAGGGATGTGTCCCTTGGTGTAAATGCACCCATTCAACATGTATATATGCATACAATGTGTCATATTCATTTTATCACCACAACAACACATCATATCCTTTGAAGAAGTTGCAGTAAGGAGCAGAAAAGATGATGAATTGACCACAAAAAGGAGGTCAAAATTCCAATTATTGACCAATGTTGACTTTTGTACTTTAGTTGGTTTGACTAGCTAGTATTTGACTAGATTTGACTGGTATATCGAACTTGGAGTTTGGCACAAATTTCTAGACATTTGGATTTGTAAACCTTGATAAAGAAAATTTCTCCTAGAAGAAGAGTTGTTGAGTTTTCTCCCAAGTTTGGGTTTCCCAAGGAAAATTTGTGGTCTTTATTGTGCATGGCTATCTCTTTATGATCTTTATTTTCTATTGCTTTCACTGCATTACTATTGAGATTTTATGTGTATAATTGCTTAATGATATCAATGACATAAGAATAATTAATTATAGATTATTAGAAGTAATTATCAAATTAGAAGACTGGTTTCTACTATGCATTCTTATAGAAATTTCAACACATGGTTGAGCATGGTTAAGCACAATCGACCATGTTTGACTATATTTGATTTTGGTTTAGCATGGTTGACCATTTTTTACCATAATTGGGTATGATTTATCATATTTTACGATGATTTGATAATGGTTGACCTTGTTTCACTATGATTAACCACTTTTACCATGGTTGGCCATATCTGACTATGAATAAGGATTGTTGACCATGATTGACAAATATTGCTATGAATTTTTATTATGATCATGTTTGACTATAGTTAGTTATGGTTGGATTTGCAAATCTTGCTAAAGAAAATTTCTCCTAGAGGAAGAGTTGTTGGGTTTTCTCCCAAGTTTGGGTACCCCATGAAAAAAATGTGGTCTTTATTATGCACGGCTATCTCTTTATGATCTTTATTTTCTATCGTTTTCACTGCATTACTATTGATATTTTCTATGTATAATTGCTTAATGATATTAGTGGCATAAGAAGAATTAATTAGATTAATAGAGGTAATTATTAGATTAGAATATTGGTTTCTAATATGCATTCTTGTAGAAAATTCAACACATGGTTGAGCATAGTTAAGCGCAATCAACCATGATTGTCTATATTTGATTTTGGTTTAGCATGGTTGACCATGTTTGACCATAATTGGCTATGATTTACCATATTTAATGATGATATGATAATGGTTGACCATGTTTCAGTATGATTAAACATTTTTTACCATGGTTGGCCATATGTGACTGTGCTTAAGGAGTGTTGACCATGGTTGACCATGATTGACAAACACTGGTATAACTTTTTATTGCGATCATGTTTGACTATGGTTAGTTATGGTTGGATATAGTTGAATATGATTGACTTTGGTCAGGCATGAAAATATTCAATAAATGCCATATTGTGACATTAATATGTTGACTTCAATAGTGTCACATTGCAAAATTGTGGGTGACCATATTGTTATACTACATTGTGATATTATAAGGTTGACCTCAATATCATGTTAGATTTTAATGCTAATAAGTTAATAATATACTTATGTCATATTGCAATGTTCATCTTAGTTGTCTTATCTTGGAATGCTACAATCATCAATGATTATGTCACATTATTAGTTTCATCAAGGGTTATGTTGCATTGCAACATTATTCAATGTTTATGGTGGATTTTGACATTCAATGTTCTTTAATGGGTTGCTACATTTAGTGTTCATAAGGGTTATCTTGCATTGTGACATTCCTAAAGGATAATATTGGATTGTGATGCTCTTCAATGACTATGTTGAATTGTGACTTTCATTTTGGTTAACTTAAAGGTGGTTAGCATGCATTGATATAGTTGACATGCGTGAGTGATCACTATTATTGAATGTTTTTCTTTTCTAACTTTGGCTATCTCTAGTTTAATATGGTGATTGTTGTTAACTTTAGTTAACTTTGGTTTAGCATTGATGAACTACATTGTCACTTCGTCAACCATGGTTGCTTGTATATGCTTATGGATGACTTAATCTTATTTGTTATATATGTTTGACAATAAATTATTTATAGTGGATTTGGATCCATTATATTTCCTTGTATTTAATTTGGATTGATTATCATTAACTATAAGTAGGTGATATATGATTGACCATATAACCCGCATTCTTGAGAATGGTCACATATACATGTACATTTAATTATAATTTCTTTATAATTTAATTAATAAACTATATACTCATTACAATCTAAATTATTAACATTACAATTAAAATACAATTGATTAAATTATATCACAATTCAGGTTTCTATGATCCATATTGTGTATTTTAAAAATCATTCAATAAAAAATCACATTCATAATTATTGTCTCAATGCATTTTGAACCACCCAGTGTGGCTCATCGCCAGGACTAAGATGGAGAGTCTGATCATGGCAAGAAAATAATTCTCTTGCCATGATCAGACTCTCCATCTTAATCCCGACATTGAACCACACTGAGTGGTTCAAAACGTATCGACAAAATAATTCTAAATGTAATTTTTTACCAAAAGAAAATTCAAAATAAATGATGTCACTAATTATTATTTATATTTGTAAATATATAATTTTAATAATTAAAAAAATAATATAATTCACCATATAATATTTATTATTAATATAGTTAGTAATATATATGTTTGAAAATTATACATGTTATCTTATATAAGTTTAATGAGATGTAATTTTTTTATAATCTTTATATATATAATTTTGTAAATATTTGTATAACATTATCATTTTCGATATAATGATTAATGATATGAGGTGTTTTTGTATTTTTCCTTTTAATGGTTTATAATTGAAATGGTTAGTAAAAGGTATAGTTTAATAGTATTTTATTTTTTAATAATATAATTTGGGGTGAGATTACAATATTTTTTATGTAAATTATATTTTTAATAAAAAAATATTTAATATATTAAAATTTTCAAAAACGTTTAATTTATATAAATTTATTAATTTTTAAATTTTAATAAAATTAAAAAATAGTAATAATAAAAAGTTAAAGGAAAAAAACAAAAGATAATATCTTTAAACTATATCTCACTAAAAAAATCATGATTCTTTTAATTGAACCTTGTGTAATGGGTGCACATGGAAGATATTTTCATTAAAGATGGATATACTAACAGGTACCACTGCATGACAATGTCCCTACCCAAAAATATTTTGTGCATTTTGTGCACTGATTTAAATCAGAACATTACATGTTAGGATCAACATTTTGAAGATGCTTATACAAAAAAATTGTTATTTTGTGTTTCTACGCTTGCTTATGTTCCCAAAACTGGTTTTCTAGAAATGTTTGAGCCATTGACAAAATACCAGTAGACATGTATGATGAAGATAATGAAAATAAAAAAATATTAAATATTCAAGAATGCAATTTAAAATAAATTGAATGCAGAAACCTACACTAACTACAAACATCTATAGAAGCAATGAATTAAGATACAATTATATACAAAGTTCAACATATTAGTGGATTAAGGGTGGAAGAACCATATCAGAGAACAACTTTTGAGGCACATGTGAGGCATTTCAATTGGTGATGGTCGTGCGAGTGAGGACTTTAGTCTCTTGAATTTCTCGACTCAAATCCTCTTTAAATGAAATGAACAATGTAAACATATGTAATATCTAATGTACTACCTGTTAGCCTCCTGTTGCAATAGGGTTTCATTTTTCATGATTGACATTTTTACATGCCAAATATGTCATACTTTGCAGGTTGCAGTGTTCCATATTTCCACAGGATACCATGAAGTGTGCTTAGTCCAAATAGCACTGCTGTTTCCCAATTTTGATGAGTTGTTCCAGTTTTGAAGAAGTCTTTAAAGGGAGGTCCAAATAGTCTAATCTTGGTCTCCCTAGGTTTCAATTTCCTATTTAGAATATAGAGAATGTATCTGTCCAAACAGTTTAATCTTGGCAAATTTGTAGATAGGTAGAGAATCAAAGGGACCCAACTGCTTAATCTGGGCCCTGGCAGAAATAAGTGTAGATTTAGATAGGAGACATTCAAAAGAAAAATTGTAAACCTGGGTCTGCAAGTCTAAGTGCACCCAAATCAATAGAAGAAAAAATGTTAGGTGAGTAGGCCGGGTAGCTAGCTGTGAGGTTGCAAAATGACGATTTATGATCAATTTTGAGTTACAAAGTGTTTTATCTTTTCAGATCACAGTTGCAGACAATTTTTCATCTGGAGGAGCTCAAGCTGGACATCACTAAATTCCCCTTCTTCTAAATTCCCCAAGTCAATTACTAATTTCCCAAAGAGGTCAAGATCTGCTTGATTCCTCTTAGTTTCATCATTCTCCATGTCATTTGTCCTGGTGAAGATCTGCTTCACTCAAGGATTTTTTATTTCTCATTTATGAGTCACTCTTCCCTCGAGGATTAGCCTAAGGTCTCTTACCTAGCGCCTACTTATCATCACCATATTAACCACTAACTCTAGTAGATAACTCTCTATCAGTTTTCCCCTTCCCCTACTAAAACTATGTATATAAAACTCCCCTATGTAACTATCCCCTCCCTGGCAATATAGCCATATTTCTTCTAATTCAGGGAAAAAATGGTCCATTAGGGGCTGTTTTTAACCCATCCGTGTCATAGCGAGAGTTAGATGACACTTGGTCATGCTAACAACCTCTCTCCTAGCCCTAAAACCCTCAAAAACCCACATTTCTACCCTTATCCTAAGTTTTTGTGCATAAATCATTAAAACCCCGATCATAAACCCTCAAAAACCCATGTTTTACCCCTTATGCTAAAGTCCCGAATGTAAATATATTAACCCGCCCGTTATTAACCCCCCAAACCCACAAAACCTAAGTCTAAACCCCCGCCGCGCTTTATTTAAATCCGAATATTCCGCGGAATCCCCGCCCCTTATCCCTCCGCCACCTCACCTTCGCCGCCAACCGTTAGATCGCCCGCCCCACAGATCTACAGTGGGCGGGCCTTCTTGTCCCCCAACGCGCCCGAAGGTTAGCGTCTGGGAGATGGGCGGTATTGCCGCCGTACTCCCGCCACGCGTCACCTCTTGGGCTGTGGCGGAGCCCCCTCCCCTGAAACCACCTCTGTCCAAAGGCGGTGCGCCCAGAAACCACTTACTGCCATCCCCCTGTGACGTAAGCCCCACGTCACCTGCCGCATCATCCACCTGCGTGGCCTCCTGCCACTGTACCGCCGAGTCACCTTGCCATGTGTCCTGCCACCGTGTCCCTGTCGTACTGCCACATCACCTCCCTACGTGATGACATCATCATGCTGATGTCATCCCGCCACGTCATCATGTTGACGTCACCCACCGTACGAAGTCCGTCACGCTGACGTCATCAACAATTTTAGCACGAAGGGCGAAAATCGCGCATCGCTGGATAAAATAGGCCGAAGTGGGGAATGTTTAGGGAATCTTTTCATCACGCAGCCCCCAGCAAGCCTGAAAGGCGCCGAATGACCCGTTTTCCTTCGTGAAGCATTTAGGAAGGAGTCGAAGACAGTTTTGAAGGAAACCGAGGGCCGAACAACGGCCATTAAATGTTGATTTAACGCACATCACGTCAAAACAGCAGCCCAGTTTATTGTCAAAGAGTATCAGATGGAGAAGAAGAGCCAAAGAGTATCAGCCAAAATTTTTTAGGGGCTCGAAGCACCTGAACATTGATGAGCCCCCCCAGAAAGTCAAATCAAGAGGCGTAAGCCCATCCTTTCCCTCAAATCACAGTTAAAGCTTTAAACGCAGGCAGACAGCAAAGAAGCAAAAACCCATACACATTTATTTCAGAAAACACTGCACCAAGCCACCGAGGACAACATCATTTACTCAGTTTTGATACGGCAGCCCTCAGCGCAGCCCGAGATATTTTCACGCATTTATTTATGATAGGATTAGGTCAAATTAATTATTCTTTAGGACCTGATTAGGTCAAGTTGTAATAAAAGCAGTTGTAGAGAGTTTTTCCCTATATATACCGCTCTCTACATTGTTTCAAGCGTTGGTAAATTGAGAATTTTCACTAGAGACTCGCATTGTATACCTGAGTTTTTCTATAACCAAAGGTTGCTGAAAGCTTGGAGAGCAAACTATCTGTTGTAAATGAATGTTTTGAAGATATGAAGATGGAATTCTTGTGCTGCAGCCTGAAGCAATAAGTGCATCTTACCTCTGTTTTATTGTTTACCACTATCTAAATAGCAGAAAGAAAGAATAGCTTAGAATTTGTTTAAATACACTATATGCTCAATTTTTGCTATTTTCTTATGTTTTCCTCTGAATGAATTGGTCATGAATATGAATTCCTCCTGGCTCGTATTTACCCCGATTCACCTGTGTTTGCCAATTATCTAGGGATTCTTTATTGCCCCTAGGTAGAGCTCTGTTACCTCCCTCGTTTAAGTTGATTGAGAGATTCTTAACTGCCTCTCTTTCCTTAGCATTCACCTCATCCTTTAGACCTGAAACATTGTTTCATACGCAACTATCTTGCTCCATTTTCCCCTCTTGTGACCAAGAAAACACACCAGTAGTCCTCCTCCTCGACTCCACACCCAATGGTTTGAAATTTTCAGACTATGCTTTGCCTCTCGACCTGAAAACATCAATTCTCCCACCAAAACAAAACAAAAACCCTCTGAACTTAATACCTAGCCTAAAATCCTTTTCAACATAGCTAAATCTAAAAGAGAGAGCCCTCTCTGATTGCAGGTGGGCTAGAACCTGCAGTCCAAAGTTGGTCTGTGGTTACCTCGGCCATATCCTTTTCTGGAGCTTAAGGACAACCTCAGTGATAACATAATAGCGACTCCACTGGGGACCTTCCTCAGATAGTTTCACGAAGAAGGTAAGAAAGCTCCGCTGAGACCATAAATCAAACTTTCCAATTGCTGTTTATCTCTTAAAACTACAGATGAAGCCTGAATGTCAGCCAGGAAGCCTTTGAAACTGTTCTTTGCTTTGCATTAACAGGAGTAAATAAATGCTACTTCAGTCAATCTTCATGCTAGTTTTAAGTTACAAATAAGCTGTCCCAAATTTTAACTAGTCCCTTGTTGATTACAAAAACATTCCCAGGAAAAATACCCAAAAAACAATTCGGAAGCTGGCTCCCAAGAAAAATCCACGATATACAAGGTCAAATCTAGATCCCAACCCTCCAGCTGTTTTTGAAAACCCTAACATAATCTCGAAAATCCTTAGGAAGCAAGAAAGACAGGAAAATTTTACCGATTTGAGCCCTGAAACAACGTACCCTAGCTGTATTTAGACTCCTGTCAAGGTTTTGTTTCGTTCGACCCCTGTTTCCCCTAGTTCATCATCTACATCTCGGACTCCTCCTTCCACACCTTCATTCACTGCACATACTAACACTACTGTCGTTTCCAGTGTTCCAGTTACTCCTGTGATCCCCGTTACTCCAGTTGTTCCATTTATCCCCGTTGTTCCTCTTATCCCTGCAAATATGGCTAATAGATATGCACCCCTGCAATTACCTACTAATGTTGGGGCTTTACCTCAAGAGTACCAATCTAAAATCACATATTTTGATAGTACTGGCCCTTTTACTGCCATTCAGCATACCAAAAAGATGCAAGACTATTTTGAAAACTACGAAATAGATGATGATAGCGTGAGAATGAGAATTTTTGTTCAGAGCTTAACAGGTGATGTAAGAACTTGGTTCAGATCACTTGCTGCAAACTCCATAACCACTCCCGATGAGCTTTACCAATCCTTTACCAACAAATGGGAGAAAAAGAAAGACCCCTTGCACATACTAGCAGAACATGATACAATTAAAAGAGGTCCTCAAGAGACTGTTTTGGAGTACTGTTCAAGATTCAATAATGTATATAACGCAATACCACAGAACTTAAGGCCTCCACCTGATCTGGCCTTGTACAAATTTCCTGATGGTTTTGACCATGATATTGCATATCAGTTAAAAGAAAGAGCTCCTCAGACCCTTGCAAACATGCAAAATGTTGCTGTTAGCATAGAAGCCAACTTAATTGCCAAGAGAAACAGAGCTAGAATGGAAAGAAGAACCACCTTTAAGGAAGAATGCTCAGCCTTTGATCAAAAGCTTGATGCTATTATTAGTGGCCTACAAAGGCTAGGAGAGAGAGTAGAAAATGTTGAGAGAAAAGTATCATGGGAAGGACAACAGTCCAATACCATAAGGAATCCAAATTTTAGGAAAATGCAGAACACAAATACTGGTAGGTCTAACCAAGACCATGACATAAGACCCTCTTTTCAAGATAACTATGTTGAAGGATCTACTTCCAGTGAACCCATAGAGGACACTCACATGAACCTGATGGATCTAAAGGGTGAGCACCAAACTGTCTTGTCCCAACAAGACCAAAATGAACTCGATTACAATCAGTTTCAAATTAAATCTGGTGAGTCTTTTGATTTTAAACAAGGATATGATACTGCTGTGTATGAAGTACACAAATAATATAAGCTGAGAACTAGGACCATTGACATTTCGGAACCTAGTAAAACAAAGGATGGCAAACAGCCCAACAAGACCAAAGGCAAGGCTATCATAACAGAACTAGCTGATACAAATGTTCCAAACCCGCATCAAGTGATTGTAGAAGACATAACAGAAATACAACCTTCCAAAGATCAGCCTTTGCCACCTTCTCCCTCGAAAGAGAACTCGAAAAGTGTTCCAAAAAACTTTCCTGAAACTAAAAAACCGCAAGCTATCAGTCCTCATAACGCTGATAAACAAGAGCAAATCGCAGATAATTTAAATGAAAAGGAAAAAACTGCCTTTATCGACAACAAGACTCCATTGGAAAAGCCATTTAATTTAGAGGCAGAAATAGCTAAGTTGAAAATATCCATTCCCCTCTCAAAACTTGCCAAACACGATGTATATAGGCAACAAAAAAGGTTACTTCAAATTCCAGAAAACAAGGACGATGTAAATGTTTTGGATGATTCCCCTGAACTGCTGTTTGGCCCAGAATTCAATGGAAAGTCAACACATGGACCTGCCCCACCCTTTTATGTCAGTTTGCATATACATGACAAAGTTTTGCACAATGCTATGTTTGACTCAGGGGCATCGCACAATCTAATGCCCAAAGCAGTTATGGAAAAACTGAACCTTGACATTACAAGACCTTACAAAGACTTGTACTCATTTGACTCAAGTCAAGTGAAATGTCTAGGCCTCATCAAAGACTTGTGTGTCTCCTTAGTTTAATATCCAAATAAGACCATCCTCATGGATGTAGTGGTTGCGGACATTCCACCAAAATACGGTATGCTCCTATCAAGATCATGGGGAGCAAAGCTTCAAGGATCCCTTCAATTAGACATTTCCTATGCCACCATTTCAGTCTTTGGGCAACCAAAGAGACTGTATAGAGAAACGCTGATGAAATATGTGGTGAGTAGTGAGAGCAAGCCTGAAAATTTTCCCATTTATTCAATCCATTATGATATGGATTCCTTTATTTTGTTTAATGATGATACAAATTCTCCAATTGATAATGAGCCCTTGGCTCTAGAACAACAAGCACACATCAATGAAGAATCAGTTGCACACACTAGTGAAACTGTCACAACAGTTAACACAACCAGCATGTTAGAAGAACATCCCCAAATAGAAATTGCAAATCTGCCCAATCCTAAATTAGCTCAAACTCCTAGTACAAACCACAAGCAAGAAATCACTTGGTATTTAGAGTTTGATGGCTCTGTTAACAAGTTAGGAGCAGGGGAAGGTTTTTGGATTTGTAATACACATAATAATCATGCGGTAGGTCATGCCTACAGACTGAATTTTAAATGCACAAATAACATGGCAGAATATGAGGCTCTGCTGCTAGGCCTTAAACTGCTCAAAGCTCTAGGAGTTGCAAAAGTGTCTATTTTAGGAGACTCTGATTTAATCATACAATAAATGAAAGGTAATTTTGTTGCCAATGACAATAGAATGAGAGCCTATAGGACTGCTACCACTAATATACTCAATGCATTCACTGAATTCAAGCTGGCCAAAATTTCAAGAGAACATAACATTCATGCACACAGCCTAGCCACCTTTGCTAGTACATGCAAGCTTCCTTTTGACCCAAACCTTCACTTCATAGCTGAAATAAAACATAGGCCCGCTGTCCCAAATAACGTTAAGGATTGGTAAGTGTTCGAAAATGATACCCAGATTAATAATTTCCTCGCCCTTGAGCATGAGTTTTCAAATATCAACATTGACTTGGATGCTATGACAGATTCGGAACAACAAACAAATGAAGATCAGCAAGCTATAACAGCTGCAACAGCCAAGCAAATCATGAACCCGACTGTTTTTGACAAAGAAAACATAGAACAGCTGAAACAAATGCATTTGGAAGACATTGCCAAAGTAGAGGCAAAGACCATTGACTTAAAGGATAACTATCTGCCTGCTGGCCTAACCCCATTAGAAGACATGTTTGACGCCAATGACATTCCTAGAAAGCCAAAATTGCAACCCATTAACACTGATATAGAAGAACACAACATTGGGACGACAGAAAATCCAAAAATGATCAAACTGTCCAAAAATTTGCCACCCGATCAAAAGCCCAAATACATTGACTTGTTCAAAGAGTTCCAAGATGTATTTTCTTGGAGCTATGAGGATTTGAAATCCTATGACACCTCAGTGATCCAACACACCATTCCTTTAAAACCAAACCAGAAACCCTTCAAGCAGAAGCTTAGAAGAATCAACCCTATGCTTCTTCCCCCAATTGAAAAAGAAGTAAAGAGGATGTTTGAAGCAGGCATCATAGCACCCATCAGATTTTTTGAATGGGTATCCAATCTTGTTCCTACAAGAAAAAAGACAGGTGAAATCAGACTTTGTGTAGATCTCAGAAATTTAAACCAAGTCTCCTTAAAAGACCATTACCCTTTGCCTAAAATGGACCACATCTTGCAGAGAGTAGTGGGGTCATCTAGAATCTCTTTGCTAGATGGTTTTTCAGGTTTTAACCAAATACTTGTTCACCCGGATGACCAAGACAAAACAACTTTTACCACACCGTGGGAAACATTTAAGTATGTAAAGATGCCATTTGGACTTAAAAACGCTGGTGCAACTTTTCAACGAGCAATGGACATTGCATTTGCCAAAGAAATACATGACTTCCTAGTTATTTACCTTGATGACTTGACCCCATTTTCTAAATCTGATGAAGAACACCTCAAGCATCTCAGGCAAATTTTCATAACATGTAGGAAATATGGCATTTCCTTGAATCCCAAGAAGTCCCTATTTGGCCTTGAAGAAGGCAAGTTACTTGGCCACATCATATCAAAATATGGGATCATAATTGACCCTGAAAGAATCCAAGCCATCCTCCAAATTCCATATCCAAGAAACATAAAAGAGCTGCAAGCATTCCTTGGAAATTAACTTCTTAAGAAGATTTATTCCAAATCTAGCTGAACTGATAAGATTGTTAAGCAACATGTTAAAGAAGGATGCCAAGGTAAGATGGTCCCTGGAAACCAAGCAAGCATTTGAAAGTATCAAAGCTGCTTTAACCCAAACCCCTGTACTCACCAGCCCGCAGTTTGAGAAAGATTTTATCATATTTTCGTTTGCATCTAATCACACAATAGCCGCTGTCCTTTTGCAAAAGGATGAACAAGGAGCTGAAAAGCCAATCGCTTTTTTCAGCCGAGCCTTAAGAGATGCCCCTTTGAAGTACCCAATAATGGAAAAGTAGGCTTATGCACTCGTTAAGGCCATCAAGGATTTTAGAGTGTACATTCTGTATTCACACGTGATTGCCTATGTGCCACATGCTGCGGTAAAAGACATATTGAAAAAAGAAGGATTAGAAGGCAAAAGAGGCAAGTGGATGGCAAGCATCCTTGAGTATGACATAGAAATAAAACCAACCAAGCTGATAAAGGGACAAGGTTTAGCCAAACTGATGTCCGAAACAAATTTTCAAGCCTTAGACATTAACCAACTGGACAAGGAATCGGAGCTGGCGACTCCACAGATCAGTGAAATATTTCTGCAATGCCCTTGGTACACTGATATTTGCTTTGTATTGTTAAACCTGTGTGCTCCCCCAGGATTGTCCATGACCAAGAAAAGATTTTTGAAAATGAAGGCTTTAAAGTTTTGTGTTATAGATGGTGCATTATTTTGGAGAAATCATGAAGGTATATTGCTTAATTGTTTAACCATGAATGAAACTAACAATGTCATGAAAGAATTCCATGCAGGTGACTGTGGAGGACATCTATACTGGAAGTCCACCGCTGATAAAATTTTAAGGGCTGGTTTCTATTGGCCCTCTCTTTTTGCAGATGTAAAGAAGTTTGCCATGTCATGTCACAAATGCCAAATTTTTGAGGGCAAGAGAAAGCTGTTACCCCTGCCCCTGAAACCCATCTCAACTGAACAACCTTTTCAACAATGGGGTCTTGACTTGATTGGAGAAATCCATCCCTCTTCCTCAGGTCAGCACAAATGGATCCTAACAGCCACTGACTATTTCACTAAGTGGGTTGAAGCCATTCCCTGCAGACAAGCCAATGACACCATCATTATCCAATTCCTTGAGTGCAATATCCTTTCTAGATTTGGCTGCCCTGAGAAAATCATCACTGACAATGCCGCTGCCTTTAAGTCCAAAAAAATGATCAATTTCTGCCACAGATTTCATATTACCTTGGGCCACTCTACAGCCTATTACCCTCAAGGAAATGGCTTGGCTGAATCATCTAACAAAAGCCTCATCAACATCATAAAGAAAGTGCTGGAAGAAAACAAGAAGAACTGGCACAAGAAGCTGTTGAACGCCCTATGGGCAGACAGACTCTCGAGCAAGAGATCCATTGGGATGAGTCCTTATGAGCTAGTATATGGCATGGAGGCTAGATTTCCTTCATCCCTGGGCATTCCTACTATCAAGATGTTACAAGAGATTCAGGCTGAACCAAATAACATTCAAAGAAGAATCAATTAGACCATTCATCTTTAGCAAACTAGAGAACAAGTTTATGGCAGAGCTCAAATTTTGCAAGAAAAGATTAAAAAGATGTTTGATAGAAGAGCTAAGGCTGAGGATTTCAATGTTGGTGACAAAGTTCTGAGGTGGGACTCAAGAAGAGAAGACAAGGGAAAACATGCAAAGTTTGATTTTTTATGGAGAGGTCCATTTGTTGTTTCTGCTGTTCAGGGAAATAACACTTATTTTCTCATATCTATAGAGGACGTCATTGCTGAAGAAGGCCCTGTCAATGGCCGTATGCTGAAACATTAGCATGATCCCTTTTAAAGAAAACAATGCAGCCCTGTATATATCTTTGTACAGTCTTATTTGTATATATCAACACTCTGTTTTTTATTTATAAACAGGCCGATTCTTTAAGGAGCAGCAGTAAATTGTAAAGATACAGCCGATGCAAGTAGTCCAGTTCTAAAAACTCTGTCTCTACACCAATTTCAGCAAAACAGGAAGAAGAGAAATATCACACTACAAGCAATTCATGGTAGAGAAGAACTGTGTGCAGTCAAAAGTATCGAAACAGAGGAGTTTTTTCAGTTCATATCAGCATACTTGCCCAAAGTAAGAAACAAGGCAAATACATCAGTTTAGACCCATGATTTAAAAGGCAGTGCTCCAGCAGCATTGTACATAATTATCAAGCACGCAGAAGAAAGCAGGCGATGCTGCACAGTTCACAGTAATTCAGTTGAGGAGGAGGTTGTTCATAGTTCAAAGTTTTACATTTTTAGCAGCCAGAATAAATGTTCCCAGACTACGGCAACCATAGAAGATCAAGGCAGTCTGACCTGCTGTTCTTGGCTTTTCACAAGGAAAAGCCATCCCCAAGTGGAGCCACTGTTAGCCTCCTGTTGCAACATGGTTTCATTTTTCATGATTGACATTTTTACATGCCAAATATGTCATACTTTGCCGGCTGCAGTGTTCCATATTTCCACAGGATACCATGAAGTGTGCTTAGTCCAAATAGCACTGCTGTTTTCCAATTTTGATGAGTTGTTCCAGTTTTGAAGAAGTCTTTAAAGGGAGGTCCAAACAGTCTAATCTTGGTCTCCCTAGGTTTCAATTTCCTGTTTAGAATATAGAGAATGTATCTGTCCAAACAGTTTAATCTTGGCAGATTTGTAGATAGGTAGAGAATCAAAGGGACCCAACTGCTTAATCTGGGCCCTGGCAGAAATAAGTGTAGATTTAGATAGGAGACATTCAAAAGAAAAATTGTAAATCTAGGTCTGCAAGTCTAAGTGTACCCAAATCAACAGAAGAAAAAATGTTAGGTGAGTAGGTCGGGTAGGTAGCTGTGAATGATGATTTATGATCAATTTTGTGTTACAAAGTGTTTTATCTTTTCAGATCACAGTTGCAGACAATTTTTCATCTAGAGGAGCTCAAGCTAGACATCACTAAATTCCCCTTCTTCTAAATTCCCCAAGTCAATTACTAATTTCGCAAAGAGGTCAATATCTGCTTGATTCCTCTTAGTTTCATCATTCTCCATGTCATTTGTCCTGGTGAAGATCTGCTTCACTCAAGGATTCTGTATTTCTCATTTATGAGTCACTTTTCCCTCGAGGATTAGCCTAAGGTCTCTTACCTTAGCCCCTGCTTATCATCACCATATTAACCACTAACTCTAGTAGATAACTCCCTATCAGTTTTCCCCTTCCCCTACTAAAACTATGTATATAAAACTCCCCTATGTAACTATCCCCTCCCTGGCAATATAGCCGTATTTCTTCTAAGTCAGGGAAAAATTGGTCCATCAGGGGTTGTTTTTAACCCATCCGTGTCATAGCCGGAGTTAGATGACACCTGGTCATGCTAACAACCTCTCTCCTAGCCCTAAAACCCTCAAAAACCCACATTTCCGCCCTTATCCTAAGTTTTTGTGCATAAATCGTTAAAACCCCGCTCATAAACCCTCAAAAACCCATGTTTTACCCCTTATGCTAAAGTCCCGAATGTAAATATATTAACCCACCCATTATTAACCCCCCAAACCCACAAAACCTAAGTCTAAACCTCCGCCGCGCTTTATTTAAATTTGAATATTCTGTGGAATCCCCGCCCCTTATCCCTCCGCCACCTCACCTTCGTTGCCAACCGTTAGATCGCTCGCCCCACAGATCTACAGTGGGCGGGCCTTCCTGTCCCCAAATGCGCCCAAAGGTTAGCATCCAGGAGATGGGCGGTATTGCCGCCGTACTCCCGCCACGCATCGCCTCCTGGGCTGTGGCGGAGCCCCCTCCCCCAAAACCACCTCTGTCCAAAGGCGGTGTGCCCAGAAACCACTTACCGCCATCCCCCTGTGACGTAAGCCCCACGTCACCTGCCGCATCATCCACCTGTGTGGCCTCCTGCCACTGTACCGCCGAGTCACCCTGCCATGTGTCCTGCCACCGTGTCCCTGTCGTACTGCCACGTCACCTCCGTACATGATGACATCATCATGCTGACGTCATCTCGCCAGGTCATCATGCTGACGTCATCACTTACGTCATCTGCCGTACGAAGTCCGTCATGTTGACGTCATCAGCAATTTTAGCGCGAAGGGCGAAAACCGCGCATCGCTGGATAAAATAGGCCGAAGTGGGGAATCTTTAGGGAATCTTTTCATCACGCAGCCCCCAGCAAGCTTGAAAGGCGCCGAATGACCCGTTTTCCTTCGTGAAGCATTCAGGAAGGAGCCGAAGACAGTTTTGAAGGAAACCGAGGGCCGAACAACGGCCATTAAATGTTGATTTAACACACAACACGTCAGAACAGCAGCCCAGTTTATTGTCAAAGAGTATCGGATGGAGAAGAAGAGCCAAAGAGTATCAACCAAAATTTTTTAGGGGTTCGAAGCACCTGAACATTGATGAGCCCCCCCAGAAAGTCAAATCAAGAGGCGTAAGCCCATCCTTGCCCTCAAATCACAGTTAAAGCTTTAAATGCAGGCAGACAGCAAAGAAGCAGAAACCCATACACATTTATTTCAGAAAACACTGCATGAAGCCACCGAGGACAACATCATTTACTCAGTTTTGATACGGCAGCCCTCAGCGCAGCCCGAGATATTTTCACGCATTTATTTATGATAGGATTAGGTCAAATTAATTATTCTTTAGGACCTGATTAGGTCAAGTTGTAATAAAAGAAGTTGTAGAGAGTTTTTCCCTATATATACCGCTCTCTACATTGTTTCAAGTGTTGGTAAATTGAGAATTTTCACTAGAGACTCGCATTGTATACCTGAGTTTTTCTATAACCAAAGATTGCTGAAAGCTTGGAGAGAAAACTGTCTGTTGTAAATGAATGTTTTGAAGATATGAAGATGGAATTCTTGTGCTGCAGCCTAAAGCAATAAGTGCATCTTACCTCTGTTTTATTGTTTACCACTATCTAAATAGCAAAAAGAAAGAATAGCTTAGAATTTGTTTAAATACACTCTATGCTCAATTTATGCTATTTCCTTATGTTTTCCTCTGAATGAATTGGTCATGAATATGAATTCTTCCTGGCTCGTATTTACCCCGATTCACCTGTGTTTTCCAATTATCTAGGGATTCTTTATTGCCCCTAGGTAGAGCTTTGTTACCTCCCTCGTTTAAGTTGATAGAGAGATTCTTAACTGCCTCTCTTTCCTTAGCATTCACCTCATCCTTTAGACCTGAAACATTGTTTCATGTGCAGCTATCTTGCTCCACTTTCCCCTCTTGTGACCAAGAAAACACACCAGCAGTCCTCCTCCTCGACTCCACGCCCAATGGTTTGAAATTTTCAGACTATGCTTTGCCTCTCGACTTGAAAACATCAATTTTCCCACCAAAACAAAACAAAGACCCTCCGAACTCAATACCTAGCCTAAAATCCTTTTCAACATAGATAAATCTAAAAGAGATAGCCCTCTCTGATTGCAGGTGGGCTAGAACCTGCAGTCCAAAGTTGGTCTGTGGTTACCTCGGCCGTATCCTTTTCCGGAGCTTAAGGACAACTTGAGTGATAACACTACCAACCTAAAAAAAAAACACAACTCTTGAGAATCATAACCTTATAGATTTTCCCCCGATAGGATATCAACTTAGCGAGGAATATTTAGTGATCCTTCTTTCATAGCTAACTTGGAACTTGAAGTATTAAGGATCTTAATCAGAATGGCCAATCCTTTCCTTTAGTAAAATACTGAACCATTCTTTAATACACATTGAACAATGCAGAAATCATTACCTCTACTCAGACACATCAGTTCTCTTTAGTCATATAAGTCAAAACAATTAATAAAATGATACATAAGTTAATGCATGACAACCTTAAATAAATAATAAATAATGACCGACACATAACTTTTTTGTCTTTAAGCATTTAGTGAATGAAACACATAATTTAGGGTGCACTTGAAAAGTGCAAAAGAGAAAAAAATAGAAAATCAGAATCAAATTGTTTTCCTGTGAATTCTTGGTTCGATGAGGAATGAAAAATGGCAAGGAGAAGATGAATGTAAAGTTATATAAGAAAATTTTAAAAAGTAAAAAAGACGAGCTCATCCAAGCAAGGTGGGAAGAGTTAATATATCAAGGCAAGAATAACCCAAAACTTTTGTGGTAGGAACTTCAACCAAGGAAGAAGAAAATTGAAAATAATATTACAGCCAATCAGTGGTTTGACTATGCAAGACAACTCTATGAAAAGGAATTAGAGGTTGAGCCTCATCTCAGGATCGACACAACTACAAAGATTTTCACATTACAGGATGTGGAGGCAGGAATTAAAAATTTGAAAACAGGGAAGACAAAGGACTTGGTTGAACTTCAAGCAGAATATCTAAACTGGGGAATGAGCATTCTAGCACTGCACGTTATGGAAATATTCAACAACTTCATTCGGAAAGGATTCCCAAGAGATTGGAAAACTAGTTTAGAAATACTCATTTTTAAAAGTGGAGACATTAACAATCCTTCCAGCTATATAACCATCACGATCAATCCTTTGTTTGCAAAGCTTTTCAGTAGCATGGTAGAAAATATAATCAGTAGGTGGGAAGAAGTAAAATAAAATAGGGAAAAAGGGAAAGTGAGTTTTAGGTCGAAGCATTCTATAGTAGATCATGTTATCACACTGAGACACATTATTGAAAAGGTTTGGGGAGACAAAGAAGAAGTATTTTTATGCTTTGTTGTCTTCAAAAAGGAATTTGACATAGTCCCTAGAGATAATTTGTGGCGTAGAATGGAACAACTTGAAATTCCTTTGCAATAGAGATTTGTTGTTTATAGGCTTTATGAAGAGGTGGAAGTCAAAATTATAACTTCAGCAGGAATTTCATAAAGTTTTAGGAGTGAAATTGGAGTCAAGAAAGGATCTGCTTTATCCCCTACCCTTTTTGGTTTATATATTGACAAATTGGAAGTGTGGCTAAATTTGCAAGGTGGGGATGGTGTTTGGTTGGGGGAACTTGTGATAAAAATTCTTTTATATGTTGATGATCTTGTATTGATTGCTAAATCGTCCCATGGATTGCATATCCACCTATATTCCCTTGAGGATTTTTATAAAGTAGTGAGGATGCAAGTCAATACCAGCAAGAACAAAATAATCATTTTCTCTAATAAAAGGAAATAAAGCCAACATACATTCTTTTTTGAAAGCAAAATTCTTGAAGAAGTAAATGAATTCAATTACCACAGAATCGATTTCAACAACAAGCTTAATTGAGAGGACTACAGAAAGAAGAGAATTTTAGGAGGGTGGAAAGCATTATATGCACTTCAAAACATATGTAGAGAGGCTGAGTTATGGGATTCAAAAACAATTAAACTGATTTTTGGACTCCTAGTTTTTCCAGTGATATTATATGGGTGTAAACTATGCGCTAGCAACATCCCTGTTTCAAAATGGAAATAATTTATTGAGAAAATCCAAAAACGCTTGATCATGAGCAAGTTCATAATAAAAATTTTGGTTCTGTATGAGATAATGTTGAGTCAAATAGGAGAAACTCCCATAGAAGCAATTTCTATGGTGCATCTTATAAGGTATCTAAAAAGAACTGAGCAAATGGGAGTAGGTAGATGGCCAAAAGTTATCTTCAATGAAGGCATGAGTAAAAGAAAGAAATCATGGATGAGACAAAACAACAAGTAGATGCAAAAATGGAATATTTACCTCAATGCATGTCCCAAAAATAGTAAGGATTTAAAGAATTTTGTTATGGGGAAGTTCCGTAAGCGTATATTGGGAAAAGAGTTGGGTATAAAGAAGTACTATGTTCAAGAATTCAACCCCACTTGTGATATCCAACAGAAAGAGTACATTGGATTCAACATTCTGTGGAGAGAAAAATATTTTGATTACTCAATTAAGAACTAACTCACATCAACTTTGGGTGAAACAAGACAATGGAAGAGACCTAAATAAGCTTGGGAAGAATGGGTGTGTACTTTTTTCACTTATGGGGAAGTCAAATCGAAAAAGAACTTCATTTTGGAATGTGATTCTTTCAAAGACATCAGAGACAATTATGGTAGTATGATAGCCTCAATTCCTTGGCATTATCTTTTCAGTGAGGGGACTGTTAGAAGTTTGGGTCAACTCATCATCAATTTGAGTAAGAAAAGGATTGAATTGCAAAAAGAAAAAAAAAGGAGGTTGGTAGTCCCATAGACTATTTTTAGTCTCGTGGAGGTTAAAATATCATTCATTCATTAATATCACACAGATCGACTCAAGTTTAATGTTCTGATCTCGAAACTCTATTGGAATTAATTAAGCGACTTCATAAATGCATCACGGGATTTGGGTAATCCAACTATTACCCATTATATTGGGAAATGATGATTGTGTACATAATTATATTTGGTTAGTTAATGCGAGAAACAAAAATGAATTCGGTAGGACTTTAGTAGATCATTTTTGAAGGTATTCAAGAGAGAATTGCATGTAATTTTAAAATTTTCTATTGTATATTGGGACTTTGGAGCACAATTACAAATAATTATCTCTTATTTCCTATTTCAAAGGGATGACCCGTAGTATATTCCAGTGAAATTTTGAATTCAAACGATAAGGTTAAATTTTGGTAGTTTACTTTTGACTAATCAACATTGCATGTGGTGGTTACCTAGGTGGTAGCGACTGCTGAGGTGGTGGATAAGTTAGAATAGGATAAAATAAAATAAAAATGTTTCTTGTTGCAAGAGATGGTTAGGCCCTATAGGTTGAGTGTTGTATGAGTTTCCTTTTCAAGGGGTTTTGAGGAATTTTTGTACAAACATATGTGTACTCTTGGAGTATAGATTTTTGTCTCTTTTTTTTTCTTTTTAATTGAATGTTTATCTTATACAAAATATATTGTAATTTATATATGTCTACTATGTTTTTGTAGGAAATATTCATGAAAATAGATATACAAATAAATACATTTCATTGAACTTTGTTTTCATCTTTCAAGTGGTCTCTTGGACTTATCATGACTTTTGGCCTTAATTTGAGGTTTATTGTCTTCCTCTCAAGTGGATAGGCCAAGTTTATATAACCCAAAAGGATTATGATCCCCCCTCCCTCCCTTGTCTCTCTTAATTTGAAGGGTTGTATACATGTCCAAGAAGAGAGATGAAATACAAACGTGGATAACAACCAATGGTTGAATGTTCTTTGTGAATTTGGTACTTTAAAGAAGACTGCAAACCAAATTATGTAGCAGAAGTCGAAGTCTTCTACCGGTGGTGGTTTAAGGCTAACCATCAACTCTAAAACTTGGCTTGAACTAGTTCCTATAAAATTCTAAATATGGCTAGAAGATGAAGTCTTCTATGAAGTGGAAGTACTCCCTAATGATGGTTTAAAGATGACCATAAACTAATGAAGTGGGTGGTAGAAGACAAATTCTTCTATAAGTAGTGGTTTAAGGTTGACTACTAACCAAATCATGCTCATGGAACATGTGTCTATCTCTGGCTATAGCTATGACACTAGCACTAGCTAACTCTAGCTCTAAGCTCTATTTTTGGCTGTCGCCGAGGATTATCTAATATGAGTTGGAAGCTAGTAGCTAACTATCAATTCCCTCCCTATGAGATACACTAGGTGAGAAGATGAAGATCTCTCCACTGCAAGACATGTCGATCCAAGAGAATGAACTATATGTTGTGACCGATATATCTTCTTGGTTGTTGAAGACCATTACCAAGAAGCAATACATCCAAGGTGAATCTTTTCTCTTGTAGGAGTATTTTGTCTAGAACACCTATCTAAATGATGAGTATATTTTCCACAATGCTAACACAGATGAATATCAAAACATTGATCTTTCATGTGACTGACTTAATCATAATGTTGGGATTTGACAATTTGAAGTGGATGTGGAAGAGGATCAAGAAAGGATGAGTTGTCCTAAAAAAATATAGCACTCTAAAACTAGATTGGTTTGGAGTAGCCTTGAATGTGAAATATCACATCCTTTTCAAATACAAGATCAATTTTTCTCTTATTGTCGATGACTTATTGTTAAGGTTTGATGGTGGGGCTGGGAATCATAAGAAAAAATTATGCATCATCATATAAATATACTCCTAAAATGGAATCATTATTTTGATCACATGTTGATTGCTGATAGGAATCAATCTCGAGCAGTGAATTTTTTTGAATAAGAACTAGCTCAAAATTTTAATTCCTTTTTTTTAGTTCATCTTATTGGAGCTGTGACTCAAGCTAAATAAACTCAATATTGTCTTATGAATTTTTCAAAGAAGTCTAAATGTCCATGACAATGGATTTTTCTATTTTGACTGTATCATCAACATTAAAGAGTATCAAAGTGTTCAATAAAGCTAATACTTCATCAATTAGAGCCATTTAAATACCTTAAAGGGTTTCTTGCGACTCCACTCTTAAACAATCAATTAAGTCTACAAATGGAAAAATAGTGAGGAAAAAATAGATACCAAATTGGGCTCTCAGATCATTAAGAAGAAGGAAAGAATCCAAACATATGTTCTCCTAATGATAACAAATATGCCCCTACCATAAGTGACTTGCAAAGAATGGAGAGAAATTTTATTTTTTTAGTAGAAGAAAAATTTCATTACACCGCTTCTATTCACAAAATGTTGTTGCAATCTTGAGCTTGATGATTATCCAAAAGTGTTTATTTGCCAAATAATTATTGTTCTTAGGCTATCATATCTCCTTGAATCAATGTTGGAACTGATATGCCTCTCTTCTAAGAATTGTTATTATTTGTTTATCATATCCCCTAGACTAGTTCTTTCTCTGGTTCCCTAAGTGGGAGAGGTCAATCTTGTTCACACTTCAATAAAGTTCATGCCATTGTCAATTCAGGTTTTCAATTCCATTTCACCATTTAGAGCCCATATTAAGTCTCATAAAGGCTCTTGCACTATGTTGTAGCCCACACATTTTTAGCAATTCTTAATCATGTTGAACACTATAAGTGCAATAACTATGGGCATAAGGCATGCGAGTATAGAAGAAAAAAATAAGGGTTTCATATTTGAAATGAAAGAAGCACCAAAAAAGGTGATGAATATAAGTAGATGTAACCAACCCTCCCATATCTACCCACTTTCACTGGCTTGCTAGGATAAACATGAGATGAGGGCTACTATGACATGATTCAACATCCTAAGTACAATTAAGGAAGTGGAATCGTCAAAACAAAACTTTAGTGACCTTCCTCAGGAGGTACATGACCCCCAGGAGCCAACCAACCACTCCAGGTGCCCAAACCCTAAGTTAACTTGCCTTTTAGTGATTTGATCTCCTAGTTGCTCGCATAGCAAGGCATGCCAGTGACTGTAACCCTCCATTCGTATGGATCACTTTGCTTCCTAGTGATTGCAGTCTAGAATTCCTAGTTCTATGCATGAGACCCCAGAATCTAAGCCACTTTTTCAGGGCTAGGATCTAGACCTCTGCCCAGAACTTGATAGAAATTTCTAGAATGATTAATGACTCAAAGACAAAGCCATTAATACAAAAATTATATAAGAAATTGACCTAACCATGGTAGACATTTCATCAAACAAATTGTGAACATGTAATCTACATGTCATACATTCATATATGAAGATAGGGGTCTCATACTTATCTGAAAATTATCAAGAAGGTATGATTCCATATCATAATAGTTGAAATAACATCTATTGGATCATGCACTCAATAACCATTCATTTACCAATAAAAATATTATAAGATCCATAACGAGAATCTATCATAAACTATGCTTATAACCAACGTATAACCAAAATAATAACAATGATAGAACAACCATCAAAGCCACATAATAACAAGTATAAATACTAATGAAATACAAGAGGAAAAGAGTTCTTATTTACATATGAAAATCCAACCAAGTCAGAGACTTCCACATAACACCTGACCATAGATTATGTTAAACCAGATCTTTCTTTCATCCAATCACCCCTGTGCCATATTCCAAGCATGAATGTGGGACTCACAACAAAACAACCAGGGATTCCTCAAGCTTTATCGCAATCCCGCCAAAACTAGTCAAGGGACTTCTAGGCTCGAAAACCTCACCTATACAACTAGGCTTTACCACAATCCCACCATTACTTGTCAAGCGACTCCTAGGCCCAAACAAAAAAACATACACTACCAGGCTTTGCTGCAATCCCACCAAAACTGGTCAAGGGATCACTAGGCCCTAAACAAGATTGGATGCCTCTATATTTCCTCACCAATACCTTGAGGAATTTTCCTATCTCCACCTTAGCATTTACCACAATCCTGCCATTACCAATCAAGGGATTCCTAGACCCTTGGGAATTTTCTTAAGACCACCTCACTCAGTTCCAAAAATGATGAGCACTAGCATTGCAGCAAGAATGCTGCAACTCCCGGGGCTACCAACTTTACTTTATCAACCCGGTGTTCGAACAAACTTGGAGGTGACAGTGTTCTATACACAAGAAAATGCGATGGGTCCACTCTTTTTCAATACTAAGCTGGTGATAAACCACTATGGTTTCTCAAAACAACCTTCTATTGATTCAGAAGAAGCTTGATTACCAATGAGGAAAAGAGAAATTTGCACTAACTGGAATCATGTCTACTATAGTAAGGAAAGACTGAAATCAAATGCTTAAAAACACCACTCATCTAACTAATTGCCAAGAGGCTTTGCTTCAACATAATTCTAAGTTAACATGTATGTAATCCTATTGTCCTAGATATGCTATCTGAAATAACCAAACACTTTAATGTTGTGCATGTAAATGAACATAATAACTCCTTTTTCCTTTTTGTCCTTTTTGTGTGAAAAATGTGAATGCTAAATCCTCTTGGTGATGTGGAAGGTAGGTTAGAGATGGTGGTGAAAGGTTAAATGGCTTGGGAGGCAAGTAGGGGTCTTCTCCTATCTTCTTGGAATCTCTTTCACAATTCAGCCTTAAAACAGGCCACTACAGGTCGTCCTACAGGATGTCCTAATGCTCCTACAGGATCCCCTATATTCCTACAGGATCCAGCCGAGAGAAATATGAGTGATTTGGAAGGTGGTGTAGGGCTTAGGGAAGGTGAATGGTGGGAGAAATAAGATAAGGGAGTGACTAAGACTTCTTCAGAGCTCAAAACAGAGTTTGTAAGATGGTTGGATTTGCTCAACAAACCTGGAAAGTTGTTCTTATGGAAGGATGAATTGTTTGAGGGACTTAGTGGAAAAAGTGATGATCATGGATGGATGAGGTTAGGATGGGGTTGCTGGTCATGAGATCTCCTTGCACTACATCAATCACTGGCATTTATCCATGAATCATGTCAAATAAGAAATATTTTCAATCAACTAAAGAAAACATAATTTCATTATCTGGTTGCTTAGCTCATGCATGGAAATACTTGCAGAATAATGTGAAACACTATGAGCTCTAATACAAGGCTGATGATATCAAAGATGACAATTGAATCCTATTCTTGAAAACTGAAAAGATGTTGGCCTAAGTAGCAGAAAACCCTAAATTCCATGAGAAATCTGAATTCTGTCTTTTTAGGGTTGCATAGGAGTTCTTTCCTCAAACCATGGTCCCTGAAGGGAGGAGTGAGGCCAAGTCCACCTGCTAACAATTTTTGGTATTCCTTTATTTTTCTAAGCTACTGCTAAAGTAAGACACAAATGGAAGCAAACTAATCCAAATTCACAACTACTTGCAATGAAATAATGCTAAAACAAATTCAACCATTAATCTATGAAATCAAATAAGCATACAAGTATAAGAAGAGGAGCCTTTGCTGCTAGGGTCGGGTCCCTAAACCAGGAGATTCAGCCCTCCGAGTCAACTCAGTTTTGGATCAAGGAAATTATCATTCTCATTATCATATTAGAAAAATTACATAACAATGTCTTCCACAAGTTTTGAACTCGAAAATGCTTAATGATCTTACATAAAAAAATCTGAATCCTAATGAAGCTCTGGGCCTTCTTATTTATGCGACTAGAGTCTCCAACGACTTCCTTAAATCTAGGGAGGCTTGGCTCCCAAACTCAAGATGAACTCACTCTTAAACGTCACTGACTCGGTTACCTTTTTACCTTCGTGGCTCGGCTGCTTGCAACTTCGAGCTAGTGTGATTTGATGGAGGAATATTCGAATGGGTGAGGATTAAATGAGGAGGATATATATCCTACAATCTCTCCTCCTTGTCTCATTCGAGTTTCTTCCCTTAATTAGCCAAAATTGCCATGATTTGTTCTCAAAAACCTGAAATCAATGCACATTAGACCACTAGACATAACATCTTACTTTTACTCATCTCATTAGGCAAAATATAATTAAAATATGTAAGGAATTATGAGAAGAGTTGATTTTAATAAGCTTGGAGGTGTATTAAGGTCCATATAGTTACCCAATGATGAGGCTCATCATCACCCCCGTACTGAAGTGTTGCTCATCCTCTGAGCATCTCAATCTATATCCATGTCCTTCATTGCTCTGGTGACCTCCCTAAAATTACATGCTTCTGTTGTAGTTTCTTCTTCCTGGTAATAAAATCCCACCTTCCTCTCTATCTCTTCCCACTGCTTTTTTTCTTCCTCTTCTTTCCTTCCTTCCACCATTCCTAAGAGCAATGGTGGACTGAGTCTTAAGTCAATCCAATTGACTTTGAGTCTTTGTAGAGCTTGTTTGTACATGGGTGTTCTGTTTAGTGCCTCTCTCATTCTCTGAGGAGAATGGTATTCTCTTATTTTTAGGTTGTAAGGCAAGGTGTTCCACCTCCTTTGGCAAGCTTTCATGTTTCATCTCCTAACAGCCTGAACATGTCTTCAAAGTGTGTGACCGCTTGCTCTTGGGAAGCAAGGTACCTAGGTGCAAGATTAGGGTCATTTGCAATCAGGTTGTGGGTGTTGATGACAGTTGTTGGGTTAGATTGCTCAGCTCTTATCATGAGGGGTTCTGTCTCTTCTATTTCCATTACCTTTGTTATCTCTGCAGCTCTTGCCTCCTCACGATTCATCCATGATGCTAAGGCCATCATTTGCAAGTCGCCTAGTTTTTAATTTGGGTCCCACACATTTAAATATGTCAAGGCCAAGTTGTGTAGGTAAAACTCATACATTTTTCTCTATCTTCCAGGGTGCTTTGATCACAGAGATCAATGAATTGTTTGTAGTCTTGGAAAGGCATAGTGCCTCTCTGTGCCAGAATCTTAATTTGGAGTTGTAGCCACTGTTCCTTAAGATACAAGGCATAAGACTTTGCTGGCATCCTGCATTGGATTTCCTCTATAGATAAACTGGCCATAGCTTCCAACTAGCTTTCCCTTTATTGTAACTGTCCCCTTAGCCATGAATTCTCTGCTTCCAACTGAGCTTTCATCATTGCCTCTCTACCCCTTATGTTGCTCAGTTCTCTGCACATATCCTTTACTTTCTCCTCCATGTGGCCCACATCCTCCACTCCTTTAGATTTGGCAATTTGCATCCACTTGTGTGTTCTTGCCCTTTCTTTTTCAAGCTCAAAGAATAAGGGGATGGAAAATTTTTTGGGATGACCCTACCCCCTTCAATGAACATGTAGTAAGAGTCAAGGTTGGGTTGAGGACTAGGTTCTCTCAGTTCTGGGTCTTCCTTCTTTATTTCTTACTGAGTGATACCTTCTTGGTCCATTTTCTAAGTTTCATGTAGGTTTAGTAGAGTTTCCTGTAGGATGGCCTCTGCTTCCTGTAGGTCCTTCTATGTCTCCTATAGGATACCTTTTCCCCTTGATGAGGCAAACCTTATGACAGGCGTCCTAACATAGGTGATGGGAGATTTGGGAGAGGCTTGTCCTGATGACCCTTCTCCTTGATTTTTCTCAAGAGGAGCTATCTTCTCTTGATGCTTTGGTGAGTCTTCAATGACAATAGGAAATTTGGTGGGTATTTGAGGTCTTCCTTGCCTGATTATTGTGCTTTTTCTTGTCCTAAAGTACAATGAGGTTTGTCTTTGTCTCTTCTCTTTTGGCTTGATAGGTGTACTTAGGGCAGTAAGAGTAGTTGTTGCTTCTTTCTCAATGGGTTCTGGGGATTCCCTTTGTGATTCTTCCCCCTATTTGCCTTGAACTGTAGACCTCTATTCTTCTTTCTGTTATGTTTCCTCTTTTCCATTCTCCTCCTCATCCTTGTCCTTCTCTTCCTCTTCTTCCTCCAATTCCTCACTCTGTTCATTTGTTCCTTCTTTTATTTCTTCTTCTGTCTCTTCTTCATTTTCCTCCTTTTCTTCCTCTTATTCCTCCTTTGTTTCCTCTTCATCCCTCTCACTAGCAGTGGGGCTTTTTTCATATTCAAGGGATATTATTTATCCCTCTTCCTACATGTCTCTGAAAGTTGTCCATGTAATAGTAAGTCTTAGGTTTTGGAGAGAATCTTCTAGGATAAGTTTGATTAACGCATGGTGGGCTGGCTGTTGATGTTTTCCTTCCTACACTTTGATGCTCATATCTATCATTGATTGAAGAAGAAAGTAGGGTATACTTAGTTTGTTTTGAGGAGGTGTGTCTGCTCCAAATCTTAGTTCTTGGAGAAGCCTGAAATGGTATCCATACACCACACTATATCTCCCTTCACATGATATATATTTAATGAGGCGGTAGCTAATTTCATTACAAGGGTATGGAAGGCTTCCTCTTCTAACCCCATTTTTGTCCTCCATTGCCTCCTTCCATTCCAAAAATAATTTCTTCTTTGCAAGGGTGTTGTTACCCTTATCTTCTTTTCTCCAAGGCAACCCTAAAGGAAGTTTGGTGAATCTTCTTATGATTTCAGGGGTGATTTCTACTGATAGGCTTCTTACCAAAGTAGTGGCATGGGTCCTAGTGAGGGGTATGAGTGAGAGAGCAAAGTCTTTGGCCACCTCATCATCGTATCCCCTCATTCTTTCAAAGAAACCCATCCAATTGTGCCTTGTGAATATTTCTACGATAGGAGGCTATTGATGAATTATTACTGTGTTTATGGGTTCCCTCTTGTTAAAACCCCCTGTCATTTTTCTTTGGCAATTGTGGAGGCTTGTATGGGTATAATTCAAGAATCTAGTGGGTGAGACAAATTAAATGAGAACAATATAATATAATTCTCCTATACTACAACTTCCTTTAACCAAATGGAGGTTTTTTATTTTTTTTTAAATGGAAAAGATGGGAAGGTATAGCTCCTACCTCCTGGTTGCTTTTTGATGAGGAAAACCTTTGATCATTCCTCCTTAAATGCCCACTGATAATTCTGTAGATGACTGCTCTATATCCTGTAAGTCTTCCTGTAGGATCCTGTAGGTGCCTCTGTGCTGCAAAATACTCATTGTCTTTCTTGTAGATGATGCTTCAAGAGGCTAAGAGCAATCTTGTTTCGATGAATCCTAAAGATTGAGAATTCCTACTTTGCATGGAAATCAGTGTTTTATTTCCTCATATGGGTGATCGTGTGGGATGGTGTGCTAGCTGCCGAAGTACGAGCACCCACTTTTGGACCGTTGGTCCCACTATCACTCCATCTTTCCTCCTTACCTTGCAATCATCTCCCACTTCAATCATTTATAATTTAACCATTTTTGGCCTTATCTCTTTTTTACTCTGATTTGATTGTTGCCATGTGCGGAGTTGTCTAACTATTTTCTCCTCGTCGACTGGCCGAAGGCGGCCAAGTTAACTGGCCACCTTTGCTTATAAAACCAACTCTTGCATAATCCTACATTTTTTATCATATCATGCTAACGAGATAGCATAAGCAAGATGACATACTTGTGGGTAATGTTCTTTGATGCTGCTGCTTGTTGAAGAATGATGTCCCTGTGTTGTGTATTTGCTGCATATTTTTTGTATTGGCCTCTTTTGATGGTTGTTTCCTTTGATGTGCAGGTACTGGAGAGTGATTCCGATGATCCTGTTACTGCTGTTGAGCTCTGGAGGAACTTCCTTGACATTGGGATCCCTATGCTAAAGATGACTGCAACCCTATCAAATTCCCTTTTATCTGATAGGCTGCTACAGGATTTCCTACAGGAAACCTACAAGATGTCTTGTAGCTGCCTCTCCCCTAAACTTTCATTCTTTCTTCACTTCTAGAGCATGAGGATTTTTGTCATGGGTAGAGAAGGGGTCTAGTGATTGGTAGGTGAGAGGTATAGCCTTTAGTTATTGTCCCCTTATCCTCGATTCTCCCCCTCTTCTATTTGTTCTTTTATTTTTTGAAAACTGTAATATTTTTGGAATTAACTTATTGGATGAATGTAGGGGTAACATGGTGGTGAGAGGCATGGTGATGAGATGGTGGAGTAAACATTTCAGTTTTTGACATACACTGGTCATCCCCTTGCTCTAGGGTCACTTTTCTTGGGATTCCCAAGCCACTATAATTCCTACAGGAAACCTCTGTAGGTTTTCAGGGAATCATATAGAAAACACAGAACCTATGTAAACTGAGCTGGAGGAGTTCATAAATGGATGGATTGATGGGATAATGAAGAATATGGGATGGAGGAATGAAAATATGAATTTTATAGGTCCTTATGCTGCTCTCTAGTTGCTTTGATCCTCCTCCTGTTGACCTGCAAACAACATTTTCAAAATTTTCTTTTCTCTCTTTATTTATTTATTTATTTTTTAAAACAACTAGTCTACCTCCAAGAGATTTTCATCTTAGCTGCTTGCCCTAGGTGCCTCAAAAGAGCTTTTCACCCAGAGATCTTTTTGTTCTTTTCTTTTTTTGACACCATTGGCTCACCTCAAGAGGTTTTCAACCCAACAGTGGGACTCAAGTGCCTCATGGAGGATTTCACCTGAGTCTCCTTTTCTTTTCTTTTTCTTTTTTTAGGGACTTGATGGGGTAGAAGCTAAGACTTGCTCCACCACCATCACTGTCTTGCTGATGCCATTGATGAATTCTTTCTTTGACAAGGGCTTCCTGTAGACCTTCAATCTATGCACATTGACAAGTAAAGGGATAACCTCTGCATCAATGGTTCTTATCTGTATTGAACCATTATCATGACATTTTTCTATGACATAAGGCCCTAACCATCTAGTCCTTCACTTGCCTTTAAAATCCTTATATATGAATCATACAATAAAGCACAGTCACCTTCTTGAAACTATTTATCCTTTATGTTTGTTGGCTTAATGGGCCCTGACCTAGTTTCAATGTTAATTAGCCAATCAAATCCCTACACTATTGGCCCTTTTAGCATCAATTCGTGGAGATCGGACTAAAGTCTCACATGAAGTAGTATGGGGGGATGGATGAACCAAGTTTCCACACCTTGAGATAGTTGTGATGTCATTTTATACCCTAACCCTTCCTTTGCATGGGCCGATAAACCTTTTAGGGCTTATCAATGTACTTCTCTTATTTGGCTTTGGAACCTTCGTGAAGGTCTGTGATCATCCCTCGTGGACCCTAAATAGGAAACTTAGATGCTTAAGTGTCTCTGTAATTACTCTTACTTATGTTTCTACCCAGATTAGCTTAAGTATTGATTAACTTCAACATGAATTATTATTATCTACGCGTAAACAGATATTCTTACTTGCGTTCATATGGAAAAGTAAAACACATAGATTCATGCATCAATATAGCATTAAATCATAAACCTAATATTCAACCTAATGTAACTGCGTACATTCATAACAGAAGTAAAAATATCTCATACACAAATCAGGATAATTCCCTTTATTGATGGTTTAGATCTCTAGTACAAACTCTAACTTCCCTATCCACACAGCTATAGGGGTTTGCACACTCAACTGTGGACTTCTACCCTAGGCCTCTACGCACTCAGCTATAGAGCCTCTTCCTATGCTAAGACTCTTTGCTCTTAGCTCTCACAAACCCATTACATCAATTAATTGCCCAAAAACTTACTCAGAACTCAACTGCCTTAGACTATTCTATGACTCCATTTTTATACATTCCCATGGTCCGTAGACCAAGAGTGGATCTCATCAAGCCGACACAAGCTACCTAAATTAAGGGTGGAAAACCGGTTTTGACTGTTTACATATTTGCACTCCATGATCACAAAATGCAAAGACTTTACATTATTTATACAAAAATTGGGCCTTTAGCCCCAAAACGTGGGCTTTTAACCACAAAATTGACCCTAGGGGACCCATTCCCAACAGGTCCCCAACACAAATCTGGTGACTTGCCCCAAGTCACTCAGCCGGTGCAAAGATCTTATTGCGAATACCTCCCAGCTCCACCTGTACTACTGCAAGCTCAGTGGTACACTGCATCACCACCTACATGTCTTGCTCGACCAACTACTCTGTCACTGGTTCTGCGTTGTATTCTTGTATTTTTTTGTTGTGTCACCTACATACTGGCCAATTTTCCCTCAATGGAGGCCGTGAGCACATAGGCTTCCTCTAGACAAGGCCCCAATCTGGCCTTTAGTACTGCCTCCTTTCGCTGAGCTGCGTCCACCTATTCCTTTAGTGCCTTCGCTTCCTGTAGCTTCACCAACCTCTGCGTGATGGCAATGGTGCACGTCATCGCTTTGAATGCTTCGTACCTCTGCTGCAGCTCCCATGCCTTAGTTTCTAGCCTTTACAGGTTGGGATCTTCCTATAGATTAGTAACTATTTTGAGTGCCTGTTCAAAGAGCATAATGCAATCCTTTACTGCGGTAACGACAACTGCAATGACATCTTTGACAACAGTTTCACACTTCTCTTTGACTTCTGGTGGAGTTGAAGGCTAGGCCCACAACTCAAGTTCTGTGATCTTAAGGTTCAACTCAAACTAAACCTTATCTAGCTCTGTTTTTTCCTCATGCACACCTGCAGTGAGCTTCCAGATCCTTGCATCGACTATCGCATTTTCTAGGATGTTCAGCTCTGGAACAGTCTGGCATGCGTCGACCACCACAGTTGTTGTGCACTCATTCTTCTCTATGATCTTCTTAAGAAGATCAATTGTGGATGTCTTTTCTACGAACATCTGAGCATTATTCACCTTCTGCTTGCTGATAAAATTCAATGCGCGTTGTTCCTAAGCTCGAAATTCTGCGATCAAACCATTCTGTAGGGTGTGAAGGGCTTCACTTGGAAGTGCATCCAAGTTAAACCCAACTTTCTTGAAAGCACTGACGATGGTCCTATTAGTCTCTATTTCTACAGTTAATGCGCCATCCGGTAGCATGACAACCCGAGAATCCATTGAATGGACCATCTCTACTACATCTGAGGTTCCAGGCACCAAATTGCTTGATGTCACGCTGCCCCGTCCTACATTGATCTGCACCTGAGAAGCCTGGATCTGCAGGTTGTGTAGACCCACTTAAATGGCGACCAAGGCCTGTTTCTACTGCTGCTCGAATTGCTGCAGCAGTTCTGCGATCCTGTCCCTTACTGTATCACCGATATTATTCAAATCACCCTCTGTCAAGGTGATTAGGTCAAGGGATGATTTGCTGGCCTTGGACTTCTTCCGCGACCCTACTTTCTCCTGCTCCCTTGTGCACTTAACACGTAATGGAGTAGTCTCTAGGTCTACTCCTCCTTGTTCCAAGCTCTGCTCCTCCTCATCTGTCTATGGAGAAGGCGACTTCTAACTCCTATCAGAGTCGCACTCTTCCTCTTCCTCCTCCCCTTTCGCCTACTTTTTGTTAGCATGCTCTGCTTTGGCTTTGTCCTCAGCTTTCTTCCTCCATTTTTCAGCCAATTACTCCATATTTAATCTGGCCTCTTCCTTCTTCTGCTTCGTGAAAGACTTACTAGACCCAGCCAATAAGTCTGAGGCTGTGCGCCACTCTACTGGCCAACTCTCTAGAACCGCGGTGATTGCATCGTCTGTCACCAGGTATGGAAGATCATACCATTTTTTTGTGGGATCCTTCCGCTCTCTAATGGAAATGTAGTGGAATTTCGCCTTGAATTCCACATATTCAAACAACTACTCAAAGATAGTCAGTGAGAGCCATGACTTGAGGTTGATTATAGCACGGATGCTTGATTCCATGAGAATCCAAAATATCTTGATGTCCTTGACCCTTTGGGGGTCCTTCGTGGCCCAAAGAAAAGCAAACTTCGCTACTTCTGGCAGCTCTAGTGCAATTGGAGGAAATTGACTGTCCTCCGGTAAGTCCCACGCAACTAGTGCAATCGATAATAACAACCATACATAGTGGAGGGACTAGCTTTAGTCTTGCACTTCTCTGTAGTTCGCGAGGAACTCACTGCAGAGGTAGCTCGCCCAGTGAAATTGTACGCCCTTCGCACACTCGATTGCTAAAGATACAACTAGTGCCGACACTTCGTCTGCGCAACACTTCCTCATGATATTCCCTACTAGGATCTGGGTGGCTAATTTAACTACAAGGTCGGTTATGGTAAAGATGGAGTAGCCATGTGGCTTCTTGGCAAGCTGAACTTTTCCTTCATCCATTCAGTGAGGTCGCACTCACTCGTCTTTCCACCAGATTCCATGGTCGAATTCATGCCTAAATGCGAGAGCAAAGTGATCCTATGGATCTGCATGTTAGTGATCGGTATTGGATCTCCTAACCACAGGCACCCATTGTGCACCAAGCATAAAAGTTGCTTGATCACTATCAAAGTTATGGGTGTGCGGTTGTAATGCGGCACCCATAGAAGGTTCAACAGTCTTGCCTTGTCCACCCCTTTTATCCATTGACTTGGCTCCAGTGTAGTCACACTAGAGTCTCTATAGAAGGCGTGGTGCATGAATGTATTGGTGGCCAAGTGGGGAGAGAACTTTGTATGTTCCAAATCCCAATCCTCTAGCTTTAAATGGGGGACGTGTGCCAGGATGCTAACCCTCATATGTGATTTTTTTTGGCAACAACGGTGTAAAGAGTGTGATTTTTTTATCATCGATGTCCTTTGTTACCTTCACCTTGCCTCGACGCAGAGGGACATATGCTGGTAGCTTGGAGATAGGGTTTTCCCCTTCAATGTCAATGTCTTCTGCCCCCATGTCAACGTCTTCTATGCCCACAACAACATATTCTATGCCCACAACAACATCTTCTATGTCCTCATCTGGTTACAGATCTACTACCTTTCCCTTCTCCTGTGTAGTAGGCTTTTGTTTCTTCTAGTGTTTCCTTGGAAACTCACACACCAACTGTGTTGATTTCTACTTATCCTTATTTATGTTAGGACTCTCTTTGGGCAACGTAGGTCTTGGCCTGGGTGACCTCAGTGATTTCGGTACTTTTGCAGGTACCTCTACACTCGCTACCTCTGGGACAGCTCCCTCAGCTGCCATCAATTCTCCAAAACTTGCAGTCTCCACGGGTGCCGACATAATTCCAGTTAAGAGCTCTTGAGTTTACTTCAGCAATTTATAAAACATTGAACTCGCTAACAAAGCCTCGAAATAATCGAGGTTCATGCACGCTTGATAGCTCATCACCTCAATTTTCAAAATGCCAAGTGTTTTTCGTTGGTCAGCCATCTGTAATTTATAGGAAATTTCAAATTTGAATTTGACCGTTCCCACCAAAATTTGTTCATAAATGCTAGAGTGGAGGTAGATTTTCAAAGATCTTGCTCTTAAATTCTGACTTAATTTTCACCCCCCGCTCCATTTAGTCGTTTTCCTACTGTCAAGTCATGAATAGTGATCATAATGGTCACTTTCTGGCTACCCTGCGCGGTCTCTCCTTCAATAATGCAACTCCCCTCACACTTCTGCTGACACTATGACAATCCTCCATTTTGCGCAGTACCCCAACTGTGTAGGTCTACAACCCAGGCAATGTAGTTTATAGACCCGCACCAACTTTCAGCTGCCTGGAATGCTTAGACTATGCTTCCACCATATAGTCATCTAGATGAATCCCCGGTGTATGGCTTTAAACAGCTACCATTCACCTTCACTAGGAATGGCTCTCCATTCAACTTCACCAACTAAACTGCTCCACCATCGGTAATCTGCTTGATGACATAGGGCCCTAGCCAATGCATCCAAAATTTTCCTAGAAATTTATCAAACTTGCTGTCATATAATAACACTAAATCATTTACCTTGAAGGTGCACAGTTTGATGTGCTGATCGTGCCATGCCTTTTTGTGCTCCTTTTGAACTTGCTAATGGTATCCAGCCAAAAAACTATCTTCTTCCAGTTTTTCTAGTTGTGTGAGCCTTTATTCCATGGCTCCGTGATCTGCCATTCCTGTGACTGCCGCTATGCACAGACTAGGTACAATGTATTCCATTGGCATCACAGCTTCAATGCCATCAACCAGCCTGAAAGGCGTTTGTCCAGTCAGATTATTACAACTTGTCTGTAAGCCCATAGCACCATGGGTACATGGGCATCCTAGTCATTTCTTTGTTCATTGCAAACCTTCATCAGCGTGCTCTCCAGTATCTTATTAAACACTTCTGATGGTAAACCTAAAATTCCTTCATCAACACACTAATCATTTCATTAAGAAAATGCATACCACGATCGCTCATTAAAATTTTCGGACAACCAAACCTCATCAGCACGTACTCAAAGATGAATTTTGGTGTTGTTGCACTTGTATAGTCCTTCACAGGTTGCGCATCTACCCATCTGGTTAAATACTCAGTCGCGATGATGACGTACCGTGCACCCTCTTCTTTCCTAGAGGCTGAATTGGTCCTACAAAGTCAATTGCTCACTTCTCGAATGGTTGTAACGATATATACAGATCTAGCGGCAACTCATCCCTCTGTGATGGTCTGTTAGTATTTTGGCATGCATTGCATGCCCTGCAATACACTTTTGAATCCTTATGCAGTGTTGGCCACCACAATCTAGCGTGTAGAATCTTCTCCGTTGTTGTTTTTCCTGCATAATGTCCTCCCACAGCTCCTCCATGAGCCTCAGCGAGGATGCTATTTCGTTCAAATTCTAGCACATAACATCGTAGTATTTCATCCGATCCCATTTTATACAAGTGCCCTGCAATGACAGAAAAGTCTGCCGCGCGCACCACCAATTCCTTCTTTTGTTGGCTAGTATATCCTTCTGGAGTCGTTCCCGTCATCAGGAAGTGTATAATATCTTCAAAGTGACTATCCATGATGTACACTGCAAAGAGCTACGTGTCAGGTAGTCCTTCCTCCAAATTAGTAGGCTCCTCTCCTATTTCAATGCGCAACAGATGATCCGGTCTGGCATTCAATCATCCTGGTTTCACAATAACTTCAAAATCATATTCTTGAAACAACAACAACCATCTGCATATTTCCCCCTCAACACAGGCTTGTTCACCAAGTACTTTAATGAAAAATGGTCTGTATGCATCTTAAAGTGTCCACCTAGCAAGAAGTTCCTAAACTTTTGGAGCGCATATACCATAGTCAGACCTTCGCACTATGTCGTGGAATAATTATTCTCAGCTTTAGATAGCTTCCTACTTGCGAATGATATAGGATGATCCAATTCTCTCTCACCAACCTATGTTAGTACTACTCCTAGCACAATACATAGTGCGTCCACATGCACATGAAATTCCTTCTTCCAATATGGGAAGACGAGGATCTGCGCGGTGACCATTTTTTCTTTTAGTACATCCAAGATCCTCTAACATTCTTCATTCCAATATAATGTAGCATCCCTTTTTAACAGTCTCTCCATTAGCGCAGTGATCTAGGCATAGATTTTGATGAACTTTCTATAGTACCCTGTATGCCCCAACGATGCGCGCAGTTGTTTCACACTTCTTGGTGCCTCCAAATTGATTATAACCGCGATCTTCACAGGGTCTACCATCAACCCTTGTCTGCATACCACATGACCCAGCAAGATCCCAAAAGTGACACAAAACAAAAATTTCTTCAGATTAAGTGCGATCTCGTACCTTTGTCATGTATCCAACATCAAGCACAAACTTTCTACATGGCGCTTTACCAGTCCAAACATTGTCCAATCGTCAAAGTATACCTCCAGAAATTTGTGAATGAAATCTTTGAACGCTGCGATGACTATGTACGAGAAGATCGTCAGCGCATTCTTTAGCCCAAAAGGCATTACAGTATATTGGAAGCATCCCCATTCAGTCGTGAAGGTTGTCTTACTTCTATCCTCCAGCGCGATCTTGATTTGATGGTACCCTAGAACCTATCAGTAAACGAATATGCTTCTTGGCTGCCAACATTATCCAGCACCTCATTGATGAATGGATTTGGGAAAGGATCATGCACACAAGCGTCATTCAACTTCCTGAGATCTATGCATATCCGTATCTCATCCTTCTATTTCTTTTCCTGAACTACCATTGGGCTTACCCAATCAGACTCTTCTACTGGTTCAATGATGCTTGCTGCAAGCATTTTATCCAACTCCAAGTGGACCTTTTCTTTATACTTCGGGTTGAAGCAGTAAGGCCTTTGCTTAACTGGCTTCACGTCCAGTTTTAGAGTGATCTCCATGACGCCCAATGTAGAAATTTCTCTTTAGATCAGCTAGCTCTGATAGCATGTAGAAATTATCACTATAGATCAACTGATAATGCAATGTAGCTAAAGAAAAACACTTGATATACTTCTACAAACAAACTTGAGGAATTTAGGCTTCTGTGATCCATATCAAGTATTATGAGACAAGTGTTTCGGCGTAAATCACATGAAAGAGCATTTGTTGACACGTTTCAAACCAACCACTGTGGTTCATCGTCATGACAATTTGAAGAATCAGATCTAGCTTTGCATATTAAATAGCCAGAGCAGAACATCCAACAACTAAATTTCTTGACCATGTAATGGCTATATTGACTAACGGCTAGATTTGACCGGGAAACGGTTAGATGGACCAGATTAAGGGTAGGGCCTTTATTTTAATAAAGTTAATTCAATTGATTATTAAAATTGATAGTTAGTTATATTCTTATTAAAATAAAAGTTAAAGGGACTATTTTATAAACTTATAATTATAAATATATAAATAAACTATAAAATAAATATAAATTAATAGTTAGTTAAATTTTATTATTATTATTATTATTTTTATTTTTAATATTAAATATATAAATATTATAGTAATTAATCATTAGTTATAAAAGTTTTTTTAAAATATAAATATACATATTTAGTTATATTCTTATTAAAATAAAAGTTAAAGGAGCTATTTTATAAACTTATAATTCTAAATATATATTAAAATAGATTAAATATAAAATAAACTCATTTTAAATTAGTAGTTATTTATAAAATATTAGAGAAAATTTTTAGGGGTTAGAAAGAATATTTTAATTATTTAGAATTAATTAATAGTTTATTTAAGGGTTAAATTAGCATATTATTACAGAATTCCAAGATATAGAATTATTAATTAGAGTTTTAAAGGGATTTGTTGTATTGTTAATAGGGTTATCCTAATAATATTTAATTAATCTTAAATATTTTTAGGATAACCCGGTCAAATCTAGCCATTTGTCAATATAGTCGTTACATGGTCAAGAAATTTAGCCATTGGATGTTCTGCTTTGGCTATTTAATATGCAGAGCTAGATCTGATTCTTCAACTTGTCCTAATGATGAACCGCACTGGTTGGTTTGAAACGTGTCAACAAATTCTCTTTCATGTGATTTATGCCAAAACACTTGTCTCATAAAACTTGAGGAAGCTTAATCAATTTGAGCAAGATCAATTGGAACACATATAGCAGAGACGCAGATTCAATCACACAAGAAACATAGAAGAATACTCTGGGAAAAGCCTCAGATAAAAACCCCGATCTCTGTATTATCATACAAGTGGAAATATCTTAGGATTACACAAAGCTTTAGCTCACAAGCTATCCAGATCTCAGTACAATCCCTCACTGCTGCTCATAGATAGAATAGAAAACACATATGCCTTCCTTCAATCCTCCAAGCCTCCTATTTCCTTACGCGATTTCTCCTGGGTCCTCCAGCTGCAACCTGTGTGTTTTTCACCTCACACACAACGTTGACCTCTGAAATAACTACGCAATCCTGAAGGAGATAATTCCCTCTGCATGGACGAGTTTCCTTTATAGGAAAATTCCTCCAACTGATAATACATTGTCCCTTCCTTTAATCTCCACTGGGTCTTTCTCTGAACTGACATGCATGAGTTATTTATGAGAGAATATTTAGTTATCTGGAGAACACTAGTTGCATGCGTGCATGCATTAACTGACTGAACTCACAACTAGTTACTCCAATTGTTTGGAACTAATTTAACTGGACTTAACTCAGTTAACTAAGCTAACTAATTAAACTCAAATACAACTCATCCTTATCTCCTTAATTAAGGGATAACTTACTCAATGAAAGGGATAAATGTTGCATGTCTTCACATAGACTTCATGTTTGATTTTCTCCAACTAATTAACTCAAGATGAATTAATTAATTATTTTTCAAACAGTTGTTAAGACTAAATTCGAATTTTAATTCTCAATTTTAATTCAGGGACTAATTAAAATTGGAATCTATCCCAAAATGCTATTTATAGCAATGCTATTTTTAACATTTCTATTTTTTGCTATTTCCAACAGAGTTGGAGTATAGCCTGAAATTCTATATATAGCAATGCTATTTTTAGCATTTCTTGTTGCCATTTTCAACACTCCCTCTTAACAAGAAATGCATTCAACTCGAACTCGATCCTAAACCTTTGGAATGTTCTTCATGCAACACTTCTCTCAAGTGTTGTTGCTCCAACAACTCTAGAAACACAAAAAATATACAACCTAAATCAGAATGATGTCTCTATCATCAAAGTCTCTGACTGCTATTGCCTCTGTCGACTGAAAACTCTACACCTCTGTGCTCTTCAGTATCTGACTGCTCTAGCCTCTATCACTTTGATCTGTGATTGCATCAATCACACTGATTCCTCTTGCTGCATCCGTGCTGCTACTAGTCCTGTCTCCTAGCACTGCATCCACACCGCACCTCCTCTCATCATGTTTCATCTTGCTTCCCACTGCTGCACTGCAACTCAATTACTGAGAAGCAAGTAACTAATCTCCCAACTGACCTCCTTGTTGAGCTATAAACACCCTCTGATGTTGAAGCTCCCTCTGCCACTAAAAAGTGCTCCCTCTCTGACCTCTGCACTGCTGTAACAATTCTCTGCATCTCGCACTATTACACACCTTTCTATGCCATCCTGCACTGGTGCAACATTGCTGCAACCTACTGGCTCTATGCTGTCTTGGGACTCCTGCACTGTAGCTCTCTCTACCACTCCATACATATCCATATCTACCCACTCACCCAGTCCTACTACTCCTCGTCGGGGCTCCCATAGCAAGATCTAATCCAAGAGGCTGGGTACCTCAAAGATCCTACCCCTATTTCAGCCTTCTTGGGGCAATCACTTCACATCGTCCCACCTCACACCTGGAGGTATGGATCCATGTGATCCCTCTACCCACTTGGCTCAAAATTTCCACCTACTGGAGGTCTCTGCATGAGTGGATGCCTCTCAGCTTCTCTAGTTGTGGTTGCTCCACAACTTCCTGAAGCTGCTTCTCCAATTGTAGCTCCTCAACAATTGTCTGAGACTTCTTCTGTGGCTGCATGTTGAGAGGTAATTTAATCTCTCTCTCAACCACCAAGTATCTAACCTTTGCCTTGCTCCTTAAGGCTTTGCATGCATCTTGTACCTCAAGTGCATACAGGTTCTTGGCTAGCACACCAATCTGTTTCATCTTTCCTGCTGTCATGAAATTTTCTGGAAAAAAAGTTGATTTTAAATCATTGATATCTCCCTCATCCAAACTCTGATTCAACCAATTGTTTTTTTGAATTTGGGTATTTTTTCGCAATAGATATAGATATGCTATTTGTTTTTGAAATTTTTCACAAAATTTTTAGATATGCTCTGCAAAATCGCGAGCCAATTTTTTTTTTACTTTGAATTTTCTTCTTTGTATACTGTTCTCCGCTTTGATCACCTTTTCTCCGATAAACTTGGCTCTAATACCATGTAGAAATTTCTCTATAGATTAGCTAGCTCTGATACCATGTAGAAATCCTCATTGTAGATCACCTGATAATGCAATGTAGCTAAAGCAAAATACTTGATCTACTTCTACAAACAAACTTGTAGAAGCTTAATCAATTTGAGCAGGATCAATCGAAACACATATAACAGAGAAGAAGATTCAATCACACATGAAACATAGAAGAATACTGTAGGGAAAGCCTGAACTAAAAACCTCGATCTCTGTGTTATCATACAAGTGGAAATATCTTAGGATTACACAAAGCTTTAGCTCACAAGCTATCCAACTCTCAGTACAATCCCTCACTGCTGCTCATAGACAGAATAGACAACACATATGCCTTCCTTCATTTTTCCAAGCCTCCTATTTCCTTATTGTTATAGAAATTTTTGGGCACTGCAACCCCAATCATTAATGTCCATAAACCAAGGGCTCCTAAGTCCCTAAAGGTGTTGTTCCGACCCCTAAAAGAACAAGGTTAACTGATTATAGCATCTCCCAGAAGTTCTCCATGAGAAACTACTTAGAACTGGTCAAAACTGGACCATTTCACCTGCTCCATGGTCAAAGTACGTTGCATCCCACCTAAATACACACAGTAGGTGCGATGCATGGTTAAAATCCCTTCTATGGGGTGCGATGGGCGAGAGTGGACAAATGGCAGGGTCAATCCGCAAGGTGGAGGACCATGGAATCTTCTAGAAACTTCTCCTGTGACACTTGCCTCTCTGCATTCGCCCAGGGATGAGTAAGAGATCATCAATCTCCAAGTGGAATCAAGAACTATTAGAGAGAGGACACTAATCAAATCTCAGAAGCTGACTCACCTCCCTTGCAAACATCTATATATGGATCCCTCATCCCAGAGATCCAAAGGCTGGAATTTTGTATCTTGTAAGGAAGTGCTGTTGGTTTCTTGGTGCACTATCATAGTGTTGGGTGATCTAAACTTTTCATGAGGTGAAGAAGGGCTTTCTTGCTGAGAGGATGATGCTGGGTCAGAACAATTGGTTGTAATCCTCTTTGCTCTTTCTTGATTATCAATAAAGCTATTCAAGTTTTCCTCCACATTCTTGTACGATTAATGTTATATGCATTTGTGTGGTCAATATATATCTGGTCCTATATTGTTTATGATAATAGATCGATGTTCTTGGATAGTGTTATGCTGCTTTGATTCTACAGGTGCTCTTTGAAGCTGGGTAGACGAGGAAGCAAGTGGCGAAGACCTATCAGAAGGGAGAGGAATCGAGCAAGGAACCAAGCACAAGATAGAGGTTGGTCTCCTTATTCCCCTCTTATCTATTTCTCGTAAAAGGAAAATGAAAGTAGTTTTAGTTTGTTTGTTTCTAAGGTAGCTACCAGCCTTAGTGGGACTAGCAGCTCTGCGTAGACACTAGTTTTCCCGATAACAAAATGGCGACTCCACTGGGGAGCGAATAGATTGTTTGTTTATCTAGATTTGTTTACTTTATAAACTTACAGATGGAGCCTGAAGTCAAGCCAACTATCCTTCGAACTGCATTTGCTATGCAAGTGCAAAGTAGATCAATGCTGCTTTAGTCTATCTCAATGTTTTGTTTATGAATTAAATGATTGATTTACAAGCTCTCTAATTTCCCTTGTGGTGGCTCTAGTAACCTCCTTAGATATACCCCTGTGATTGATTTACTAATTACCACTTTCTCGGCCTAAATCCCTGAATTGAGCTGCAAACTGTGACTCGGAACCCAGCTAAAGTCTCATCCCTGGTCCATCGCACTGTCTCTTCTTTGGAACCTGAATGCATAGCACTTCCCGAGTGTAGTAGGTGCGTTGCATTTCAGTTTCCCTGTGCTATAGGTGCGCTGATCAGACCTCTTATGCTCTTAGATTTTGGCTTCTGTGTTCACTCTTCTCAGCTCTATTCAAGAGTTTTGCTGCCTGTAGTCAGTACACCTCTATTGGAAACCCTCTTCCTTGCCATTATTCCACCTCCATTGTGCAAATAACTGTAAATGTTTTTATGTATTTTCAGTCATTCTCAGTTCTCTTTTACAAAGAAGTAGCGCAATTGTACTATCATTTCTTGATTTGAAAGTGTCGCAAGTGTCGTTTTCAGTCATAGAAGAGAATCTGATTGTTCTTGATAGTCGATTACACTGTTACTCTTGTATTTGATTTGAATTAGTAGTTTTTCAAGTGTCGAAAGCAAGTTTTCAATTCCGAATAGCAAAGTGTCGTCATTGTCTTCATTTTTGTTTTGAAAAGAAGCTTGTTAGTAATTGTTTCTTTGAAAAATAATTCAGATTTGCGCTTAGCTTTCTTTTTATCATTCACACATTAAGAAGGCTGAAAACAAATACATGCATGTGCATTTGCATTTAGAGTGTTTGTTGGTTTGATTTAGGACAGTGCATATAGTGTGTGCTCTCTACTCTATGTTGAAAGAAAATCATCTCTCTTTCCTTAGTAGCTAGGATTTTCATTGCAAAAATAAGATTAAACGATTGTTTATCATCTTAGATTGCATTTTAGGAATTGTACATCTACATCACGCGGTGAACCTGAAAGGCAAATTTCTTAAGCAAGATCAACTGTAAAATAAATTTAATGAATCTAAACGCTTTGGAACCTAATGCACAATATCTAGAAGTCTAGGCTAGAGACATATTCCGGCGTTGTAAAGCCTGGTAACTGTTGTTTTCACTGTTGGTTGGGTGATTCCTCCACTTTGAGATGACAAGTGCCAGTACGGACTTGTGATCCCATGTAATGTCGAGTATATTTTGGGAGACCACAATAGGCTATATCCTTTATCCATAGGAAGCTGTGTCTGTTGCCCTATCGATCGTAATGCACTGAACACGGCATTCGGGAAGATTGACTACCGTACCGTAAAAAGTATTCTGCAGTTTTGTGATTGGTTTGGTAATCCCTCTGTCTAGATTTCCAGAGTAGTCCCTTTCATTCCTTTTCAGACTCCTTAACGGAAAAGGTCCATTTGAGCACTTGTCACTTCAGGCTCATTAAAAATCGAAGGCGACTAGAGTCATCTTTTGTTTTTTCTCGACTCTTAAAAATTGAAAAAACAAGTTGTGTCAAAGCATCTAAAATTCATCTAATTCAGAAACATACTTCCCCTTGATTTTTAGTTGATCGAGTAATCCGCAATCGTGGAAGAAAGTCAATTGAAACCCGTCGTTCGCGGAGGCTTACGAGTCAACCGTCTTTGTCCCCAGAATCAAAACTATTACGGACAAAGCGAACTCGTTTAACCGGTTCCAAATCCCTTGGTAAAGTTAGAACAAGTGTTCCAACACCATCAAAGACTCCGGTTACTCCAAACATTTCTGGTATCCCTGCCTTTACAGAAGAAGTTCAGCAGCCACCAAAGGATAGTAGAACTGATCCTAGTGTGAAGGTAAACACTTGTATTACTGAACCAACTCCATCTACAGCTGATTCAGAAGGTGTTAATCCCCAAACATCTGTCGCTACAGATTCTATACCTTCTTCGGCACCAGAAATATTCTACAGACCTGACGGTCTACCTCTTCCACCTGGTCTGATTGCTATAGAAGAGATTGTGGAGGATCCTCCATCTAGTACTCCATCGCAGTTTGGAGTCGGGATCACCCTATATCCTTCTTCATCAGAAATTAGTCTACCATTATCGGAAGCTCCTGTAGAATCGCTAGGAAATCTTTTGGATAGACTAGAAATGTCTGAACAACCATCGACATCTAGGACTGTGTCATTAGACACAGCAACGACAGAACTTCCTCCTGTCACTCCAACAATGTTCACCGGCATACCATCTGTCCCAACTAGCTCTCAATCGCTAGAAGGGGCCCACTCAGGGGCTATTTCGATAGTATGGTCCGTTCCTGTTTGTTCATCCGCAATAGTATCCGGGAACTCTTATGTTGAGTCTCAGCAAATTGATCCTTCAGGGTGTTAATTTGGGCAGTCCGGTCCTCAAAGGCAAACAATTCCTTTAAGTACCGGGTTACTGCCATATGGGGCGCAGTATACCCTTTCATTGTCTCCTCCGGGAGGACAACCATACGAGAGTTCACAACAAAATACAGGTTATGCTGGAATTACATCTAGTGGTTAGGTTCCAATACTGCCTCAACAACCAAGAGTTGTATATTCGATGCAACAATGTTTACCTATGTCAAATATACCAACTACGCCGGCTATTGTGACGGTGTCGCAAGTACAAGCATTGCCTGTTGTATGCCAACCTCAGGTTTCTTAGGTTGTAATGCAACAGCCTCTCGTCCCTGCGACTCAACCACAATCGCCAACTAGTGGAATGACACAGGACCAAACAGGTACAATTACCCCTCATCTTGGTCAAACAGTCAGTATTGGACAACAGCACATGGCTTCGCAACCATGGCTGGTGCAATACCAAGAACCGCAAGACCAAGGATCTGAGCAACAAATCTTTGCAAATAGTGGGCAGCCGTATATTCAAAACGGTCAAAATCAACCATTCTACAATGGTTATGCCCATCAACCTTACCAAAATTACCAGCATCAAATGCATTATGTTGGTATGCAAAGACCAACTGCTCAAGCCATTCCGTCCTATCCTGGGTATGCTTCACCAAACCTGAATCAACAGTTACCCTTCGTGGCGACTTTAGAGTTACTAGATCTAAATCGGCTAACGAATGATCCAATTGCTTACGCCCCTTGGTGGCCAGCAATTCCGCATAAACTTCCGTCAGATATTCCTAAATTTAATGGAAATCTGGGTGAAGACCCGTCGAATCATGTGATGACTTTTCATCTGTGGTGTTCATCAAACACCCTAAACGATGATTCGATTAGGCTTCACCTTTTCCAGAGGACGTTAACTGGTCCGGCAGAAAAATGGTATATCGAGTTACCCAGAGCTTCGTTTGACAACTTTAGTACCCTGGCCACAACCTTTTTAACCCATTTTCAGTTACCAATGAGGTACGAAATGGGAATAGAGCTTCTTACCAATTTCAAGCAAAAAACAACCACTCACATATCCGATCATATTCATGAGTGGAAACGTTGTCGTAGAATGGTAAAAACGTATGTTCCTGATCATCTTTTAGCTGAATGATTTATTAAGTCATTATTACCTTCCATCATAGAAGATGTGGCAAAAGGAGGAGTCGTCACTGAAGAGCAAGTAATTGCTTGTGCAAAATATTTAGACTTTATTTATACTCAGTCTGGCACACTCTACGATAAAATCCCTGACGCTCCCAGACCGGAATTTTCCGTCCCTCCTCCTCCTAAATTGAACAATGACTCTCATGCTGGCGATGGCGCGATTGGTGCAACAGACAGGAGATCGATAAAGGCTACATCTAAAAAGGCCCATAAGATTTCTAGTAAAAATGCAAAAGAAGAACTTCTCGCCTCGGAAGTAAATTCCGTCTCGACTGATAAAGGCAAAGAAACCAAGCAACCAGGAGGCAAGAAGAAAAACAAAGGGAAGAAGAAGAAACAGGAGGAATCATCACCTGAAAATTCTTCTGCAAACCCTCCTGGAGATAGGAAACAAAAAATTCCATGCTTAATATGTGATGAGGATCATTGGACAAAAAATTGTCCACACAAAGCTGAGCTTAAAAGAATCTTCTAGAATTCAAAAACCTCAGCGGTATTGATTGATCCATTTCCAAATCCAGGACAAATTTGGTTGCTAGTGAAAATGCTTCCCCGTCCCAAGTACTGATGTTGTCGGTTTTGAAAAAACACAATACCCTGAATCAACAGCTCTGATACCACCTGTCACGCCCCTACACCTGTGGTAGTCTTCCAACCGCTTATAGCGAGGTGCGGCACCACCGGACACTTTCTTTTCACCAATACTTATGTTTGTGGACTACGCCTAATTCACTTTCTCCTACTTAGTTTGTGTTTCGAAACCAAGTATTATTATGTTTAGCCTTTATACCAATGAACACCCATACTCATTCATTATCAACAACAATTATAACAAGAACACAATTGCACAGTATGAAGGGAGGGGAAACTCCCTGAACAATGAGTCTGCCTGAATATCAATATATTATATAATCTTCACTTTTAAAATGTACAAACTAAGTCCTTGGGAAACCCCAAATTTACACTTAGACAAATTTTCACAACTTCGGAAAACTCGGTTGCCCAGCTCGTTAGCGCCTCCGCACGGTCGCCGCATGACTCTCCAACCTATCATTCACCTCGTCGCATGTCTTCGCCGGTTTGCTCTTCGTTTGGTCGCAAACTCCCAAACCGTGTATACCTACCCACACGTAGTCCCACTTTCCAACTCTTGACAAACACCCAAATCGTGTGCACAACACGTAGTACCGCCTGCCAAAGTCTACAACCTTCGGTTCCAACCTTCATCTCACCTTCATGCACACTTGCACGGTGGGCGGGCGCTCACCCGAGTCGCCAAGACACCCACGCCAAGTCGTCACACAAACACCTCCACACAATACACCCGGGCACGTCTTGCCCAACGTATCCACCTCTCACCAAGAGCGCCTTTCACCAAGTGCAAACTACCAAAGGGAAGCACATGAGCTATGAGTTCATCTCCCCTTAAGACTGCGCACAAGAGACTCTCTTCAAGAGCAAAGAAGAGGTGCGAAGTTGGATGATTGAAATGAGCTCCAACGCACTCATATATATACACATCGCAAGTGTGGTGGTGGCTCGCCTAGCCGACCACCAAATCTTCATTTACACACCCTTCGAGTGCCCAAACTATGAGTCAGCCCACCCTCCATGTGAGTCGGCCAACCCCCATCGCAAAGCGCCTCAACTGCGGGTATAAACCATCATTTCTTCCATCGAATTTCTCCAAGTGTCGAAGTCTTCGTTCAGCCTTTTATCGCATATAGCTCGCATGAACGTCGCATTTCATCCACACGCCCAGTTGGTCGCACCCGCCCGTCGCACCATCGCACGCCCGCCGCGCGCGCGCAAGGTCACTCGGCGCCCAACCGCACCGCACATCCGAGGGCCTTACATCCTCCTCCACCTGAAATTGTTGTTGTCCTCGACAACATACCATCCTGGTAGCCATCCACCAAGATGATCAATATCATGATGTCAACTCCTCCACATACTGCAACATATGTAGAACTACCATCTCCACCATGTCTCACCTTGGCAACCATCTGTCACCAAGATAACCATACCAAGGTATACACCTCATCGGTATGTCATCCATCATAGATCATCTCAATCCATGATCATCGATCACCCTGTCACAATCTCCACATGCTGCTCCACCATGGAAGGCTGGTCCCTCCATCAAGCTACATTCCCACTACAACATCCCGTGTCGACCTCATCATGTGTCATCATGTGAACTGCTGCCATGATACTCCAACACAATGCTAACACATCTCTGCACACTGTTAACCCCCATGTCTGAGCTAGTTGGGTAGCTAATCCAACCGTCACGCTCAAACCATGAGAATGCACATCCTCATGCCACCATCATTCGTTCCTCAAAGCATCCTGTCACATCCTGAACTCGATCAAGAATCCATCTCCATATAAGTGTAAGCCATGCTCAGGTCCATGAAGTAGCCCTCATCTCATCTGCAACATGATGTCCATAATGTTTGGTGTCAATGTGCTACATGAAGTTAGCCACATTTATCCCAACATCATCCATATATGTGCCTCCTCCATATGAAGAGATCATCTCATCAATCTCCAACTCTCGGTATGCCACATCTAGGTCCATGAAGCAACCTCCATCATATCTGCAATGTGTCATCCCTCAAGTCTGCCATAGAAACAAGTATCCACCTGTCTCATCTATCCATGTGTCAAAAGGTAGTTGAGTCTCGGCTCAACCCATGCCCAAGTGCTGCCACCAAGGCATCATCATCATCGTAACTCCATCACTCCAAAGTGTCTCATATCGATCCTCTACATCAAGTCACTCTTTCAAGCCATTCCCATACATGTACTTGAAAGTATGCACCCCATCCTGCATCAAAGTTTCTGACCTCAGTTCCTCAATGTATCAAATCCTCTAAGTCCACCATGTATGAAGTCCCCAAAGTCACAAAAATCTCATGTCATCATGAGCTCCATAAGTCATCCCCAACCAACACCTCAGCAAGCATACAAGTCTCGGCCCAAAGGTCTCTGCACGATGCCTCAGCTCTCCATGTAGTAGGAATGCTCCATAGTCTGCTCACAACTCCATCCAAGTCCATGGTCTTGTTGTACAAGAGTGCACAACCTCTCCATTGGCTCATAAGTAATAAGTCTCCATGTCACACTAGCAAATCCACCTGCACAACATCCCTGCTTTGGCACTCCTCATCGGATGCCCATAAGAGACACCTCTATAAGTGCTCCCACATAATGTCCCTGCATAAGACTGCCATGATCCATGTCTCCAACCTAATTTCCATGACTATGTTGCCCATGTAGTCCAACCAAGTAGACCCATCACAACAATCAGTCATCTCATCCAACTCTGCTATCTTCGGTTTAGTGAACTCGATCACCCAACCATATCATCATCATCACGAGTCCCTTCCATCATAGCTCCCCCACTGAAGGTTCCACCAAGACTTGCTCTTGGTCTCGGCCATGAGAAGTCCACCCAAGCATCATCGTACCTCAAGATTGTGCCCTTCAATCCGTCCATGTGTCATGCCGGGCACTTAGCCAATTCTGCATGTGGCTAAAGCATGACCCAATCCTCCACAACGATCATCATATTCCTCCCTTGTCACGGGCCGTTGCACCTTCTACCATAAGGTCAAAAACAACCCCAACAAGTCCTGCAACAGTCAACAATCCTTGCTTCTCCATACAAGGTCTCATCAAAAAAATCCATGGTAAGATGCTCCCTTGCATTGGCAAACTGCTCGGGAGGCAACCATGAAGAAGATGATATCACAGGTGGTATCAGAGCAGGTTCACAACGAGTGAAGCCGATGTACGATGAAGATGATACACACCTTCACTTCATGATAGGTGGTATCAGAGCAGGTTCACAGGTGGTGAAGCCATTGCTTATGACAGGTGAAGCTGATTCAGGGTTGAAGAAGCTTGATGAACAGGGAAGAGCTATTGAGAAATCGTGGATGAACAGTCTGGGTTTCGTGGACTTGATGGTTCATGGCAAGACCATTCAAGCTCTAGTGGACGTGGGGGCCACTCATAACTTCATGACGACACGATTGGCAAAAGAGGTTGGACTGATGATCTTCCCATCGAATGTGGAAGTCAAGGCAGTGAAATCTAGAGCTAAAGTGGTGGGCTTGGTACACAAAGTACCTGTGCAGATAAAAGACTGGAAGGGTCAATTGGACTTCACAGTGATGGAGATGAACGACTTTGATATGATACTCAGACAGGATTTCTTGAAGGGCAACAAGGCTATTTTTGTCCCCTTCTGTGATGAGGTTGTGCTGGTTGGATAGTCACAAACTTGGACTTTGCCCACTGATAGGCAAAGGAGGGAAGGCAAGGTGCAGCATGTTTCGGCACTGAGTTTGGAGAAGGCTATGAAGGAATCAGATATGGAGACATATTCGGTGATGTTCAAGGATGTCGAAGGTGATGGAGTGGGGACGCCTGTTCCAGCTGAGATATCTGATGTGCTGACCAAATATGCGGATTTGATGCCTAATGAGCTTCCGAAGAAACTTCCACCAAGGCGTGCAGTGGACCATAGCATTGAGCTTAAGCCAAGAAAGCAACCCCTGGCTAAAGCACCTTATCGGTTGTCAGGGCCTGAGTTGGAGGAATTGAAACGACAGTTAAAGGAGTTAACTGATGCAGATTTCATTAGACCTTCAAGGTCCCCTTATGGAGCTCCGGTATTGTTCCAGCGGAAGAAGGATTCGAATGAGCTATGGATGTGCTGTGATTACCGTGCATTGAACAAGCAGATGGTAAGGAACATGTATCCTTTGCCATTGGCTGCTGATTGCTTTGATAAGCTTGTGAAAGCCCGAGTGTTTTCCAAGCTGGACTTAAGGCATGGGTATTATCATGTGCGGATAGCTGAAGGAGACGAGAAGAAGACCACGATAGTAACAAGGTATGGTAGCTTTGAGTTCCTTGTTATGCCATTCGGGATGTGCAATGCTCCTGCTACGTTTTGCACTTTGACGAATGATGTCCTATGACCATACTTGGACTCGTTCGTAGTAGTGTACTTGGATGATATAGTGGTGTTCATTGACAACATGGAGGATCATAAGAAGCACTTGGTGATGGTGTTCAAGGCACTGAGGGCAAATCAGTTGTTCTTGAAGAAGTCTAAGTGTGTGTTCGCTCAGACTGAGATTCCGTTCCTTGGGCATATTGTTGGTCAAGGGTACATACGGATGGAGCCAAGCAGAGTGAAGGAGATTGAGGACTGGGTTGAATCAAAGAATGTCCATGAGATGAGGGTGTTCTTGGGCATGACCAACTACCAACGAAAGTTTGTAGAGGGGTACTCCAAGGTGACATCGGCACTGATAGACTTATTGAAGAAAGACAAGAGGTGGAGCTGGACGAGCAAATGTCAAGAGGCATTTGATGACTTGAAGAAGAGGATGGTTACAGCACCGATACTGAAGTTGCCTGACTTCGAGAGACCATTTGAGGTACACACTAATGCTTCAGATTTTTCCATATGAGGGGTTCTTATGTAGGATGGGAATCCGGTGGAGTATGAGAGTCGGAAGTTGCAGGATACAGAACGAAGGTATCCGGTTCATGAGAAGGAAATGACTGCCATCATCCATTGTCTTCATGTGTGGAGGCATTATCTGATTGGGAAGCCGTTTGTTGTCAAGACTGACAACGTTGGAGCAAGTTATTTTGCATCACAACCAAAGCTTTCTGCGAAGCAAGCTCGTTGGCAGGACTTCTTGGCAGAATTCGACATGACTATTGAGTATAGACTGGGAAGGCACAATGCGGTAGCAAATGCCCTTAGCAGGAAGGGACAACTTGTAGGATTGGAGGGAGAAGACCGGGCAGCTAGGAGTAGGAGTCGAGTTCAGATGTTAGAAGAGATGCAAAATAAGATTAAGGAAAGTGTTGAAACCGATACTTTGGCACAGAATATAGTGAAGCAGATAAAGGAGGGGAAGACATGAAAGTTCTTTCTACGGGACGGGTTCTTGTTCTTTGGAAACCGACTCTATGTTCCAAAGTCATCTGGGCTCAGGAGGCACCTTTTGAAGGAGTGCCACGACTCTCCATGGGCTAGCCACCCAGGGATGCGTCGTTCTTTGGCATTGTTGGAGAGGATTATTTTGGGAGAAGATGCGGGAGGATGTAGAGGACTATGTACATACGTGCATCATTTGTCAACAGGACAAATCGGATACTCAGAGGCAAGGAGGACTGTTGCAACCTTTACCGATTCCTAAGAGACCATGGATGAGTGTCTCGATGGACTTCATCACTCAGTTGCCACAGGTTCAGGGGTATAATGGGATAATGGTCGTGGTTGATCATTTTTCCAAGTATGTTGTCTTTGTTCCTACAAAGATACCTTGTGGAGCCAGGCGGACTGTGGAGCTGTTCTTTAAGAACATAGTGAAGTATTGGGGGATGCCATTGAGCATTGTGTCAGATAGAGATCCGCGTTTTACATGCAGATTTTGGACCACATTGTTCAAGCTAGTCGGGATAGAGTTGTTGATGAGTTCGAGTTACCATCCGCAGATAGATGGGCAGACCGAGAGGATCAACACGTTGCTGGAGGACTACTTGCGACATTATGTGATGGCTGATCAGAAGAATTGGCCTGAACTCTTGGATATTGCTCAGTTTAGCTACAATATTCAAAAGAGTTCTGCGACGGGGTATAGTCCATTTGAGTTGGTGAATGGGCAGATGTCGGTTGCACCACATACCGTAGTGACGGGAGGCTTCTTGAGGAGTCCTCATGCGAAGAAGTTCATGAAGGCTTGGGAGGAGACCTTGGAGTTGGCACGAGTATGCTTGCATGATGCTGCAAGGAGGATGAAAAAGTATGCTGATCGTCGAAGACGGGAGGCACACTTCAGTGTGGGAGATATGGTGTTTCTGAGGATTACCGGAGAGCTGTTTCAGCCAGCCAAAGGGACGACGAGCAAACTGACATGGAAGTATGAGGGACCATTCTGAGTGAAGAAGAGAGTGGGGGAAGTTGCTTACGAGCTGGAGCTTCCATGCCATATGCACATGAAGCACCCAGTTTTTCATGTGAGTCAGTTGAAGAGATGTAGACTTGATTCAGACCATCCAGAGAGAGTTGAACCGACGAGAGGACCAGCTGGGATTGTGGACAAGCCAGGATTGGAGTTGGAGAAGATTTTGAGGCTCAGAACTACAGGAGTTGGTTGCCACATGAGAAGGGAATTTCTTTGCAGATGGAAGAATGCACCGGAGGAAGAGAGTTGGGAATCAGAGGACTCGCTTTGGAGATGGAAGGACAAGATCGAGAAGTACAACAGGAAGTTGATGAGAAGAGCAGGATTGTCGAGGGCGACAATGATTTTTAGTGGGGGAGGATGTAACGCCCTGCGCTCTCGGGCACGAGCGCGCGCTTTCACTCCATCGAAAAAATAAACGAAAACAGAAAATGCGAGCTCCAACAAGGCACAAGTATATTGTGCGATGGGTTGGCGCTCCATTTTTGTAGTGTAGGCTGGGCAAAGCGAACAAGGGTAGGCCGACGCATTGGAGGGGCATTTGGATGACTGTTTGGGGTGCTGGCTACATGATGGTGAGGTCGGACGGATGAAGGTTGACGCTCTTCGTTTGAGCGTATATACACATGGAGTGTGCGCTCATTTGGAGCAAGCACCTTCGCATCTCATCTTCGCACAATTGGAAGTGCGCACAAGGAGAAGTGTGAAGTAACCGCAGGTCGCACTATGGGATGTGCCCGCTGAGTCGGGCGACGGAGTATTGCGGAGTGTCGGTTGTAGTGTGGGCGGTGGAGCGCATGGGCGCCCGCACGCCAAGGTTACACGAAGTTTTGGTTTGGGTTGGGCACGGGTCGTGCACGGGTGCGCCCGCCCGTTCAACGAAGGAACTTGTGTATATTGTATATTGTTTCGGTTGAAGGTTGAGGCAGACCGCCGTGCGCTCTTGCACGGGCGGGCGCCCGCCTTGTTTATAAATGCCGGTGGAGCGCGGCTCCCGGTCATTGTAATCTTTCTCTTATATAATAAAAAGATTACTTCTTGCATATTATTGGGTTATTATCGTTCTTGTATTATTGATGGATTCTGCACATTAATAATGCTAAATTCATGTTATTATGAATTGTTGAAGGCGTAGTTCGTAAATTTAATTAACGATGGATAAAGCTATTAACTTAGGCGGTGCCGCACCCGGCCAATTAAACGAAAAAAGAATTGGGGGCATGACAGGTGGTATCAGAGCTGATTTAGGGTTGATGAAGCTTCATAGAGCAGGTTCACAGGTGGTGAAGCCGTTGCTTATGACAGGTGAAGCTGATTCAGGGTTGAAGAAGCTTGATGAACAGGGAAAAGTTATGGAGAAATCGTGGATGAACAGTCTGGGTTTTGTGGACTTGATGGTTCATGGCAAGACCATTCAAGCTCTGGTGGACACGGGGGCCACTCATAAATTCATGATGACACAGTTGGTGAAAGAGGTTGGACTGATGATCTTCCCATCGAATGTGGAAGTCAAGGCAATGAACTCTAGAGCTAAAGTGGTGGGATTGGTACACGAACTACCTGTGCAGATAAAAGACTGGAAAGGTCAGTTGGACTTCACGGTGATGGAGATGAATGGCTTTGATATGATACTCGGACAGGATTTCTTGAAGGGAAACAAGGCTATTGTTGTCCCCTTTTGTGATGAGGTGGTGCTGGTTGGACAGACACAAACTTGGACTTTGCCCACTCATAGGCAAAGGAGGGAAGTCAAGGTGCAGCATGTTTCGGCACTAAGTTTGGAGAAGGCTATGAAGGAGTCAGATATGGAGACATATGTGGTGATGTTCAAGGATGTCGAAGGTGATGGAGTGGGAACGCCTGTTCCAGTTGAGATATCTGATGTGCTGACCAAATATGCGGATTTGATGCCTGATGAGCTACCAAAGAAACTTCTACCAAGGCGTGAAGTGGACCATAGCATTGAGCTTGAGCCAGGAAAGCAACCCTCGGCTAAAGCACCTTATCGGTTGTCAGGGCCTGAGTTGGAGGAGTTGAAACGATAGTTAAAGGAGTTAACTGATGCATGTTTCATTAGACCTTCAAGATCCCCTTATGGAGCTCCGGTAGTGTTCCAGCGGAAGAAGGATTCGAATGAGCTACGGATGTGTTGTGATTACCGTGCATTGAACAAGCAGACGGTAAGGAACAGGTATCCTTTGCCATTGGCTGCTGATTTCTTTGACAAGCTTGCGAAAGCCCGAGTGTTTTCCAAGCTGGACTTAAGGCATGGGTATTATCAGGTGTGGATAGCTGAAGGAGACGAGAAGAAGACCGCGATAGTAACAAGGTATGGTAGCTTTGAGTTCCTTGTTATGCCATTCGGGTTGTGCAATGCTCCTGCTACGTTTTGCACTTTGATGAATGATGTCCTACGACCATACTTGGACTCGTTCGTAGTAGTGTACTTGGACAATATAGTGGTGTTCAGTGACAACATGGAGGATCATAAGAAGCATTTGGCGATGGTGTTCGAGGCACTGAGGGCAAATCAATTGTTCTTGAAGAAGTCTAAGTGTGTGTTTTCTCATACCGAGATTCCATTCCTTGGGCATATTGTTGGTCAAGGGTACATACGGATGGAGCCGAGCAGAGTGAAGGCAATTGAGGACTGGGTTGAACCGAAGAATGTCCATGAGATGAGGGTGTTCTTGGGCATGACCAAATACCAACGGAAGTTTGTAGAGGGGTACTCCAAGGTGACATCGGCACTAACAGACTTATTGAAGAAAGACAAGAGGTGAAGCTCAAATGTCAAGAGGCATTTGATGACTTGAAGAATAGGATGGTTACAACACCGATACTGAAGTTACCTGACTTTGAGAGACCGTTTGAGGTACACACTGATGCTTTAGATTTTGCCATAGGAGGGTTTCTTATGCAGGATGGGCATCCGGTGGCGTATGAGAGTCGGAAGTTGTAGGATAGAGAACGAAGGTATCCGGTTCATGAGAAGGAAATGACTGCCATCATCCATTGTCTTCATGTGTGGAGGCATTACCTGATTGGGAAGCCATTTGTTGTCAAGACTGACAATGTTGCAGCAAGTTATTTTGCATCACAACCGAACCTTTCTGCGAAGCAAGCTTGTTGGCAGGACTTCTTGGCAAAATTCGACATGACTATCGAGTATAGAACGGGAAGGCACAATGCGGTAGCAGATGCCCTTAGCAGGAAGGGACAACTTGCAGCATTGGAGGGAGAATACCTGGCAGCTAGGAGTAGGAGTTGAGTTCAGATGTCAGAAGAGATGCAGAATAAGATCAAGGAAAGTATTGAAATCGATACTTTGGCATAGAATATAGTGAAGCAGATAAAGGAGGGGAAGACACGAAAGTTCTTTCTACGAGACACGTTCTTGTTCTTTGGAAACCGAATCTATGTTCCAAAGTCATCTAGGCTCAGGAGGCACCTTTTGAAGGAGTGCCACGACTCGCCATGGGCTGGCCACCCAGGGATGCATCGTTCTTTGGCATTGTTGGAGAGAGGATTCTTTCGAGAGAAGATGCGGGAGGATGTAGAGGAGTATGTACATACGTGCATCATTTGTCAACAGTACAAATCGGATACTCAAAGGCAAGGAGGACTGTTGCAGCCTTTACCGATTCCTGAGAGACCATGGATGAGTGTCTCGATGGACTTCATCACTCAGTTACCACAGGTTCAGGGGTATAATGGGATTATGGTCGTGGTTGATCATTTTTCCAAGTATGCTATCTTTGTTCCTACAAAGATACCTTGTGGAGCCAAGCGGACTGCGGAGCTGTTCTTTAAGAACATAGTGAAGTATTGGGGGATGCCATTGAGCATTGTTTCGGATAGAGATCCGCATTTTACAAGCAAATTTTTGACCACATTGTTCAAGCTAGTCAGGAAAGAGTTGTTGATGAGTTTGAGTTACCATCCGCAGACAGATGGGCAGACCGAGAGGATCAATGCATTGCTGGAGGACTACTTGCGACATTATGTGATGGCTGATCAGAAGAATTGGCCTGAACTCTTGGATATTGCTCAGTTTAGCTACAATATTCAAAAGAGTTCTACGACGGGGTATAGTCCATTTGAGTTGGTGAATGGACAGATGCCGGTCGCACCACATACCATAGTGACGGGAGGCTTCTTGAGAAGTCCTCATGTGAAGAAGTTCATGAAGGCTTGGGAGGAGACCTTGGAGTTAGCACGGTTACGCTTGCACGATGATGCAAGGAGGATGAAAAAGTATGCTGATCGTGGAAGACGGGAGGCACACTTCAGTGTGGGAGATAGGTGTTTCTCAGGATTACCGGGGAGCAGTTTCAGCTAGCCAAGGGGACGATGAGAAAACTGACACGGAAGTATGAGGGACCATTCCGAGAGAAGAAGAGAGTGGGGGAAGTTGCTTATGAGCTGGAGCTTCCGCGCCATATGCACATGAAGCATCCAGTTTTTCATGTGAGTCAGTTGAAGAGATGTAGACTTGATTCAGACCATCTAGAGAGAGTTGAATCGACGAGAGGACCAGCCGGGATTGTGGACAAGCCAGGATTGGAGTTGGAGAAGATTTTGAGGCTTAGAACTACAGGAGTTGGTTGCCACATGAGAAGGGAATTTCTTTGCAGATGGAAGAATGCACCGGAGGAAGAGAGTTGGGAATTGGAGGACTCACTTTGGAGATGGAAGGACAAGATCGAGAAGTACAATAGGAAGTTGATGAGAAGAGCAAGATTGTCGAGGGCAACAATGATTTCAAGTGTGGGAGGATGTAACGCCCTGCGCTCTCGGGCACGAGCGCGCGCGTTCACTCCATCGCAAAACTAAACGAAAACAGAAAATGCGAGCTCCAACAAGGCGCAAGTATATTGTGCGATGGGTTGGCGCTCCGTTTTTATAGTGTAGGCTGGGCAAAGCGAACAAGGGCAGGCCGACGCATTGGAGGGGCGTTTGGATGACTGTTCGGGGTGCTGGCTACACGATGGTGAGGTCAACCGGACGAAGGTCGATGCTCTTCGTTTGAGCGTATATACACATGGAGTGTGCGCTCATTTGGAGCAAGCACCTTCGCATCTCATCTTCGCGCAATTGGAAGGGCACACAAGGAGAAGTACGAAGTAAACCACAGGTCACACTATGGGATGTGCCTGCCGAGTCGGACGACAGAGTATTGCGGAGTGCCGGTTGTAGTGTGGGCGGTGGAGCGTAAGGGCGCCCACCCGCTAAAGGTCTACATGAAGTTTTGGTTTGGGTTGGGCACGGGTCGTGCATGGGTGCGCCTGCCTGTTCAATGGAGAAACTTGTGTATATTGTATATTGTCTTGGTTGAAGGTTGAGGCAGACCGCCGTGCGCTCTTGCACGGGCGGGCGCCCTCCTTGTTTATGAACGCCAATGGAGCGTGGCTCCCGGTCATTGTAATCTTTCTATATTATAATAAAAAGATTACTTCTTGCATATTATTGGGTTATTATTATCATTCTTGTATTAATTGGATTCCGCACATTAATAATGTTAATTCATGTTTATTATGAATTGTTGAAGGCGTAGTTCGTAAAGTTAATTAACGATGGATAAAGTTATTAACTTAGGTGGTGCTGCACTCGGCCAATTAAATGAAAAAAGAAGATGATACACACCCCTTAGGCGTAGTGGTATTAGAGCAGGGTTGCTCGTGAATGTTTGAAGCTTGTGAACAGGTTCAGGTGTTGAAGCATTGAAGCCAGTGTACACTTGACAGGTGAGAACAAGACTTCGGTTTGAAGCCGTTGAGCAGGGTTGCTCGTGACAGTGGAAAGGGTGCTTGCAGGGGAAGGAAACTGTTTCACACAAGTGGAACAAGGGTTGGTTCTAATTGCAGGTGACTTGGTGAAGCTGTTGGATGGTCAAAACTTAGGCATAGTGGTATGGGCAGGTTGAAACGTAGACTCTCTAAAATTGAAAAACGTTGAGTTTCTCCTATACTGGACTCGTTAAAATTTCACAGTAAAGGACCTGTTCAATTACAAACAGGAACGAACCACTCCTTCTTAGGGTTCGAATTTAAACTAAGTTGGACTCATCCGAAGGATGAGCTTATAATCAAGAAAATGTTATCCTCCTCAAGCTTGTCAAAAATAAAGAGGTACTTACCAGAAATGGTGGGGGAAAAGAGAGAAAAATGAGCCTGTTTGTCATACTTTGTAACCACTCTTGAACACGACACTTTTATTCACCTGGGTTGGGAAATCCTTTGCCTAACAATTGATCAAACCACATTGAAAGTCTTCAGCTGGTTTCTGGGTATTAACTTTGGGTCAATTGTCACCAAGCCATCTGTCGTGTCGTTACGTGTTCAAGAGGTCACTGCCAATAAGCCATTCATCTGCAAAATATATGTCATCCATCTTGACCATCCCTGAGTCAGTCCTTGCAACTAAATTTCTTCAACTTGATCTATGATTTCGTGTTGTGGGCTTGCCTGCGACGGATCGCTTTCTATCGACTTCAGATCATTATCTAGAAAGATGATCTAGAAATTGTCAGTACCTTGGGATCTGCATGCCTCAATGGCAGGTTTCTCGCCTTTGACGACGGGTTGCATCATTGACATTCGATCAAAGGATTCCGTGACATGTTCGACATCAACACATTTATTCACATCTCATGGATTGTACTGGGTACTTTGAGAGCCATTGACATCACTGGTGGTTTCTCTCACACTTGTTAACAGTTTACATCATTGACTGGTAATCAAGTGGTTTCTACCATGTTCGACTTCAACACATTCATTCGCATGGATAGAATCGTACTGTTTCGGGAAGTATAGATGAAGACCCTAGATCTAGTTTCTGCAATCCAGGCTGCGAGGAATTTTGTATTCATTATATAATGGACTATTCATAAACAGATGGCTGCGTCCATACTGTGTCCACATGAGTCTATGCTTGTGATGTCTTACAAGATCATTCCTGTATCAGAGCAGTAGTTAGTTTTCTAAGTCAGTTTTGATCTGAGTATGGGAATGCCTACCTCAGCAATGATATGATATCATATATATATCTTGCATTGAATGTTTTTACAGGTTCCAACTGGACTCTCCACAAGATGATCTCGAAATGATAAATTACTTCACTCTTCCTAAATGATAAATGAAATCCTCATCTACTACAGACTTCTCACATTAGGGGGCAATCTGTTACACAAAAATATCGTCACCATGATTATTTGCAGTCAGTATGGGTCTATCATCACTTGTACTGTCCTCCTAAGCAAGTCTCAGACCTCAGCTCTTCAAGTCAAGCTTTGAAAATGAGATGAAGACATTGAAAATCAACAAAGCTCTGGTTCCGCACTTTCTCTCACTATTGCTTGTGGTCCCGCACCTTATGTTTACAAAAACTGCGGACCTGCCCGCTCTGTCCCTAAAGGTGTGGGTGCGGACCCCTGTGAAAGTCAAAAAAGGCGCAAGTTTATTCTAAAAAACTCACTTTGGGTTAATTCTAGATGATTCTAGAAGGAATTTTGACGTGGATTGGCCGCTCTTAGGTGGTTCATGCATCCCAAAAGAGAAGGAGCTAATCCCTTGATGAGAGGAGCTATCCCTTTGAAGGAGGGCTTTATCCCTATGAAGGAGGACCTAGTAACTTCCCTCCATTGCACTATAAATTCAGGCATTGGGCTGGTTGCTAGGGAGGTTAGAAGCTGAACATTTTTGAGGGTAAATGCTAGTGAAATTAAGACTTCCTAGTTGAGCTTGAGAGGAGAGATCACATACCTTTTTGGCTTCATTGGGAAGAGAGTGAAACTTGTCAAAGTAGAGGAGACTTCTTGCTAGACCCTGGGAGGAGCTTGTACAACGTCAAGGCACAGGTTGTAAAGTTCTTCTTTGATTTGAATTAATACAATCAGATTCATTTTTCTCAACAAATTGTCTCATGTCATTTGTTTCATGAATTCCTTGACTTTCATGTTAAATATATTTTATGATATTGGCTTTTCAGGTGCTATTTAATTTTCTTGCTTGTTTGTGTTTGCAGATTCGTGACAAGGGAGCTCATTTGGATTGAAGGAGCGAAGCTTTCACAAACTTGCATTGGACCCAAGGTAGGCCTAAAACACTTGTTTGCCTTTGTTTATGAATGCATATTTAGAGAAAGATAGTTTGTGATTTGTTTGCTTGTCATTAGGTCTTCTTTAGATTCTAGGAAGGTCTATCTTATCTGCAAGATCGACTCATTCCGTGTGACACCCTGGATTTGACTCATTCCAGGGTTGACCTTTTTCATAAATTTGTGTCTCCCAAGCCCGAAAAAGTATAAAATAATACTTGAGAGAACTGCTTGATCTTTACGACCAATGAGTACTTTTCGTAATTAGTGCCCTTGATCCGAAAAAGTAAAAAAGCGATCAACGAAACGTCGTTTTATAACCAATATCGAACTTGAAACGACAAAAATCCGACAATATTTTCATGTTTTTACGGTTAGAAAAGAGCTGTAAGTGGACCGTCTTTAGTTCTGTTTTAACGAGTTTAAAAGAAAAACTCGGCAATATTTTCATGTTTTAGGAGTTAGAAAAGAGCTTAAAGGTGACTCTAAATGTTTTTTCGTCGAAAATGATAGATTTCGCCTGAATAATCCGTTATCCTAAACAAAAATGCAAACATTACTCATACCTGTTTGAAATGGATAAAAATGTTACAAAAATACCTTTCCAAAGTGAAACATAAACAAATTTGCAATTTATTTACTCAAAAGACTTATAAAAAGGGCTTTCGTTAATTCATTTTTACCGTTTGAGTTTTGGGTGAGAAAATAGTGCTTTTGTTCAGAAAACGTCCCGTGAATATTGCGGAAAATCCAACCGTCGGAATCGAACGCCATCTCCTCCAGGTAATCCACATCATTCTACTCTTCATTTTTAACCGTTTCATTTGTTGTTTTAGGCTTTTATTTCATTTTTTGGCGGGTTTTTAGTCTTAAAACTGGAGCACGGTGGCCCGCAGGTGTAACACTGGCAGCCCGCGGACCCCGACTTTTTCTCAATGGGGAAAAAGTCAGGGGTCCGCACCTTCCATGTAGGCAATGTGCAGACCCACGCACTATCTCTAATACAGAGGGTGCGGTCCCCACAACAATGGTTTTTAACCCAAAAATTCTCAAATTTGACCCAAACAAACTAATTTATAACATTTTAATTTGTCTTTTTATTGGATGCAGAGAGTACATCATGCTAGATTGGCGTGAACAAGAGCATGAGGATGTGGATCTAGCCGCGTTGAATCACCAACCTTCGATTGATGCTTTGAAGGCATGTAGCTTGTAGAAATTCTGGGCCATACCTGGCATGAGGGCCCAAGTGGATTTCTTACAGTGGCTGGTTGACAGATGGAGCATACAGGACCAGTGCTTCTTCATTCGTGGACACCAGCTCGAAATCGAGCCGGCAGACATATATTTCTTGACCGGTTTGCCTAAGAGAGGTGAAGACTTGACTCTATTCGGGACTAGGCCAGGTGGCCAGTTTGTCGATAGCCTCCGGCTAGAGTTCTGCAACAGCCAGGCTAGAGACAAAGGGATAGACATAAAAACCATATCCCTTCTTGAACTCATGGTGATCGCGTTTACTATCACCAGACTTTGCGGGAGTGCCGCATTACATATTGCCACCGGATCCCAGATGCGGATGGCAGTTGACTGCTTTCGAGGCACCATCTTCAACTGGTGCGATGCTGTGTTAGCCAATGTAAAAGGCCAACTGACCATAGCCAAGAACGGAAAACTAAAGACCTTTGGTTATGGGGCTTTTGGTTGTGAGTTTTGGTCTAGAGAGGGTTCCCATGTTGATCCCGCAGCACCTTACTATTGGAGCTGGGCTTCCTCGAGAGCCCAAACTGATGTGATGGGTCACAGTTATGGCCCGTCATCCGAACGAGGGGATAGAGGTTGTTCGATTCAAACCTGAGTATTTCCAATGGTTGGAAAACCAGGTTTTTTCTATTCAGGACTTCCCTTACGCTGGGGTAGATTTTCGTGGTGGCCCAGACATGGCTCTTCCACCAGGAGAGCAATGGGATGACTCAGGTAAAATCATTTTCAACATTTTCCTATTTCAATTTTTTTTTTATTATTTTTCTATTGTCCCAAAACTGATAGTAAAAGTTTCAAATGCAGATGTGGGTCCACAGCGACCAGCCTCTCTCGACCTTACGAGAGGAGACAACCAGCTGCAGCCGCGCTAGCCCCACAGGACGAATCAGCAGAGGTTTTGGCTGAGTTGGAGAGTCATCTAGAGTGCTTGACAGGAGATATTCCGGAGTCCACCATAGATGAGATTCCTCGTCGACTTCAGCGCTATGTGATTGGGGTCCCAGGACCTTTTAGGAGGTTCCTTTGCAAGGTGGCCCGTGTAGTGGTTTCTTATCGAGATCATCACTAGTGATAGGATGATCGCCTATGTGGGCACATATGACATTTTTGTTTTTTGTACTTATCATTTTTGCCGATCATAAGGTGTTTTTCAACCTATGATCGAGGACAATGTATTTTTTGACACACTCCTATATATATATCACTATTACCAGCTTATCTTGTAAATCATATTATGGAATGGTTTTAAATTTACATGTATGATTATTGCAAATGTCTACTTAACATTCGAGAAGCAATTGCATCTGCTAATGTATTTAAAGATCTTGGAATATGCTGATACTCAATATAATCAAATTCACGTTCCAAGAGACGCACTCTCAAAAATAATCTCAATAACACTGGATTTCTAATGGCATACACTCTATGAAGCTGTAATACAACGAGTTCAGAATCTAACCTCACTATCAAACTCCGAATCCCAAATGAAATAGATTCAGATAATAACTCAATCACTGCACTATACTCGACAATGTTGTTCGTTGTTTGACCGAGGCTTACCCCATGCATAGATACCAACTCGTCAGAGGGCGAATAGATAACCCAAGCTGCGGAAGAAATGTTCAATGTATTATGTCAAGCACCATCAGCGAAACCAATGTATGTTTGGAGAGGCATCGACATCTGCAATATCAAGAGTAAAACCAAGATAAGCAGGAATAATGACGAAAAACACTCTCTAAGATAAGCACACTTTTTAAACTAAAACACACTAGCTAGAAAGAAAAACTATCCTAACTAAAAATCTCCATTCCCATTCTTTAAGAATAATACCTCTTCAAGTAAAGACCATTTCTGGGTTTACTTAAAGAGTCCCCGTGAAAGTCTACCAATTCATAGGCCCCTTTTGCTAGCTTTCGCTTGACAACATAGGGACCATGCCACATAGGAACGAATTTTCCAGTGCCTAATTCATCATTAGCTTGATCATAAACTAAGCCTAGATCTCCTTCCGAAAAATTTTGAGGGGTCACATTTCGATCATACTGAGCTTTCATAGATTTTGCGTGAGTCTCGATCGCCAATGCAGCATCACGTTGATTCTCATCTAATTGAGCCAAGTATAACAAATGTTTTTCCTCTTCGGAAGTGGCTGGAAGTAACTCGATGGCCATTTTCAATGATGGGATTTCACATTCAATGGGTAACACAGCTTCTAGACCATAAACTAGTTGGAAAGGAGTGAACCCTGTTGATGTTTTTACTGAAGTTCAATACGCCCAAAGCGCTGAAAATAGCATGTTATGCCAATTCGACTGATGAATCCCAATGATTCGTCAGATCATGATGACTAAAACTTTGTTGATGGATTCAACCAGACCATTAGCTTGTGGATAATAAGGGGTTGAACTATCGTGACGCAAACCAAGCTGGCCTGTAAGTTCGGTCATCATAATGTTTCGAAAATGACGCCCATGATCAGTGATAATCGCTTGTGGGACACCAAACCTAGCAATTATATGATTGAACACGAAAATTGTAGCTGTCTTGCCGTCTGCCTCAAATGTAGGCATCGCCTCGGCCCACTTGGTAAAATAATCTACCGCAAGGATGATATACGCATGCCCCCCGGCCGAGTGAGGGTTACATGTAATAAAATCGATACCCCATTTGGAAAAAGGACCAACGAAAATTATATGGTGGAGAGGAGCAGGTGGAGCGCACATCTTTCGATAAAAAATTTGGCAGTTGTGGCATTTTCGGACCGCGATAATACAATCTTTAAACAAAGACGGCCAGAAGTAGCCAACGCGCAATATCTTTTGGGCTGTGGCATACCCAGACATATGACCGCCACACGCTCCAGAGTGACAGTCATTTAGAACCCTTTCAGCTTCCTCGTGAGTTAAACAACGTCGAAAAATAGAGTCCGCCCCACGGCGATAAACAGTATCTCCAATAATCCTGAATTGTTGGGACTGGAATCGTATTTTCCGACATTCTGACCTTGAAATTTCTGGCTGAAAGGATTGGGTCTGGAGATAAACGATGATATCCCCATACCACGGATCTAAAGTGCTGATTAGAAACAAGGATTTTTCCGCAATGGGCTCCTCCGCCACAGTTTCCGTGTCAGCACGTGAGAAGTCACACATTAACTCCGCAAAAACTAAAGATTTCTTAGCCGTAGATTTTTCAAATTCCAAGTCAAACTCCTACAGGATGACAATCCATTTAGAGTACTTTCTCCCTAGCAATTGCTTGGTCAAAATGTAGATCATAGGGTTGCAATCAGAAATTACTGTAGTTTTACGTAGTAAAATGTAGTGACGAAATCGTTGGATAGCTTGAACAGCTTCCAATGCCAATTTCTCCACATGTGAGTATTTTAGCTCAGTTGGATTTAAAGTGCGACTAAGGTAATATATCACATGTTTAGTACCGAATTCATCTTCCTGAACTAGGACCATTCCAATGGTGGAATGAGAGGCGACGAGATACAAGAAGTAGTCCTAGTTGTAGTTGGGAGGATGCAATAACGGTGCATGGGTCAACACGTGTTTTAGTGCATCAAAAGATTTTTGAGCTATCTCATCCCAATAGAATGGAGTATTTTGTTTCAACAACCGGGTAAAACCCTTTGTAACCTTGGCGTAGTTAGGAATGAATCATCGTAAAAAGTTTTCTTTCCCTTGCAAACTTTGGAGTTGGCAACGACTCGAAGGAGGAGGCAATTTGAAAATAGCTTCGACCTTCGAGGGATCGACGCGAATGCCAACTTTCGAAACAACAAAACCCAGTAATCGACCCGTTTCTATACAGAAAACACACTTGTGTGGATTCAACCTAATCCGATAATGCCTACACGTCATAAATATTGCTCGTAAATGGACGAGGTGATCAGCTCGATGTAATGAATGAGCAGGCAAATCATCGAGATAGGGTTGCACAATGTGCTTGATGTCATGAAATGCATAAGACATGGCCCTTTGAAAAGTTGCTCCGACAATATTTAGCCCAAAAGGTAATTTTCAATAAGCAAATGTTCCCCATGGACAAATGAAAGCCGTTTTTGGTTGATCGACAGGTAGAATATTGATTTGATTGTATCCGGAAAAACCATCCATGAAGGAGAATATTTCGCTGCCGGCACAATCATCAATGATTTGATCAATGTAGGGAGTTGGGTAATTGTCCTTTGGACAGGCTCGATTAATGTCCCTATAATCGATACATATTATTATTGTCCCTTGCTTTTTGTTAACCGGAACAATATTCAATACCCAATCCGTTAATGAGATCGGATAAATGAAACTTGCTTTGAGTAATTTTTCAACTTCTGCTTTAATTGCAGCAGCTTTTCTTGGGTGAATCTGACACAAACGTTGCCGGACGGGTTTAGCGTCCGGGTAAGTCTTGATTTCATGAACAACAATCGCGGGATCAATTCCTGGCATTTCCTCATATGACCAGGCAAACACGTCATGGAATTCTTGAAATAGGGCCTTATATATTTGAATTTCATTTTCTGTACATGAGGCACCTATATGAATGTTCTCAACAATTCCAGGATTAACCGAAATGTCAATAGGAATAGTTCGAGAGATGTTTCCCAAATTTAACTCTGAATCAGGATGTTTCATTGGATTCTGAGGTTCCTTGACATATTCAGTCGTAAAAATTAATGAAAAATCATTTTCAAAATGATCATTCTCGGGTAAAAACGAAGATCTGTGATGGAGATCTTCCCATGGTAAATCATCTACGCATAGGATTTCACGAATTTGCTCATCAGAGTGAACAAGTTCAGAAAACGTGATTGAATCCTAGCTTGATGTGAAAAGTGATTCTTCACGGACCACATTCATTAAGTCAATTTCGGTTGAAGATGGGTCGGTAAACGATTGCACGGCCTCATATGCAACTTCATATGGACTCAAAGGCATGACATCACCAAATGAGTCTATCTCAGATTCAGAAGGAACGATCCAAGGATCATCATAAACAATGGTGTCTGATGTAATCATATGAATGGTTGCAAATGAAGACGATGCGTTGATCGGAGGAAAAGGAAAAGTTCCCAGAAAACCGACATCTTTAACTAGTCCTACTCCAACATCCTTATATGGGATATTCGTTTTACCGACATGCTGAATACTTTCAGAAGAGGCTGGGTCGGATGAAAAGTAAGCCAGCTAGTCTATTGTTACGATCTTTCCATTATGAGGAAACTTTATAACCCGAAAGACCGATGAAACGACAGCTGTCATAGCGTAAGACCAACTAAGACCCAAGAGAATGTTATAATCTAGAGGGGCATCAACCACCTCCACATCTAGATTAACGGTTTTTCCTTCAACCCCTATAGGCAAATCTTGTAGAATGCCAAAAGGATGAAACCCACGGCCATCAAAGGCCTTTAGAATCGTCGGGGATTGATTTAGCGAAGGAGAACCAGGTGATCTCCAACACTGTATCGACATAATACACGTTGAGGCTCCCTCATCAATCACAGTACGATGAATAGGCCTATTTTTGACTATCACTGGAATTTGGAAAGCCATTTGATGAGGTAAGCGCGGTGTACTATTTTCTAGATCGAAAATTATTAGGTTCGAGTCCTGAACGTCAACAGCTCCTATAGCCGACAAAAGTAATTTACGTTGTGCTGGACATGATTGCAGCACTGCCAAAGCCGACATTTGATCCGGATTTAAACAGGAACGCAATAGATTACAGAGATAACCATAAATACAGAGATGAAATAACCATAAACACAGAGATGCAGCGTAAATAATGCTTCATTTCATTAATGGAAAATACTGAAATGTGCTTACAAACAGAAATAGAAATAAATTAGTTAGGGCGATGGTAGCTTATCTCTGAGAAGAGATGTGGTGGCTACATGCCTCTGAACTGTTCCAAACTGTGTTACAATGAGGCTCGAAGGCCTATTTATTGTTGAGAAACAATGGAAAACCCTTCACATCCCGAAACCTAACCCTAGAAGATGAAACGCCAAATTGTGGGCCCCGTTTGGGTAAAATTGGTACATCAATTTCCCGGGGTCGTAACTTTGGCATACGATCTCCGTTTGACGCGTACAATAGCTCGTTAGAAAGATCTATCCAAGCACTACAACTTTGGGAGGCAACATCGGTCCATGGACCCATGTTGCCCCAGATTCCCAAAAAAACGTCGTTTAGGGCCTCAAAACGGCTCCGGAAGTTCAGGACCCGAAAAACTGCTAAAAATAGTAAACTGTGTTGCAATTTAGGAAACTGAAAAGACTAAAGAGACAGTTGTGGGGGTCCAAATGGGATAGGTGGGTGGCCACCAACATCCACCTGGATCATTCCTCCCCCCTTAGGAAGCAATGGTCCCCATTGCGTTGAGTTCCTCCATCTGCTGAACTTGTCCTGCAATCTCTGATGTGTCCAGTAACGGTGAGAAGCATGGTCGACGATGGTCCATATTGAACACTTGGGGCAGGCGAAGGAATGGAGGAATGTTGTGCTTCAAAGCATTGTTGCCCATAGCCTTGGTACTGGTGTAAGGACCATGTCGGGGTGGTCTGAGTTTCTGATGGGTTCTGGTAAGGCGTTCTCTCTGTCGATGCAACTAGACTTTGTTGCCCACCTGAAACTTATGTGGTATCCCTGTGGGTGAGGAGAAGTTGTTCCTGTGTTTTGCCATGACCGTATCCCTTTGCTGCTGCTGCTGCGTGGAGGAACCCTTTGCGGGGGTCATGGATGTAGCAACGATCTTCCCCTTACTTTGGGAGTGAACCAGACAGATGAATTTCCTGGTCTGTGAGATGAGCTTGCTGCCTTTCTTAGCGGTGATCAAAGATGTGGCGGTAGGTGGGGCTACCTCCGGTATCCTGTATAATGAATTATTCAAAGAAATAATGACAGCACGAGGCCTGGACTCATGCACAGCATGTCACCTCAACAAGTATGGTTGGCCTAGTAATACATCACAAACATCCAGAGGTGTAACATCACACAATACCTCATCTGTGAAGGGCTTGATGCTGTAGGGAAGGCGGCACTGCTGGCGAACTTTGAGATCTCGTCCTTCATGAAGCCACCCGATACTGTACGGCTGTGGGTGTGGTGTAGTCGGTAGGCCCAACCGCTTCACGACCTCTGCTAAAACGAGGTTCTTTTGGCTGCCACTGTCGACAATGAATTATAGCGGCGAACCCTTCACCCACATCTGTGAGTGGAAAAGACGCTCCCCTTCCTCTGGATTTTTGGGCTCATCTTTCTGGATCTTGGCGGTGGCAACAGTGGCGCTGGGATCCGCATCAATGATCTGCTTCCCTTTGCCATTCCCCTTGTCGGGTTCTGGCTCAGGGTCGGAACATGCATCTGATTCGGAAGCCTTCAACTCAGCCACCAGTGACTGCTTGGTCCGACACTCACTTGTGTTATGAGTGGGACTCTTGTGGAACTCACACCACTTTCCTGTGTCCTTCTTCGGCTTCATGGTGTTGTTGTTTTCTTGCGGCTTTGATGGGTTGTCTTGGGTCACCCCGCCTTGGCTTTGTCCTTTGGGCTTCGGATTTGCAGATCCAAAGTCTCGCTTCTTCTGTTTAAACTTTTGCTCGATTTTGACAGCGTATCGGTATGTTGTGCCGAGTGAGGAGATGTTCAAGAACCCCATCTCTTCTTGGATGTATCTGTGTAGGCAGCCGCGGTATTTGAGTACCAGATGCAGCTCAGAATCTTTGATACCCAACTATGTGCGAAGGGTATGAAAAATGTTTGTGAACTCCGGCACATCTTAGTCTCGTCCCTGCCACAGTGTGGTCCATTTGATGTATTTGTCCTCATAGCTTCCGACAGGGTAGTACTGCTCCTTGATGGCATCTCGGAAGTCATTCCAAGTGGGTGTGGCTGAAAATAGTGAGCCTGTACTTTCATCCTTCTGCTCGCAGTAGGTTTCCCACCAGTCCTTGACGTGGGGGGCTGCTTTGAGAAGGGCGAAAACAATCTTTTCCCGACTTGAAAATTCATGAACAAAAAAATACCCATCTAGCATATTTGACCATTTATCTACGGCATCTGCGTCTATTTGACCCTCGAAGATGGGGATTTCAAAATTAACTTATACCTTAAACGGTGTGGCGTTTCCAAAGTCGCTGTTGGAAGCCGATGCATCACCTCTGGGTAGCCGCTGAAGGATCTATGCAAAGCTATCTATCATCGTGTTCCTTTGCCACTCGAGCGCTTCTTCGAGCAAGATTTTGATAGGATCTCCTGCCCCCTCGTGTTTCTTCTCATCCGCCATGGGAGGCCGTGGAGATTTGCAAGGCTGGTCTTGCAAAGGTTTGACCAGTTCAAGCCCTAACTCCTTATATCCCGACCTCGTTGGGGACATGCAAAGAAAAACAAAGAAAAAGCAGACCGCTCTGATACCACTGATCCGGATTTAAACAGGAACACAATAGATTACAGAGATAACCATAAATACAGAGATGAAATAACCATAAACACAGAGATGAAGCGTAAATAATGCTTCATTTCATTAATGGAAAATACTGAAATGTGCTTACAAACAGAAATAGAAATAAATTAGTTAGGGCGATGGTAGCTTATCTCTGAGAAGAGATGTGGCGGCTACATGCCTCTGAACTGTTCCGAACTGTGTTACAATGAGGCTCGAAGGCCTATTTATTGTTGAGAAACAATGGAAAACCATTCACATCCCAAAACCTAACCCTAGAAGATGAAACGCCAAATTGTGGGCCCCGTTTGGATAAAAAGGTACATCAATTTCCCGGGGTCGTAACTTTGGCATACAATCTCCGTTTGACGCGTACAATAGCTCGTTAGAAAGATCTATGCGAGCACTACAACTTTGGAGGCAACATCGGTCCATGGACCGATGTTGCCCCAGATTCCAAAAAAAACGTCGTTTAGGTCCTCAAAACGGCTCCGGAAGTTCAGGACCCGAAAAACTGCTAAAAATAGTAAACAATGCTGCAATTTAGGAAACTGAAAAGACTGAAGAGACAGTTGTGGGGGTCCAAATGGGATAGGTGGGTGGCCACCAACATCCACCTGGATCAACATTGCTGAGGGTGAAACAACTAAATCCTCAACAATGTTATAGTTCTGAGCCGCTCTCGCATGTGGATTGAAAGCTGACTTTCGAAGTATACCCTTGGCGGGCGGTTTGATTACCAAGTCTAGATTAGGTTTCTCGATCTGTAGTGGATCGGAACCGGGGGCTGAGGTTGATGGATTAGAATGAGAAGATTCTGCTTCTTTACCATCAACAGGACTTTTACTACCATAACCATGTGATCGAGTCGCAATCCTAACATGTGACATCATCAGTATGGGTTCTTCATTGGCACTCGAGGAAGAACCTATCATCTTACTGTCTTGACTTGGAAAAGGATCCTTCAAAACAACAGGAGTTTGGGAACCTTTGACAATCTTCACAACCTCTGCATGATGAGGGCAGTCTCTTGTAAAATGTTCTTCGTCACAAATGAGACAAGGATAACGAGGTTTGCATTTTTCATCATTGGATTCCGATTTTTCAGGTTTCTCCTTTGAATTTTTGTCTGTTTTATTCTTCTTCTTCCCTTTCTTCTTGCCACCGGATTTTGATTTGGCTGTAGATGACTCTACAACGTGAATATCAGCGGAAATCTCCACAGAAGAATCTCCTGTCGGGGAATCAGGCAAGGTTATGATAGGAGAAGAATTCTTGGAAGACTTCTTCTTACTTTTAGTGTTAACTGTACTAATCATACCATCGGCGGCATGAGGTCCCGAAGGAGCTGCAGCGATTTGATTTTTCATGGGGAGATCGGGGATTTTCTCATGTAACGTACCTGACTGAGTATAGACCAAGTCGAGGTACTGTTCTTGAGCAATTACTTGCTCCTCAGTAACAACTCCGGCTTTAGCTACATCTTCAGTGATCTTTGGCAACAAAGACTTTACAAACCATTCAGCCAAGATTTGATCCGGAATAAAAACCTTCAGTAAACGCCATCGACGTCTCCATTCATGAATATGATCTGAAATGTAAGTGGATGTCGATTGCTTTAATGAAGTTAGTAATTCCGTGCCATTGTCATATCTGACTGGCAACTGAAAATGAGTTAAAAACGAGGTAGCTAACTGACTAAAATTATAAAAAGTGCCTCGCGGTAACTCAATGTACCACTTGGCCGCAAGACCAATTAGAGTGCGCTGGAAAAGCCTTAGACGGATTGAATCATCTAAAATGGAGTTAGACGCACACTAGAGGTGATAAGTCATCACATGGTTCGACGGGTCATCTCCTGATTTGCCTTCGAACTTAGGAATATCACTAGGTAACTTATTCGGCATTGGCAGCCAAAATGGAAGATAATTAATGGGATCGTTCGTTAGGCGTGACAAGTCAGGCAAGTCCAAAGTTGCGATAAACGGTAACTGACGATTAGGGTCCCTAAAACTCTGGGTCATGAGACCAGCCCCAGGAGGAGGATATCCAGGATAACTAGGAATAGGAATTGCATTTGGGATATTGTATCCTCCCGGAAAACCAGGATTAACTGGATCGTACTGGGGTTGTTGAGGTTGTTGATATGTGTACCCAGGGTATGGTTGATACTGATAGACTGGTTGCTGCACAGCAGGACCGAATTGGTACTGTCCCTGGTATGGTTGATAAGTAAATTGTGGTTGACTTGTGACAACTGTACTTGAACCAGGTTGTCCTACAGGCATCTGAACCGAAGTTTGAATCGTGGATCCAGACAGAGGTAAAGATGTCTGTGGAGTCGATACAAGGACAGTAGAAACTGGAGCTGTCAATACTCCAAAAGTAGGTGGGGTATATTGAACAGATGTTGCGGCAGTTGCAACAGTCGTTTGAGGTGGAGTACGAGGCGTACTAGGCCCAGGCTGAGAAACTACTAAAGGTACAGAAGTTTGAATATTAGACTGGATAGGTTGCTGGGGTGTACCAGAAACTAAGGGTTTTCCAGTTTGAGATGACAACTGTACATTTGGCTGCAACACCTATTGAGTTTGTGATGGATCCCATGCTAAATTCATTCCGGGGTACAGATCCATAACAGGTTGAGAATATTGAGGACCATAACCGGGTTGAGGGTAGGATTGATAATTCAAAGGTACATTTCCTGTTCCTTGAACATATGATTGACCGGAGGGTGGTTGGAAACCTTGGTTCGAGTACTGACCTTGGGGTTGATACCCTTGAGGCCACGTACTAATACTGGGGTTGACCTTGAGGTATAAAATTGATACTGGGGTTGACCTTGGGGTACATATTGAGTCTGGGGTTGACCTTGAGGAACGCACTGTCCCGTAGCTATGTACTATCCTTGAGGTTGCCCCCCAGGCGCAAATTAGGTACCTTGAGGTTGTCCCCCAGGTGATAATTCAGGATTTTGAGGCTACCCCCCAGGCGGTAACTGGCCACCTTGAGGTTGAGGATTGGGAATAGTACCTGACATCATGAGAATATCTTCTACGCTAAACGGCTTAGTACCATTGCTTCTAGTTAATAACCCTTGTTCAATGGGTTGAGGAGATGCTCCCGCAAAAGTACCAGAAAGTGACTGATACCCAGAGGGAACAGAAGGATCGCCGTACAAAAAGGATTCGGGCGATTGAGTAAACATGGACGTCTGTCTTGACATATTTAACAGAGGATAATAACCTCTAGGTGTTGGGTGATAAGGAACACGAGGTGGTGAAAAACTTAACCCTGGGTTTTCTAAAAAATTAGTCAAAGAAAGATACCAAGCACTGCTCCTAGGTGGACTGTAAAAAATTGATTCACGCTCCTTTAGCTCAATAGCAGGTTGATTTTCAGGGATAGGGATGCCTACTTCTTCTTCCAGAGTAGCAAGTTCTTCAATAGCTATAAGTCCAGAAGGAAGGTTTTGGGTAATTATTCTTTCTACCCTAGGTGAACCAGGACCACTAGAAGCTGGAGAAGCAAACCCCGATGTCGGAGTAGCAGCAAATTCACTTTCAGGTTTAGATATTTCAGGTTCCTCACCTATATCACTAGTAGATGAAACGCTACCAGTAACTTCGGAAACAGACACTGATTGTGGATTATAATCTGCTGCTAAAGCTTGAAAATCAGGATGTACTACCAAAGAAGACTCTCCTTCTTCAGGTGACCCAACTCTACTGTCTCTAGGAGTTACGAGGACTTTCAACCCTTCAGGTTGGCTCGGTGAAAACTCAGGAGGTTAGCCCCGAAGTCTACGGGACTTCCTCGGTAATTCAACCACGGTTAAAAAATTTTAACTACTTCACATGCAAACAAAGTAAAATCTCAATGAAAACCATCTAAAGCCTCTAAAGAACCAAACAAATTTGAACCACATGCCTAAAGAATCTAGGAGATCAAAAACACACAAACAGTAACTTTTCGTACTGAAAACACTAGTTGGTGATGAAATCCAATGTCGCAGAGTTCAATACAGAAATGGCGGTTGGGACAGTTACCCCGGCAACCTGCTTAATGAATAGACTGGCACAAGTTCCTCCACTTAACCGTCTCGAGTGAAGAGAACCCCCCAGAAAATCCAAGTGAGTCTAGCCGACGTCTGCTCCAGGTATAGTGGGATCTTCCCACCACTGTCACCTTAGGAAGAATCCTAAAGAATATGGCCACTAAGGTTACCAACTGAAACAAATATACCTGGGGGAACAGTCTACAATCCGATATGCACGCAAGGGCAGAGTAGCAAGCTCAATCCCCTTGAAGGTTCCTTGACATAATCCAAGGTTTATCAACAAGTGACCCCAGGCTCCTCGACAATGGTTAATCCGAGGTTTACCATTTTTAATACGTGAATATATGGCGTCGTTCCCAATGAGGAAGGATTGATTCCCACACTGGTTCGGACATGATCTCGTGCTTCTCCTTTAAGAGGAGCTTTCCTAGAGCATAAATGCAACAATTGGATTTCTTCCCTACCACAAGATACAACTACTTGTTTGTTTTTCCTGTCTTGGAGAGTTAATTACTCTCCTACTCCAAGACACTAGCCTAAGCTATGTTGGTGTATCAGAGCCCTAGAAATAAAATGTTACTAGATGAATTTTACTTTAAGCATTATTTTTATTGGTTTTTGTTTAAGTCAAAAGGTGCAGAGATGAAACTCGTGGTATGAAGACTCGACTCAAAATCACTAAAAATGCACTTAAGATGATTTAAACAATCTTTTCCCTTCGATGAACTTCTAGCTAGGAAAGAGTTTGAGAATGCAAATACTTTGTAAACACAAATCTTTCTTAACAAACAAATTAAAAGAAGAGATTTTTTCCTTTCCAATGCACTCAAAATGAGACAACTAGTTATTTTCACAAAAAATTTCCCTTTTCTTTTCAAAGCACTCAACCACTACAAAAAACAAAATTTTTCAAAAAGAGATTTTTTTTTTTTTTTTTTTATAAAACACTCAAAACTATGGAAATGACTAACTTTGAGATCTATAAATTATAAAAACCTATTTGAAGTCAAAGCTTACAAAATGTCTTTTTTAAGGATGCTTTACTTAGCTAGATGTAAACAAAGGACCAATTTATGTAGAATCACAAATCAGTGAAAAACAACCCCTTTTGTTTTCTTTTTAAAAATGAAAATCCAAACTTTTAAACACAAGCTTTTCGAAGTTTTGTAAAGAGAAAACACAAAGAGGATTCCTCAACAAGGGTAGATTTCATAAATGGTCAGACTCATAAGAAGGCTGGCAGAAACCAAGGTGATCTGAGGTCCCTACAGCTTCTAAGCTCAGAGCTACTACAAGACCAAAATGAAAAACAAACTCAAAAAGCAAAACTCCTAGGAATTTCACCTAAAACCCTAACACCAATGAAATCAATCTAAAGAAAGCTTCTGACAGATTATATGCAGGTCTAGGCAATGGATAATAAATTCTAAAGAAAAACTAAGCTGACTAACAGAGGAAATCTTAGGTTTTTCAAAATTTTGACAGGGTCCGCAGGTCCACAGTTAACACAGGTGCGGTACCGCTCTGTGCTAAAAGCAAAAGTGCAGATAAGTACGCACTGTGTCAAAAGAATAGGGTGCGGTCCTCTCCCAAAGTTATGAAAAACGAAAAATAACCCTGGATCTACAATTTCTACCCAATTCCACACACAACAAGCCAAAAACAGAAACAAAAACACAGTTTCTCAGGTCAAAGTAAAAACAAGGAAAAAATCAAGTCCCCAGTGGAGTCGCCATTTTGTCACACGGAATGAGTCGATCTTGCAGACAAGATATACCTTCCTAGAATCTAAAGAAGACCTAATGACAAGCAAACCAATCACAAACTATCTTTCTCTAAATATGCATTCATAAACAAAGGCAAACAAGTGTTTTAGGCCTACCTTGGGTCCAATGCAAGTTTGTGGAAGCTTCGCTCCTTCGATCCAAATGAGCTCCCTTGTCGCGAATCTGCAAACACAAACAAGCAAACAAATTAAATAGCACCTGAAAAGCCAATATCATAAAACATATTTAACATGAAAGTCAAGGAATTCATGAAACAAATGACATGAGACAATTTGTTGAGAAAAATGAATCTGATTGTATTAATTCAAATCAAAGAAGAACTTTACAACCTGTGCCTTGACGCTGTACAAGCTCCTCCCAGGGTCCAACAAGAAGTCTCCTCTACTTTGACAAGTTTCACTCTCTTCCCAATGAAGCCAAAAAGGTATGTGATCTCTCCTCTCAAGCTCAACTAGGAAGTCTTAATTTCACCAGCATTTACCCTAAAAAATGTTCAGCTTCTAACCTCCCTAGCAACCAACCCAATGGGATAAAGCCCTCCTTCAAAGGGATAACTCCTCTCATCAAGGGATTAGCTCCTTCTCTTTTGGGATGCATGAACCACCTAAGAGCGGCCAATCCACGTCAAAATTATTTCAAGAATAATCTAGAATTAACCCAAAGTGAGTTTTTTAGAATAAACTTGCGCCTTTTTGACTTTCACAGGGGTCCGCACCCACACCTTTAGGGACAGAGCGGGCAGGTCCGCAGTTTTTGTAAACATAAGGTGCGGGACTGCAGGCAATAGTGAGAGAAAGTGCGGAACCAGAGCTTTGTTGATTTTCAATGTCTTTCTCTCATTTTCAAAGCTTGACTTGAAGAGCTGAGGTCTGAGACTTGCTTAGGAGGATAGTACAAGTGATGATAGACCCATACTGACTGCAAATAATCATGGTGACGATATTTTTGTGTAACAAGGGACAAATCTGGTTGCTAGTGAAAATGCTTCCCTGTCCCAAGTACTGATGTTGTCGGTTTCAAAACAACAAAATTATGCTTTGATATCGACAAGGAATAAAGATTACGGGAATCCACAACTGTCGAACAACAAGGATAAAGATCAACCTAGTAGTTCGACAACAACTTCAACAGAAGTTGCGCCACCCATCATTCCAGAGCTAACAATAAAACCGCCAAAGGGAGTAGTACACAAGTCCACGTTTAATCCTCGTGCCAGAGCAGCACAACATTATAATATAGCCCAATCGCCATCCGCTATGTCGACACTTGAGGTACTGCAAAATTGTCCATCCCAAAAGCAGGCTTTATTATCAGCTATAGGTGGGATAGACCCAAAGGATTCTAATCTTGTGTCCTTTAATCACAAAGGATATGATCCTCAGTTACCAGCTCAACTAGCTTTTCTCATTCAAGTGAAAGCCCTCAACAAAACTGTTCATCGAACAATTATTAATGAGGGGGAATCTACATGTATTATGTCGATGAGTTGCTGGAAAAATTTAGGATCTCCAACCTTGTCGCAATCTTCGACAGCATTAAAAGCATTTGACGGACGAACGTATACCCCATATTGTATTCTAAGTAACTTTCAAGTTGAACTAGGGGGGAAAACAGTAGAAATAGATGTCGAAGTAATCGACGGAAACCTCGATTACAACATCCTACTGGGAAGACCATGGATATATGCTATGGCTGTAGTTGTGTCGACCTACTTTAGGAAGATTGCATTTTCTTTTCAAGGAGGAATTACGATCGTCGACCAACAAACATTTCTCCCCAATGGTTCCCAAGTTATGGGAAGCATTCCGATGATCCATGGAAGCCCCCATACGCTTCAAAATATCGGAGTAGGCCTACTAAAAGACCCTATATTAATGGGGAATTTTGCCCTCCCGCCTCCAATCAATCTGGTGGAAGTGGTGATGGTAGGAACCTGCAATATGATATCTTCGATTCAAAAGATCTCAGAAAATGATATAAACATGGATCATCCGCAGGTATTTCCTCCAAGACCAATAGAAATATTGTAGCAATCAATGTTTTCGGCATGGGAGGTAGACCCGAATCAACGCTCATCAAGCGTTTGGATCGATAGGTCTAAGGAATATGGCACCCCTTCAGATCCCTGGTCGCAAGTGAATTACACCGACGAAGGAATTGTTTAGTCAATGGTAATTGAAGGGGCGCCATGGGAAGATTACCACCATTGTTCCCATCTTCCAGATTGTCAAGAGGATACTCCTGATGACCTTCATCATCCATCAGTTTTTGATTTCCTATCAAATATTGTAAACACGGTGGATTCCGAGTGAAACTTGTCCAATATTGAAGAGACTATCGCCATAAATATTGTAGAGAATATTTATGTTGGAAAATGTTGTTCTCCTCCAGAACTGGAAATATATAACGCTCTTTTTCGCGAATTTAGAGATGTCTTTGCTTGGTCATATGATGAAATGCCAGGCATTGACTCGAGTATAGTTGAACACGAAATCAAGATGTATCAAAATGTCAAACCAGTACGACAACGGCTACGGCAGGGGCACCCCAATAAAGCCGCTGCCATCAAGGCAGAAGTTGAAAAGCTTCTCCATGCTGGTTTCATTTACCCGGTTCCTCTAACCGATTGGGTATCGAACATTGTTACTTTGATGAAAAAACAAGGAACGATTAGAGTGTGCGTCGATTATAGGGATGTAAATCAAGCTTGTCCAAAAGACAACTACCCTACACCCTTTATTGACCAGATAATTGATGAATGCGTCAGATGTGAAATCTTTTCATTCATGGATGGATTCTCTGGGTATAATCAAATAAATATCCGCCCACAGGACCAGTCAAAGACTGCATTTATTTGTTCGTTGGGCACATTCGCATATCACAAATTACCCTTTGGTTTAAAGAACGCAGGGGCAACGTTTCAGAGGGCAATGAATTATGCCTTCCATGACATCAAAAACATTGTTCAACCACATCTCGACGACCTTCCGACTCATTCATGAAAGCGGAGTGATCAGCCGCAGCATTTGGGAGCGATATTTCTACGTTGCCGACACTACAAGATACGACTCAATCCACACAAATGTATGTTCTGTGTCAGTTTTTGTCATTTACTTGGATTTGTAGTCTCAAAGGATAGGATTTGTCTCGACCCATGTAAGGTTCAGACAATCATAAATTTGCCTCCACCTTCAAATTTGCTTCAGATTCAGAAACTCCAAGGGAAAGCAAACTTTTTGAGGAGGTTCATTCCAAATTACGCTGAACTTGCTAGAGGTTATACACGTCTATTGAAAAAGGAAGTGCCCTTCGTCTGGGATCAGGTCGCGCAAGCTTCCTTTGATGCTTTAAAAGAATCCCTAATGAAATCATCATTAAATGTACGGTCCTGATTATCAAAAAGACTTTAACCTGTATCTGGCCGCAGCGGATACAACCATCGCAATGGTTTTAGTTCAAGAAGACAACGGAATTGAACATCCTATATATTATTTAAGTAGGAACTTAAATGATACAGAAAGAAAATATTCCTATGTTGAAAAGCTGGCACTCGCAGCTGTTCAAGTGATACAGAGATTTCGACACTATGTCATCTTTCGAAAAACTACCATTCTGTTAGATTGCAACCCCATGACTTATATATTGTCACGACAGTTGCTGTGGGGAAAATATTCAAAATGGATAGCAATTCTTCAAGAGTTTGATCTGGAATTGTAAAATCCAAGTCAAAGAGATCCCTAGTTTTCGTGGAATTACTATGCGATCTCCCATCGTCATCCAACGATGAAACATTCGAAGAAACAATCGTGGATGAATCTTTGTTTCTGATATCTTCAAGCAATCCATGGTATGGAGATATAATCATCTATCTCCAAACCCAAAAATATAGACCTAATACCTCCCGCTCAGAACAAAAACGTATTCGATACCAATCAAAAGACTACATGATCGTCGGTGATACGCTTTACCGTCGTGGTTTTGATACAGTTTTGAGGAGGTGCCTCACCCATGAGGAAGCTGAAAAAGTCTTGAATGATTGCCATTCAGGCACGTGTGGGGGGCATCAATCTGGTTATGCTACGGTGCAAAATTTTTTAGGAGCAGGATACTTCTGGCCAACAATGTTCAAAGATTGCATAACCGCAGTCAGAAGTTGCCATGCTTGTCAGCGATAGCAAAACTAGAAGACCACCCGCACCTCTGCAGCCAATAATTGTTGTTGGGCCATTCGCCAAATGGGGCATTGATTTCATGACATGTAACCCCACCTCGACCGGGGGGCATGGGTATATCATAGTCGCAGTGGACTATTTTACCAAATGGGCCGAGGCGATGCCTACATTAGATAACACTGGTGAAATAGCTGCCCTTTTCTTTTTCAATCATGTAGTCACCAGATTCGGCGTTCCACAGGCTATAGTCACAGATCATGGATCGCATTTTCGCAATCACATGATGGCCAAATTGGCTGCCAAATTAGGGTTGTCTCACGAAAGCTCTACTCCATATTACCCACAGGCCAATGGACAAGTTGAAGCAATCAACAAGGTCTTGAAGCGCATGCTGCAAAGGATGATTGGAGTCCACAAAAGGAGTTGGCACCTGATCCTATACTCGGCCTTGTGGGCATACCGAACATTGGTAAGGAATGCAACCGGGTTTACACCCTTCCAACTGGTGTATGGCCTAGAAGCAATCTTACCAGTTCAGTGTGAAATCTCATCCCTCAAACTCGCAATCGACCTTCTCCCCGGAACTTCAGAAGAGGAGGCTTGTTTGTTGGAACTAATCCAATTGGATGAAACCTGTCGTGATGCCACTTTGGCTAACGAAGCCCATAAGAAACGAGTCAAGGCGCAGTTCGACAAGAATGTCAAACCTCGTGTCTTCTCAGAAGGTGACTTGGTCTTGCTTTACGACCAAGAATCCGATAAATTGGGAGTAGGTAAATTCAAGTCTTTATGGATGGACCCCTATATTTTTAAACATTTATTAGCAAAAGGAGCCTAAGAGTTAATGGATTATGACGGGATTCCGCTGGCGCAACCTTGTAATGGGTTGTACCTTAAGCGTTACTACGCATGATGCAGTGTAGTAACCCATATGCTTTTGTTACATTTTTGTTTTCGCTAAGGGTAATCATTTTGTTCAAGTAATCCAATTTTTACATTTGTTGCAGATGTCGAACCTATTGGAATCATTTGTTAGATATGCCGACGGAGCGAGTCGTAGTTCGCGGAACCTATCTTCTGCGACCTGGGCCATTTTTGATCCAAGCGGCGAGTTAGTAAGTTTCAGAGGGGTATGTATTGGTCGGTCAACAAATAACATCGCTGAATATAGCGCGTTGATAGAACTTCTCTCTGATGCCATCACACATGGCATACACCGACTTGTCGTCAGGCTAGACTCACAACTCGTCATACTACAACTCACTGGTATCTACTCCGTCCGAAATCCAGCTATCTATCGCATGTTCCTAAGGGTCAAGATTTTGGAAAGGTAATTTGATTTTATTCAATATCAGCATATTTCCAGAAACTTAAACACATTAACATACTCATTGGCAAATTATGTGTTAGATAGACATTTGCAACATTTATAAAAAGAAGCATTTCATCAATATTTGCATCCGGATCATGTAACTTAACCAAAATAAAACTCCAAAAATCAAAAATATATATATATAACTGTTTATGGTTTACACATAATGTTCTGTAACCAAGAAAAAATTGGTCAAATGACACAAAACTCAAAATGCTAGGGGGCACCCTAGTTTAATGATGCTGATGATAACAAGTCACTGCCTGTGCAATCATGCGTAAAAGCCTAGTCCATCAACTTGGCACAACAGTAGTATGTCGCTGCAACCTCAGAGGCAGCTCATCAGTCCTCACATCTAGAATACAGAGAGTGAGGCTCTCGACCTGATCCTGTAATGCTGAAAGAGTCTCAGCCACATCGAGGTCGTGAAGGATAGCCCTTCCCACAGCCTCTCCTGCTGGAGCGGCAACTGGCACTCTCAGGCGTACTACTAGCCGAACTGGTCCAACATCTGCATGAGCACATGAGTTCTGATTAGTCTTTATAGAATAAAGCACAAGAAGATTATAAAGAGAAACAATGAACAAAGATATGGTCAAAAATTTTACCAATGGTGCCCCACTGCTTGCCAGCCGACAGTACCAAATCCGGGTCACCCCGAAAATCCATACCAACATATGGATACTCGGAAAAAACCATCTCCTGACGATTGAACCATCCAAAGAAGGTATCAGAAAAGGAAACCTGAGACTGATCAGCATGTCTGGACATATGGTCGACCCATCTCTGCATCCGTGGCTCAGTCAGTGGAGGTAAACCAAGTGAAATATATTGCGGCTGCATCAGTGGGATATTTTCCAAGGCAAAAGCGGTCAAAATAGAACTGTATCGAAAGTTCTTCAATCTTCCGTTTTTCACCTTGGTCAATTGTTCTTTCATCACAAAGACTACTGCATCACACCAGTTGAACACCTTTGGTTCAAGGCATTCTAAGGCATACTGCATATAAGACCGGTTGGCCATATGAAGAGCCGCACTACCAGCCATTCTAGCAAAAGTGAACAGAATGGTCCTCAAGGGCATGTCAGTGACATCTCGGATATTGATCTTGCCATCCTTACTCGGCTGAGATCCCTCTCTGCAATACCTGCAAATGTAATCTCTCACAGATTCACCCCCACGGGCCGAACCTGATAATGAGATAGGGGCACCCCGCCTCGATAAGCCAGTCAAAAACTAGATGTCCACGACAGTCAAGGGGATAGATTTTCCCCTAATCTGGAACACATGACTGGTAGGATCCTAGGCATCGAGAAAATACTGCAACAAGTTGATTTGTTGCCTCATGCTAGAGATGCAGAAAAGCTTGAACAGGCCACAGTTCCGCAGTGCATTTACCGTGACCGGATCATGTAAAGCAAGCATGTCCTCTTCTTCATGCTCACGTTCTCACCATGTAACAGGCATTTTTCTCCAATGAATCTCTGAAAACAAACAAGAGAAGAGTTAGATCCTGATTTGGTGAAAAATAGGCAAAAATTTCCATGAAAAACTGTGCACAAATTTCCCTCCTTGCACCCATCGCACCCCCAGCAGTGTTCTGGGTGCGTTGCATGCTAACTGGCCAATGGCCAGGCCAACATGCAACACACCTTTCGATATAGAAAGGGTGCGATGGAGCCAGGGCGAGTTTTTCAAACCCCAGAGGCTCAGAAAAACCAGAAAACATGCTCAGAATTCAAAAAGGAAAGAATGAAACTGAAGAGCACAGGTTTAGCTCCTACCTGGTCCAGACAGTGCCAAGAATCGTCCACAGAATCTCCCAGAATCAGCTAGTGAAAATCAAGGGGGAAAGCACCTCCAAAGCTCCAAAAAACCAAAGTTCAAATGAAATGGTAAAATGAGAGGTAAAAACCATTTTTAAATTACTTTTCACGTAATTCAAATAAAATATTAGCGTTTTGACTCATTTTTCAAACATATATCGTTCATTTCTAACTATTTTGATGAAGCAATTGAGCAGGTAGTACAACCTTTGAAGGAACAAAGTTATTAATGGTAAAATCAAGAAAATCAATGACCATTATATCGAGTAGTTTTAATGCGGAATTCAAGCTCGTTAAAAAATAAACATAAGCAATGAGAAAATGTTCTTCCAGAGTTTAAGCTCATTAAAAAATGAACCAATTTCCAGTAAATAACCATCGTGAATGTATTATCATCAGCCGTTGAAGCCTTGGTCGTGTTCTCATCATCACCTCCACTCTGTATTGGCTGATCATTCACCTCCACTTGATTGTTTACCCTTTTGAGGAACAGCTGTGAAGAGTGATCCTGTTAGCCATCCTTGTGACACTGTCGTGATTGGAAAATTCCAAACCTTACCTGGAATCAGCTGCTACCCGAATCTATCACTCGTTCCTCAAAAAATGAGTCTCCTTTAAGCTCTTTTCAACTGACTCGTAAAATATGAAAATATTGCCGAGCCATTGGCCTCTCCAGCTCATTAAAGTGACCGGAAGTGCTATCCCTCCTTTAGATTTTAATCTTTTTGGACTTGAGGGATTATTACACAAAAAGATCGAGCGCTTTTTTTGTTTGGCTCGTTAAAAATACCGAAAATTCATCCCTTTTGTATTGTTTTATACTTTTTTGGACGCGAGGGATTATGTGACGAAAAAGGATTTTTGTAGTTTCCTTTACGTCCCTTTTCAAACTCTCTAAAATTGAAAAGGATCGAGTTATATTTGTCGTTAAACTCGTTAAAACCGAATAGCGACAAACTTGTCCATAATAGACAAGAACGAGTTTCACTATCGCTAGGCTCGTTAAAACATAGCGATGGGTTTGCCCAAAGGGAAAATTATAGAACAAGCATATGTTATCCTCCTCAAGGCTGACAAAAATAAAGAGGTACTGGTCAGCAATGACTGGGGAAAAATTGGGAAGAAAACTTAAAGAAATTTTGTTGGTAGCAAGTCGCTCTTGAACATGACACTTTCACTCTGCATCCGAGTCGGGTTGGGTTGTTCCAATCACTGGTCACATCACCATGGTTCCATCACACCATCCATATTTAGGGTTAATGCTACCGATCCGTCATGTCAGTGTCGCCGATATGTTCAAGAGAAGTCGCTCAGAGAATTCATCTATGTCTCACCCACTGCAATACATTTACGCTCCATTCTTTCATGAACACCACCCTGAACCTTATATCACTAGATCGTTTTCACCTCCATTAAAATTGTTTGCTCCATTCCGTGTCATTGATGTGGGATTCACTAAGGCCCTCCTATGATGGATCGCTTCTTGTCGACATTAGCTCATTATCCAAGAAGTCGATCTAGGAACAACCCTTTCAGTACTTTGAAGCTTGCATGCCTCAATGGCAAGTTTCTCACTTCCGGTGACAGGTTTACATCAATGGCCTTCGACCGAAAGATTTTGCGTGGTGTTCGACGCCAAGTCCCTTATTCACACCACATGAAATGTACTGTAGTACCTTGAGGGTCATCATCATTATCGGTGATTCCTCTTGCGCCTATTAATAGCTTACATCATTGGCTGGTAATCAGGCGATGTCTTTCCATGTTCGACTCTAGAACATCTCTCACATGGATCGACTTGTACTTTGAGTGAAGATCGAATGAGATTGAAGACCCTAGATCTAATTTCATCCATTCGGGCTGCGATATATATTCAGGAAAATAAAGACATCAAATGTACATCATTGCTGCACAGATAATCATCCAATCTAAGGGATGATGGCTCTACCAGAATAATCAGTCTACACTCAGATGATTGTCTGTCCTATGTACATGAAAATGAATTTATAAAGCTGAGCATGGGAAATGCCTGCCTCAGCTAGATCATGAAAATATTATGAAGATAATGTATTGTATTGTATCTTATTACAGGTCGCCTTACAGCTTGAAAAAACTTCGGATCCTCATGATAAAGCATTTCACTCGACATCAAAAGATTAATGACCTCATGCTTTAGGGGGCAACTGTTATAGACACACTGCAACCCCAATCATTGATGTCCATAAACCAAGGGATCGTAAGTCCCTAAAGGTGTTGTTTCGACCCCTAAAAGAACAAGGTCAACGGATTACAGCATCTCCCAGAAGTTCTCCATGAAAAACTACTCAGAACTGGTCAAAACTGGACCGTTTCACCTGCTCCATGGTCAAAGTGCATTGCATCCCACCTAAATACACACAGTAGGTGCGATGCATGTTGAAAAGCCCTTCTATGGGGTGCGATGGGTGAGAGTGGACAAATGGCAGGGTCAATCCGCAGGAGGACCATGGAATCTTCCAGGAACTTCTCCTGTGACACTTGCCTCTCTGCATTCGCCCAGGGATGAGTAAGAGATCATCAATCTCCATGTGGAATCAAGAACTATCAAAGAGAGGACACTAATCAAATCTCAGAAGCTGACTCACCTCCCTTGCAAACATCTATATATGGATCCCTCATCCCAGAGATCCAGAGGCTGGAATTTTGTATCTTGTAAGGAAGTGCTGTTGGTTTCTTGGTGCAATATCATAGTGTTGGGTGATCTAAGCTTTTCATGAGGTGAAGAAGGGATTTCTTGCTGAGAGGATGATGCTGGGTCAGAACAATTGGTTGTAATCCTCTTTGATCTTTCTTGATTATCAATAAAGCTATTCAAGTTTTCCTCCACATTCTTGTATGATTAATGTTATATGCATTTGTGTGGTCAATATATATCTAGTCCTATACTTTTTATGATAATAGATCGATGTTCTTGGATAGTGTTATGCTGCTTTGATTCTACAGGTGCTCTTTGAAGCTGGATAGACGAGGAAGTGAGTGGCGAAGACCTATCAGAAGGGAGAGGAATCGAGCAAGGAACCAAGCGCAAGACAGAGGTTGGTCTCCTTATTCCCCTCTTATCTATTTCTTGTAAAGGAAAACGAAAGTAGTTTTAGTTTGTTTGTTTCTAAGGTAGCTACCAGCCTTAGTGGGACTAGCAGCTCTGCATAGACACTAGTTTTCCCGATAACACTTGTGCAGTTTCTCCTAGGTCCTCCAGCTGCAGCATATGTGATTCTCACCTCACACACAACATTGACCTCTAAAATAACTACACAATCCTGAAGGAGATAATTCCTTCTGCATGGATGAGTTTCCTTTATAGGAAAATTCCTCCAACTGATAGTACACTATCCCTTCCTTTAATCTCAACTGGGTCTTTCTCTGAATTGACATGCATGAGTTATTTATGAGAGAATATTTAGTTATCTGGAGAACGCTAGTTGCATGCTTGCATGCATTAACTGATTGAACTCACAATTAGTTCCTCCAACTGTTTGGAACTAATTTAACTATACTTAACTCAATTAACTGAGCTAACTAATTACAACTCATCCTTATCTCCTTAATTAAGGGATAACTTCCTCAAACAAAGGGATAACTGTTGCATGTCTTCACATAGACTTCATGTTTGATTTTCTCCAACTAATTAACTCAAGATGAATTAATTAATTATTCTTCAAACAACTGCTGAGACTAAATTCAAATTTTAATTCTCAAATTTAATTCAGGGACTAATTAAAATTGGAACCTATCCCGAAATGCTATTTATAACAATGCTATTTTTAGAATTTCTATTTTTTGATATTTCCAACAGAATTGGAGTATATCCTAAAATGCTATTTATAACAATGCTATTTTTAGCATTTCTTGCTGCCATTTTCAACACCCAGGTCCCCTATTATCACTTTCAGATCTAAAAACTTCGTGGGGAATAGATTCTGAAATTCGCAGAGCAATTCAGCGTCCTTATCTATTATTGCGTCATCCCAGTGGTCCCCAATCTTTGCAAACTTTGGCTCTGCCTCCATGCCAATGTTCACCTATCTAGTTTTGAGTGGCTCGATGATGTTTGGAATCTCTAGTTACAGTCCTTCAACTTCGCGGTGACCTTTAGTCTCTGGAGTATTGATCTTCCTCGGGTCTTCGTCTTCTTCTTCCGCTGTCACATTGTAGCACTCCAACGTGTGGCTCAGCTGGGTAGTCCAATCAGGTTGAATCAAATCTAGAGGATCCTACGGTATCCTGAAGATCGTTGCCTTGACCTCCTCAATACATTCAAACCCATCCTCAAAGCTGAATGTCAACAAGAATCCTTGAAGCAAAACATCCCATTGTTTGGTGCCATATTGGAGCTCTGTCTCCAAGTACCAATTCATCGGTATAACATCCAAGGTATGAAAAAACAGATGTACCCACTCCGGTTGAGGCTTTGCTCCCTACACTTCAGTCCATTTGGCCAAATGGTTGCATGAGTCATTCCTGCCATTGTATTTTTCTGTTAGCTGCAATTGTGGGTGACCAAACTGCACTCTGATCATTTTTCTGTACACGTGCCAATCATCAAAACTGTCCTTGTACGTGCCCCACCATCTCACATGTGTAGATCATAGTGCCCATTCCAAGGCCTGGAAGCGATTCTTCTCAGGCACTTCTCTATCGAATGCGTCCAAAAAATTATCGATGTCAGTTCAACCATCATAGTAAGGAATATTTCTTACCTCTGATGATACACAATGCAACGATTTGGTCATCATGTTACAGCGTAGCATAGATACTTCATGCAGTTGATTCTACCAGTGCTCCCATTCTTTGTCTAAATCTGATGTGCAGAAACTTTCGCGGTCCCATGCAATACGCTCATCTATTGTCGGATTCACCCAATCCTGATCTCGCGCCGTTATCTTGTAAATCTAGGCCAAATCGTTATCACATTCATAATCGCGGATCAGTTTAGTATAACATGGTCCTTTTGCAGGGTCCAGGGGCACCACTACACGAAGTGATTTATTCTCAAATATCATCTTCTGCTTCTTCAAATTGATTACCCCATTCATGTCAGTGGCCCAATCGATCCCAAGGAGCACGGGGTAGGGATTGCTATCATCCACAATTTCTATTACTTCAAAATCAGCTAGTGCACTCATGCCCTCAATATCAACCGTTACTCCCTGTAATCTTCCCATGGGGATGATTTTTTGATGGTTCACCATCCTTAAATGAATCAGAGACCACTGTAGTGCAGGTATCCCCATACTTTCCCATGTTTGTTTAGGAAAAACATTTGCGTCCGAGCCTAGATGTAGAATAACTTGATCCATCTAATATTCTCCTATCTGCATAGTGAGCCTCATCTCACACCCCATTCTCACCTTATGCCTACCAATCTTTCTGGCAATGCATGGTCCATTAGTAGCATTTTCCTTCCTTGCACAACTATTGATCAACTCGTGTAGACCCTTCACAACCTTGCTATCGCGCAACAACTTCATACAGGTTTATAAGAAAGTAGTAATTATGGACGAGTCCATTTCTTCAGCTGGCTTCTCCTGTCTTCCTGAGGTAGAGGCCTTAGCAAAGCTTTTCTTCGCTTCCATAAATGTTTCTCTTATGCATTCTAGATCAAACCCAGTCTCTTTTTATGGTGCTTTGCAAACCCACTCACATTCTTTAGGCTACTTCCCCTTATCTTCACCAGTCATTGCTCCACTCCGCAGCACAATATTTTCCTTAGGATCTTCCTCGCGAGGCTCAGCTCTCATCATCTGCAGGTTCTAAGTCGTTTGATGAGGCTATGCCCCCTTTTCATGTATCTTATCTAACAATATAGGGCAATCCTCTGTCGCGTGGTCAAACTAATTACAATAGCATCATGATAGACGTGTCGGATTCGAGCAGTCTCACGCATAGTGTCCTGGTCCCCCAAAGTTGTAACAAATGACCTGCCCTCGAACTCGACCAGGTCCTCCTCCACCTTGGCCTCATCCATGCCCTTGATACTCGCCTCGCGCTCCCCCAGTTCCTTGGTCCATAGGCTAGGTTTCTACCTGCACCTTATATGCAGGCATTCTATCCATCATTAGTTTGTAACTACGACAATTGTGCTCATCATGACCCATCGATTGACAAAAGTTGCAGAAGAGCTGTTACGGTGTCCGTACAAATTTTTGTAGCAAATGGCAATTGTCTTTCACATGTTTTCCAACTACCTAATAGATAACACACCATAGCATGGGCCCTATACTTGGCCATGCTAGAGCTTCCAACCTCAAAGGAATTGGTCCCCCTGTTGCAACATAATTTGCGAAAATCAGAGTGATCTTTCTCATGCCCCTGACTTTTTCACTTCAGGCACCAGAATTATTCCCGCACCTCAGGTCGAGTTGTTCTATCTTTATTCAAACTTTTCATTTCTAGGAAAAGGTTCTACTACTTCACATGAATCTGATAAACCCCCATATTAGAATCTTGCATCGGTATCTCATGCAATCTCAATGGAAATTTCCAGAGCTTCCACCTGGGTCCCAATCTTTTGTTGTGATAGAGAAAACCTTAGATGAGGCAGGAACGAAGCCACAAACCATTTGCGGTGCTGCCCATTAGTCAGATTCATGTTAGCCTCGCAGATTGTACACTTCAATCTCTTATCTAGATCCTAGGGTGTCTCACCAGGCTTCATCATGATCTCTTTGAATCCAACAATTTATTGCGCTTTAGACTTAGGTCTACTAAATTACTTATTCAACGTAGTATGGGTATCTTCCAATGTGGACATCGAGTTATCAGTGTAGTACTTAATGTACCATGTTAGCGCGCGATCCTGAAAAGCACTAACCAACATTTATTTCTTCATTTTATCATTCATGATACCCTGAGCTTCCCATACAGCCTTCGCAACGAACCAAAACTGGTCCGGATCTTCATTTCCCATGCCCTTGAAAACAGGTAGCTTTACTGAGTTTTCCATATTGAATAGTGGCGGAGGTGGCGGTGGTGTAGGCGAAGGTGTATGTGGTGGAGGTGAAGATGGAGGCGGTGTGGGTGGATGGGGTATTCACAGGAACCCTTGCTTTATCAACTGCATAATGATCTGCAGAGATGCCTGTGCTGCTTACTCATCATCACTCAGAGGAGGTTCAATTAGTGGCCTATATTCAGGGCCTATTTTCCCCTTATTCCTGAATGTCCTTCCACTTTGTGTAGCCCCAATCATCAAGGTAACCACATAACCCACTTTTCACACAAGAGCATCTTAATCTAGGTATTCAATGGTTTTAAATACTTACCTCGTGACCCCTTGAAGAAGCGGCGCTCTGCTTCACTATCACTGACCAAGGTATCAACCGTGAACACTGTCACAAACCCTCCTATGATACGATCGAGCCAATGATCGAGAGCACGCACGATCTAATCTTTAGAGGCTTCTAATCTTCGCACCAACTCTGGGGTCCAAACTATTGGATCATTAAGCCTCCACCTTCCTTGGCCATCTGCCAATTTTGCGATCTACTTGTACAATTTGACCGGAAAGAACAAAAGAAGATCTTGTGTATTTTTGTGTACAAGTATCTATCCAACCACTGTTCTTTCGTCAATCGTGGATTTCTATTCTCTTGAGTTGCGAATTCGTGGATCTTTCTATCCAGCTAGTCTTCAATCTCATTCTTAGTTGGATTCCAGTGATTTGACATCACACATCTCGTTATGCAGATCCTAGTCTCGGTAACAGAACCATTTGTTGGCTTGATGGGCCCTAACCCAGGTTCAACGTTAATTAGCCAAGCAAATCCCTACACTACTGGACCTTTCGACATCAATCCATGAAGCGTGGACTGAAGTCTCACCCAAAGTAGTATGGGGGGATTCAAGAACCACGTTTCCGCACCCTGAGATAATTGTGATGTCATTTTATACCCTAACCCTTCCTTCGCGTAAGCCAATAATCCTTTTAGGGCTTATCAATATACTTCTCTTATTTGGCTTTGGAACCTTCACGAAGGTCTGTGATCGTCCTTCGTAGACCCTAAATAGGAAATTCAAACACTTACGTGCCTCTGTAATTACTCTTACTTCTGTGTCTACCTAGATTATCTTAAGTATTGATTAAGTTCAACATGCATTATGATTATCTACACGTAAACAGAAATTCTTACTTGCGTTCATATGGAAAAATAAAACACATAGATTCACACATCAATAAAGCATTAAATCATAAACCCAGTATTGAACAAAACATAACCGCATACATTTGTAACAAAAGTAAAAGTAGCTCATACACAGATATCTCCAGAATAATTCCCTTTATTGGTGGTTTAGATCTCCAGTACAGACTCTAAATTTCTTGTGCACACAACTGCAGGGGTCTGCGCACTCAGTTGCATACTTCTACCCTAGGCCCCTGCACACTCAGCAAGAGAACCTCTTCCTACGCTAAGACTCTCTTAGCTCTCACAAACCCATTACATTCAAAGTCTTTGGCCGATAACCCAAACAAAGGAGAAGCTAACTTGCTGAAGTATTTTATAAATCTCCTATAGTATCCAGCTAAACCTAGAAAACTTCTGACATCCCTCTATTTTTGTGGAGGTGGGACCCTTTGGATGATGGCTATCTTATTTGGGTCCACCTGCAGTCCTTTATGGGATATTGAATGACCTAGAATAGTCCTGTAATCATCAAGAATTCACATTTTTTGGGACTAAGGGACAAGTTCATTTCAATGCATTTGTTCAGCACCTTACCCAAGTTGGACAGAGCCTCCTGGAAATCACATCCATAGGGTGTAAAATCATCCATATAAATCTCTACTACATCATGGACTAGCTTGGCAAAGATACTAAGGACTGCCCTCTGGAAAGTGGCAGGGGAATTTCTTAGGCCAAAAGGAAGGAACCTATAAGAAAAATTACCCTAAGGACAAGTGAAGGTGGTTTTATCATGGTCCTCTGGGCTAATCTGGATTTGATTGTACCCACTGAACACATCTAGGAAAGAAATTTTTTTTCCCTACCAGGCCATATAGCACTTGATCAATGAAAGGTAGAGGGAAATGGTTCTTCTTTGTTGCTTTGTTTAACTCACTGTAGTCGACAAAAATCCTCCACTTCCCATTTTTCTTTGGGACCAACACCAAAGGAGAAACCCACTCACTATCCGAGATAGGGTAAATGAATCCAACATCCAACAACTTTTGCAGTTCTTCTTTGACTATATCCTTGAGAGCTAGATTCATTCTCCTTTGTGTCAGACTGGTTTTCAACCTTCCTTGATATAAATGTGGTGAGTACACACTGAGGGGTGCACTCCCTTGGTTTCTTTGTAACTCCAAGCAAAGGCATCTAGATGTTCCCTTAGCATGTTGCATAACTTTTCTTCTTGGTGTACAAAAAGAGAGGGGTTTATTTTCAAAGTTCTCTCAAGGCTGAATTCTATTGTTTTGACATGGGTAGGGTTTGAATCAGCCAAGCATAGATAAAACTGATGGTTTCTCTTGGTTTCCTTTACTACTTCCTCTAAGGACAAGGTGTTCGGAGTTGGAATTTGGAGTATGTGTTCAATCAAATCATTTTCATCTGGCTATCCTCCTCCCATGGTAGTTTCTAGGGTATAGAGTTGGGCTGAGTAGATTTCATCTTCTTCCTCCTCTTCTAGCCATAAAGGTAAGTCATGTTCTAGAGATGCTTGAGAAGGAGGGTACAAGACCAACTGCTTGGACAGATGCCAATTTTTTATAGTCATATTTCCAGCCCTGCAGTTGATGTAGGCATCAAAAGTGGCTAATAAAGGCCTACCAAGTATGAGAGGATAACCACTAAGCTTGGCCTTAGGTTGGAGTACTAGGAAGTCTGCAGGGTACTCCCAGGAGTCAGTGGAGACCATCACATACTCAAGAATCTCCTCAGGGGATACTTTGGAACGGTCTGCAAGTTGCAAGACTATTGTGGTCTTTCTCAATAGACCCTACAGATTGAGCTTGAGCATGGTGTCCTTAGTCATTACATTAATGGCTGCCCTAATATAAATCAAGGTGTGTGGGACAATGGTGCCATTGATGTGCACATCTACTACAGGGCTTCCAGGGTCCAAATACTTTGGGCAAATTACCTACCCCAACATTAAGTCGGACAATTGTCCAATGACATTAATGGTAGGGGTGTCTCTTTTTCGCCTCCCTGGATGTTTGAAACACTTCTATTTAATCAATTTGTTGTAAATAGGTACATCCTTGATGGCTTGGAGAAGTGGAATTTTTACACATAGATTTTTCAATTCACCCAGAAGTTCATTCTCTTATGGGGTAGGTTGAACTGGATGAGTTAATCTCTCAAGAAAGGGTGGTGGATTCACTCTAGGCACGCTTTCCTCTCTTTCCTCCTCACTCTCCCTAGGTGGAGATGGAGGTTGGTTTTCCAGGAGTACTCTCCCAGATCTTAGGTTGATTTCCTGAATCTCCCACAACATAAGTAGGATAAGATGTCTCTCCAATGTATACTTCTTGTGCCTGTTTATTGTTTGGGTTCGGTTTTGGCTGGGCAGGCATCTGATGTTGTTTAGGTGGAGCAGGGTGTCAAAGTTGTGGTTGAGTAGGAGGTGAAGGAAATAAGGCTGGAGCATTGTCGTATGGGGGCCTCCTCCCCTTTGGCAGTTCATTCCACTGAGGCTGTGGTGGAGTATATGGCTAAAATGAATGGTTGGTTGGCTAGGAATGGTACTGAGGTGAAAACAACCAAGGAGAAGGTGTAGACCAGGAGGGATGAGCAGGGGGGCCCAAGAAGGAGTAGGTGTGTTCTGGTTAGAATTGTAATATGCATGGGATGACCCTTGCATGTCCTAATGGTATGGTCGAGGCTCATGGGGTTTCCTTTGATTTATGTAGAAACGCTGTTTTGTCACCCGTTCAGTTCCCTAATACATAACTTTTAATCTAGGTAGAGAAGGGCACTTGTCTGTGGGGTGGTTTTCTTCACAGACCGAGCAGATTTTGATCAGGTTTAATGGACATTCATTCCTAGGGTGCCTCCTTGTGCATCTAGGGAAGAAGATGGCTAATTCTCTCTCTGCTTCCTCCTTCTTTCTCTTGATGTGCATAGTGTCCATCTGTAGGGCAAGGGTTTGCAGCATTTCACTCTCGAAATATTCCAACATATTTCCAATTTCACCTTTTATGGATGTGTTGGAAGAGGATGAGTTGGCCATTGGTTGACTACCCCTACCCTTTTTCCTAGATGCCCTAGAATGGTTCCTAAAGATAGTCTTGATATCTTCATAGGGTAGCTGGTAGATGTCCCCTCCTACTAGCAAGTTTAGGGTATCCAGAAGATCTTCCCTTACCCCTCAGAGTAGGACTAGCTTCAGTGACTCAGGATCAAGAGTGCACCTAGCCATTTTGTAGCTAAGCTGGAATCTTTCTTCATAATCCTTGAGGGATTCATCATGCCCCAAGGTCATCCTAAAAATTTCCTCTTTAGTGTCTTTGGACCTGTAGTAGTCTCGATACTTATTGTTGAAGGCTTGCTGCATCTAAGCCCAGGTTGTGATGCTATCCCTAGGTAAACCCATGAACCAGCACAGAGCTACATCCTTAAGAGTGGATGGGAATAATTTCAAATTCTTCTCATCAGTGGTGTAATCATAAGTTCTTCATATGACAACAAACTCAAACAGGAAAGTATCTAGATCTTCTAAGGTCGAGCCATGGAAATGAGGAAGAGAAGAGGGGATTATGTTTTTCATCTTGGTATCCCAATTAGTTTCTCTGATGGAAAATCACTCTCAATTCTTTCTCTATCTCCTCCGTCATTTCTATTTTTAGCCATTAGGTCAGTTGGAATGGGTTCTCCTTCTTCTTCTCCCCCTGTAGGCTATTCAAAAACCTCTGGTTGTTCACCTAAGGGGTCCTCCAATTCACAGCCACCGAAGAAGAGGGAAGGATGGCTATTTGAAGTGGTGGGGGTATTTGGTAGAAACTTTCCTAAGTTTTCCCTATTCCTATGAGGCATGAAAGAAGTGTTTTTATTTTGTTTTGTGGTTTTTTTTTCGAGCTTTGAGACTAATTACTGAATTGAAATAACAACCTGAATAGAAACTAACTACTGAATGAAATCTCACTTGCAAAATAGAAAAGAAAGAAAACCACTTATAATTACTTTTGTAGAAATGAAGCTAATATCAGAATGTCAGAGATAAGAAATGGAATAAAGAAAGAAGAAATCACATCTTACTCAAAAACCTCCCCGACAACAGTGCCAAAAAGTGATGAGCACTAGTATTACAACAAGAATTTTGCAACTCCTGGGGCTACCAACTTTACTTTATCAACCCAGGGTTCGTACAAACTTTGAGGTGACAGTGTTGTATACACAAGCAGATGCGATGGGTCCACTCTTTTTTACTGCTAAGCTGGTGATAGACCACTATGGTTTCTCAAACCAACCTTCTATTGATTTAGAAGAAGCTTGATTACCAATGAGGAAAAGGGAAATTTGCACTAATTGGAATCTTGTCTAATGTAGTGAGGAAAGACTGAAAACAAATGTTTAAACACACCACTCATCTACTAATTTCCAAGAGGCTTTTCTTAAAAAGAATGCTAAGTTAACATGTATGTAATCCTACTGTCCTAGGCATGCAATATGAAATAACCAAACACTCTATTGTTATGCATGTAAATGAACATAATAACTCTTTTTTCCTTTTTGTCCTTTTTGTGTGAAAAATATGAATGCTAAATCCTCTTGGTAATGTGGTAGGTAGGTTAGAGATGGTGGTGAAAGGTCAGGTGGCTTGGGAGGCAAGTAGGGGTCTTCTCCTATCTTCCTAGATTCTTTTTCAAAATTCAGCCTTAAAATAGGAAACTACAGGTCGTCCTACATGATATACTAATGCTTCCTATCAGATGTCTTAATGCTCCTATAGGATCCCCTGTGTTCCTACAGGATCCGGCCGAGAGAAATAGGAGTGATTTGGAAGGTGGTGTAGGTCTTAGGGAAGGTGAATGGTGGGAGAAATAAGGTAATCAAGTGACTAAGACTTCTTTAGATCTCAAAATAGAGTTTGTAAGATGGTTGGATTTGATCAACAAACCTGGAAATTTGTTCTTATGGAAGGATGAATTTCTTGAGGGACTTAGTAGAGAAAGCGAGGATCATGGGTGGATGAGGTTAGGATAGGGTTGTTGGTCATGAGATCTCCCTGCACTGCATCAATCACTGGCATTTATCCATGAATCATGTCAAATAAGAAATATTTTCAATCAACTAATGAAAACAAAATTTCATTATCTAGTTGCCTAGCTCATGCATGGAAATACTTGCAGAATAATGTGAAACACTATGAGATGTAATACAAGGCTAAAGATATCAGAGATGACAATTTAATCCTATTATTGAAAACTAAAAATATGCTGACCTAAGTAGCATAAAACCCTAAATTCCATGAGAAATCAGAATTCTATCTTTTTGGGGCTGCATAGGTGTTCTTTCCTCAAATCATGGTCCCTGAAGGGAGGAGTGAGGCCAAGTCCACCTTCTAACAACTTTTTGTTATTCCTTTATCTTTCTAAGATACTACTAAAGTAAGCCACAAATGGAAGAAAACTAATCCAAATTCACAACTACTTGCAATGAAATAATGCTAAAACCAATTCAACCATTAATCTATATAGGTAAAAGAAGATGAGCCTTTGCTGCTAGGGTTGGTCCCTAAATCAAGAGCTTCAGCCCTCTGAGTCAACTCAGTGCTGGATCAAGGAAATTCTCATTCTCATTATCATATCAGAAAAAATTACATAACAATGTCTTCGACAAGTCTTGAACTCAAAAATTCTTAGTGCTCTTACATAAAAAATATGAATCCTAATGAGGCTTTAGGCCTTCTTATTTATATAACTGAAGTCTGCAACGACTTCCTTAAATCTAGGGAGGCTTGGCTCCCAAACTCAAGATGAACTGGCTCTTAACTGTCCCTGGCTCGGCTGGCTTTTGACCTTCACAATTCGAATGCTTACAACTACGAGCTAGTGTGATTTGATGGAGGAATATTCAAATGAGTGAGTATTAAATGAGGAGGATCTATTTCCTACAAACTCTCCTCCTTGTCTCATTTGAGTTTTTGGCCTTAAGTAGCCAAAATTTCTTGATTTTTTCTCAAAACCCTGCAATCAATGCACATTAGACCACTATACATAACATCTTACTTTTACTCATCGCATTAAGCAAAATATAATTAAAATATGTAAGGAATTATGAGAAGAGTTGATTCTAATAAGCTTGGAGGTGTATTAAGGTCCATATAGTTACCCAATGATGAGGCTCAACAAAAACCATTCAATAATCCAAAGATCAACCCAATTAAAGAACCTCATCACACCATGACTATCTGGAAATGGCAATGGAAATCTGAAACCATTGTCACACCTAGAACAACCCATGCCAATGAAAGCAAGAGAACCAGGACACACATGCATGTACCATGCATGCCAAAATTAGCAAGGAAATCATACATTCAACTCAATACCTACAAAGTAATCCTACTATAACCACTTGATCCAACTCTTCCTTACTTGATCCTTGCTTTCCTTTGATTTCCTTTCTCCAATGCTAAAGTGCACCAAGAATGCTCTAAGTTTGCAAGAGTATGAGAGAGACAGAATAGAGAGAGATCTCTAAGCTAAAATTGACAAAAGGTTAACCAACCAAAAAGCTTTGAACTGATCCTCATAAGCCTTTTTATCATTGAGGCCTCTATTTTCCTTCAATTTCCTCCTCACATGCAACCTGTGACCTTTCACCTCCATTTTGTCATAATTTCCTTTATTTTCATAAATAAATACCGATTAATGCCTATTTTCCTTTCAAAGCCTTTGCAAATGGCTTTACCAATTTTCCCTTATTCAAAATAAACCAAATGAACACCCACTAGGATTTTTTTCCCAACACGCGACGTGGAATACGTGTTCCATGAACTTGATCTTATTTTTCAATTATTAACTTTATTACATGAAATTTTAACCTGAGGCTATTACAGACCCCTCCCCCTTAGGGGAACACCATCCTCAGTGTTCTATGACACCAATAAATAGCAAGACCATTGAAAATAAAAACATACTGCCCATGGAGCTTTATAACTTAGCTTAATGTAACATTTACAATAAATAACCTACGGAAAGAAAAACCAACATGACAACCATACAACTTATTGGAGCTTTATAACTCAGCTCGCTGCAATATTTACAATAACAACCATACATAAATATGTACATATACCAAAACTCATTTGCATTCACCAAAAAATAATGAAGGATACATTGCCCACATTTGGTCAATTATCTCCCAAGTAGCTTCATTAGGCCCAATGTGTTTGCACTGCACTTTAACTTGCTCGATTACTTGGTTCTAGAGCATTAGTTGTTTCTGTTGAAAAATGCACTGAGGTTTTGGTTGGAATTCTCCTTCTTGCTCCACCTCCAATCCTCTCAAGTATCTCAAAAGACCCACAATATTAAGGTGCTAGCTTCGCACATGACCTAATCCTCAACAATCTCTTCTTGGGCCTAATGTGAAAATACACATGTTCCCCAACCTAAAAATACTTAACTTCCCTATGTTGATATGCATAACTCTTTTGTCTATCATGTGCTACCTTTAGATTCTTTTTGATAACGTTTCTTGTTCCATCTCTACCAACATGTATGATCCAATAAATACCCATTCACTGGATCGATTTAACTGATAGGAGTATTAAAACTCCACCCATACAATGCCTCAAACGGACTCATCCTCAGTGATTCCTGATACCCATTGTTGTAATCAAACTTTACTAGTTGAAGATACTTCTCCCACCTCCTCTGCTGGTGTATAACATACATTCTCAACATGTTCTTAAGAATCCTATTGATCTTCTCTATTTGTTCATATATATGCAGATGATAAGTTGTATTGAAGGCCAACTTTGTACCCAAACATTAAAATAACTCCTTAGAGAACCTACAAGTGAACTTGGAGTCTTTTTCTGACACAATATTCTTCAGAACACCATGCAACCTCACTATATCTCTGATGAAGACATGTTCCACCTCACTAACTGAATAAGTAGACTTCATTGGAATAAAATGAGTTACCTTAGTCAACCTGTCAGCCACAACCATGATGGAATCATGCTGTCTAGATGTCCTCAACAATCTTGTATTGAATTCCATAGAAATGACCTCTAATTTCCATAATGGAATTGAGATCAATTGTAGTAAACCACCTAGATTCTTACACCTGATTTTACTTGTTGAAAATACAAACACGTGGTGATGAACTTAACTACCTATTTCTTCATATTTGATGAGTAGTAGAAATTCTTAACTATTGTCAATGTCTTCTGATATCTTGAATGACCCGAATACAACTTAACATGAAATTCCCGCAACATAAGCTTCTTGAATTCACTGTTGTCCAACACAGAGATCCTTGTCCCTAAATCTTACCAAAACCATCGACCATGAGATGATAATCATCATCCCATTCACCTGTACACTACCAGTGTAACATGTGCCTAAACTCCATGTACCTGTCCGGGTTTTGACCAGGGTAAGGTTGATATTGACCTGCCATGGGTATTTGAGAACCATAAGGTGGATAAACGGATTGCGAAGCTATTGGGCAGCGGATCCCCCGCATAATGGTTTTGGGGCTTAAAGCCCATAATTTTAGGTAATAGTATGGTAAAGGTTTCACGAAGTGCGTGGAGCGGGAATTGTAATGAGTAAAGTCAAAGGGTTGTTCGCCTGATAATAATGTAAGATAATATAAAGTGAGTCAGCCTGCCGAGCAGGGCTCTATATTTAGAAGTCAGTTTTTGGTAATTCTTGATCAGATCTAAAGTGTAATGGGTTGTTCGCTTTGAGTCTATAAGTCGAAGTCGGGTTTGGTAGTAGTAAGGGTAGGCTCTACAGCTGTGCGCGCAAAGGCCTGGTAGAGTCTGCAGCTATGTGCGTGGACCCCTACAGCTAAGTGCGAAGGGCAGGAGTGGATTGTACTAAAACAAAAGATTAATATAAGATAAGTGTTTTTGAATTATTATGCATCTGGTCAAAGATTTGTATGTTTTTTCTTATATTATGGTTTTATGCATATTGTTAAGATTTATGGTTGCACACGCTGGTTATAACTATAGAATGCTTGATTAAGAACCTAAGAATTAGATCAAATATATAATAATTGCAATAATAATAAGGGATCTAAGAAGCACCGTGTTGTAGTGCTACACGAAGGCAAGATAGCTATGCAGAGCAACGCGAGTGCGCAATGCGGTTCGCGGCCCCTCTAGACCTCATCAAGACATCCCTAGGGTGCGGAAACCTAGTTCCAGCACCCTCCCACACTACCTCAGGTGAGACTTCAATCTGCGCTCCGTGGATTGTTGCTGAAAGGGCTAGTAGTGCTGGATTTGTTTGGCTAAAACACTTTCGAACCTGGGTCAGGCCCCAATAAGCCAACAAATGCTTCCGTTGCTAGGACCGAGATCTGCCTAAGGTATGTCTGATGTCAGAACACTAGAACCTATGAAGAAAGAGATTGAAGATTGGTTGGATCAAAAGCTTCACGAGTTCATGGTACAGGAAAACAAAACCCTGCAGATATCTAAGGAGAGGTGGCTAGATCACTGCATATATATGGAGATCCACGAGATCTTCTTCGTGACCTTCTCGTTAGAACTTTATTGTTGGATCGTGAGGCTAGCCAACAACCAGGGAAGGTGCAAACTCGATCGACTGATAGTGTGGACTCCAAAGTTGGTGCGTAGGCTAGAGGCATCTAAAGATAAAATCGAACGAGCCATAGATCAATGGCTGGATCAAATAATAGGAGGTTTTATCACCAAGTTCTTGATAGACACAACCATGAGCTACAGGGAAGCTGAGCAGTATTTTCTCAAGGGACCGCGGGGTAGGTACATCAAATCCCTGAATACTTAGATTAAGATGTTGTTATCTGAAAAACGGGTGATGCGAACCCATTAGTGAGTGGAACGACACGGAGCAGGAGGGCCTACAAAGGTATCGAAGGGTTAGGAAATAGTCCTTTAATTTCACCTCTGCAATAGGGTGAGGAAGAGAGCACTTGGGCTTCTCCAAGGAGTGTAGTTAGTTTCATAAGGCAATGCATCCCACATCTATCATCTCCGCTAACACCACCACTTGTGTCACCTCCTTCACCCCCATCTTCACCCACACCACCTCCACCAAACCAATGGTTTAGCATGGCAAGCACGATTAAGTTGCCTGTATTCAGAGGAGTAGGAAGCGAAGATCCCGATCAGTTTTGGTTCGTAGTAAGAGCAGTGTGGGAAGTGCACAGAGTTATGGATGATAACATTAAGAAGGCCACCTTGGTAACTGCGCTGCAGGATCATGCGCTGACTTGGTATATCAAGCACTCAAATGATCATCTGAATTTTGAGATAGCGAAAATCCAGACTGCATTAAACAAAAAATTTAGTCGGCCGAAATCAGAGATGCAATCGATCATCGGATTCAAGGAGATTGCGATGCCTCCAGGCGAAACCCCCTGGGATCTAGACCATAGACTAAAGAGTTCCATTTGCAAGGCTAACATGACACTAACAGATGCACAACACCACACGTGGTTTGTGGCATCTTTGAAACCACATTTGAGGATGACGCTATCACAGCAGAAGCGTTCAACCCAAGTAGAAGCATTGGAAATAGAGATGAGGCTACATGAAACTCTGATACAGGATCCTGGGTTGGGAGTCCAACAGATCCATGTGCAACTACAAAACCTCTGCTTGGAGATGTAGAGTTTGAAATAGGATAGGGTGCGCCGGCCAGAAGCACGTGAGGAAGTGTGGTGCATAAAATGTAAAAGCCAGGGCCATGATAAGGATCATTGTCCAGTATTCGCGAACTATCTGGCGGGGGGGTGAAATGTTGTTGAGGCCAGAGGCACAGGTAGGGCCAAGTGCGGTGCCCGCACTCTGGTGCGCGATTTTTCAGGTGGGACGAAAGCATACGATGGACCACTGTCATCTATTGCAGAAGTTTACATAGAACCCCCAACAGCTATTTTGCAATTTTTGTAGATCGGTGGGCCATGATGAATGAAATTGTCGGAGTTATGAATTTTTGATGGATCGAACACCTGCCTACCAGATGCAGAGTAAGGTATGAGGTTAGGATCAGCCGCAACAATAGTGCACAGTGGGTTCCAGGGATGAGGATGGGGATGAGGAGGAATGGGACCCGGATGAGGCAGTGGATAGTTAATCTGCTACAATTGTGGAGAACCGGGGCACTATGCCCGTGGCTGTATGAACCCGACCAGAACATTTTGTCCGTACTATTATCAGTTTGATCATGAAGTGGTAGATGGCCCCACACTAATTGCATAAATGTGTGAGAAAGGGGTGCTTCAGTCTACTCCAACACAGAACATCCAAATGATGAGGTCCGAACTGCACGAAGAAGACCCCAATGTGAACATGATGCTCAAAAGCAGTGCAACCACAGGGGAATATAAGGGGAAGAAACCCGAGGAGAATACATGGGTCTGCAAGGCCCCTACAAAGCAACCTGATTTTGACTTGGAACATGCAAAGGTGACATTTATGGAAGCTAAGAAGAGCTTCGCGGAGACCTCTACTTTAGGTACTAAGGATCAACTCGAGCTGGAAATGGATCCTTCTATGCTAACTACCTTTTTAGAGACATGTCTGAAGCTACTATGGGACAATAAGGCAATTAAGGAATTACAAGAGTTGATAACTAGGTGCACAGGGTCGGGCGAACCACGCGTGGTCAGGAAACTAGGAAAGCATGCTTTGCGCACTGGGCAGGAAATGTGATTGACAACACAGATTGGCGACTTTGAGATGGATCAGGTCATTCTGGACTTAGGTTCAGATGCGAATGTGCTACCTAAACAGACATGGGAATGCATGGGCAAGCCCACATTATAGTGGTATCCTATTCAACTACGGATGGTGAACTAGCAAAAGATCTTTCCCATGGGGAGATTGCAAGGAGTAATAGTAGATATCGAAGGCGCAAGCACCCAAATGGATTTTGAGGTAATAGAATCATGGGTGACAATAACCCTTACCCTAATTGTTAGGAATAGACTAGGCCACGGACATGAAAGGAGTCATCAACTTAAAAAGACGAAAGATGATATTTGTGAAAAGGTCTCTCTGTGTAATAGTTCTGCTGGATCAAGCTGAAGGAGTGTAGTACACCGAACCTATGTGCGATGAGGACATTGATGATGAACTGGGTTGCATCTACTAGATAATGGTGCAAGACCAGGATCGGGTGAATCTGACAATGGATGGGAGAATCTCATGTGAGCGCGACAATTCTTGCACGTCAGATTCAGATGAAGAAATAGAGTGATGGTAGAACCGATTGCATGAAGTAACAATGCTAAATTATAATATGATGGTTAGGTCTCTACAACGTGTGACGGCTGAAGAAGGGAACTGCCAACAGATGGCGACGCAATGAATGTGGAGGAATTCGTAGCCTGCTGTGAAATTGCAATACTGGAACAAAAGTAGCACGGTGTACAAAAGGGGCACTGCGCGCGACAACTGCACAAGGGTGGAGTACGCATCAGAAGACTAGGTGGAACTGGCGCGAATGTAGAAGTCAGGTTTGTGTACAATTTGGAGGTCCCCAGTGTCGACCATGATCAGGACAGCAAGGACGAAGCAGTTTGAGCACCTACCTGTGGTGAGGGATGCAGATGTATGTTGTGCAACCACCTTCCCAACTAAGAATAAAAAATCAGAACCCAACGCGGCACCAGGAAAGGCAATGCATTCCACTAGCCATTCGTGATGGAGCGGTCGAAAAAACATGCGGGATCCTGAACAGAGTTCGCCAGATAAAACAAACCAATTGGAATCTGCGCGTACCAAGGGTTCGATGGGCCTATAGGACCATACGCAAAACGAGGTGTGCGAAGATGACCATGTCAGTGATCAGACAAGATGAAACTAGGAAGATTAAGAGAAGTCCCCTGACCACAGCCCTAGCAACTCGAACTGGACGCAAGGACTTGGGTAAGGAAATACGACAGTTACAGGAAGTCATTCGGCAAGGGAGTTTGAAACTTTGTGCACTTGATGAAGAATGGGCACAGATGAGGAAGAAAAGTTTAATATTGAGTGAAGGAATTAGCGAACTAGAAACCATAGTCGTACAAGCAGGCCACGTGAAATGAGGTATGATGAGACCAAGCCTGGCTGGCCCTACTACTATAGAAACAGTTGTGACCCTGCTATCATGGCTGCAACTGCACTTTACGAAACAGGGGGGCGCACCATACAAAGAAGAATGAGATGCACTAATGGACACAAGGGTAGGTAAAGGGTGCCCATAGACCAGGCTAGCAGGGAAGTTGAAATCTCACACCTAGGGTGCGACCACCTGACTATCTGTGGAAAGCACAGTCTCATCACTCCAAGCAGTTGAAAAAAGGCACAGGACTATAAACAAGTCTGCAGGAGAGCTGCACGGACAGGAGGTTCCGCGCAGGGCAAGTAGGTCACCAGGATCACGGCAGTGCATAAGAGGTTACGCTACCACATGGGTAGGCTGGGAGGTGACTGTTGATGTCACTATTCATGACAAGAAGTTTGACTTACGGTAGAAAGGAGAGGGCGGTGAGCCATTACGATAGGAATTCAGAGCTAAATACGGGAAGATCTGCTGCCAAGAAGATATTAATGACTCAGAAGTGGAGGGAATGGTCGAATTCAAATTCAAACGTTACTCTAAAACCCCTTGGGGTAGCCTCAAAACAAAACTTGGATATTTGCAATTCGAGCTAGTACAGAGCAGCAAGCACCAAGCTACCTTTCCGGCTGTGACTAAGTACCTGAGCGAATCCAGGATAGAAACCATGTCAGCTGCTAGAACCCAAGTGAGATTCACGAAGGAGCCCCATCTGACCTAGGAGGAGCCTAGAGAAGTGGTCGCTTCCCCAGAGGTTCCAAAGTCTCCACACGCACCGCGACCCTAGAAAGACAAGTAGACTATGGGGCCAGTCTGGGTATCACTGCGATTCAGTAAATTGTCAATGGACGAAAATAGAAAAGCTATCACCACTGAACCCAAGGAGGAAGAGGAAGATTTACAAGCCTTGATCGCTCAGATTGAAGCATAGGATGAGCAAGTGGAAAATGTCTCCCACCTTCGGTGATAACGCTACCAACATACATCTCCCCGTGGAAAGGGATGGCCAAGATGCCAAAGGACCTGGAGGCCATGGAGAAAATGCTCCAGACCTCACTTCTTCCGGATGAAATAAAGTTCCATGGTCTGTCGCTGGGCTAGGTGTCGAATATCAAGTTCAAAGATTGGGACCTCGTAGACAGTGAGAAGTTCCCCCAATTGGCCGCAAAGAAATTACTGCAACAAAAGTGGTTAGGGGGTGTGGAGAAGGCGGATTACTCAATTTGAGGTGGATACCCCACTATCACCGCGCGGCCATCACAATTTTTGTTATCCGATAGCTACTATTTCTAGTACACGATGGGTACCTCTGGCTGGAGGAACCGATTCCCTTCATGGTCGATTTAATACGTCGACTTTCCTAGCTACCTACTAAAGTAAATGATCCTGCAACCATAGTAGAAACAAGTAGCGACGTGGGCCTCACAGAAACCATGAAGGCTAAATATAAGCTGGAGAAGCAGAAGCGAGGGTATGTAATAGCAAGTATTAAAGACTGAAAGGTGTGCGTCGCCACCCAATTACTGGCCGGAAAGCTCATGAGGAAATGTCACGCAGACAAGGTGCCAACATTTGTCATTGCACTCGCAGAGCAGTGTGTAGAGGGCGTTCAGTTCAACTGGATGCAATTTCTCTGCGACGAATTTTTAACGAATTGTAGGGAAGCCCAGGAGCAGGGTAAGACTTTCAACTATGCGTGGTTGCTCCTATCAATCTTGTTGGTTGTAGGGGAGTTGTCGAGGGGCATCCAGTTTCCCAACATTGAGAAGAACCTACCTGAAGCTATGAGGTACAACTCGCTCTGGGCTACAAAAGACGCCACGAGGGTTTGCTAGATCAAGGTGTTTTGGATATTTATGGAGGTGAGTATCCAGACATGGATCGACTGTAGACTATTGTAGACTGCGATTATCCCCGATATTATACAACAGTTTGCAAAGCACGACTGAGTTCAAGGCAGATATGCATAATCTATATATTTGGGCACGAAAGGATTCAACTCGAACATGGGTAAAGCTTTTGTTCATTATAACGGACGATTCAATTTTCGATGCAATGGCGGCATGGCCTCTGGAGTGGCACGCCCCAGACTTGGCCGAATTAGAAAAGATTGCAACACAGCAACGGAAGAAGGAAACCAAGTTGCACATCACAAAGTTGGTGGAAAGAACGCACCAAGAACAAAAAGCGGCCACGCAGAGGGAGGCAACCGAGGCAGTAATGGAAACCACCATTGCGCCGCCGAAGAGATCTTGGAGGATCAAGAAATGTCCACGGAGATGGACATATAGGGGGAAGTGGAGACACAGGAACACACAAACCTGATGACAACATCGACCCAACTTAAGAGGTCACGTGTCAAGGAGCAGCCACCTGCATGCAAAAAGACAAAGACAGCAAAGACCTTAGAGGGAGATTTTCTTGCCAAAAGTGAACCAGTACACGATGTCACTACGGGTGTTATGGAGGAGTTGATGATGGAGCAGAAAACTATGTTGGGGGTGCTCAGAGCACAGTTGCAGGCCTTACAGGTGTGACCCCCAAGAGGGATGATGCTAAACCTTGCAGAAGGTACATTCGCAGTTGAATACTTAGTGTTACCAGCAGGCACCGTCTTAGTAGAGGCTGAAGGTGACACGAGGGGTTGGGGGTTGAATTTGGCCACCTTTCCTAAAGAGACCCTATACCAGCTGTAGGATGGGGTAACCACTGAGCTCCGCGCCAGGGAAGGCCACACCCTCCAAGTCTTAATGGAGCAAAAGGGAAATCTGGAGTAGGTCAGTCTATAGCGTGACGACTTGGTTGCACACAAACGAGGATTGTAACAAGCCGTGGCAGAGGTCTGTAGTAGTGTACTAGAGCTGGTTGTGCTAGCGGAACTCCTAGCAGTTGAAAAGATTCATCACATGGCTACAGGATTCTGTAGGGCCCAAGAGGAGGTCACGAAATCTCAGTTGGAGTTGAACTTGTAGATCGTGGAGCTAAGGCCAGTAGTGCGGGATTTGTTTGGTTAAAACACTTCTGAACCTAGGTCTGGCCCAAATAAGCCAACAGAAGCATATGCATTATAAGGTTGTTGTTGGAAATGTTGACCCTAGTGGTAAAATCTTTGGCCCTGCTGCTGTAGGAGTTGACTTTATGGCTGTAAGGGTTGGCCTTGTTGATAGAAGGGCTGGTTTTTCCACTGCAACGGCTATCCTTGTTGTTGCAATGGGTTTTGGTAGAGCCCTTGTTGCACATAAGGTCATTGTTGTACATAATTTTGTTGTTGTTGGAAATTTCCTTGTGGAATTTGTTGAGTTCTAGGTTGATATTGATAAGCTCCATATTGAATTTGACCAGATTCCCCAAATGAGGGATTTGAACAAGGCCACATTTGGAGGACTTCCTGTTGAGTAAAGAGTGAATTTTGAGGCTATTGAGAGCCATACGAAGGGTATGGTCGTTGGTATGGTATCTAGGCCGAAAGAGGATGTTGGTATAGGATTTGGCCTGATCCGAATGGAATTGATGATCCACTAGGATAAGGTACACTACCAACATTTTGACTAGATCTGGTAGCATGAGTTTGAGGTGCACTCACATAAGCTCCACCTGAAACAGGTGGTACATAGGGCACAGGTGGATGTTTCCTCCCATGAGATGGGATATGTGGTAGCACATATTTTCCACTTAATGGAGGACCTGCGGAACTTATAGGGACATTAATTTCCCCAACTGTAACTGTCAGTTGTACAGGAACTGAGGAAACTACAGTTGGTACAAGAATTAGAGAGGCCATGTTTGAAACAAATAGACCAGAAGTAGGCATGGGGCCCAATGACCAAATGGGATTGTGATAAAGTGAAGATGCACTTGGAGTACCTGATACCAATTGAGCCAAAGAAGTATAACCAATGGGAAACAAAGGCTCACTAGTTTCAGGTGGTGGTGGAGGTGCAACAATTCCCACATATGGATAACCTTCAGGAAGGAATTCATATTCAGAACCATTGTCAACACCAAGATTATGAGTGGGTGAGACTTTTGGAGGATCTTGAGAAGAGGCTGGAAACTCACCTTCTGAAGCCATGGGTGGAAATAGTTGGTGAGGGGGAATTCGAGATGATCGTGGAGATAACTTGAAAGGCACACCAGGATTATCATATGGACTATAAGGTTGTTGAGGAGATATAACCAATCGATCAAAAATTAGATTTCGAGGGAATAAAACAAACCTTTGTGGACTCCTGGGAGTTTTTGGATCAAATTCCCAAGATGATGAGTCTCAATGTGGAGGACGAGAAGCAAGGGGTTGAATACATGCGATAATTCCAAGTTCAAGACCTTGGGCTTCAAGTGACTATGAAATTTCAGGATGAACTCCTTTTTATGACCCTTGAGTGTCAAATGATAAAGGGGAAATGTAAGGTGAACCAGGTGGTTCAACCACGATGACCTTTTCTCAAAACAATAAGGGGTGGTTGATTTGAGCCTACAATTGAAATTTACTATTAATCAGGCAATGTGAGGCCAAGGATAACTGAATAGGTAAGTCATGTTATCGTGGGAAATTAAATTTTAGAACCTAAAAACAAGAAATAAATCAAAAAGGGTTTACTAGGAAAGAGGCTTTACCAAGTATTCGTGAATCGTTATATACACTTTAGCCGAAACCAAAGACTTAACGTACGACAACCAATCTCATCGAATGTTATGTTTGGTGTATGTTTACAACGTGGATGACTCGGTTACCTGTGGCTAAATGATATAAACCTAATGGGGTCTCCCATTATATACTCGACAGTACGGGGAGCACAAGTCCGTGTTAACGTTGTCTAAAGCATAATTGTTCGGTGAGAGCGTTCCCATATACTTGTCATACTAGAGTGCCTTCGATATACCCAAGAGTACTAGAGAACCTATGATATACTTCTGTACTAGAACAGGATTTCACCCCCAGGATAAAATGCAGTCAGTTAACAATAGCTGCTACGTTTATAGATGTTGGAACATGTCTCTAGAATAGACCTCTAAATGTTCGTGTTAAATCCCAAATGCTCCTTAGGTTAATTCATTAAATTTTATTTTTTTCTTGAATTAAGTTTCAATTTAGGGCTCAAACAATGTCACCTGAATCCTAGAATGCAACTATATGAGAAAAAGTAAACCTTTCATTTCAATGAATTCTATACTAATGAGGGAAGAAAGTTCAATCCATTAATGCACCAAACAAGAAAATGCATCAAACAAGATGCCTCCACTAACTTTTCCAAATGCAAAATGCAAGAGGAAAACTAAAATTCACTTCACTAATGAATATGCAATCTATTGAAAGAAAACATGACTTTTACTTTACTAATATGCATGTTACCTATATGATATTCTCTTTGATTTCAAATTCTCACATGCAAATAAGCTTCAAACTAAAGCAAAAATGAATATTTTGATTCAAAAACCCTAATGCAAAAAAGTAACACCAAATTCAAAATCACTCACTAAAAATGTCTTTAACTTTCTCTTTAGAATAGATAAGAAAATATACTCATTTTAGTTTGTAAACCAAACAATGTAATCTATGCTTGATAAGTGACAAAGATAGATTTCAAATGCAAGAATACCTAACACAAATGAAAAAAAACTTTGTACAAGACAAACAGAAACTGATGTAAATCATTGTTTCAAGTGATTGTACCAGATGAACAGACCTAATAATTTAGTAAACCAGAGACTCAATGACACTCACAAGAGGAAAGTGGCAATCAAACGACCTATAAACCCTTAAATCAATCAAATTGCACTCAAACACTTGAAAGTTGGAAGAAGTAATTTTTTTTTAATAAAATGGAGTAATCAATAAAAACATCAATAAATCCATTCGTGCAGGACAAAACAATACCTCAGGGGCTCAAACACACTGGGGTTTAACAGAGAAACCTTAGGTTTTTTGCTAATCTCAGGGATCAACACAGTTGTTTTGGCCAAATAAGTGTTAAACGAGGGATCAATGCGACTGTTTTAATAAAAAGTACACTGGGAGGGTGACTGTCAATGAAGAAAGCGTGTTGGGTGAGGAATAAGGCAAAAAATAAAAAAAAATTCACAAACACTTCTAGACTGAGCACTCCAAGATAAAAACCAGTGACTGTGCAAACCTATATAAACCTAAACTAACTGAGAACATGATGGTCTGTCAAACCGATCAAGAGATCATTTGAGAAGTGAGGAAGAAAAGGCTATATATTCCCTAGGGGAGTCACCATTTTGTTGTGAAGAAAAATCCCCTCTATGGACAGAGGCGATCCCTCTAGCCCAATGAGTGTGTCTAGCAATAAATTAAATAAACTAGCGTACGTCTTCCTAGTTTATGTTTAACAGATGAGAGAAAAGAAGAAACCTACCTTGTTTTAATGCTAATCACTCGATTCTGTGGAGATGACTTTGAATATTTTGCTCCAGGCCTCGCTCCTTACATGTTCTTCATGTCTACATACCTTCAAGGAAGATCAAATAACTATGCAAGATACAAGAGCATATATGGCATACATCAAACATAAACTACTTAATAGATCAAGGAGTATTAAGCTAAAAGCATAAAAATTTACACAATTATCGAAAGTGAAAATCAGATGTATGTATTAAGAAACTGAAAAGGGAAGCATACAACCTACGCCTTGATGTTGGAGACCTCCTTTTGCTAGATGTCCAAGTCTAAGCAAAGAATCTTCAAGCACTCCTTCTCCAAGCTAGAATGGGTAGAATGTAAGAATAATCTCAGCATAGGGATGCACCAATCAATGGCCAACCATTTGGGGATGGGAGGGAGTGAATTTATAGGAATGGAGAGGGAGTTAATCATCCGTAAAAGAAGTAGGAAGGTCCACATCTCAAGGGGAATACCCATGATGATAAGATCAAGAGGCCCAAATGAGAGAGATTGACCATATCAACAACAACCAATATCCAGCTTGTTGTTCCCGAAGGTTCTATGGGACGAAGCTTCTACTCTAGTTTGGGAAAACCTACCAGAAGAGGTTCAATGCAATTTTTCCTATGAAAACTCCTATTGGTAGCATGAGTATATAATTGAGCAACCGTCCATCAACACGGGAAGGTGATGAGCCTCAGTATTGCAATAAGAATGTTACAACTCCCAAGGCTACGAGCTTTAATTATCAACTCAAGTTTCGTACAAACTTAAGAGGTTTTGGCACTATATGTGCAACATACAATGTGTCCTTCATTTGCTATCATGATGTAATGCAGTGTGTGTACTGAAATCAAATCCTAAACTAATTTCAGAAAATGACCTGCTCGAAGTGGGAACCCTAACCTATTGAAAGAAATAAAGTACAAGGAAATAAACATATTGTAATTTCATAAATATCATGAACTTAATGTAAAAGAAACCTAACTTAAGCCTATTTATCAAATGTGATGATTTAAACTAACTGAGCATGGAATCTGATCCAGGGAGTATTAACTGTTGCATGCATGTGCTAATTAACAAATACAAAGAACTATTTTTCTTTATGGTATAATGGGGTTTGTTAACACCCAGGTTGTTCCCTTTGACTCCCAAGGGAATACGGCCGGGGTAACCACTAACCAATCTTTGGATTACAGTTTCTAGCCAAACTGTAATCAGAGAGGGCTCTCTCTTTATAATTTGTCTCTGTTTTGATAGTATTTTAGGCTAGCTATAATGTTCAGGGTTTTGTTTTATGTTTTGGTTGAGGGATGTCTTCTGCATTTAAGGTGTAAGTTTTCAGGCAGTATTAGTCCATTGGGCAATGGGGTCTGTGGCTACAGGTTGACTGAATACTGAGTTGAGTTACTGAAATTACAGGGCCTATTTAAATATCTCATGGAACAAATCTGAAATTGTGATTATGAGGTGTGTTCAACCAGTGAAAGGCAATTAAGAATTTTCCACTAAGCTGGGTGTGAGAAAGAGATATGTTGCGCAGGAGCAAATCTTGAATTCCTGAAACAAGAATCACAGTGAAAGTATATAGTCTGAAAGTGCAGCAATTAAGAATTACACCTTTATAACTGTAACTGAAGAAAACATTTATAATAGCATCGATTGAGTCTAGGGTAATCTGTGATTAAATCCTATAACTATTCTTTTTCTTTGCCATTAACTGTAAAACACAGAACATGAATGAGCTATGAGAAGATGACAAAACACATAACTAAGAGTTTGAAGAAAACTTATTGATTCATGAAACGCGCAGGAATCCTGTAACATTCAGCAAAACACCACAATGACTCAGATAACGCAGAGCTTTGGAAATTCCATTAGCTTTTGTATTAATAGTCTGGAAAATTTACAGCATAAGAAACTCTTGAAGAGAGATCAACAACAACCCCTGCAAGATTATGCGAGGGGGGAATATATACAATTGGTCATACAAAATATCTGGAGCCTTGAGTCATTCTAGAAATGAATACGTTCACCCACTTTTCAAGATAGTAGATAAGAAAGTTATTACATCATTGAATACAAAATAAGTGCTCTTTATGTATGTCAGAAGATATTTTGACCTTTGGAGGCCACTGAGTCGGTCTGAACGTTCTGCTTTAACTTTGGAAAAATGTGCCTTTATGGCTGTCGTGCTGTAGTTTTTTGGCCCTGTCACCTATAGCTGTCAATCTTGATTTATTGGCTGATTAGTTCTGCTGAGTTGGCCCAGCATTTTCCTTTTCATGCCTGCTGGTGTTATCAAATTTTCCTGTGCATGATCACCTATGAATTTAAATGGAAATTTGATTTACAGGCTTTGGTTTATAATATCATCTGTATTGCCTTAGTCCACCATTCCTGTGTGGGCAATTGATGTCTCAGAATTGCATCCAAAGTCTCATCTGCCTCTGTATATTTGTAGAAGTTTGGAGGCACTTCAAATAGATGTTTGATCTCATCCATGATAAAAAATAAGTTTTCTATCCTGTTGTAGAGACTTTGTCCTGTAGCTGGCCCTGTTTCCTCTGAGGTGCTAGGCCTTTCAGTGATCTGATTTGTGGCGAATGTGTTGACCCTCTTGGCATACTGCTCATGTGTAAGTAGCCTTCCTGCGCTGTTCAGTAAGCCAGGGAGACCTCTGTTTTGCAATGCCACATATTTGTCCATGAATCTATTGACCTCTGTCTGCATGTCCTGGGTCCTTCTTTCTAGTGTCTGCACCAGGCTTCTTAGTGCTAGGACCCTCTTTATTAACAAAATAGTCTCAGTCCTATTGGAGATTCCCATAGTTGCTAACTGAGCACTTGTTCTATTATTAAGCACATTGATCATCCTGTTGGCAACTTCAGGCATATTGCCTAGAGAGGCCCTTGATCTCTGAATTTCCCTCTGTGCTTTTGCAATGAGCTCCAACTGTTCATGAATTGTTTCAATATAATGCCATTGATCAGTGATGGATTGGCCAATATTGGCCCATAGCACTGTCTTGAGCTCAGCCACTACTTTATCCAGTTTGAGCTCCTTCTCCAGCTCCTTTATCTTGTCTTTGAGGGCTTTTATTTCCCTGCCCTTTTCTGCCACAGTCTGCTTGGATTTATCATATCTTTCATTTACCTTGGCTAAATTCTCCCTGGCCTCATTTAATTCTGTCATTTGGGCTTCCAGGGCCTGAATCTCATTTCTCAGCTTTTGCATGTCCAGGCTTGGGGCCTGCTCTGTTGTTGGTGGTGGTACTGAGGTAGAAGGTGCTGCCTGTTCTGTTTGCTGAGTGAGGGGAGCAGTAGTTGGAGGAGCTTCCTCAAGGTTAATTATTTCTGGAGGAGGCTGAGATGTTTGACCTCCTTCCTTTTGCTGTAATTCTGCTTGCAATGCTGCCTGTGCAGCCTCTGATTCTCCCAACTTTTCTTGAGTCTGGATCAGCTGTTTGTATAAAGACACCAGCAAAGCTGTCGCATCTTGATCATGTCTCAGCTGGGCAACTTCTTCCGTTTGAGGGTGAATAGTTGCTGGGATTTTGATCTTTTTCCTCAAAGCTGCCATGTCTGCATCCCTTAATTTCAATATTTCTTGTATGCCCTTGATGTCCTTGGGGTCATGCCCAATCTCTATGATTATATCTTCTAAGGCCCTGATCCTGTTGTCCTTTGCTTGAGAGGATGCTCTCTCCAACTCAAGTTGGGCAGCTGTATTATTTAGGCTATTTTCTAGCCTGTATTTATCCAATGTCTTATCTGCCAAGGAGGCATACACCATCTCTCCCGTTTGCTTATGCAATTCGATTTTGTCCATTGGGTGGATGTCCTTGGCAAGGACCTCAAGATTGGTCCTCAAGTAGTCTGAAGGGGACTGTGGTTGCAATGCAGTTGGCATGAAGTGACTCATGATCATTTTGCCTTCATTAACATCATATGCAGACATCAGTCTTTGTTGGTTAGTGGGAGCCATTTTCAACAAATGATTATATAGTTGTATTTTTATTGGCTCATTCCTCCTCTTTATGTCAATGAACTGCTGTTTGATGCTCAGTTCACCTTCTCTCTGTTGGCTTGAGGAGCTGACTTCTCCTCCCACTATCCTCTCTTGTTCCTGCTGGAAGGAACTTGCTGAGGCCTCCATACTTGGTGGGCCCATGCCCAAATATTGCCCCATAGGCATTTCCTCTTCTGAAAGGGGATTCATTCCGTGTATTTTCTCCCCTTGAGTTGTTGTTGTTGTGAGGGGAGTCTCTCTGTCCCTCTTTCTACTTATATCCTCCTTTTGTGGGGTTTGGAGGATTGAGGCTTCAACTGTTGTTTCCTGCCTAGGAGGCACAATTTGTGGTGGCTACTGCTCAGTAAAAATTGGGGCCTCAGCTGCCTTTTCTTGCTGTAGTGGCTGCTCTTTCTCTTGCTGCCCCTCTTGTGGCTGTTGTACCTATTGTTGTTGCTGCTGTACCTCCTCATGAGGTGGCTGTTCTGGTTCCATTTCCTTTTCCTTGCCTTTGGTAGAGGTTGGCTCAGTTGCTTTGGCTGCTTGCTGATTTGCTGTGGAGGAAGATGCAGTTGTTCCCACTTGAGTGCTTGGAAGGGTAAACACCTGTGAACAAAGCTCTAGGTCAGCCACCTTTTTCAGATTTCTTAGTGCTCTTTGATTTAACTCTTCTTGTGTGATAGGCTCCTCTAAGGTTCCTCTCCTCCACTTTGTTTGATTTGCATACTTTCCTATATGAGGAAGTATTACGTGGTCATAACTGGCCAGCCTATATTTGACCCTTCTTAGGCTTATGAAGTGATTGGGGTCATATGGTTTCCAAAGGAAACTGGTTTGCAAGCCAAGGGATTCTAACATTCTATCCGCCTCTTGCCAACCTTCCTCCCTTTTGTTGTAGATAAAGTGGCCTAATTGGTTCCTGACCTTGAGCTGTGCTTTCTTGCCTCTGCCTGAAAAGTGTAGCACATCAGCATTCCCAAATTTCCTGAAGTATTCCAGGGCAAACAATCTCATGGGCACATATTTGGGCAATCTGTATGGGGGCAACTCACACCCATATATCCTTATAACTGTGTGGTTCTGGTAGAAGTACCAGTCCCCAATGCTGTAAGATTTAGACAACTGAAGTACCCTTTGCATCTCATCAGTTAGTCTTGGAGGAGGTGAGCTCATCATCAGAGACATGGCTGGGTGGATGAAGAGATCTATGAACTCACAGTAAGTATATGGAGAGTCAGGTCTGCAGCGGAAGACAGAGGACCAATAGACCACTGACCTTGGATTGCCTTGGGCATCCACTCTTTTCACAACAAAAGAAAACTTTTCATGTTGATAATATAGGATTAGGTGGTAGATGTAAGAGGTGTATCTGAACACCTTTTCTCTTGCCATGTTCATCAACTGCTCATGTATCTTATCAGAGATGTAGGTGGCATAGTCATAGCATATTGGAGACTTTCCATGAGCGAACATGAGCATGATCACCAACACAGTTTCATCAACAAATTCAATTGAATTATAGCCCAAAATGGGACTAATCATGTCTGCCAGATCTCTACCAAATTGGTTGAGGTATACTTGGTTAATAGGAGGATACTTCACAGAGTCAGAGCCAATGTACAGTTGATTGAGTTTGGTGACCTGGGCATCTGTCAATCTAGCTCCTTGATTTATCAAATCTATTAGTGATAAAGGAACTAATTTCTTCTCAGTCTTGAAGTTCAGCATCTCTTTGATAGCTCCAGGGGTGATAAAGAAAACAACTGAGCCTGAAGGGTCAAGCACAGCCCTATGAGTAGGGTCATAGTATTCGGGACATAGATGGATTAAATCAGGAAACTGATTGACTTGAGGGAGCTTGAAGATAGGGAGAGAAGAGTCCCATATGCCCAATACATCTGTTCCACTCTCATGTTTAGCCTTCAATTCATTTAGCAGGTGGATGTGGAACTTGGTCTTCATCAGCATTTCCTCTGATATTTGATAATCCAGGTCTGCTAGAGGTTGCCAGTCCAATTCTCTCTGAGGGGCATTTAAAGGGGTAACATTCAAGGCTACAGGTGATACTGGAGGATCCATGGTCACCTTTAGGATTTCTGTTGTTTATAAATTGGTGTTACTGTGCAGAGCAACACCAAAGAGTTTTTCTTTAAAAGAAAGGTGAATTACTGATGAACAGAGAATAAATGGTTAATTACAACAATTGAAATACTGCTCAAAGTATGGATAAGACAAATGCCTAGCTTTAAACTCTTTTTCACAGCAAATTGGTGCAGTTTAGGCTACCAGTCCACGATTGCGCGAACTGAATGTAAATTTTATGAAAACACTGGTAATATAAAGCTCAGCTGGTGAATTTCAACCTTACAGTGCAAATGGGGACTAGGCACAGGGGATTCGCCAGTGAATTATGTGTTTTTTCACTGTTTTAAGCTAGTTTTGGCGATTTACAGACAAAACGAGGCGCAGGAGGGATTTACAGGGATAAATACCTGGCAACTGTTAACAATGGTCACGAATGCAGGTGGAAATGGCGCGCCAACGGTCTCCAGGTCGAATTCAGCAGGTTGGCGTGAGTTTGGACGTGAAAAACATGCAGAGAAAACGATAGTCGTTTTTGCAAAAAGTGCAAAAAACGTGAAATTTTGGCCAAAATATGGATTTTTTGGAACATTGGCGCTTTTTTTGGATGACGTCAGCATGACGTCATCAGGTGGGGTCAAGGTCGGATGACGTCAGCATGATGTCATCAGGTGACGTGGCGGCATAAGAGAGATCCACGGGGATGGTGAGGTGGCAGACAGGTGGAGCACAGGCGGACGGGGGCGCCGACGTGGTGATGATGCTAGCGGTGACGCTGGCAGGCGGGTTAACCGAAACCGGAAGTGGTTAGTGGTTTCATATCGCACCGCCTTCCATACGGAAGCGGAATTGTCAGAGGGGCCTCCGATACAATGTGGGGGTGACGCGTGGCAGAGGCCTGACGTCACCCTCTGACAAATTTCGGACGGTATCTTTCGGACGTCGGGACCGGTCCGAAATGCACGAGGGTCGTCGGATGAAAAGGGCCCGATCCGACGGTCGACGGATCGTTGAGGTGGCCAGCAGATACGGATGGGGGGCGGGATTAAAATAATATTTCTTTTGAGATTTGCGCCCGGCGGGAACCTTAGGAATTTGGCAATTTACATGGTTTTTTCAATGTTTTTTATAAAAATGCGAATAGCGCTAAGACTTTGGTTAAATGGAGAAAATGGGTTTTATGTATGTATTTTGCAAATGAAGCGGGTTAGGGGTAAAAAGGGGTTTATCACAAGGTTTCTTGGCAAATGAAGGGTCTAGTGAGTTAAATGACTTCTGAAGCGGAAAGAGGGGTAAGGCTTAGGGCTCTTAAACTGACCAGATGTCAATTTAATCCCTGATAGTGAACATAGGGCTATAATGCCAAGGGGAGGGATATTTATACAATGCTTGGGGTTTATACACTATAGTGTTATAATAGTAGGGAAAGGGTAACATAGGGGATTTAGATAATAGAAGTTAGGGGTTAATATGGATGGAAAAGGTGAATGAGGAGTGAAATCACTAAGTTTATGTGAAGATAAGATAGCTTAGGGAGTAGATCAAAATAAAAATATTTTTAGACAAGAAATGCGGCTTTCAAAGGAATAAGAACCAGCATAAAACCTCAAATTCTTTCATGAACACAACTGATGAAGGGATGTTAGTAATGAAGGTGAAAAAGGGGAAAAGGAAGTTAGTCATGCTTCTTTATTTTGCTGCAACATGATGGAGAAGAAGACCTTCTCAATCCATTGATATTCCTTTGTAAATAGGTTAGCACACATTGAATTGTAAGGAATGACATTTCTGCAACCCCATCTGCCTACCCATCTATTTGCCTAGCATTTTTTGTTTCTTCATGGAGGGTGCACTTAGACTTGCAGACCCTTATGTGCCTGTTCTTTTCTTTGGCTTTTTCCCTTTGATTTTCTATCTAGAACTACCCTTATTGCTTCCAAGGTCCCAGATTAAGCAGTTGGGAACCTTACTTCTCTACCTAAGCTACTCGTCTGCCAAGATTAAACAGTTTGGACAGACTTCTTTCTCTATTCTACAACAGAAAAATTGAAACATGGCATGATCCATATTAGGCTTTTGGACCATCCATCAAAACTTAATCGACATGAAGCTATATACACACCTTGTCTCCTTTTGGAAATATGGGATCTTTGTATCACCAAAGCAGAGCATATTTGGAACTTTCTTTGCCAATCATGAAATATGAAACCTATTGGTATAGGTAGCTAACAGTGGCTCCACATGGGGATGGCTTTTCCATTTGAAAAGCCAAGAACAACAGGTCAGAATGCCTGGGCCCTTGACTGCTTTTACTAAATCCTGAAGTATGCTGCTTTGACATGCCAAATTGTACTCTTCCCATCTTGGTAGATCTCTGAATTCATTTTCCTTTTGCTGATAACTAATAAAACTTGAGAAACTGCATTTTTACATTTTAACAGAAAGTAATATATACACCTGAATATGTACAAGGGAAACTCCGGCTGCACTTATGGGTAGTAGTCAAAATAGTGCTTCAACATCCTGCCATTCACATGACCTTCATCCAAATCAGTTTCATTAAGACTTTTAAGGAAATAAGTATTGTTTCCTTGTACTTCTTGAACAACAAATGGTCCTCTCCAAAGGGAATCAAATTTTCCATGTTTTCCCTTATCTTCTCTTCTTGAGTCCCACTTGAGGACTTTGTCTCCAACATTAAAATCTTCTGCCTTGGTCCTTCTGTCAAAGGTTTTCTTTAACTTTTCTTGTAAAACTTGAACTCTGTTGTAAACTTGGTCTCTAGTTTGCTGCAAACATATTATTTGATTTATCCTTCTTTGCATATCATTTGGCTCAGCTTGACTCTCTTGAAGTAATTTCATGACAGGGATTCCCAGTGATGAAGGAAATTTGGCTTCTAATCCATAAACTAACTCATATGGGCTGATCCCAATTGATCTTTTGGTTGTTAGTCTATCTGCCCATAAGGCATTCACAAGCTTCTTATGCCAATTCTTCTTATTTTCTTCCAATACCTTCTTTATGATGTTCACAAGGCTTTTGTTTGATGATTCAGCAAGGCCATTTCCTTGGGGATAATATGCAGTAGAATGGCCCAAGGTAATGTGACATTTGTGGCAGAAATTCACCATCTTCTTAGATCTGAAGGCAGCAGCATTGTCTGTTATTATTTTATCAGGACAACCAAATCTAGAAAGAATATTGGTCTCAAGGAACTGAATGATAGTGGAATCATTTGCTTGTCTGCATGGAACAGCTTCAATCCATTTAGTAAAGTAGTCTGTAGCTGTTAGAATCCATCTATGTTGGCCTGAAGATGAAGGGTGAATTTCCCCAATGAAATCCAAGCCCCATTGTTGAAAAGGTCTCTCTGTTGCAATAGGCCTCAAAGGAAGTGGCAGTAACTTTCTCTTTCCCTCAAATACTTGACATTTATGACATGAGCTGGTAAATTTCTTAACATCAGAGAAAACAGTGGGCCAATAGTAACCAACCCTCAAAATCTTATCCACAGTGAACTTCCAATACAAGTGTCCACCACAGTCACCTGCATGAAATTCTTTGGTAACATTGTTAGTCTCATTCTCAACCAAGCAGTTTAACAGTATACCCTCATGGTTTTTCCAAAGCAAATTGCCTTCCATAGCACAAAATCTTGAAGCTTTCATTTTTAGGAACCTACACTTAGTTCTGGACAATCCTGGTGGAGCACACAGGTTTTGTAACACATAACATATATCAGAGTACCAAGGGGATTGTTCAAAGGCTACATTGATCTTTGGAGTCGCCAGCTCCGGTTCATTGTCCAGCTGGTTTATGTCTAGGGCTTGGAAGTTTGCTTCTGTCATTAGTTTGGCCAAGCCTTGCCCTTTTATTAGTTTTGTTGGTTTTATCTCAATATCAAATTCCAAGATGTTGGCAATCCATTTTCCTCTTCTACCTTCTAAGTTTTCTTGAGTGAGAATGTCTTTTACAATGGGACTTGGCACATAAGCTATAACATGGGAATAAAGGATGTAAATCCTAAAGTCTTTAATGTACTTGACCACAGCATAAGCTTGTTTCTCCATGATTTGATATTTCAGAGGGGCATCTCTAAGAGCTCTGCTAAAGAAGGCAATGGGTTTCTCATTTCCTTGGTCATCTTTCTGTAATAAAACGACAGCAATGGTATGCTGGGAGGCAAAAGAGAAAATGATAAATTCTCTGTCAAATTGAGGATTTGTTAGGTATGGGGTTTGGGTAAGGGCTAATTTTATACCTTCAAAGGCTTGATTTGCTTCAACTGTCCATTTCACTTTTGAGTCCTTCTTTAGCATGTTATTTAGTAATCTGATCAATTCTGCTAAGTTTGGGATAAACCTTCTCAAGAAGTTGATCTTACCCAAGAAGGCTTGCAATTCTTTGATGTTTCTTGGGTGGGGCATTTGTAAGATAGCTTGTATCCTGTCCGGGTCAATTCTTATGCCATCCTTTGAAATAATATGCCCTAACAGCTTACCTTCTTCCAAACCAAATAGAGATTTCTTGGGATTCAAGGAAATTCCATATTTCCTACATGTTAAGAAAATCTGCCTTAAGTGCTTCAAGTGTTCTTGGTCTGATTTTGAGAAAGGTGTAAGGTCATCCAAATAATTGACAAGAAAGTCATGAATTTCTTTGGCAAAAGCAATATCCATTGCTCTTTGAAATGTTGCCCCTGCGTTTTTCAATCCAAAAGGCATTTTTACATATTTGAAAGTTCCCCATGGGGTTGTGAATGCAGTTTTGTCTTGATCATTAGGGTGCACTAGGATTTGATTAAAACCTGAGAATCCATCCATTAATGAGATCCTTGATGCTCCTACCACTCTTTGGAGAATGTGATCCATCTTAGGTAGGAGATAGTTGTCTTTGAGGGATACTTGGTTTAGGTTTCTAAGATCAACACAAAGTCTTATTTCACCAGTTTTATTTCTTGTAGGTACCAAATTTGAGATCCAATCAGAAAACCTGATTGGTGCTATGATACCAGCCTTAAACATTTTTTGTACCTCTTTCTCAATTGCAGGGAGGAGCATAGGGTTTATTCTTCTCAATTTTTGCTTAAATGGCTTTTGATTTGGCTTGAGAGGGATTGTGTGTTGGATAACAGAGGTGTCATAGGATTTTAAGTCCTCATAACTCCATGCAAAGACATCCTGGAACTCTTTGAAAAGGTCAATGTATTTGGGCTTCTGATCAGGAGGTAGGGATGCAGACAATTTTATTATCTTGGGATTTTCCATGGTTCCAATGTTGCATTCTTCAATGGCAGAGTTAAGGGGCTGCATTTTTGGTTTTCTAGGGACATCATTTGAATCAAAAATATCCTCTAGTGGAGTTAGGCCTGCTGGAAGAAAATTATCTTTCAATTGTATCACTTCAGCTTCAGCACCAACCACTTCTTCACAACTGATTTGTTGAATTTCTTGTATATTGTCTTTGTTGAAAATTGTTGGATGTAGGATTTGGTGAGCTGTCTTAGGTGATATTGGCTTGTTATTCTGTTTACTCTGTATTTGTGATTGACTTTCTCTTTCAAGTATTTTTGATTGACTTGCTCCCTCAGTGTCAATATTTAGTCCTGCAAATTCTTGTTGCAAGGTCAAGAAATTATTTATTTGTGCATCATCTTCAAATACTTGCCAGTCTTTGACATTGTTTGGGACAGAAGGTCTGTGTTTTACCTCAGTTGTAAAGCAATGATGGGGCTCAAAAGGTAACTTGCAGGTGCTTGCAAATGTGGCCAAGCTATGAGCATGCAGGTTATGGGTCCTGCGAATCTTGGTAATTTGAAATTCAGTGAAGGACTGTAGTAGTTCAGCAGCAGCAGATCTATAAGATCTCAGTCTTTTATCATTAGTAACAAAATTTCCCTTTACCTGTTGGATAATCAAGTCTGAATCTCACATAATTGAAACTTTTATGGCTTGTAAGGATTTTACTAGCTTAAGGCCTAGCAAGAGAGCTTCATATTCTGCCATGTTATTAGTGCATCTGAAATTTAGTCTATAGGCTCGGCCTTCTGCATGATTGTTCTGCTTGTTATGTATCCAAACCCCAGCTCCTACCCCTAATTTGTTAACTGACCCATCAAATTCTAGAAACCATAGGTTCTCTTTTTCTAGGGGAGATTTAATAACTTCTCTGTGATCTGGGATAGTGAGTTGAAGCTCTGGGTTTTCATTTATTTTGTCTTTTAGGACAGTTTCATCACTTGTTTGGATCAGCTTTATTTCTAGGGCAGCAGCTCGTTCATTAATGTCCTGATCTTGTTCAAGTGTTTTGGTTTCTTCATCATTTGTAAGCCCTGAATTATCATTCAAGAGAATATATGAATCTATATCGGAATGGACAACATATATGGGAAAGTTTTGAGGTTTTTCTTCACTGCTGACCATGTATTTCATAAGTGACTCTCTATATAACCTCTTGGGTTGACCAAAGACTGAGATGGTTGCATATGACATGTCTAGTTGTAGGGAACCTTGGAGTTTAGCTCCCCATGACCTTGATAACAACATCCCATATTTGGGTGGGATATCAGCAACCACAACATCCATGAGGATTGTTTTATTGGGATATTGAACTAGGGACACACATAGATCTTTTATCAGACCTAAACACTTAACTTGGCTGGAGTCAAATGAGAATAAGTCCTTGTATGGTCTTGTAATATCTAGATTCAATCTTTCCATGACTGATTTAGGCATCAAGTTATGAGAGGCACCTGAGTCAAACATTGCGTTGTGTAGTATCTTGTCATGAACATGCAGGCTAACATAAAAAGGTAAGATCCCTGTAACTGCTGTCTTTCCATCAACTTCTGGACCGAACAGTAATTCTGGGGTGTCATCCAACACATTGACATTATCTTTATTACGAGTAATTTGAAGGGACTTCTTGATTTGTTGTCTATAAATGTCATGCTTGGCTAGTTCTGAAAGATGAATAGCTACCTTCAATTTGCCAATTTCAGCTTCTAAGTCAAAGGGCTTTTCAGATGATATCTTAGTGTTGTGGGTGACAACCTTTTCCTTATTCACTAGGTCTTCTTCTTGTTTCTTTTCTTGATCTTGAGGCTTATCCTTCTTACTCATCTCTTGAGGAGTGTTAGTTGGATTGGGCTGCAAGGGTGATGACTCTACTGGTTGTTGTTTTGAGGGAGAAGTTTCAGCTATTTCCTCAACTGTTACCTCATCTGTAATTGGACCAGTTTTGTCACTTGGTTCTGTGATAATAGCTTTCTTAGGCTGTGTTGTGTCCTTTGTCTTGTCAGGCTGTGTCACATTTATAGTTATGCTTCTTAGCTTATATTGTTTATGAACTTCATAAACAGCTGTGTCATATCCTTGTTTAAAGTCAAATGACTCACCTGACCTAGTTTGGAATTGTTGAATGTCATCATCTTTATGATCCTCTTGACTCAAGAAAACTTGCTGCTCATCATTCAGACCCATTAGGTTAATGTGGGTGTCATCTGTTTGCTCATTTGAAGTGGATGCCTCAGTATAGTTTTCTTGGAAAGGAGGCCTTATGTCTGGATCAGAACTGGTTTTGCCAGTGTTTGGGTTTTGATTTCTCCTAAAATTTGGATTCCTGATAGGGTTATTTTGTGGTGCTTCCCATGATGACTTTCTCTCAACTGATTCTACTCTATCACCCAATCTCTTCATACCAGTAAGTATTGCATCCAGTTTTTGATCAAAGGCTGAGGGTTCTTCTTTGAAGGTGGTTCTCTTTTCCAATCTTGCCCTGTTTCTTTTGGAAATCAGGTTAGCCTCTACTGTGACAGCAACCTTTTGGGATTCTTCAAGGGTTTCAGGCGCTCTTTCCTTCAATTGATATGCCATATCAGGGTCAAAACCATCAGGAAATTTGTACAAGGCCAAATCAGGGGGAGGTCTTAAATTCTGTGGTATTGCATTATATACATTATTAAATCTTGCACAATACTCCAACACGGTCTCTTGAGGACCTCGTTTGATTGTGTCATATTCACTAAGTATGTGCAAGGGATCTTTCTTTTTCTCCCATCTGTTAGTAAAGGCTTGATAAAGGTCATCAGGAGTTGTGATGGTATTTGCAGCCAGTGATCTAAACCAAGTTCTTACATCCCCTGTGAGGCTCTGAACAAATATTCTCATTCTCACACTGTCATCATCTATCTCATAGTTCTCAAAGTGGTCTTGCATCCTTCTGGCATGCTGAATTGTTGTGAAAGGGCTAGTGGAGTCAAAATATGTGATCTTGGATTGATAGTCCTGAGGTAGAGCTGCAGCATTAGCAGGCAACTGCAGGGGTGCATATCTATTAGCCATATTTGCAGGATTTATAGCGTTGATAGGGATAACTGGGATAGCATGAATGACTGGTACAACAGGGGTGGTGGGAAAGGTGGAAACTAGAGTGTTGGTCAAGGGAATATGTGCAGTGGATGAAGGTGTAAAACGAGGACTATGAGATGTGGACGGTGAACTGGGGGAATCAAGGCTAGACCGAAATATAACCTTGATTGGAGTTGGAACAGGGTTTGGATGAGTGGTCTCAGGACTTGAATCAGCAAGAGTTTCCTGTCCCTGCTGCTTCCTAATGATCTTGGGGATTGTATTAGGATTTTCAAAAACAGCTGGTGGATTAGGGTCAGGATTTGACCTTGTATATCGTGGATTCTTCTTGGGAGCCAGCTTCTGAATTTCTTTTTGGTATTTTTAGGATATTTTAGGACTGTTTTAAGGGACTGCTCAAGCTTTTTAGAACCATAGTCTATGGACAGACCACAGTTGAAAAATAATATGCTTTTTCCCCAGTGGAGTCGCCAATTATATTAACACCCAGGTTGTTCCCTTTGACTCCCAAGGGAATACGGCCCGGGTAACCACTAACCAATCTTTGGATTACAGTTTCTAGCCAAACTGTAATCAGAGAGGGCTCTCTCTTTATAATTTGTCTCTGTTTTGATAGTATTTTAGGCTAGCTATAATGTTCAGGGTTTTGTTTTATGTTTTGGTTGAGGGATTTCTTCTGCATTTAAGGTGTAAGTTTTCAGGCAGTATTAGTCCATTGGGCAATGGGGTCTGTGGCTACAGGTTGACTGAATATTGAGTTGAGTTACTGAAATTACAGGGCCTATTTAAATATCTCATGGAACAAATCTGAAATTGTGATTATGAGGTGTGTTCAACCAGTGAAAGGAAATTAAGAATTTTCCACTAAGCTGGGTGTGAGAAAGAGATATGTTGCGCAGGAGCAAATCTTGAATTCTTGAAACAACAATCACAGTGAAAGTATATAGTCTGAAAGTGCAGCAATTAAGAATTACACCTTTATAACTGTAACTGAAGAAAACATTTATAATAGCATCGATTGAGTCTAGGGTAATCTGTGATTAAATCCTATAACTATTCTTTTTCTTTGCCATTAACTGTAAAACACAGAACATGAATGAGCTATGAGAAGATGACAAAACACATAACTAAGAGTTTGAAGAAAACATATTGATTCATGAAACGCGCAGGAATCCTGTAACATTCAGCAAAACACCACAATGACTCAGATAACGCAGAGCTTTGGAAATTCCATTAGCTTTTGTATTAATAGTCTGGAAAATGTACAGCATAAGAAACTCTTGAAGAGAGATCAACAACAACCCCTGCAAGATTATGCGAGGGGGGAATATATACAATTGGTCATACAAAATATCTGGAGCCTTGAGTCATTCTAGAAATGAATACGTTCACCCACTTTTCAAGATAGTAGATAAGAAAGTTATTACATCATTGAATACAAAATAAGTGCTCTTTATGTATGTCAGAAGATATTTTGACCTTTGGAGGCCACTGAGTCGGTCTGAACGTTCTGCTTTAACTCTGGAAAAATGTGCCTTTATGGCTGTCGTGCTATAGTTTTTTGGCCCTGTCACCTGTAGCTGTCAATCTTGATTTATTGGCCGATTAGTTCTGCTGAGTTGGCCCAGCCTTTTCCTTTTCATGCCTGCTGGTGTTATCAAATTTTCCTGTGCATGATCACCTATGAATTTAAATGGAAATTTGATTTACAGGCTCTGGTTTATAATATCATCTGTATTGCCTTAGTCCACCATTCCTGTGTGGGCAATTGATGTCTCAGAATTGCATCCAAAGTCTCATCTGCCTCTGTATATTTGTAGAAGTTTGGAGGCACTTCAAACAGATGTTTGATCTCATCCATGATAAAAAATAAGTTTTCTCTCCTGTTGTAGAGACTTTGTCCTGTAGCTGGCCTTGTTTCCTCTGAGGTGCTGGGCCTTTCAGTGATCTGATTTGTGGCGAATGTGTTGACCCTCTTGGCATACTTCTCATGTGTAAGTAGCCTTCCTGCGTTGTTCAGTAAGCCAGGGAGACCTCTGTTTTGCAATGCCACATATTTGTCCATGAATCTATTGACCTCTGTCTGCATGTCCTGGGTCCTTCTTTCTAGTGTCTGCACCAGGCTTCTTAGTGCTAGGACCCTCTTTATTAACAAAATAGTCTCAGTCCTGTTGGAGATTCCCATAGTTGCTAACTGAGCACTTGTTCTATTATTAAGCACATTGATCATCCTGTTGGCAACTTCAGGCATATTGCCTAGAGAGGCCCTTGATCTCTAAATTTCCCTCTGTGCTTTTGCAATGAGCTCCAACTGTTCATGAATTGTTTCAATATACTGCCATTGATCAGTGATGGATTGGCCAATATTGGCCCATAGCACTGTCTTGAGCTCAGCCACTACTTTATCCAGTTTGAGCTCCTTCTCCAGCTCCTTTATCCTGTCTTTGAGGGCTTTTATTTCCCTGCCCTTTTCTGCCACAGTCTGCTTGGATTTATCATATCTTTCATTTACCTTGGCTAAATTCTCCCTGGCCTCATTTAATTCTGTCATTTGGGCTTCCAGGGCCTGAATCTAATTTCTCAGCTTTTGCATGTCCAGGCTTGGGGCCTGCTCTGTTGTTGGTGGTGGTACTGAGGTAGAAGGTGCTGCCTGTTCTGTTTGCTGAGTGAGGGGAGCAGTAGTTGGAGGAGCTTCCTCAAGGTTAATTATTTCTGGAGGAGGCTGAGATGTTTGACCTCCTTCCTTTTGCTGTAATGCTGCTTGCAATGCTGCCTGTGCAGCCTCTGATTCTCCCAAATTTTCTTGAGTCTGGATCAGCTGTTTGTATAAAGACACCAGCAAAGATGTCGCATCTTGATCATGTCTCAGCTGGGCAACTTCTTCCGTTTGAGGGTGAATAGTTGCTGGGATTTTGATCTTTTTCCTCAAAGCTGCCATGTCTGCATCCCTTAATTTCAATATTTCTTGTATGCCCTTGATGTCCTTGGGGTCATGCCCAATCTCTATGATTATATCTTCTAAGGCCCTGATCCTGTTGTCCTTTTCTTGAGAGGATGATCTCTCCAACTCTAGTTGGGCAGCTATATTATTTAGGCTATTTTCTAGCCTGTAGTTATCCAATGTCTTATCTGCCAACGAGGCATACACCATCTCTCCCGTTTGCTTATGCAATTCGATTTTGTCCATTGGGTGGATGTCCTTGGCAAGGACCTCAAGATTGGTCCTCAAGTAGTCTGAAGGGGACTGTGGTTGCAATGAAGTTGGCATGAAGTGACTCATGATCATTTTGCCTTCATTAACATCATATGCAGACATCAGTCTTTGCTGGTTAGTGGGAGCCATTTTCAACAAATGATTATATAGCTGTATTTTTATTGGCTCATTCCTCCTCTTTATGTCATTGAACTGCTGTTTGATGCTCAGTTCACCTTCTCTCTACTGGCTTGAGGAGATGACTTCTCCTCCCACTATCCTCTCTTGTTCCTGCTGGAAGGAACTTGCTGAGGCCTCCATACTTGGTGGGCCCATGCCCAAAGATTGCCCCATAGGCATTTCCTCTTCTGAAAGGGGATTCATTCTGTGTCTTTTCTCCCCTTGAGTTGTTGTTATTGTGAGGGGAGTCTCTCTGTCCCTCTTTCTAGTTATATCCTCCTTTTGTGGGGTTTGGAGGATTGAGGCTTCAGCTGTTGTTTCCTGCCTAGGAGGCACAATTTGTGGTGGCTGCTGCTCAGTAAAAATTGGGGCCTCAGCTGCCTTTTCTTGCTGTAGTGGCTTCTCTTTCTCTTGCTGCCCCTCTTGTGGCTGTTGTACCTGTTGTTGTTGCTGCTATACCTCCTCATGAGGTGGCTGTTCTGGTTCCATTTCCTTTTCCTTGCCTTTGGTAGAGGTTGGCTCAGTTGCTTTGGCTGCTTGCTGATTTGCTGTGGAGGAAGATGCAGCTGTTCCCACTTGAGTGCTTGGAAGGGTAAACACCTGTGAACAAAGCTCTAGGTCAGCCACCTTTTTCAGATTTCTTAGTGCTCTTTGATTTAACTCTTCTTGTGTGATAGGCTCCTCTAAGGTTCCTCTCCTCCACTTTGTTTGATTTGCATACTTTCCTATATGAGGAAGTCTTACGTGGTCATAAATGGCCAGCCTATATTTGACCCTTCTTAGGCTTATGAAGTTATTGGGGTCATATGGTTTCCAAAGGAAACTAGTTTGCAAGCCAAGGGATTCTAACATTCTATCCGCCTCTTGCCAACCTTCCTCCCTTTTGTTGTAGATAAAGTGGCCTAATTGGTTCCTGACCTTGAGCTGTGCTTTCTTGCCTTTGCCTGAAAAGTGTAGCACATCAGCATTCCCAAATTGCCTGAAGTATTCCAGGGCAAACAATCTCATGGGCACATATTTGGGAAATCTGTATGGGGGCAACTCACACCCATATATCCTTATAACTGTGTGGTTCTGGTAGAAGTACCAGTCCCCAATGCTGTAAGATTTAGACAACTGAAGTACCCTTTGCATCTCATCAGTTAGTCTTGGAGGAGGTGAGCTCATCATCAGAGACATGGCTGGGTGGATGAAGAGATCTATGAACTCACAGTAAGTATATGAAGAGTCAGGTCTACAGTGGAAGACAAAGGACCAATAGACCACTGACCTTGGATTGCCTTGGGCATCCACTCTTTTCACAGCAAAGAAAACTTTTCATGTTGATAATATAGGATTAGGTGGTAGATGTAAGAGGTGTATCTGAACACCTTTTCTCTTGCCAAGTTCATCAACTGCTCATGTATCTTATCAGAGATGTAGGTGGCATAGTCATAGCAGATTGGAGACTTGCCATGAGCGAACATGAGCATGATCACCAACACAGTTTCATCAACAAATTCAATTGAATTATTGCCTCTGATTCTCCCAACTTTTCTTGAGTCTGGATCAGCTGTTTGTATAATGACACCAGCAAAGCTGTCGCATCTTGATCATGTATCAGCTGGGCAACTTCTTCCGTTTGAGGGTGAATAGTTGCTGGGATTTTGATCTTTTTCCTCAAAGCTGCCATGTCTGCATCCCTTAATTTCAATATTTCTTGTATGCCCTTGATGTCCTTGGGGTCATGCCCAATCTCTATGATTATATCTTCTAAGGCCCTGATCCTGTTGTCCTTTGCTTGAGAGGATGCTCTCTCCAACTCAAGTTGGGCAGCTGTATTATTTAGGCTATTTTCTAGCCTGTAGTTATCCAATGTCTTATCTGCCAAGGAGGCATACACCATCTCTCCCGTTTGCTTATGCAATTCGATTTTGTCCATTGGGTGGATGTCCTTGGCAAGGACCTCAAGATTGGTCCTCAAGTAGTCTGAAGGGGACTGTGGTTGCAATGCAGTTGGCATGAAGTGACTCATGATCATTTTGCCTTCATTAACATCATATGCAGACATCAGTCTTTGCTGGTTAGTGGGAGCCATTTTCAACAAATGATTATATAGCTGTATTTTTATTGGCTCATTCCTCCTCTTTATGTCAATGAACTGCTGTTTGATGCTCAGTTCACCTTCTCTCTGTTGGCTTGAGGAGCTGACTTCTCCTCCCACTATCCTCTCTTGTTCCTGCTGGAAAGAACTTGCTGAGGCCTCCATACTTGGTGGGCCCATGCCCAAAGATTGCCCCATAGGCATTTCCTCTTCTGAAAGGGGATTCATTCTGTGTCTTTTCTCCCCTTGAGTTGTTGTTGTTGTGAGGGGAGTCTCTCTGTCCCTCTTTCTACTTATATCCTCCTTTTGTGGGGTTTGGAGGATTGAGGCTTCAGCTGTTGTTTCCTGCCTAGGAGGCACAATTTGTGGTGGCTGCTGCTCAGTAAAAATTGGGGCCTCAGCTGCCTTTTCTTGCTGTAGTGGATGCTCTTTCTCTTGCTGCCCCTCTTGTGGCTGTTGTAATTGTTGTTGTGGCTGTTGTACCTGTTTTTGTGGCTGTTCTGGTTCCATTTCCTTTTCCTTGCCTTTGGTAGAGGTTGGCTCAGTTGCTTTGGCTGCTTGCTGATTTGCTGTGGAGGAAGATGCAGCTGTTCCCACTTGAGTGCTTGGAAGGGTAAACACCTGTGAACAAAGCTCTAGGTCAACCACCTTTTTCAGATTTCTTAGTGCTCTTTGATTTAACTTTTCTTGTGTGATAGGCTCCTCTAAGGTTCCTCTCCTCCACTTTGTTTGATTTGCATACTTTTCTATATGAGGAAGTCTTACGTGGTCATAACTGGCCAGCCTATATTTGACCCTTCTTAGGCTTATGAAGTGATTGGGGTCATATGGTTTCCAAAGGAAACTGGTTTGCAAGCCAAGGGATTCTAACATTCTATCTGCCTCTTGCCAACCTTCCTCCCTTTTGTTGTAGATAAAGTGGCCTAATTGGTTCCTGACCTTGAGCTGTGCTTTCTTGCCTCTGCCTGAAAAGTGTAGCACATTAGCATTCCCAAATTGCCTGAAGTATTCCAGGGCAAACAATCTCATCGGCACATATTTGGGCAATCTGTATGGGGGCAACTCACACCCATATATCCTTATAACTGTGTGGTTCTGGTAGAAGTACCAGTCCCCAATGCTGTAAGATTTAGACAACTGAAGTACCCTTTGCATCTCATCAGTTAGTCTTGGAGGAGGTGAGCTCATCATCAGAGACATGGCTGGGTGGATGAAGAGATCTATGAACTCACAGTAAGTATATGGAGAGTCAGGTCTGCAGTGGAAGACAAAGGACCAATAGACCACTGACCTTGGATTGCCTTGGGCATCCACTCTTTTCACAGCAAAAGAAAACTTTTCATGTTGATAATATAGGATTAGGTGGTAGATGTAAGAGGTGTATCTGAACACCTTTTCTCTTGCCAAGTTCATCAACTGCTCATGTATCTTATCAGAGATGTAGGTGGCATAGTCATAGCAGATTGGAGACTTTCCAGGAGCGAACATGAGCATGATCACCAACACAGTTTCATCAACAAATTCAATTGAATTATAGCCCAAAATGGGACTAATCATGTCTGCCAGATGTCTGCCCAATTGGTTGAGGTATACTTGGTTAATAGGAGGATACTTCACAGAGTCAGAGCCAATGTACAACTGATTGAGTTTGGTGACCTGAGCATCTGTCAATCTATCTCCTTGATTTATCAAATCTATTAGTGATAAAGGAACTAATTTCTTCTCAGTCTTGAAGTTCAGCATCTCTTTGATAGCTTCAGGGGTGATAAAGAAAACAACTGAGCCTGAAGGGTCAAGCACAGCCCTCTGAGTAGGGTCATAGCATTCGGCACATAGATGGATTAAATCAGGAAACTGATTGACCTAAGGGAGCTTGAAGATAGGGAGAGAAGAGTCCCATATGCCCAATACATCTGTTCCACTCTCATGTTTAGCCTTCAATTCATTTAGCAGGTGGATGTGGAACTTGGTCTTCATCAGCATTTCCTCTAATATTTGATAATCCAGGTCTGCTAGAGGTTGCCAGTCCAATTCTCTCTGAGGGGCATTTAAAGGGGCAACATTCAAGGCTACAGGTGCTACTGGAGGATCCATGGTCACCTTTAGGATTTCTGTTGTTTATAAACTGGTGTTACTGTGCAGAGCAACACCAAAGAGTTTTTCTTTAAAAGAAAGGTGAATTACTGATGAACAGAGAATAAATGGTTAATTACAGCAATTGAAATACTGCTCAAAGTATGGATAAGACAAATGCCTGGCTTTAAACTCTTTTTCACAGCAAATTGGTGCAGTTTAGGCTACCAGTCCACGATTGCGCGAACTGAATGTAAATTTTATGAAAACACTGGTAATATAAAGCTCAGCTGGTGAATTTCGACCTTACAGTGCAAATGGGGACTAGGCACAGGGGATTCGCTGGTGAATTATGTGTTTTTTCACTGTTTTAAGCTAGTTTTGGCGATTTACAGACAAAACGAGGCGCAGGAGGGATTTACAGGGATAAATACCTGGCAACTGTTAACAATGGTCACGAATGTAGGTGGAAGTGGCGCGCCAGCGGTCTCCCAAGTCGAATTCAGCAGGTTGGCGTGAGTTTGGACGTGAAAAACATGCAGAGAAAACGACAGCCGTTTTTGCAAAAAGTACAAAAAACGCGAAATTTTGGCCAAAATATGGATTTTTTGGAACATTGGCGCTTTTTTTGGATGACGTCAGCATGACGTCATCAGGTGGGGTCAAGGTCGGATGACGTCAGCATGATGTCATCGGGTGACGTGGCGGCATAAGAGAGATCCACGGGGATGGTGAGTTGGCAGACAGGTGGAGCACAGGCGGACGGGGGCGCCGACGCGGTGATGACGCTGGCAGGCGGGTTCACCGAAACCGGAAGTGGTTAGCGGTTTCATATCGCACCGCCTTCCATACGGAAGCGGAATTGTCAGAGGGGCCTCCGATACGATGTGGGGGTGATGCATGGCAGAGGCCTAACGTCATCCTCTGACAAATTTCGGACGGTGTCTTTCGGACGTCGGGGCCGGTCCGAAATGCACGAGGGTCGTCGGATGAAAAGGGCCCGATCTGACGGTCGACGGATCGTTGAGGTGGCCGGCCGATACGGATGGGGGGCGGGATTAAAATAATATTTCTTTTGAGATTTGCGCCCGGCGGGAACCTTAGGAATTTGGCAATTTACATGGTTTTTTCAATGTTTTTTATAAAAATGCGGATAGCGCTAAGACTTTGGGTAAATGGAAAAAATGGGTTTTTTGTATGTATTTTGCAAATGAAGCGGGTTAGGGGTAAAAAGGGGTTTATCACAAGGTTTCTTGGCAAATGAAGGGTTTAGTGGGTTAAATGACTTCTGAAGGGGAAAGAGGGGTAAGGCTTAGGGCTCTTAAACTGACCAGATGTCAATTTAATCCCTGATAGTGAACATAGGGCTATAATGCCAAGGGGAGGGATATTTATACAATGCTTGGGGTTTATACACCATAGTGTTATAATAGTAGGGAAAGGGTAACATAGGGGATTTAGATAATAGAAGTTAGGGGTTAATATGGATGGAAAAGGTGAATGAGGAGTGAAATCACTAAGTTTATGTGAAGATAGCTTAGCTTAGGGAGCAGATCAAAATAAAAAGATTTTTAGATAAGAAATGCGGCTTTCAAAGGAATAAGAACCAGCATAAAACCTCAAATTCTTTCATGAACACAACTGATGAAGGGATGTTAGTAATGAAGGTGAAAAAGGGGAAAAGGAAGTTAGTCATGCTTCTTTATTTTGCTGCAACATGATGGAGAAGAAGACCTTCTCAATCCATTGATATTCCTTTGTAAATAGGTTAGCACACATTGAATTGTAAGGAATGACATTTCTGCAACCCCATCTGCCTACCCATCTATTTGCCTAGCATTTTTTGTTTCTTCATGGAGGGTGCACTTAGACTTACAGACCCTTATGTGCCTGTTCTTTTCTTTGGCTTTTTCCCTTTGATTTTCTATCTAGAACTACCCTTATTGCTTCCAAGGTCCCAGATTAAGCAGTTGGGAACCTTACTTCTCTACCTAAGCTACTGGTCTGCCAAGATTAAACAATTTGGATAGACTTCTTTCTCTATTCTACAACAGAAAAATTGAAACATGGCATGATCCAGATTAGGCTTTTGGACCATCCATCAAAACTTAATCGACATGAAGCTATATACACACCTTGTCTCCTTTTGGAAATATGGGATCTTTGTATCACCAAAGCAGAGCATATTTGGAACTTTCTTTGCCAATCATGAAATATGAAACCTATTGGTATAGGTAGCTAACAGGTTTGATGGCTTGGAGTTCAAGTAGAGGCCTAATCCTAACTTGAATGATGATTTTTCTCAATTCAGGCTCAAAACAAGCCGCTATAAGATTTCCTACAAGATGTCTACAGGATATACTAGTTCCTACAGGATCCCCTATTTTATTACAAGAACAGGCCAAAAGCTTAGGAAGTGGTCTAGAAGGTGGAATGGGGCTTGGGAAAGGTGGATAATGGAATAATAAGGCATGGAGGTGGTGGACACTACCCAGAACTAAAGTAATGGCTTCAAGTAGGGGGTAGATTTTCTCAATGGAAATGGCAATTTTTGCTTATAAAACAAGAATTTGGATTGAGATTTTAGTGGATTTTGGCGACATGGGGATGAGGATTGGATGAGATGAACGAGATCAGGTCTCCCTGAAATGTAGAATCTCCTTCAACAACACACATTATTGTCTACATCTATCCACAAATTCATCTATATATGGGAAAAATTTATTCAATAACAGAAAATTACTAGTTTAAAATCCTGAAATTCGAGAACTAGTGAGCTAGTAAATATATCAAATACCTAACCTAATCAAGTGAAAATGAAAATGCGGTAATTTTTTTTCTTAAATAGAATGTTTTTTTGATCTAATGCAAGTGAAATCAACTTGATTGACGTTTGTTATCAAGCTATAAAAAATAGCAGAAATTTATTGTTCTTTGTTACAAAGGAGTTCCAGAAATCTAGATTTGGGAATAAGAAAACTAATCCAAGTAGCTCAATGATTACTATGACCTTCCAAAGATTTTCCAAGGATGAAATGATGCTTGCGATCCTACAAAATAACTTACATCAACCATTTAACCCAATCCTACAATAAGAAATCATTAATACTAAATGTAGAAATAGAAAGAAATCAAGAACAAGAGATGCATGTGAATAAGAAGTGAAAAGAATATAAACAAATGATAAAAAGGGGCTCTGAGGCTCCTGGGATGGCCAAGCCCAAGTAAAATCAGAGACCTATGGAGGAGAACAATATTTAGAAGCTGAATATGACACTAATCTTTATTATTTTCATCAATACAATTACATCCCCTGCAAGAAAATACAATGGAGCTGCAAAAATACGAGTTTTCTCCACAAGAAGACTGATCAAAATCTCCCCCTAGAGGAAAATTTGACTTAGTACTTATAAAAAATGATTAGGAATCATTCCCCATGAAAGGAGGAAGCTTTTCCCACCAAAATCCCCTAATTAGTGGATCTAGTTCCAAATACTAGGAATCTGCATTAAATGGCAGGGAACACAATCTTATATTTTCTCAATCATTGGAGTTCCACAATCTGTGCCATAATTCCATAATATCTTGTTGATTTATTATTTAATATTGATCCTCCTGTAGTAGCTAGAAAGTCCCTAAGTTATCTCCTCCTCCAGATCTTCATAATCTGCCCAATATTCTCATAATATTCCACAAAAATAAATAATATTAGGCACAAATATGAAATTATTCATAAACCTTCCTAATGAAAACATTAAAGTTAAAAATACATTATCTAATGCAAAAAGAGAGGTTTAATGTGTTGAAGGATGGTTATATGGGCCTTAATTTATGTTTAATTTAGAGGCATGGGCCTTAATTTATGTCTAATTTAGAGGCCCATCATATCCCCCTGCTGAAAGTGTTAAGACCTCCTTTCTATATATAGGAGTCCAAGGGGTCATAACATAATCAGAGCCGACATAACAATAATAATGTAAGGGCACAATAATAACAATAGTGGGCTTCTATGGGGCACAATAGTAACAATACATGGGTACATCAATATAATAAGTGGGTTGTACTAATAACAATAAGGGGTTACACTAGTAGTATAGGGGCCTAACATGCCCCTCTCCTTCAAAAAGTGTTGTCCTCAACGGTTGAGTTCTTGATGCTTCTGTATAAAATTATTCTCCTCCCATGTGGAATCTTCAACGAGTAAGTTCTTCCACTTGATGAGATACTCTGAAATTGATCGATTTCGTAGCTGTTGGGTTCTTGTTTCTGTGACTGCTTTGTGACTGCTCTGATACAAAATGTTATGAAACCAGCTCAAGAAAAATATAGAAAAGATAGATCAACGCCTTAGAATTCAGCCTCTTCGAGGGGGCAACCTCCTTTACATTACATAAATGAACAATTCTTGGATGATTCAAAACTTTCCCTTGATTGGATGACTTTCAAAAGCAATGGGTCTTTCATCTTGCATTAAAACAACACTAATTCCATTTCCTGAAGCATCAAATTCCACAATAAAGGTTTTTGTGAAGTCCGGTGTAGCTAGACCGGTGCTTGGAACATTGCCTCTTTAAGATGTTCGAATGCCTTTGTTGCTTCTGGAGTCCATGAAAATGCATCTTTCTTCAATAATGTTGTTAGAGGTGCTGCTATTCTCCCATAATTCTTAACAAACTTGCGATAATACCCTGTCAACCCAAGAAATCCTCGCAGATGCTTTATGGATGTGGGAATTTTCCATTCCTTAATGGCTTTAATTTTGCTAGGGTCTACCTTAAATCCTTCATGAGATACAATATGACCCAGATATTCCACCTCTTGTACTCCAAGGAAACATTTGGATCTTTTTGCATATAATTGTTTCTCCTCCAATAGTTGTAGCACCCTGTCAACATGATCCTTCCAAGACTTGCTGTAGATTAGTATATCATCAAAAAATACTAACACAAATTTTCTAAGGAATGGTTTGAAAATTGAATTCATCAAACCTTGAAATGTTGAAGGTGCATTGGTAAGGCCAAAAGGCATGACCAAAAATTCATAATGACCCTCATGAGTTCTAAATGGTATTTTCGGAATGTCTTCAATCTTCATTCTGATTTGATGATATCCTGAACAAAGATCCAACTTGGTGAAGTAAATTGATCCATGCAATTCATCCAGTAATTCATCAATGACAGGAATGGGAAACTTATCTTTAATAGTGAGCTTGTTGAGATCCCTATAATCCGGACACATGCGCCATGATCCATCCTTCTTGTGCACCAATACCACTGGAGCAGAGAAAGAACTTTGACTTGGTTGAATTATACCAGCCTCTAGCATTTCTGCAACCATACGTTCAATTTAACTCTTTTGGGCATAGGGATATCTGTACGGCCTGATGTTTGGAGGAACACTTCCTGGAATCAGATGAATAGCATGATCATGATCACGAATAGGTGGGAGACCTTTGGGAGTCTCAAATACCTTGGAATGATTGTCCAAGACTTTTTGGAGATATGGAGAAATAGATGATTCCACTGTGGACACATCTAGCGAACATAATTGTGCAATTACACCTCTTTGTTCCCTTTTTAGAAGCTTTGTCATACCGTTAGAGCTGATTATCTTTCCCGGTTTCCCTGCAATACCCCTTAATTCAACTTCCTTTCCTTCCACAGAAAATTTCATGAAAATCTCTTGAAAATTAAAAGCTATTGTACCCAAGGATTGTAGCCATTGGACTCCTAGTACAACATCAACACCTCCCATTGGAATGGAAAGCATTGGACTAGTTAATACATATTCTCCCATGGATAGCTTGATATTATGGCACTTTCCCGAGCAATTTATTGTTCCTCCATTTGCAACCATCACTTGACACTCTGGTGCTGGATATAAGAAGCAATTCAATTCTCTTGCTACCTTACAATGAATAAAATTGTGGGTACTTCTTGAATCAATCAACACTATTACCTTTTTCTTCTTGATTTGTCCTTCTATCTTGATGGTTTGAGGAGTGGTAATTCCCGCCAATGCATTACAAGATATGGTCGGATTCATTTCTTCTTTATCTAGGCTTTGTTCCTAGAGTATATCCTCTTCTTTTGACCTTTCTTGCTCCTTTTCTTCTTCCTCTTCACAATCTATGTAGAATAATTTCTTCTCGGCACACTTATGACCTTTAGTGTATTTGCTATCACAACTGTAACAAAGCCATTTTGCTATTTTTTCTTCTAATTTTTGTGGTGTCAACCTTATAGGTTGCGGAAGACTAGCGGCAACAACACTTCCGTCTTTATAGTTGTGAGTGGTATGCTTCCTGATTGCCATAATTTTGCTTTCCATTTTTCTTGCTAACCTAAATGCCTTCTCTAATGAATCAGGTTCCCACAAGAGAACATCATGTTGGATATTATCCTTTAAAGATCCTATGAACACATCAATCCTATGCTCCTCTGGAATATCTTTTACCCTTATGTTCAATTTTTGGAACTCCTCAATGTGCTCCATTATTGAACCCTTTTGTTTGAGACTTATCAATTGGCTAAAAAAAGTGTTGCTTTTTGTATCCTCATAATGTCCTATCAATTCTCCCGTAAAAATTGCCCAAGTGATAAATTGTTTACGAGAGCAAAGCCATTGATACCATACAAACTGATTTGCTTCCAAATATAAAGTTTCCATACGTACCTTTTGTGTGTTTTGCACATTATTGAGATTGAAAAATTGCTCCATCAGTATTATCCATGTTGCGGGATCCTTGCCATCAAACTTCCTCATATCGATTTTTGGAATATGGTGGGTCTTTGATCCAACATTAGAGTCTATGGAATCATGATTAACATTTCTTTTGTTCTCATCATAAGTTTCCTTTACTACCCTTTCACCATTAGTGACCCTTTCTTGTAGCAACTTATTCATATTTATCTTCAATTCTTCCATGTCTGCCTTCAAATCTATCTTCAAATCATCCATATTAGCTTCCACGTCATTCATCTTAGCTTCTACACCTTTATTTAAACAATCCATCTTAGCTTCTATGCCTTTCTTTAAACCATCCATCTTAGATTCTATTCCTTTTTGGGCAAGGGAGAGTTGTTGCACTTGCTCTTGTAATTTTGATATATCATGTTTCATTTCTTCCTCTTCTTCATGAGTCATGCTAGAGCTTTTAGGTTCCTTACTAGGTGTTTGCATTTTCTTTCCTCATGGCATCAGTTACCAATAATAATGCTCTAATATGCCCTTTGAATTCCTTCAAAATAAATTTTCAAACCACGCTTAAGCAAAAATTTAAGAAAATCTACACACCGTTTTTCACTTTGTAGGAGCTCAATATTGCCTCTGATGTATCTCTGTACTTTCCAATCATCTAGATCTGAATTTGTGATCTGCAGTAGCCCTCTGTGTCCTCTTTCCAATGCCACAAGTCTGACCCAAATTGGATTCTCCAAGGAAGAGTTATACGAAATCTCCCACAGTGACTTGATTATAGACTAATTCAGTAGAGCGAACTTGTATGACGTGCCATGAGTCCTTTGGATCTAAAAAATGCATACAAGAAACTACAGTCCGTCCTCTTTCTATACCTTCTTACTAAATTTCAATCTGATCCCCAGAGAGAAAGTTATGATGCTTTTCCCTAGGTCACCTGTTTGGAATGTAATTCAGGAGTCTGCAAAAAGACCAACTTCCTCAGATCATATCTCCGCAAATATAGCACGAACAGCTTTGAAATTCGGACCCGAGGTTCAGCACGATTTCTTATCAAATGGGTTTTTTTTGCAACTTCTGAAACATCACAGAACAAAAGTTATAGCGAAAATGCCACGATGACTTGTTTGGAGCATCGAAACCCTAGAATCCAAAGCTCTGATACCAAATGTTAAGACCTCCTTTCTATATATAGGAGTCCAAGGGGTCATAACATAATCAGAGCCGACATAAAAATAATAATGTAAGGGCACAATAATAACAATAGTGGGCTTCTATGGGGCACAATAGTAACAATACATGGGTACATCAATATAATAAGTGGGTTGTACTAATAACAATAAGGGGTTACACTAGTAGTATAGGGGCCTAACAGAAAGTGTTGCTCATCCTTTGAGAAACTTAGTGACCTCATTGTGCCTTATTCATGGCCCTGGTGGACTCTCTCTTGTGCATTCCTCAATCCTTTCTCTTAAGAATCTTGGTTGTAAGTTCTTCAAGGAAAAGCCCAAAAATATATTTGTGCATAGAAAAATAATTGTTTCTTGAGACCATTAGCTTGCCTTCTTATTTTCTTTTGTGGCCTAGATGATCACCTAATGGCCTTGGAGTTTTTTGTTTTGATTATGTCTCTCTTAGGCATTGCCTTTTTTTTTGGTTTTAGCACCATTTGTTCCTTTCTTCCTTCTTGTAGCAACATTCTGTCTTCTTGTAGTAGTCATTCCTTCTCTTTCAGAGTGTTTTAACTGTATGGGAGTGATGAGAAATCATGTAGAGGGTTTGGAGGATGATGCTAGGGCTCAGAGGGAGTAGTGTAGGTTTGTGAAAATGGAGAGGATGCTCTATTTGTTTTTATCCCAAAAAATTTTCAGTGTGAGATAGAGTGTAGGGTTTTTTCTTGAAATTATGAAATGGGATGGATGAATGATGGATAGATAGAGAATATGAAGTGGATGAAGGGCTTGGAGTGATGTGGTGACTTGGAATTTGCAAAAATTTCTTATTTTAACAGTTGTCCCCATTCCTTGAAATCATCACCCTTTATAATTTGACTTTTCCACATTGCATGAGTGAATGAGTGAGCTGAAATTAACTAGTTGAAGGTGGCCAAGACTACTGACCCATCCTTAGCTTATAAAACCTCATTTCGCATGCATTGACAACAATTTTATAACTATAATATGCTCAAGAGAAGAGGTCAATAATATTTCATACCTGTACCTACCTGATGGTTGTTGGAGAGACATGCATGTTGTTGTTGAGTTGATGTTGTTGTGCTGCTAATGACTCAGGTACATCTTCTTGACTGCCTTTTTCTTTTTTGTTGATCTCATTTTGTTGATGGGTTGTCTTCTTGTTGATGTGCAGGTGTTGGGGGACCTATATCAACCTTCCCTAAAGAATACTTGACCTTTTGACCCATTTCTCCATCATATTTCCTCTTATAGCTTCTTCTCAGCCTTCCTGTAGAGATCCCGTAGTAATTCAGGACAACCTCTTGTAGCAAACTTGTTTCTTCCATATCTTCCAAATGGTAGAATGGATTGGCCTGAAATTTTCTGAGCATGTTTCCATCATCACTATGCACCTCCCCATAAAAAAATCTTGTCCAATGGATGCACAAATCTTGATAAAAAACTAAAAATTGTTGAAGGTGATGGAGGTCAATTTCTTGGACACCGTCAACTGGAATTTTCTGAAATTTCTTGGTCATGTTACCATCATCCATATGCATCCCCCCATGAAACATCATTTTAAATGGATGCAAAAATATTGATAAAATTAAAAAACGGTCATAGGTGATGGAGGCTGATTTCTCGAAAATTGTGCACTGGAATTTTCTGAAATTGCTTGAGCATGTTACCCTCCTCCATATGCATCTCCCCTTGAAACAGCTCAGCAAACAGATGCATGGTTTGCAATATATGGCAAAAATAGTGTTCTGCTCTATGTATTTCTGTTTCCTGTAGTAAAACAGAGCATTCCTGTAGTTTTTCAGGACAACAGGAAAATCAATGGGAAAAGCTTCAAAATGATGGGTGGATGGTGGAAATATATGAGGGTGATAAACTGGCATGGCCTTGGCCTTGTTGGAGCATTTGAGCAAAGGAGGAGAAATTCAAAATTTGACTTCTTTTGACTGAGAGTGACAATTTTTTTCTTTTGGTACTAGCTTGTTTTTGTTTCTTGCAAATGTTGGAGAGTACATTCATTCATCAGAAAGATACATGCAGCAAAGATTTTTTTCTTTTTTTTCTTTTTTTTTTTATTCTAGGCCTACTAACCGCCTCAAGGAGGTTTTCAACTAGTGGGTCTTCCTAGATGCCTCAAAGGAATTTTTCACCTAGAATCTTTTCTTTTTTCTCTTTTTTTATTTTTTCCCAGCCCATTGACTGCCTCATGGAGGTTTACAATCAATGAGCCAATCTAAGGTGCCTCAAAGCAGGTTTTCACCTGATATTTTAATTTCTTCTCCTATTTTTCAATTTTTTTTTTACCCTACTCTACTTGAAAAAAACAATCACTTTCAAGTACAAGAATACTTCCAATGGAGCCATGTGCACATCAAGATGATAGAAAAACTGATGTGTAAGCTTGCAATATATGATTTGACATGTACCTAAATTTCAGAGACCAAATGATTTTACTTTGAAAGGATCAAGCATAGTTAAAGAAGAGAGTAATGCTCCATCTTGTTGATTTTCTGGAACCAAACCTCAATATAACTTTGATGCGCTTGGTTTTCTTATTTATCTGGATCATTGTTCGTATCTTCTTCTAGCATGATCTTCAAATCTTCCTCTTTTTGCTGATTGTTCTCTTGAATACATGGAGTATTTGATGGTAACCATGAGGGAGCTTTCTCAATCTCTGATTTTGATGTATTCTCTTCATCAAGTGCAACCTATGGTTCTTTGATATTTTCTTTTGAATCTTATTTTTCTACATGTTATCCTTCAATGGAATCAAGAGAATCATTTTTTTGTAATGTTCTTCCTGAGCTAAGATGAATACCATTGAGATCAAGAGGAGACATTTGGAAGTGTTGTACCTCAACATTGTAAGTGGGCTGAGCTACTTCAAAGTGTGGGTTTGGAAATGGTGGTACAAGTAGTTGAGTTGGAGTGTATATTTGAGATGGATGTGGTTGGGGTTGTGGTTGTGATGGAGGTGAATGGTATGGATAACATGGAGTTGGGTATGGAGGATATTGAGGAAAATATTGAGTATATTTTGAATGGCTCCCATAAGTTCCTTGCCAAGATTGATTTTTGGGTTGAGATGACCAATGTTGCAAAGGAAAGGATGTGCTCCAATTACTTTGAGATGGATGTGCATAAGCTTGAAGTTGTGAATTAGGTTCTTGTATCATATCATTTTGAATAGGTTTCCATGGCCCCCTTGGAGCTACATAACATAGCTGCATTAGCAATTGACTTGCTCCAATGTCCTCTTAGTGAACTTCCTTCAACCTTGGTAATGATGGAAAATGTTTAACATCATGTGATTCTGCATGGAAAACAAAAATATCAACATCTTCTTTTTTTGCATTTTGTATTATTAACATTTCTACTTGTTTGGTTAGATTGCTAAGAATTTCTATTTTCAAATCATCAAAGAAATTTCCAAGTTTAGCTTGACTTACCAATCTTAATGTTGATTTACCTACTCTTGCCCTTCCTCTTGATATGTGTTTGTATGTTTCACAAATTTCTTCAAATAATAATTGCTATACATCACCTCTATTCATGAGATCAATACGCTCATCCCTAATTGTTCTAAGTAAGAGGGTTTTTAGTGTGTTGGATACTAAATGATGCAACTTTTCCCTCTTAACATTATACGTGAACCTCTCTATTAGATCCTCAAGGTTCTCATCTTCCTTTTGATTCATTCTAAAGATTTCTTCTTTAATATCATTATATCTATATTTTTCTAGAAATATCTTTTGCATCTCACTCCATGATCTTATTGAATTAGTACCTAAACTCCTGAACCATTTAAGAGCTTTATGCTTCAATGTTGCCAGAAATAATCTCAATTTTTGAGTGTTCAATAAGTAACCATAAGATATACAAAGGATTTCAAATTCAAAGAGAAAGGCTTCCGGATCCTCATACCTTAGACCATGAAATTTTGGAAGAAAAGATGGAGGGATGTTCTTCATGTTCACACTAACATCAATAACTTTAATGGGAAATCCGAGATAATCTTCCTCATTGCCGTTATCTCCATCCATTTCTTCTACATTCTTTTTCATCTCCTCTTCTTATACCAGAAAAATTAGATGTTGATGTGGCTCTTACTGCACGACATGATCAGATGAGGGGGGTGGGTTAGTGTTGGAGAATTTTTTATTGTTTTTATGATTGAATGAAAACACTAATGCAATGCACTTTTTTGTTTTTGAAATGAAATATGACTAATGAAAATATTTTTTTGTTTTTTCAAAATGTGAAAAAATGAATCAACTAGGGAAGAAAACAATGCATACTTTGACACCTCCCCAACAATGGCGCCAAAAAGTGATGAGCCTCAGTATTGCAACAAGAACGTTACAACTCTCAAGGCTAACGACTTTAATTATCAACCCAGGGTTTGTATAAACTTGAGAGGTATCGACACTATATGTGCAACATAAAATGTGTCCTTCTTTTGTTGTCAAGATGTAATGGAGTGTGTGTACTAAAATAAAATCCTAAACTAATTTCAGAAAATGAACTGCTCGAAATGGAAACCCTAACCTATTGCAAGAAATAAATTACAAGGAAGGAAACATATTCTAATTGCATAAAGATCATGAACTAAATGTAAAAGAAACCTAAATTAACCCTATTTATCACATGTTATGATTTAAACTAACTAAGCATGGAATCTAATCTAGGGAGTATTAACCATCGCATGCATGTACTAATTAAGAAATAAAAAGAACTATTTTTCTTCATCTTTTCATTTTATAAATGCAAATGCTTATTTTCTTGTTCTTTGGCAGGGGAGACATGTGTGGAGGAAGAGGGGTAAAATGGTTTTGATGGCTTGGAGGTCAAGTAGAGGCCTAATTACAACTTTGATGATGATTTTTCTCAATTCGGGCTCAAAATAGGCCACTACAAGATGTCTACAGGATGTACTAGTTCCTACGGATCCCCTGTTTTATTACAAGAATAGGCCAAAATCTTAGGAAGTGGTATAGAAGGTGGAATGGAGCTTGGGAAAGGTGGATAATGGAATAATAAGGCATGGATGTGGTGAACACTACCCAGAACTCAAGCAATGGCGTCAAGATGGGTAGATTTGCTCAATGGAAATGGAAATTTTTGCTTATAAAACAAGAATTTAGATTGAGATTTTAGTGGATTTTGGTGACATGGGGATGAGGCTTGGATGAGGAAAATGAAATTAGGTCTCCTTACAATGTAGAATCTCCTAAAACAACACACATTATTTTCTGTATATATCCACAAATTCATCTATAGATTGGAAAGATTTATTCAATAACGAAAAATTACTAGTCTAAAATCCAGAAATTTGAGAACTAGTGAGCTAGTATATCTATCAAATGCCTAACCTAATCAAGTGAAAATGCAATGGGTTAAATTTTGTTATTAAATAGAATGTTTTTTTGATCTAATGCAAGTGGAATAAACTTGATTGAAACTCATTATCATGATCTAAAAAATAGCAGAAATTTATTGTTCTCTGTTACAAAGGAGTTCCATAAATCTAGATTTGGGAATAAGAAAACTAATCCAAGTAGCTCAATGATTACTTTTACCTTACAAAGCTTTTCTAAGGATGAAATTATGCTTTTGATTCTGCAAAATAACTTACATAAACCATTTAACCCAATCCTACAACAAGAAATCATTAATACTAAATGCAGAAATAGAAAGAAACAAGAAGAAGAGATGCATGTGAATATATGAAAAGAATATAAACAAATGATACAAAATGGCTCAGAGGCTCCTGGGATGGCCAAGCCCAAGGAAACACAGATACCTATGTAGGAGAACAAGATTTAGAAGCTGAACATGACACTAATCTTCATTATTTTCATCAATACAATTACATCCCCACAAGAAAATACAATGGAGCTGCAAAACTATGAGTTCTCTCCACAAGAAGACTAATCAAAATATCCCCCCCAGAGGAAAATTCGACTTGGTACTTATATAAATTGTTAGGAATAATTCCCCATGAAAGGGGGAATATTTCCCCACCAAAATCCCTTGATTAGTGGATCTAGTTCCCAATACTAGGAATCTGCATTAAATGGCAGGGAACACATTCCTAGATTTTCTCAATCATTGGAGTTCCACAATTTGTGCCATAATTCCATATTATCTTGTTGATTTATCATTTAAGTTTGATCCTCCTGTAGTAGGGAAAAAGTCGCTAAATTATCTCCTCCTCCAAATCTTCATACTCTACCCAATATTCTCATAATATTCCACAAAAATAAATAATATTAGGCACAAATATGCAATTATTCATAAACCTTCCTAATGAAAATATTAAAGTTAAAAAACATTATCTAATGCAAAAAGAGAGGTTTAATGTGTTGAAGGACGGTTATATGGGACTTAATTTATGTTTAATTTAGAGGGATGGGCCTTAATTTCTGTCTAATTTAGAGGTCCATCAGTAGGCAGTGGAACAAAACATGTTGATACTAAAATTAGGGTTTTTAGTCAACCTTCTTCAGAATGGATTTAGGGAAATTTTCCTTTGATTCTTCAAGGAGGCTTCGTCAATAGATCATGATGGATATTCTGCATAGTAGTCAATGGTTTGTCACTTTGAGATATGGAACATGAAGTGAACAGGAGGTGTGACAAAATATTGTGTAACAATCTCCTTCCCCATCAAATAGTTCTTTCACTTATTCACAACTTGCACCAAAACATAGTGCTCGTTGTCATAGATAGGGAAGTTAAGAACTTGCCCATGCAATAATTCAAAATACTACATACATACCTTCCTCTATGCATCAAAACCACTTCAATTGTTAGAAATATTGAGGGGGGGGGGGGGGGGGGGTGGTGGGTTGAATCAATATTTCATTCCGAATTAAAATTTGCTTAGTTTATGCAATCATTTCCAAGGTTATCTTGAATCATTATTTCATTAGTAGAAAATTGTGTTATAAATCATAACTCATTTTATAAACCATAAACATCATGAATCATAAAAACATGTAAACCGTATAATGCAAAACATATCAACGCATAGGGTCACAAAAATTTTAGGTGGAAACCTAATGTGTGAGAAGACCATCATTGTTGTCATTTTGTCTTCTTCTTATCATTATAATTAAAGTCTTCTTACATTTTTTAATGGCACAAAATCTTACCAGTATGAAGGCTCCTACCTGTAAGAGGCTACAACCTCCACAAATTATCCAGCTCCTATTAGAAGGGAGCTACAACCCTGTAATCAAGTTTACCAGCTCCTACAAGAAGGAATCTCCTACTCCCTCTCTGAAGGTTACAACCCTCAATGCCTTTCTGGACCACAATTAAAAATTTTCATACTGGATCCACTTGTCTCAATCAACCATAAAAACATGCAGGACACCTTTCATCAGATTTTCAAACTAGACCCACACACAACAATATGCTCAAATAAAATACCAATATACTAAATACTTATCAAGATGAATAATTGAATGAAAATCATGGAATAACAATAGCAATCACCAAATAATTGAATACACTTCTGCAACCATATCAATAAGAAAACTAGTATACCAAGCCACAACCAAATAAAATTCCAAGAAAAATCATTTCAAATCATAACATTGTCCTGCCAAACCAAATAGATCATCAATATTGTTAGAAAATTATAGATCACAGAGCAATGGAACACATAAAATATTGCAGAAACATAAACACAAAAAACACATAAAATGAGAGAGACACAGATATACGTGGTTCACCTAGTTTTGGCTACATCCACAGAGAAACAACTAATCCTTCCTTTATGTTATCTAGCAAAATGAAGAGATACAACCTACAGCAAATCCGTTGTAATTTCCTCTTTGCTCCCACATAATATCCTCTCTTTTTCTCGCATAGAATACACATATATCTAAACGCAATGCAATTACCTCATATATAGCAAGGGGCTTCCTTCTAGGTAAAGAACCCTAAATTAAACATCACTCCTACCGTCAGATCATATGCCTAATGAACAACTCAGATTGACTATAAAATTACAATATTTTACAAGGAATTTTTTTTATCTATTTTTAGCTTAAGGAGTGCTGCCCTCGAATCCCCGCTAGTGGGATGCTCATAAAATCATCATCCCCCCCCACCCCCCGGATCCCCCTTATGAAAATTAAATGACGGGTGGTGTCTCTGCCCCGTTATGAACTGGGGTCCAATGTGACGATATCTCTGAATAAAGAAGATAATCAAGCTCCACACCCAACAATCTCCCACTTGGAGACTAATGATAACAACTCCCTCGTTGCTTCATTTGTTGGACAATGACTCCACTTTTGACATGGTTGTTTTTCATCTTTATCATCATACTTGAAGCTCGATTGAAACTGAGAAGAATCTCAGTTTCTCCCTAGTTACAACTTTTGTTAACATATCTGCAGGATTCCGGCTAGTGTGTATCTTTTCCAACTTCAACTATTCATCTTCCAACACTAACCATATGAAATGGTACTTGAGATGTATATGTTTAGTCTTGGAATGAAATGATGAGTTCTTTTCAAGATGAATGGCACATTTTCTATCACTGTATAACCTTCCCAACTCCTGCTTCTTATCCAATTCATCCAAAAACCTTTGTAACCAAATCATTTCTTTTCTAGCCTCTGTAGTAGAAACATACTCTACTTTCATCGTTGAGAGTGCAAAAAATCTCTACAATTTTGAAACCCGACTGGCAGTTGTTCCACCTATAGTAAACACATACCCTATGGTGCTCCTCCTGTTATCTTTATCACCTTCCATATCTGCATCAATATACCCCTATATAGCAATGTTTGAAACACCAAAGCATATTTCTTGATTTGTGGTACCTCTCAAATACCTGAGAATCCACTTCATTTCCATCCAATGTTATTTTCTTGGATTATTCATGTCCCTGCTTACAACTCCCACTGCATGTGCAATATCTGACCTTTTGCAGATCATTGCATATATTAAGATTCCAATGATGCATATGGAATTTTATACGTATAAGGTATCTCTTCTTGAGTCTTGGGACACATCTCCTTACTTAGTTTGAAATGCCTAGCCAAAGGTATAGTAATGGGTTTTGAATTCTGCATATTAAATCTTTCCAACACCCTTTGTATGTACTCACTCTAAGACAATGTTAATTTGTGATCTTTCTTGTCTCTAGTTATTCTCATACCAAGGATTTGTTTTGCAACACCCAAATCCTTCATTGCAAATGAACTTTCCAATTTTCCTTTGATCACATTTATTTCCTACATGTTAGAACCTGCAACAAGCATGTCATCTACATATGATAACAATATAATATAGTTGCCATCATTTTTCCTTTTGAGATAAACAAAATTACCATAGTGACATCTAGTATAACCTTGTTCAGACATAAACCTGTCAAAATTTAGATACCACTGTCTTGGAGTCTGGTTTAATCCATACATGCTCCTCTTCAACCTTCACACTAGTTTCTCCTTCCCTTTGACCTCACATCCTTGTGGATGTTGCATATAGATCTCTTCCTCCAAATCCCCATGGAGAAAGGTCGTATTTACATATAACTGCTCAAGATACAAATATTCTACTACTACTAGACTTAAAATAGTTATGATTGAAGTCATTTTAACAACAGGAGAAAATATTTCATCAAAGTCTATACCTTTCTTCTGCGCAAACCACTTCACCACAAGTCTAGCTCTATACCTTTTTCTACCTCCATCTTCTTCCTTCAACCTATAAACCCATTTATTCTACAATGTTGTTTTACCTGCAAGCAACTTCACTAAATCCCAAGTCTGGTTATGTACCAAGGAGTCCATTTCTTCTTCCATGACTAACTCCCACTTCTTTTTGGTTTCTACTTGCACTACTTCATAACATTTTCGTTCACCAGAATCAATCAAAAATACATAATATAACGAAGGAGATTATCGTTTAGGGGGTCTAGTGATCCTTGTAGATATTCTAACACCACTTTCAGGTGTTTGAGGTGCATGTTGTTGTTGTGGTTGTTGTTGTTGTTGTTGTTGTTGTTCTGGTTGTTAATCATTATGAGTTTTAGGCATGTTTACTTTTTTTGTGATCTCATCAAGCACTATGTATTCTTTGTTTTCTTTTTCCTGTTTCTTTTCCTGCATCTAATCCTTATACAAAACATTTTCATTGAATATGACACCTCTACTCCTAATGATTTTGTGATTTTCATAATCATAAAATCAATAACCAAAATCATTAACACCATATCCAATAAAGAAACATTTATTTGATTTTGCCTCAAGCTTTGTTCTATTTGTTGAGAAACGGAAATAAGAAATTCTAGTTTAATTTGTCCTTGAATTAAATTGTGAATTAAAATCGAATTCTATTCTCATAGAAACTTGTAAATAGTTAATTAAGTTTAATTAACTTAATTAGCTTAGGAATTTCGATTTGGAAGTCTTTTTGTAGTCATGTGTATGATCTCCCTAAATTTTAGGCATCTAGTATGAGTTTAAATTGAGTTGTAATTAGATTAACTCAGTTTACTGAGTTATGGTCAGTTAAATTAGTTCTAATTGTTTGTGGAACTAATAGAGGACTAACAGTCAGTTGGTGCACTGGTGAATCCACAAGTGTTACTCTAGTTAACTGAAGATTCCCTCATGAGAAACTCATGCATGTCAATTTTGAGAAAGACCCAGTTGAGACTTATTATGAAACCAGCTCAAGAAAAAGATAGAAAAGATAGATCAACGCCTTAGAATTCAGCCTCTTCGAGGGGGAAACCCCCTTTACATTACATAAATGAGCAATTCTTGGATGATTCAAATGAAAAAAACCTCCTTTCTATATATAGGAGTCTAAGGAGTCACAATATAACCCGGCCAACCTAACAATAATAGTATAAAGCCACAAAAATAACAATAGATGGATTCTATGGGGCACAGTAATAAAAATATGGGGACAACAGGGGCTCAACAATATTAATAAGGGATACAACTACAATAGTAATGGGGTAATCACTAGTATTATAGGGACCTATCATGCCCCTCTCCTTCAAAAAGGTGTTGTCCTCAACACTTGAGTAGTTCTGGATGCTTTTGTATAAAATTCTCATCCTCCCATGTGGAACCTTCAGCAGATAAGTTCTTCCACTTGATGAGATACTCCGAGTTTGATTGATTTCGTAGCTATCGAGTTCTTGTTTCTATGACTGCTTCCGGTTCCAATATAATTTTTCCTTCCTCGTCAAGTTCTGGCAATATTGTTTGAACTGGGAGCTTGTTGCCTATAACCTTCTTTAAACATGAAACATGGAAAACTGGGTGCACCCGAGACGCTACAGGAAGCTCCAATTTGTATGCCATAGTACCAATCTTTTGCAACACCTTGTGCAGACCATAATACTTTGGTGATAATTTATTATCCTTCTTAGCTTGATTGAGGGAAATTTGTTTATATGGTTGTAGCCGTAGGAATACCCAATCGCCTACATCAAAACTTCTTTCGCTACGATGTTGATCTGCCTGTTGTTTCATTCTATTCTGTGCCAACATGAGGTTATCCTTTATGTAGAAATTTTGAATACTAACCACTTATTCACAAAAATTATCCCGATTATACACTATTGTGGAATACTTGCATAATACATAACCTCCTCTACGTTGATCATCAATTTAGCAGCATTAAAAACAATGAAACAACGATCGCATGCACACATTAACACAGTATGTAACCCGGGGAAAGCTTACAGCTAAAAACCCCACACTATCTATATATTAATGATTGAGAACATGTAACAATACATAGTACAAAACTCCTCACAAGTATCCAGCACTATCTCCACCTATTGCACACAATATAGCTCAGATCTGATCTCCAAATCTCCCCCGCTGCTTTGCCTGCCTCCACTGCACAATCCTGCAAGAGAATGAATGAGAATGGCTGATCCAAACTCCTATTTACCTTGTGAAAATCACCCACACTGTAAATCATGTGAGCACAAGCTATATTTCACTTGGTATTGGCCCACACTACGCAGAGATCATAGGCATAACTCAATCCCATGCATGTGCACAATCTCATGCACAACTGATAGCAATCTCAACCTCTAACACCTGTCTCCACTAAACTATACATGCACTGAGTTAACTGATGTATTCTTCAGTTGCATTATGAGTTAATAATTAGTGAATTAATTAATAACTAATTCACACAACTCATCACTTAGTCTATTGGCCAGTTAGACTAAATACAACTAGTTTAACTAAGTCAAACTGAACACAACTCCATCAACTCCACATCCAACTCCACAGAACTCAACCACATGAGTTCTAACTGATGTCATGCATGCAATAGCTCAATAGACTCATAAGAAAAATGTATTTCCTTCTGACAACTGCATGTGCCACATCTGTAGCTCAAACTGAGGTTCTCCAAGAGAATAAGATAAAGTTTATAGTAATATTATTATGAGACAATAATATTTGACTTTTCTATTTTTGACTAGCAGTCTAAAAATAGACTCTGATCACTCCTGTTGTGATCACCCCTGATGTGATCCAAAATAGACTTTGCACCATAATTTTCCTGCAGGCCCACTTAGTGAAGGCGACTCCTTTCCACTAAGTTCCATCATCTTGTTGCATTCTCAACAAGCATTTCTTGTTGCACACTTTTCAACACTTTAAGAGTTGGAGGACTTGTTGTTGATGTTCAACGTGATGTTCCACTGCTTGAACCTTAGAATTTTCTATTAAATATGATGTGATGGATGGTGGCTGATATCCATAAAGTGCCATAAATGGGGTCTTTTTTGTTGCTGTATGGAAAGAAGTGTTATACCACCATTCAGCCAGAGGCAACCATTTGACCCATTGTGTCTGTTTATCAGATACAAAGCAACGAAGATATCCTTCCAAACATTTGTTTACTATCTCAGTTTTCCCATCAGATTGAGGATGATAAGATGAGCTATGATCTAATTGAGTACCAAGACAAGAAAATAATTTTGTCCAAAAATTTGCAGTGAAAATGGGATCTCTGTCACTTACAATAATCTTTGGGTTTCCATGTAGCTTTTGAATTGTTTCCATAAATGCAATAGAAACTGTACTGGCTTTCAATGGATGTGATAATGCACAAAAGTGTGCATACTTGGTAAGTCTGTCAACTACCACCATGATGACACTCTTTCCCTCAGACTTGGGTAAACTTGTGATAAAATCCATTGAAATCTCCTCCCAACGTTGGCTTGGAATGGATAAAGGTTGTAATAGACCCGGGGTCTTAATTGTTTCAACTTTATTTTGTTGGCAAACCAAACATTCTGCCACAAACTTTTGAATATCTGATTTAAGGCCATCCCAAAAGAATTCCTTCTTAACCCTGTGGTAAGTTTTTAAAAATCCTGAGTGCCCTCCTAAGGGAGAAGTGTGCAATTCCATAAGAATCTTTTGTTTGAGTTGCGAATTCTTATAGAGATATAAGCGATCTTTGTACCATAATGAATCATTTTGCCAGCTAAATGTATCAGATGTACTGGAATCTTGTTGTAACTTTCGAATAAGTGCCCACACTTCTTCATCATTCTTCCACTCCTCCCTTGCTTCATTTATCCAATCTGGTTGGATAATAGAAATGGCGCACAACAATGCTTCCACATCGTCATCCTTTCTTGAGAGTGCATCTACCACCACATTTTGCTTCCCTATTTTGTAGATGATTTCAAAGTCATAACCCAACATCTTTGTGACCCACTTTTGTTGCTCTTCAGAGGATAATCTTTGTTCTAAAAAGTATTTAAGGCTATCATGATCCGTAATATTGTAAGATAATCTTCGGAAAAATCACATAGCGAATCTTTTGTCGACGCGTTTCGAACCAACCAGTGTGGTTCATCGTCAGGACAAGTTGAAGAACCAATCTAGCTTAGCGTGAATAAATAGAGTGTGCAGAGATCCCAACGGCTACATTTCTAATGGCTAATTTGACCAAGAGACCCTGGTCAAACTACTAAAAATTTTATTTTATTTTATTTTATTTTATTATTATTTTTTTTTTTATTAAAAAATTATTATTAAATTATTCAATTAATATTTCTCTAAAAAGCTAAATATAGGTAAATATTTGGTAAATTTTAAAATAATTAGGTAAATAATTAGGTGTATTATTCTTATTATGTACATATTTAATTAAGATGGTTATTTTATCCCCTAATATATATCATATTTAATTATTATTCCAATGTCCAGGTAACCAAACCCTATTTTTCTACTAGATAGTTGTGTGATCATTAATTCATGGTCTTTGGTAAGTAAGATCTATATCATATTTAATATTTTTAGTTAGATTGGTCCATTAAATCAATCAGTTATATAAGTAAATAATAATCTAAATATTCTTAGAGAATTAGCTACTATTATGGTAAATCATAATTACCTAGTAATAATTATTCCAAGGTAAACTATTATTAGTAATAATTTAAGGTCGATAGTTTATTATTAAAACTAATGTTATGGTACCTAAAGGTTAAAACAATATTTATTAAAAAGATATTTATTCCAAATTTATTAAGGTTAATAATGTCATTATTATCTATTATAAGTTAGGTCTATATCATATTTATTATTTAAATAGATTGGTCCAGTAGATTAAAAGTTTATTACATAATCTAAATCATCTTGATAGATCTAAACAATTTGTTCACCTATTATTCCTAGAGTTTTATTATATTAGGTAAATATTAGGTAAATCATAATCCAAAATCTATTCTTACTTATAAACTCACCAACCTTGGATTATAAGTAAGAATAGATTTTGGATTATGATTTACCTAATATTTACCTAATATAATAAAACTCTAGGAATAATAGGTGAACAAATTGTTTAGATCTACAAGATGATTTAGATTATGTAATAAACTTTTAATCTACTGGACCAATCTATTTAAATAATAAATATGATATAGACCTAACTTATAATAGATAATAATGACATTATTAACCTTAATAAATTTGGAATAAATATCTTTTTAATAAATATTGTTTTAACCTTTAGGTACCATAACATTAGTTTTAATAATAAACTATCGACCTTAAATTATTAGTAATAATAGTTTACCTTGGAATAATTATTACTAGGTAATTATGATTTACCATAATAGTAGCTAATTCTCTAAGAATATTTAGATTATTATTTACTTATATAACTGATTGATTTAATGGACCAATCTAACTAAAAATATTAAATATGATATAGATCTTACTTACCAAAGACCATGAATTAATGATCACACAACTATCTAGTAGAAAAATAGGGTTTGGTTACCTTGACATTGGAATAATAATTAAATATGATATATATTAGGGGATATAATAACCATCTTAATTAAATATGTACATAATAAGAATAATACACCTAATTATTTACCTAATTATTTTAAAATTTACCAAATATTTACCTATATTTAGCTTTTTAGAGAAATATTAATTGAATAATTTAATAATAATTTTTTAATAATTTTTTAATAAAAAAAAATAATAAAATAAAATAAAATAAAATTTTTAGTAGTTTGACCAGGGTCTCTTGGTCAAATTAGCCGTTAGAAATGTAGCCGTTGGGATCTCTGCACACTCTATTTATTCACGCTAAGCTAGATTGGTTCTTCAACTTGTCCTGACGATGAACCACACTGGTTGGTTCGAAACGCGTCGACAAAAGATTCGCTATGTGATTTTGCCGAAGATTATCTTACGCTATCATGATCCATTTTTACCTTCAAGTGTCTTCCCATTAGCTAGGGTCGCCATTTCTTAAGTGCATGTAGTATTGCCAACATTTCCTTCTCATAAATAGCTTTGTGTAAAAAATTTCCCTTGATTGGACGGCTTTCAAAAGCAATGGGTCTTTCATCTTGCATTAAAACAACACCAATTCCATTTCCTGAAGCATCACATTCCACAATAAAGGTTTTTGTGAAGTCCGGTGTCACTAAGACTGGTGCTTGGCACATTGCCTCTTTAAGATGTTCGAAGGCCTTTGTTGCTTCTGGAGTCCATGAAAATGCATCTTTCTTCAATAATGTTGTTATAGGTGCTGCTATTCTCCCATAATTCTTAACAAACTTGCGATAATACCCTGTCAACCCGAGAAATCCTCGCAGATGCTTTATAGATGTGGGGATTTTCCATTCCTTAATGGTTTTAATTTTGCTAGGGTCTACCTTAACTCCTTCAAGAGATACAATATGACCCAGATATTCCACCTCTTGTACTCCAAGGAAACATTTGGATCTTTTTGCATATAATTGTTTCTCCTCCAATAGTTCTAGCACCCTGTCAACATGTTCAACATGATCCTTCCAAGACTTGCTGTAGATTAGTATATCATCAAAAAATACTAACACAAATTTTCTAAGGAAGGGTTTGAAAATGGAATTCATCAAACCTTGAAATGTAGAAGGTGCATTGGTAAGGCCAAAAGGCATGACCAAAAATTCATAATGACCCTCATGAGTTCTAAATGTTGTTTCTGGAATGTCTTCAGTCTTCATTCTGATTTGATGATATCCTGAATGAAGATCCAACTTGGTGAAGTAGATTGATCCATGCAATTCATCCAATAATTCATCAATGACAGGAATGGGAACTTATCTTTAATAGTGAGCTTGTTGAGCTCCCTATAATCCGGACACATGTGCCATGATCCATCCTTCTTGTGCACCAATACTACTGGAGTAGAGAAAGAACTTTGACTAGGTTGAATTATACCAGCCTCTAGCATTTCTGTAACCATACGTTCAATTTCACTCTTTTGGGCATAGGAATATTGTATGGCCTGATGTTTGGAGGAACACTTCCTGGAATCAGATGAATAGCATGATCATGATCATGAATAGGTGGGAGACCTTTGGGAGTCTCAAATACCTTGGAATGATTGTCCAAGACTTTTTGGAGATCTGGAGAAATAGATGATTCCGATGTGGACACATCTAGTGAACATAATTGTGCAATTACACCTCTTTGTTCCTTTTTTAGAAGCTTTGTCATACCGTTAGAGCTGATTATCTTTCCTGGTTTCCCTACAATACCCCTTAATTCAACTTCCTTTCCTTCCATAGAAAATTTCATGAAAAGTTCTTGAAAATTAAAAGCTATTGTACCCAAGGATTGTAGCTGTTGGACTCCTAGTACAACATCAGCACCTCCCATTGGAATGGAAAGCATTGGGCTAGTCAATACATATTCTTCCATGGATAGCCTGATATTATGGCACTTTCCAGAGCAATTTATCGTTCCTACATTTGCAATCATCACTTGACACTCTGGTGCTAGATATAGGAAGCAATTCAATTCCTTTGCTACCTTAAAATGAATAAAATTGTGGGTACTTCCTGAATCAATCAACACTATTACCTTTTTCTTCTTGATTTGTCCTTCTATCTTGATGGTTTGAGGAGTGATAATTCCAGCCAATGCATTACAAGATATGGTTGGATTCATTTCTTCTTTATCTAGGCTTTTTTCTTGGAGTATATCCTCTTCCTTTGACCTTTCTTGCTCCTTTTCTTCTTCCTCTTCACAATCTATGTAGAATAATTTCTTCTTAGCACACTTATGACCTTTAGTGTATTTTCTATCACAACTGTAACAAAGCCCTTTTTCTCTTTCTTCTTCCAATTTTTGTGGTGTCAACCTTATAGGTTGTGGAAGGCTAGGAGTAAGAACACTTCCATATTTATAGTTGTGACTGGTATGCTTCCTGGTTGCAATAATTTTGCTTTCCATTTTTCTTGCTAACCTGAATGCCTTCTCTAATGAATCAGGTTCCCAAAGGTGAACATCATGTTGGATATTATCTTTTAAAGTCCCTATGAACACATCAATCCTATGCTCCTCTGGAATATTTTTTACCCTTATGTTCAATTTTTGGAACTCCTCAATGTGCTCCATTATTGAACCCTTTTGTTTGAGACTTATCAATTGGCTAAAAAAGTGTTGCTTTTTGTATCCTCATAATGTGCTGCCAATTCTTCTGTAAAAATTGCCCGAGTGATATTTTTTTACGAGAGCAAAGTCATTGATACCATACAAACTAATTTGGTTCCAAATATAAAGTTGCAATACGTACCTTTTGTTTGTTTTTCACATTATTGAGATCGAAAAATTGCTCCATTTGTAATATCCATGTTGCGGGATCCTTGCCATCAAACTTCCTCATATCAATTTTTGGAACATGTTGGGTCTTTGATCCAACATTAGAGTCTATGGAATCATGATTAACATTTCTTTTTTTCTCATCATGAGTTTCCTTTACTACCCTTTCACCATTAGTGACCATTTCTTGTAGCAACTTATTCATATTTATCTTCAATTCTTCCATATCTGTCTTCAAATCTATCTTCAATTGTCCATCTTAGCTTCCACATCATTCATCTTAGCTTCTATGCCTTTATTTAAACAATCCATCTTAGCTTCTACACCTTTCTTTAAACCATCCATCTTAGCTTCTACATCTTTCTTTAAACCATCCTTCTTATATTATGTTCCTTTTTGTGCAAGTGACATTTGTTGCACTTAGTCTCGTAATTTTGATATATCATGTTGCATTTCTTCCTCTTCTTCATGAGTCATGCTAGAGCTTTCAGGTTGCCTACTAGGTGTTTTCATTTTCTTTCCTCGGGCCATCAATTACCGATAATAATGCTTTGCTATGCCCTTGGAATTCCTTCAATTAATTTTTCAAACCAAGATTATGCAAAAATTTAAAAAAAACTACACACTTTTTTTCACTTTGTAGGAGCCTAATATTGAATCTGATCTATCTCTATAATTTCAGTTTATCCAGTTCTAAAAGTGTGACCTATAGTAGCCCTCTACGTCCTATTTTCAATTCCACCAGTCTGATCCAAATTGGATTCTCCAAGAAAGAGTTATGCACAATCTCCCACAGTGACCTGATTATAGACTAGTTCAGTAGAGCGAACTTGTACGACGTGCCAGGAGTCACTGTTTTGACTTTTGGCTTTGAAAAATATATACAAGAAACTACAGTCTGTCCTTTTCCTGTACCTTCTTACTAAATTTCAATCCAATTATCAGAAAGAAAGTTATGATGATTTTCCCTAGGTCACCTGTTTGGAATGTAATTCAGGAGTCTGCAAAAAGATCAACTTCCTTAGATCATATCTCCGCAAATATAGTGCGAAAAACTCTGAAATTAGGACCTGAGATTCATCGCGATTTATTCTCAAATGGGTTTTTTTTAGCTTCTGAAACATCGCAGAAAAAAGTTATAGCGAAAATTCCACGATGACCTGTTTATAGCGAAACCCTAGAATCCAAAGCTCTGATACCAAATGTTATGAAACCAGCTCAAGAAAAAGATAGAAAAGATAGATCAACGCCTTAGAATTCAGCCTCTTCAAGGGGGCAACCTCCTTTACATTACATAAATGAGCAATTCTTGGATGATTCAAATGACAAAAACTCCTTTCTATATAAAGGAGTCTAAGGAGTCACAATATAACCCGACCGACCTAACAATAATAATATAAAGCCACAAAAATAACAATAGAGGGATTCTATGGGGCACAATAATAAAAATATGGGGACAACAGGGGCACAACAATATTGATAAGGGACACAACTACAATAGTAATGGGGTAATCACTAGTATTATAGGGACCTATCAAGACTAGAGTGCAGGGACATTGTACTATCAATTGTATGATTTACTAAGTTGTAAATATCATGCATGCAATCAAGAAAAGGACCTAAATTAGGATTGTGCTATTTTTGAAGCATGAATTCCTTTTAAATATGAGATATTCATCCTAGGAATTGTGCACGAGAATAGGGGCTTGAGAGGTAGTGGAAATAGGCTAAGTGTTGGCTAAGGGTGGGCTTCTGAGGCAAAGAGTTGAGCATACTTGTGCGGAATTGTTCTTGTGAAAACAGGATTAGTATCTTTACTCATATTTCTAATTTAATGCAATACAGATAGGTGGGGTTTTGAGCAGTGGCTTTCCCCATGAAAACTTATTTTTTTATGTGTCATTGATTTGCCTTCTTCTTGTTCATATTGTTTTCATTGATCTATTGGCTTTCATTAGTTGAAAGTAGAAGTAGATTCTTGTCCCATGCTTTGGTAAATTACATGGGCTTGTGAATCTACATTAAATTCTACATGGTATCGGAGTTGAATTCAATATACTAGAGGAGATTTTGAAGTTTTGAATTTTGGGTTATAGGTGAAATTCGAATTTACAATACGTACTTCAGATGGCATTCTACAGTTTGCGACTCGAGTATGAATTGGAAGGAAGCTTGAATTATATAGCCTAGAGGGACATAATGGAGGTTGTGCTAGAGGATAATGGCTTGAATGAATTCTTCCTAAGTTAGTAGCATTGTATGCACAACATCTGGCCAAATGGAAGAAGTGTGTGGCGAAGGCAAGGTGGATAATCCTTGAGGGAGTTCGAGACCACATTGTCTCGAGTCTCCGTGGCAAGGAAACTTTGTATGCTATGTGGAAAGAGTTAACAAATTTGTATCAGAACAACAATAACCAAAGGAAATTGGCACTGAAGGAAAAACTTTGAAAAATCAAAATGGAGAAAGGTGTCACTATTCCAAAATACTTGACCAAGTTCACTCAATGTCATGATGAACTTGGAAGTGTTGGAATCACAGTTTTCGGGGATGATATGGTGAGTCTTTCTCTTTTGGGACTCCTAAAGAATTGGCATAGTTATTAGGACTCTGTCAATGATCAGGAGAAGCTGCCATATTGGGAATGACTATGGTCAGACTTGATGTAGGAGGAGGTCAGGAGGAACATTAGGGGTGGCTCTTCATCAAAGACTAATGATGAAGAGAATTTTTCCTTAGAGATTAAGACAGAGAAGGGGAGAGGGAAATCTTCCCATTCCAAATCAGATACTTGCCATGGAGGTAAGAAGAAAGACATGATGAAAGTTAAGTGCTTTCATTGTCACGAGCTAGGCCATTTAGCTACAAATTGTCAACTCAAGAAGTCCAAGACAAAGTCCTCGGGAGGAGCAGCGGGTGAGGCTTTGGCCTCTCAATCCGAATTGGGCTTTTACCTCATTACATGCATGGTGTCATAAATCATGGGAAGTTCATGGTACTTGGATAATGGAGCATCATTCCACATGACTGGCGAAAAGGAGTTATTCAATGATCTGGAGGAGAAATATCTTCAGATGCATATCGATAAGGGTGACGATGGCAGGTATCGTGCTACTGGATTGGGAACAACTACTTTTTAGAGGGAGAATGGGGCTCCACTCACCTTGAAGAATTTTATGTATGTTCCCGTGTTGAATAAGAACTTGGTATCATTTTCCATGCTTGAGGATAGAGTTTATGATGTGATCTTCTTGAAAGGAAAGGCGTTCCTTCGACACATAGCCATAGTTCAAGTAAGGAAGATAGGGATTCTAGTGAAGAATCTCTATAAGTTGGAGGTAGAGGATTGTGCTACTTTGAGCACGAAAGTAGAGATGGTGTAGAGCTGAGATGTTGGTGACTTGTGGCATAGGCGATTGGGCCACTTGAATCATGGGGCTTTGAAGATCATGCAACAGATGTCCACCAGTTTTCCCAATGGTACACTAGAGCAAGTTGATACATGGAAGGGGCGTACTTTAGGTAAATACACAAATTCTTCCTTTCACGACAAAGACAATCAAGAAGAGGCTATTCTATAATGATTCCATTCACACATGTGTGGAACATTCTCCATAGCATCCACCTCTAAACACAATTATTATGTTATATTTGTTGATGTCTTTTCTCATAAATGATGGATATTTTTCATGCAGAAAAGGATAAAATGTTCACAAAGTTTTGTGAATTTAAAGAATTGGTTGAGAAAGAGTCAGGCAAGAAGGTTAAATCTCTATGGAGTGATAACGGTGTTGACTATGTCTCAAACGAGTTTAAGAACTTATGTGCAGCAAAAGGGACTAAAGGGGAGTTTTCGGCACCCCATAACACTCAGTAGAATGGGGTGGTTGAGAGAAAGAACAGAAGCATTGTAGGGGAAGAACGAGCAATGTTGCATGATTAGGGCCTACCACTATACTTGTGGGATAAGCCATGCAACACAACAATTTATTTTCATAACCGCAGCCTGCATCGGATATTTGAGATGAAAACACAAGAGGAGGCTTATTCTGGTAAGAGGCCAGATGTTGGTCACTTCAATATTTTTGGGTCATTGATATATTTCCATGTGACCAAAGATGCATGGAAGAATATTGAGCCAATAGCAGAGTTGGGGATACTTGTGGGGTACATTGATACACCTCACAACTATCAGGTGTACTTGCTGGCCAGCAGATGAGAGTGGTTCACAGGGATGTCAAATTCGATGAGGAGAAGGTCATGCGAGTTTCCCTTAAGAGGGAGCTTTAGCTGCATGCGATTGAGGAGATATTAGCTCCTAAGGTTGAGGACCCATCCGAGAGTGGAGACATCCACTCAAGCAGAGTCTTCCAAAGATGGGAGAAAGCACACCAAAGATGTGGATAGATTTCTTTCAGATGCTAGAGAGAATATGGGAGCACCCACATCACAGCATAGACAGAGGAGGTCACCTGACAGGTACACTGGATACATGGCTCTTGTGAACATATGTGTTGTGATAGAGCCATCTTCCTTTGTGGAAGCAATGCAGCAACCGATTTGGGTTGATGCCATGGTGGAGGAGTATGACTCCATAATTTGTAACATTGTTTGGGATGTGGTCCCAAGACTGGAGGATAAGTTTGTGATGAGCTCCCATTGGCTTTACAAGGTAAAGCAAGTTGCATATGGTAGTGTGGAGAATCATAAGGCCAGATTTGTGGCCCATGGCTTTTCAAAGGTAGAGGGGATTGACTATGATGAGACCTTTTCTCCTATTGCAAGGTACTCGTCGATCAGATCTATATTGGAACTATCAACGCATATCAGGTGGAAGATACATCATATGGATGTTAAGACAACCTTCCTGAATGGCACGATTGAGGAAGAGGTGTACATAGATCATCCTAAAGGTTTTGAAACCTTCGACCATGAGTTTCATGTGTGTTGTCCCAAGAGAGCGTTGCATGGGTTGAAGAAAGCACCTCATGCTTGGTACACCAGGATAGACAACTACTTCACTAGGTTAGGCTTCATGAAGAGTGAAGTGAATGAGAGCTTGTACCACATAGTGGTGGAAGGTAAATTGTTGATCATTGTACTTTATGTTGATGATCTCATACCAAAAGGTGATGATCAGTTGATCAAATCTTGATCTCATACTAACAGGTGATGATTAGTTGATCAAATCTTGCAAGGAGGACCTTGCAAGAGAATTTGAGATGAAGGACTTGTGTTTCATGCATTACTTTCTAGGCATGGAAGTATGGCAGGGTGATGGGGAGTTGTTTGTGTCTCAAGGCAACTATGCCAACGAGATACTCAGGAGGTTCCACATGGAGAGTTACAAGCCTATGGGGAATCCTCTAGCTGGTAACCAGAGGAAGGAGGATGTTACATTGGGAGAGGTAGTGGATGTTACTATTTACAAACAGCTTGTGGGTTCACTCATGTACTTAATGGACACATGACCAGATTTATGCTATGCAGTTAACCAACTTAGTCAAGTGATTCTTAGGCCTACCAAGTTGTATTGGAAGGCGAAAAAGCATGTATTGAGATACCACAGGGGAACTTCTAAGTATGGATTGTGCTACAGACAGACAGAGGGAGTGAAGCTTCAAGGCTTCACTGATACAGATTGGGCAGGGAGTCTATCCAACTGAAAAAGCACATCAAGAGGGATTTTCAGTATTGGGTAGTTTCTTGGTACAACAGGAAACAAAGATCGGTTGCACTCAGTTTGGCAGAGGCAAAGTACATGGTTGAAAGTCAGGCAACATGTGAGGCTATCTAGATGAGGAAGATCCTAGTTGGTCTATTTGGTCAAAAGATGGATCCGATAATGATTTACTACAATAATCAGAGTTTTATCAAACTCTTTGAAAATCCAGTTTTTCATGATACTCCAAGCACATTGATAGATGATATCATCATATCAAAGATTATGTATTGAGGCGGATCATGTTGTTAGAGTACATTCTCATGGAGGAGAAAGATGTTGAAATTTTGACAAAGGCATTATGAATATGTAAATTCGAGTTTCATAGAGACAGGATTGGGGTAGAAGATAATCCCTTTCTTGTTGAGAGGGAGTGTTTAGAAATGGCAACAAGAAATTCCAGTTTAAGTTTTCCTTGAATTAAATTGTTAATTAAAATCGAATTCTATTCTCATAGCAACTTGTAAATAGTTAATTAAGTTTATTTAACTTAATTAGATTAGAAATTTCAAGTTGGAAATATTTCTGTAGTCATGTATATGTTCTCCCTAAATTTTAGGGGTCCAGTATGACTTTAAATTGAGTTGTAATTATATTAACTCAGTTTATTGAGTTATGGCCAGTTAAATTAGTTCTAACTATTTGTGGAACTAATAGAGGACTAACATTCAGTTGGTGCATTGGTGCATCCAGAGGTGTTACTCCAGTTAACTGAAGATTCCCTCATGAGAAACTCATGCATGTCAGTTATGAGAAAGACCCAGTCGATACTAGAGTGAAGGGACAATGTACTATGAGTTGTATGACTTACTGATTTGTAAATATCATGCATGAAATCAATAAAAGGACTTAATTTAGGATTGTGATATTTTGTAAGCATGAATTCCCTTTAAATACAAGCTATTCATCCTAGGAATTTTTCTAGAAAATAGGGCCTTGGCAGGAAGTGAAAATTGGCTAAGAGTAGGCTTTTGAGGCAGAGAGTTGAGCATACTTGTGCGAAATTGTTCTAGTGAGAACAAGCATTGTATCTTCAATCATATTTATGATTAATGCAATACAAATAGGTGGGGTTTTGAGTAGCGGCTTTCCCTAGGAAAACTCATTGTGTTATGTGCCATTGCTTTGTCTTCTTTTTGTTCATATTGTTTTCATCAATCTATTGGTGTTACACTAAAATTTGTCACCATGACTATTTGCAGTCAGTATGGCTCCATCAATAACCATACTGTCCTCCTTGGCAAGTCTTATACCTTTTCTCCTCATGTAAAACTCCAAAAAGAGAGAAAACCTTTAAAAAGTCAATATAACTCTGGTTACACAGTTTCTCTTACTCTTACCTGCGTGTACGCACCTTAAGTATATAATACCTGCGTACTTGTACGCTCTGTCTGTAAAGGGGTGGGTGCATACCCCTGAAAAAGTCAAAAGGCGCAAGTTTTACTTCAAAAAACTTACTTGTGGTCGATTCTAGAGCATTCTAGAAGATGGTTTGATGTGGATTGAGCGCCTCCAAATGGTTTATGCATCCCAATGAAAGAGGAACTTATCCCATGAAGAGGGGAGCTATCCCTTTGAAAAAGGAGCTTATCCCATTGATGGTGGACCTGATTAACTTCCTCCAAAGCATTATAAATACAGGCATTAGGCCAGAGGGAGGGGAGGTTGAAAGCTGAACATTCCTAAGGGTAGATGTTGCTGAAATTAGGACTCCCTTATAGAGCTTGAGAGGAGAGATTCCAATACTTTCTTAGCTTCATTTGGAAGTGGGTGAGCTAATCAAAGTAGAGGAGAACTCTTGCTGGACCCTGGGAGGGACCTACACAACACCAAGGCACTGGTTGTAAGGTTTCTCTTGTTTCCAATTAATACAATTAAGTTCATTTTTCTCAACAAGTTGTTATATATAATTTGTTTCATAAACTCCTTGGTCTTTATGATGAATATGTTTTATTATATGAGTTATTCAGGTGCTATGTAATCGTTTGCTTGTTAGTGAATGCAGGCTTCAAGGAGAAGGAGCTCATCTAGATCGAAGAGGCTTGGCTGCTACAAACAGCGTTGGACTAGAGGTAAGACTTGAACCCCTGGTTGCTTTTATTTTAAATGCATATTTAGGGAAAGATAGTGCTTGATTGTCTTGTTTGTCACTAGAAAGCCTTAGCTTCTAGGGAGGTCGGTTTTGTCCGCAAAATTGACTCTTTCCGCATAAAAAAATGGCGACTCCGCTGGGGAATCCATGGATTTGATTGATTTCTCTTTTGATTGATACTTTGATTTGAGAAAAGTCGATTTCTTTCTAGTTTTTTACTGATTGACTGTGAATTTGGGTGGAATAGCTTAGGATTGAGTTAGTTTTTTATTTTTCTTGTTTTTGAGAGCAGTACGCACCCTCTGCGTTAAGCACAGTGCGTACCTGTACGCACTTCTGCTTTGTACACAAAGCGTGGCCGCACCTGTGCAAACAGGCTGCCTGCGTACCTTGTCAAAAGTTTAGAAAATTTCCATTTTTTCCTTTTTACCTATTAGATTTTGTTTATAGTTTGTTTATTGCTGCCCAGATCCACTGGTTACCTGTCAGAAGTTTTCATCTACGCTTGTTTCATTAGCATCAAGGGTTTTAGTGAAGTTCATAGAAATTCTAGCCCTAGGTTTGATTTTTGTATTGGTCTTGTAGTGACTCTGGCTTTAGAAGTTGTAAAAACCTTTGTTATCCCTGGTCTTTTCAGTCTTCTTAGGAGTCGGACCATTCGTAAAATCCACCTTTGTGAGAAACCTACCGTTGTGTTGTCTCTTTGCGGAATTTCGAGAAGGCTTGTTGGTTAAGCTGTGAATTTCATTCTTAAGAAAAAGAACAAAAGCTTTTTATTTTTGTTTTTGACTGATTTATGATTCTGCATGAATTAGTCCTTGGTTGAATTGTAACTGAGTAAAACAACCTGGAATTATATTTTGTAGGCTTTTACCTCATTAGATTTGCTTTTAGGTAAATTTCTCTTAGATTTGCTTTTAGGTAAATTTCTCTTAGATTTGCTTTTAGGTAAATTTCTCTTAGATTTTCATAGATCTTAAAATTGATTTTTGTTAAGTAGTTTTTCATGCTTTGTTAAAATAGGAAAAAAATACAAAATCTCTTTTGAAAAAAAAGTTTGTTTTAGTAGCGTTTGAAGTCTTTGAAAAGAGAAAGGAAGTTTTCGTGAAATAATTAGTGGTCTTGTGTTGTGTGCTTTGGAAAAGATAAAGAGAGTTTTTCTTTGATTTTCATTGTTAAGAAAGTTGTCTTTATAAATTTTGCATTCTCCAACTCTCTTAGCTAGGAAATTCATTGAAAAGGAAAGATAGTTTAAATCATCTTAGGTGCATCCTTTTAGTGGATTTGAGTCGAGTCTACACATCATCAGTTTCATCTCCGCTACCTATTGTCCTAAAGAAAAGCCATAAAAATTAACGCTTAAAGTAAAATTAACTTAGTAACTTTTTATTTACTAGGGCTATGATACACCAACATAGATCAGGCTAGTGTCTTGGAGTAGGAGAGTAATTAACTCTCCAAGATAGTAAAAACAAACAAGTAGCTTATCTTGCGGTAGGATAAATCCAACTATTACATTTATGCTCTGGGAAAGCTCCTCTTAAAGGAGAAGCACGAGATCGTGTCCGAACCAGTGAGGGAATCAATCCTCCTTCATTGGGAATGACGCCAGATATGCACGTACTACAAACGGTAAACCTCGGATTAATCATTGTCGAGGAGCCTGGGGTCACTTGTCGGTAAACCTTGGATTATTGTCAAGGAGCCGGCAAGGGGATTGAGCTTGTTACTCTGCCCTTGTGTGCTATCAGATCGTAGACTGTTCCCCCAGGTATATTTGTTGTTGTTGGTGACTTTAGTGACTATTATCTTTAGGATTCTTCCTAAGGTGACGGTGGAGGGAAGATCCCACTGTACCTGGAGCAGACGTCAGCTAGACTCACTTGGATTTTCTGGGGGTTCACTTCACTCGAGACGGTTAAAGTCGAGGAACTTGTGCCAGTCTATTCATTAAGCAGGTTGCCGGGGTAACTGTTCCACCCGCCACTTCTGTACTGAATTCTGCGATGTTGGATTTCATCACCAACTAGTGTTTTTAGTCCGGAAGGTTACTGTTTGTGTGTGGTTTGACGCCCTAGATTCTTTAGGCGTGTGATTCGAATTTGTTTGGTTCTTTAGAGACTTTAGGCAGTTTTCTTTGAGATTTTACTTTGTTTGCGTGTTCAGTAGTTAAAAGTTTTAACTGTGGCTAAATTACCGAGACAGTCCCGTAGACTTCGGGGCCAGTCTCCTGAGGTTGTAACCGTGGCCGATTTGTTGAGGAAGTCCCGTAGACTTCGGGGCCAACCTCCTGAAGACGTCCCAAGTCATTATGAATGTTTGAAAGTCCTCGTAACTCCTAGTGGTAGTAAAGTAGGGTCACCTGAAGAAGGAGAGTCTTCGTTGGTTGTTCATCCTGATTACCAAACTCTAGAAACAGGTTATAATCCTGAAGCTATTTCGGTTTCCGAACTTGCTGGTAGTTTTTCATCTACTAGTGATATAGGCGAAGAACCTGAGATATCTGAACCTATTACTCCAACATCGGGGTTAGTCTCTCCAACTTCTAGTGCTCCTAATTCACCTAGGGTAGAAAGAGTCATCACCAAAAATATTCCTTCTGGTTTGATAGCTATTGAAGAACATGCTCCAGAAGAAGAAATAGGCATCCCTATCCCTGAAAATCAACCTGTTATTGATCTAAGGAAGCGTGAATCCATTTTTTACAGTCCAACTAGAAGTACTACTTGGTATCTTTCTTTAACTAATTATTTGGACAACTCAGGGTTAAGTTTTTCTCCACCTCGTGCTCCTTATCCACCTAGAGGTCTTTATACTCCTGTAAATATGTTTGGTTAGTCGTCCATGTTTACTCAATCGCCTGAATCCTTTTTGTACGGTGGTCCTTCTGTTCCCTCTGGGTATCAGTCACTTTCTGGTACTTTTACAGGAGCATCTCCTCAACCCATTGAACATGGATTATTAACTGGAACCAATGGTAATAAACCGTTGAGCGTAGAAAAAATTCTCATGTTGTCAGGTTCTATTCCCAATTCTCAACCTCAAGGTGGCCAGTTACTGCCTGGGGGGCAGCCTCAATTAACACCTGGGGGGCAACCTCAAGGTACACAAATTGTGTCTGGGGGGCAACCTCAAGGACAGTACGTGCCTACGGTACAATACATTCCTCAAGGTCAACCCCAGACTCAATATGTACCCCAAGGTCAACCCCAGTATCAATTTATACCTCAAGGTCAGTACTCGAACCAAGGTTTCCAACCACCCCAAGGTCAATCTTATGTTCAAGGAACGGGAAATGTACCTTTCAATTATCAATCCTACCCTCAATCCGGTTATGGATCTCAATATCCTCAACCTGTTATGGGTCAATACCCCGGAATGAACATAGTGTGGGATCCGTCGCAAATTCAACAGGTATTGCAGCCAAGTGTACAGTTGTCATCTCAAAATGGACAACCCTTAGTTTCTGGTTCACCCCAGCAACTAGTCCAGTCTAATATTCAAATATCTGTACCTTTGGTAGTTTCTCAGTCTGGGCCTGTTTCGCCTCGTACTCCATCTCAAACGACTGCTGCAACAACCGCAACATCTGTTCAATCTACCCCACTTACTTCTGGAGTATCGATAGCTCCGGTTTCTACTGTTCCTGTATCTACTCCTCAGACATCTTTACCCTTGTCTGGATCCACGATTCAAACTACGGTTCAGATGCCTATAGGACAACCTAGTTTAAGTACGGTTGTCACAAGTCAACCACAATTCACTTATCAACCGTACCAGGGATAGTACCAATTCGGTCCTGCTGTCCAGCAGCCAGTTTACCAATATCAACCATATCCTGGGTACACTTATCAACAACCACAACAACCCCAGTACGGTCCGGTTAATCCTGGTTTTCCAGGAGGATACAATATCCCTAACGTGATTCCCATTCCTAGTTATCCCGGATATCCTCCTCCTGGGGCTGGTCTCGTGACCCAGAGTTTTAGGGATCCTAATCGGCAGTTATCGTTTATTGCAACTTTGGATTTACCAGACTTGTCGCGCCTAATGAACGATCCAATTAATTATCTTCCGTTTTGGCCGCCAATGCCGAACAAGTTGCACAGTGACATTCCCAAGTTTGAAGGTAAATCTGGAGAGGACCCATCGAATCATGTGATGATTTACCACCTCTGGTGTGCCTCTAATTCCATCTCGGATGATTCGATCCGCTTACATCTTTTCTAGCGTACTCTCATTGGTCTTGCGGCCAAGTGGTACATTGAGTTACCACGGGTGTCTTTTTATAATTTTAGCCAGTTAGCTACCTCGTTTTTAACTCATTTTCAGTTGCCGGTTAGATATGATAATGGCATAGAGTTACTAACTTCATTAAAGCAATCGACGTCCACTTATATTTCCGATCATATTCATGAATGGAGACGTCAAAAGCGGTTAGTGAAAGTTTTTATCCCAGACCAGATCTTAGCTGAATGGTTTGTTAAATCATTGTTACCGAAGATTACTGAAGACGTAGCTAAGGCCGGAGTAGTTACTGAGGAGCAAGTGATTGCTCAAGCGCAGTACCTTGAATTAGTTTATACTCAGTCAGGTACGTTACATGAAAAGTTCCCCGATATTCCCAAGTCAAATCAAATCGCTGCTGCTCCTTCGGGATCTCATGCCGCTGATGGTATGATTGGTACAGTGAACACTAAAAGCAAGAAGAAATCCTCCAAGAATTCTTCTCCTATCATAACCTTGCCTGATTCCCCGACAGGAGATTCTTCTGCAGAGGTTTCCGCCGATGTTCACGTTGTAGAGTCATCTATGGCTAAATCAAAATCCGGTGGAAAGAAGAAAGGAAAGAAGAAGAATAAAGCAGACAAAACTCCAAAGGAGAAAAATGAAAAGTCGGAAACCAATGACGAAAAATGCAAACCTCGATATCCTTGTCTTATTTGTGAAGAGGATCATTTTACAAGAGACTGCCCTCATCGGGCAGAGGTTGCGAAGATTGTCAAAGGTTCCCAAACTCCTGCTGTTTTGAAGGATCCATTTCCAAAGCAGGATAGTAAAATGATAGGTTCTTCCTTGAGTGCCAGTGAAGAACCCATATTGATGATGTCCCATGTAAGGATTGCGACTCGATCGCAAGATTATGGTAGTAAAAGTCCTGTTGATGGCAAAGAAGCAGAATCTTCTCATTCTAATCCATCAACCTCAGCTCCCAGTTCCGATCCGCTACAGATCGAGAAACCTAACCCAGACTTAGTAATCAAACGCCCGCCAAGGGTATACTTCGAAAGTCTGCTTTCAATCCACATGCGAGAGCGGCCCAAAATTATAACATTGTTGAGGACTTAGCTGTTTCACCCTCAGCAATGTCGGCTTTGGAAGTGCTGCAATCATGCCCAGCACAACGTAAATTACTTTTGTCGGCTATAGGAGCTGTTGATGTTCAGGACCCGAACCTAATAATCTTTGATCTAGAAAATAGTACACCGCGTTTACCTCATGAAATGGCTTTCCAGATCCCAGTGATAGTCAAGAACAGGCCTATTCATCGGACTGTAATTGATGAGGGAGCTTCAACGTGTATTATGTCGATACAATGTTGGAGATCGCTTGGTTCTCCTTCACTAAATCAATCCCCGACAATTCTTAAGGCCTTTGATGGCCGTGGGTTTCATCCTTTTGGCATTCTACAGGATTTGCCTATAGGGGTTGAAGGAAAAACCATTAGTCTAGATGTGGAGGTGGTTGATGCCCCTCTAGACTACAACCTTCTCTTGGGTCGAAGTTAGTCTTACGCTATGATAGCGGTCGTTTCATCGGTATTCCGAGTAATAAAGTTCCCACATAATGGAAAGATCGTGACAATAGACCAGCTGGCTTACTTTTCAGCCGACCCAGCCTCTTCAGAAAGTATTCAGCATGTCGGTAAAACGACTATCCCATATAAGGATGTTGGAGTAGGATTAGTTAAAGATGCCGGTTTACTGGGAACTTTTCCTTTTCCTCCAATCAACGCATTGTCTTCGTTTGCATCCATTCGTATGATTACATCAGACACCATTGTTTATGATGATCCTTGGATCGTTCCTTCTGAATCTGAGATAGACTCATTTGGTGATGCTATGCCTTTGAGTCCATATGAAATTGCCTATGAAGCCGTGCAGTCTTTTACCGACCCGCGTTCAACCAAAAAAGACTTAATGAATGTGGTCTGTGAGGAATCATTTTTCACATCAACCTCAGAGTTAATAGCATTTCCCGAAGTTGTTTCATCTGACGAGCAACTTCGTGAAGTCCTGTGTGTAGACGATTTACCATGGGAAGATCTCCATCACCGATCTTCGTTTTTACCTGAGAATGATCGTTTTGAAAATGATTTCTCATCAATTTTTACAGCTGAATATGTCAAGGAAGCTCAGAATCCAATGAAACATCCTGATTCAGAGCTGAATTTGGGAAACATTTCTCGAACTATTCCCATTGAAATTTCGGTTAAGCCTGGAATTGTTGAGAACATTCATATAGGTGCCTCGTGTACAGATGACAAAATTCAGACATACAAGGCCCTATTTCAAGAATTCCGCGACGTGTTTGCCTGGTCCTATGAGGAAATGCCAAGAATTGATCCCGTGATTGTTGTTCATGAGATCAAGACTTACTCGGACGCTAAACCCGTCTGGCAACATTTGCGTCAGATTCACCCACGAAAAGCGGCTACAATTAAAGCAGAAGTTGAGAAACTATTGAAAGCAGGTTTCATTTATCCGATCCCGTTAACGGATTGGGTATCGAATATTGTTCCGGTTAACAAAAAACAGGGAACAATAAGAATATGCATCGATTATAGGGACATTAATCGAGCTTGTCCAAAGGACAACTACCCAACACCCTATATCGATCAAATAATTGATGATTGTGCCGGCAGTGAAATATTTTCCTTTATGGATGGTTTTTCCGGTTACAATCAAATCAATATTCTACCTGCCAATCAACCAAAAACGGCTTTCATTTGTCCATGGGGGACATTTGCTTATTGCAAATTACCTTTTGGGCTTAAGAACGCCGGAGGAACTTTTCAAAGGGCGATGTCTTATGCGTTTCATGACATCAAACACATTGTGCAACCGTATCTCGATGATTTGCCTGCTCATTCGTTACATCGAGCTGATCACCTTGTCCATTATCGAATTCGGTTGAACCCACACAAATGTGTCTTCTGTATAGAAACGGGTTGATTACTGGGATCTGTAGTTTCGAAATCCGGCATTCGCGTCGATCCCTCGAAGGTCGAAGCTATCATCAAATTGCCTCCTCCTTTGAATCTTCGCCAACTCCAAAGTTTGCAGGGGAAAGAAAACTTTTTACGACGATTCATTCCTAACTACGCCGAGGTTACAAAGGGTTTTACATGGTTGTTGAAACAGAAAGCTCAATTCTCTTGGGATGAGATAGCTCAGAAATCTTTTGATGCACTCAAGCACGCGTTGACCCATGCATCGTTGCTGCATCCTCCCAACTACAAACAGGATTACTTTTTGTATCTCACCACCTCCCATTCCACCATTGGAATGGTCTTAGTTCAGGAAGATGAATTCGGAATGGAACATGTGATATATTACCTTAGTCGGACGTTAAATCCAACTGATCTCAAATATTCACATGTGGAGAAATTGGCATTGGCAGTCGTTCAAGCTGCCCAATGTTTTCGTCACTACATTTTACTCCATAAAACTACAGTCATTTCGGATTGCAACCCTATGATCTACATTTTGACTAAACAATTGCTAGGGGGCAAGTACTCTAAATGGATTGTTATCCTGCAGGAGTTCGACTTGGAGTTTGAGAAATCTAAGTCTAAGAAATCTTTAGTTTTTGCAGAGTTAATGTGTGGCTTCCCGCGTGCTAACACGGAAACTGTGGCAGAGGAGCCCATTGCGGATGAATCTTTGTTTCTAATTAGCACTTTAGATCCGTGGTATGGGGATATCATCGTCTATCTCCAGACCCAATCCTTTCGGCCTGAAGTCTCAAAGACGGAACGTCGGAAAATTCGATTCCAGTCCCAATAGTACAAAATTATTGGAGATACTCTTTATCGCCATGGGGCAGACTTGGTTTTTCGACGTTGCTTAACTCACGACGAGGCTGAAAGGGTTCTGAATGACTGTCACTCTGGAGCATGTGGCGGTCATATGTCTGGGTATGCCACAGCCCAAAAGATATTGCGCGCTGGCTACTTCTGGTCGTTCTTGTTTAAAGATTGTATTACTGCGGTCCGAAAATGCCACAACTGTCAAGTGTTTGATCGAAAGATGCGCGCTCCACCTGCTCCTCTCCACCCTATAATTGCCGTTGGTCCTTTTGCCAAATGGGGTATCGATTTTATTACATGTAACCCTCACTCGGCCGGGGGGCATGCGTATATCATCTTTGCGGTAGATTATTTTACTAAGTGGGCCGAGGCGATGCTTACATTCGAGGCAGACGGCAAGACAGCTGCAATTTTCATATTCAATCATATAATTGCTAGGTTTGGTGTCCCACAAGCGATAATCACTGACCATGGGTGCCATTTTCAAAACGTTATGATGACATAACTTACAGGCCAGCTTGGTTTGCGTCATGATAGCTCAACTCCTTATTATCCACAAGTGAATGGTCTGGTTGAGTCCATCAACAAAGTTTTAGTTATCATGATCCAACGAATCATTGGTATTCATCGGTCGAATTGGCACAACATGTTATTTTCAACGCTTTGGGCGTACCGAACCTCAGTGAAAACATCAACAGGGTTCACTCCTTTCCAACTAGTTTATGGTTTGGAAGCTGTGCTACCCATTGAATGCGAAATCCCGTCACTGCAAATGACCATCGAGTTACTTCCAGCTACTTTCGAAGAGGAAAAGCGTTTATTATACTTAGCTCAATTAGATGAGAATCGACGTGATGCTGCATTGGCGATCGAGACTCACACAAAATGTATGAAAGCTCAGTATGATTGAAATGTGACCCCTCGAAATTTTTCGGAAGGAGACCTAGTGTTATTATATGATCAAGCTAATGATAAATTAGGTGCTGGAAAATTCATTCCTTTGTGGCATGGGCCCTATATTGTCAAGCATAAGCTAGCAAAAGGGGCCTATGAGTTGGTGGACTTTGATGGGGACTCTTTAGGTAAACCCAGAAATGGTCTTTACTTGAAGAGGTATTATGCTTAAAAGATGGGTATGGAGATTTTTAGTTAGGTTAGTTTTTCTTTCTAGCTGGTGTGTTTGTTAGTTTAGACAGTGTGCTTAGCTTAGAGAGTGTGTTTTTGTCGTTATTTTGACTTATCTTGGTTTTACTCTTGATATTGCAGATGTCGATGCCTCTCCAAACATACATTGGATTTGCTGATGGTGCTTGTCGTAGTACATGGAATATCTCTTATGCAGCTTCGGTTATCTATTCGCCCTCTGACGAGTTAGTTTCTATGCATGGGGTGAGCCTCGGTCAAACAACAAACAACATTGCCGAATACAGTGCAGTGATTGAGTTATTGTCTGAATCTATTTCATTTGGGATTCGGAGTTTGATAGTGAGGTTAGATTCTGAACTCGTTGTATTACAACTTAATAGAGTGTATGCCAATAGAAATCCAGTGTTATTAAGGTTATTTTTGAGAGTGCGTCTCTTGGAACGTGAATTTGATTACATTGAATATCAACATATTCCGAGGTCTTTAAATACATTAGCAGATGCAATTGCTTCTCGAATGTTAAATAGACATTTGCAATAATCATACATGTAAATTTAAAAACATTTCATCACACATGTTTAACAAGATAAGCCGATAATAATGATATATATATATATATATATATATATATATATATATAGGAGTGTGTCAAAAAATACATCGTCTTTGATCATAGGTTGAAAAACACCTTATGATCGGCAAAAATGATAAGTACAAAAAACCAAAATGTCACATGTGTCTACAAAACGACCATCCAATCACTGGTGATGATCTCTATATGACACCACTGCACGGGCAACCCTACACAAGAACCTCCTAAAAAGTCCTGGGACCCCGACTACATAGCGCTGAAGCCGGATTGGAATGTCATCTATGGTAGTCTCCGGTATATCTGTTGTAAGACGCTCCAGGTCACTCTCCAACTCAGCCAAAGTCTCTGTGGCCTCGTCCTGTGGGGCCGGTGCCACTGCAACTGGTAGTCTCCTCTCGTAAGGCCAGAGATTGGCTGGACTTCGTGGGCCTATGTATGAATTTTGAAAATTATTACTATAAGTTTTGAGACGATATAAAAACAAAAAAAAAAATAGATAGTTTAAAAAACTTGTGGAAAATGAAGTTACCTGTATCATCCCATTGTTCTCCCGGTGGAAGAACCATGTCCGAATCTCCACGAAAATCAACTCCGGCATAAGGAAAATCCTGTATAGAAAAGACCTGGTCTTCTAACTAGTGAAAGTACTCCGGAGTAAATCGGACAACCTCCGTTCCCTCATCAGGATGACGGGCCATAACCGCAACCCATTACATCAATTTGGGCTCTCGAGGAAGCCCAACACCAACAGTGAGCTGCTATGGGATTAGTATCAGAACCCTCTCTAAGCCAAAACTCACAACTAAAGGCCCATAACCAAAAGTCTTCAGCTGTCCGTTTTTGGCTCTAGCCAGTTGGCCTTTTATATTGGCCAACACAACATCACACCGGTTGAAAATGGTACCTCGATAGCAATCAATCGCCATCTGCATCTGGGATCTAGTGGCAATGTGTAAAGCAGCAGCCCCGCAAAGTCTGGTAACTGTAAAGGCAATCACCATAAGTTCAGGACGGGATATAGTTTTGATCTCTATCCCCTTCTCCTGAGTTTGAGTATTACACCACTCTAGTCTGAGACTAGCGATGGACTGGCCACCCGGCCTAGTCCCGAATAGAGTCAAGTGTTCGCCTCTCTTGGGCAAACCAGTGAGAAAGTAGATATCTGCGGGCTCCATCTTAAGCTGGTTTCCTCCAATATAAAAACACTGGTCCTGAACGTTCCATCTTTCTACCTGCCACTCTAGAAATCTCACTTGGGCCCTCATGCCAGGTATGGCCCAGTATTTATAAAGGCCGCATGCCTTCAAAGCATCAATTGATAGTTGATGATTAATGGTGGCCAAATCAACATCTTCGTGCTCTCTCTCGCGCCAATCAAGCATGGTGAACAATCTACACACCATAAAACATCCATTAGAGTCCGTAAAATCAAAAAATTTTGGTCCATTTTGGAGAATTTGGGGTTTAAAAACTTGTTGCGCGGAGTACGCACCCCGCCTTTAGGAATAGAGCGTGGGTACGCAGGGTCCCTGAAGGCAAGGTGCGTACCCCCGACATTTTTCCAACTGAGAAAATGTCGGGGTATGCAGGTCCCTAGTGTGGTGCCTGTGTATGCCGAGAGGCGGTCTTTGAAACCCCAAAGCCTCCAAAAAATGAAATCTGGGGCCTAAAAAAGAATTCTAAACGGATGAAATTGAAGAGGAGGATGTTCAAAATTACCTGGAAGAGACGGCGTTCGGTTTCAACGGTTGGATTCTCCGCAATGTCCACGGGAAGTTTTTTGCCAAAACCCCTTTTTCTCTCCTCAACAGTAAAATGGTAAAAATGAATTGGTAAAAGCCCTTTTTATAGGTTTTTTGGGTAAATAAACGGTTAATTTGTTTATTTTTCACCATGAAAAGGTATTTTTCATAGTATTGTTATCTATCTTCAACAGGTATGAGTAATGTGTTGGTTTTTGTGCAAGATAAAGGATTTTCAGGGAAAATTGTCATTTTTTACAAACAAAAACATCAGAGTCATCTTTAAGCCCTTTTCTGACTCCTAAAACATGAAAAGATTGCCGAGCGTTTCTTTTACACTCGTTAAAACGGAATTAAAAGACGGTCCTCTTATAGCCCTTTTCTGACCATAAAAACATGAAAAGATTGCCGGATTTTTGTCGTTTCAAATTCGATATTGGAAATAAAACGACGTGTCCTTGATCGCTTTTTACTTTTCAGGTCAGAGACACTAATCATGAAAGTACTCCTTGGTCGTAAAGATCAAGCGGTTCTCTCAAGTATTATTTTATACTTTTTCAGGCTTGGGAGACACAAATTTACGAAAAAGGTCAACCCTGGAGTCTTCTTAAGTTTTTTCAGACTCTCTAAAATTGAAAAACGCCGAGTTTCTCCTAGACTGGACTCGTTAAAATTTCACAGTAAAGGACCTGTTCGATTACAAACAGGAACGGACCACTCCTTCTTAGGGTTCGAATCTAAACTAAGTTGGACTCATCCGAAGGATGAGCTTATAATCAAGCAAATGTTATCCTCCTCAAGCTTGTAAAAATAAAGAGGTACTTGCCAGAAATGGTGGGGGAAAAGAGAGAAAAATGAGCCTATTTGTTATCCTTTGTCTCAGAAAAACCTTATCACCACTCTTGAACACGACATTTTTCATTCACCTGGGTTGGGAAATCCTTTGCCTAATAGTTGATCAAACCACATTGAAAGTCTTCAGCTGGTTTCCGGGTATTAACTTCGGGTCAATTGTCACCAAGCCATCTGTTGGGTCGTTATGTGTTCAAGAGGTCACTGCAAATAAACCATTCATCTGCAAAATACCTGTCATCCATCTTGACCATCCCTGAGTCAGTCCTTACAGCTACATTTCTTCAACTTGAACTATGATTTCATGTTGTGGGCTTGCCTACGACGGATCGCTTTCTATCGACATCAACACATTATCTAGAAAGATGATCTAGGAATCGTCAGTACCTTGAAATCTGCATGCCTCAATGGCGGGTTTCTCGCCTTTGACGACGGTTTACATCATTGACTTTCGATCGAAGGATTCCGTGACATGTTCGACATCAACACATCTACTCACATCTCATGGATTGTACTCGGTACTTTGAGAACCATTGACATCACTGGTGGTCTCTCTCACACTTGTTAACAGTTTACATCATTGACTAGTAATCAAGTGGTTTCTACCATGTTCGACATCAACTCATTTATTCGCATGGATAGAATCATACTATTTCGAGAAGCAGAAATGAATACCATGGATCTAGTTTCCACCATCCAGGCTGCGAGGAGTTTTGTATTCATTATACAATAGACTAATCATAAACAGATGGCTGCGTCCATACTATGTCTACATGAGTCTATGATTATAATGTACTGCGAAATCATTCCTGTACCAGAGCAGTAGTTAGTTTGTTAGTTAAGTTTTTGATCTAAGTATGGGAATGCCTACCCCAGCGATGATATGATCTCATGTATGTATTTTGTGGTGAATATTTGCAGGTTCCTACTGGGCTCTCCACAAGATAATCCTCGAAATGATAAAGTTCTTCACCCTTCTTAGATGATATAAAACCCTAATCTACTACAGACTTCGCACTTTAGGGGGCAATCTGTTACACTAAAATTTGTCACCATGACTATTTGCAGTCAGTATGGCTCCATCAATAACCATACTATCCTCCTTGGTAAGTCTTATACCTCTGCTCCTCATGTCAAACTCCAAAAAGAGAGAAAGCCTTTAAAAAGTCAATATAACTCTGGTTACGCAGTTTCTCTTACTCTTACCTGCGTGTACGCACCTTAAGTATATAATACTTGCATACTTGTACGCTCTGTCTGTAAAGGGGTGGGTGCGTACCCCTGTAAAAGTCAAAAGGCGCAAGTTTTACTTCAAAAAACTTACTTGTGGTCGATTCTAGAGCATTTTAGAAGATGGTTTGATGTGGATTGAGCGCCTCCAGATGGTTCATGCATCCCAATGAAAGAGGAACGTATCCCATGAAGAGGGGAGCTATCCCTTTGAAAAAGGAGCTTATCCCATTGATGGTGGACCTGATTAAATTCCTCCAAAGCATTATAAATACAGGCATTGGGCCAGAGGGAGGGGAGGTTGAAAGCTGAACATTCCTAAGGGTAGATGCTGCTGAAATTAGGACTCCCTTATAGAGCTTGAGAGGAGAGATTCCAATCCTTTCTTAGCTTCATTTGGAAGTGGGTGAGCTAATCAAAGTAGAGGAGAACTCTTGCTGGACCCTGGGAGGGACCTGCACAACACCAAGGCACTGGTTGTAAGGTTTCTCTTGTTTCCAATTAATACAATTAAGTTCATTTTTCTCAACAAGTTGTTATATATAATTTGTTTCATAAACTCCTTGGTCTTTATGATGAATATGTTTTATTATATGAGTTATTCAGGTGTTATGTAATCGTTTGCTTGTTAGTGAATGCAGGCTTCAAGGAGAAGGAGCTCATCTGGATCGAAGAGGCTTGGCTGCTACAAACAGCGTTGGACTAGAGGTAAGACTTGAACACCTGGTTGCTTTTATTTTAAATGCATATTTAGGGAAAGATAGTGCTTGATTGTCTTGTTTGTCACTAGAAAGCCTTAGCTTCTAGGGAGGTCGGTTTTGTCTGCAAAATTGACTCTTTCCACATGACAGTTGGCTTCCACTTGTTGAATGTAGAAGTAGATTATTGTCTTGTTCTTTAGTAAATTGCATGAGCTTGTGAATCTACAGGAAATCCGACACTATTTTTAATTAATGTGGACAAAGGATTCACAACCAAAAGTATTTAAAAATGTGTAGTTTACATTTTTACCTGTCCATGCCTCCTCTAGAATACCACCATCCAAGGAACTTGAAGGCCCTCTATTTATTAGATAAACAAAATTATCTACAACATCTACCTAGAATTGTAAAGGAAATCATGCATACAATCTCATGCACCTTGCACACTCCATGATTGTCATGTTCATCCTTTCTAACACACCATTTTCTTGTGGTGTTCCTAGAACGATCTTCTCTCTGTGAATTACATATTATGAGAAATACTTATCAAACTCTTTGCTGCAATATTCCCCTCCATTGTTTGATCTAAGACACTTCAACATTTTTCCTTTCTCATTCTCAACCAAAGCTTTCCATTTCTTGAAAGTATCAAATACATATGATTTATTTCGAAGACAATAAATCCACATTTTCCAGGTTGCATCATCAATAAAAGTAACATAATAGTGAGAGCCACTGAGAGATGATACCTGAGCAGGTCCCCATAGATCTATATACAAAAAATCTAATTGTTCATTCTTCTTTTCTTTCCCAACTCTGAGAAATATGACTCTCTTCTATTTTCCATAAACACAATTCTCACTGAATTCCAAATCAACATGCTTCAAACCTAGCAACAAATTTCTTCAGTGAAGATTCTATGCCCCTTCTCACTCATGTGCCCGAGCCTATGATGCCACAATGTTGTATCTACTTCTGTAGAGGTTAAAGCATTAACAGAATTAGAATTACAATTGCATAAATATAATGTACCAACATTTTCTCCTTTTACTATTACCAAGGTTCCTTTAGTGACCTTCCAGGTTTTATCTATAAAAGTAGTTACACAACCTTCACCTCCAAACTACCCTGTTGAAATTAGATTTTTCTTTAGATCTGGAACATGCCTTACCTCCTTCAATAGAAATTTTTTTCCATTCTATTGTTTTATGAAAACTTTAACCATTCCAATGATTTTACAGGGTTTATCATCACCCAAACGAACTTGTCCAAAATTTCCTTGAACATAATCATGAAAATGTTTCCTATCAGGTGTAGCATGGAATGAGGCCCCTGAACATACCACCCAGTCATCAATAATATTTTCTAATTAAATAATCAAAGTGTCTTGGAACACATTACCTGTCACATTCACTTCATGATTGTATTCTTGTTGTGCGTCTCCTTCTTTTCCCTTCTGAGACTTATATTCTTTTTTAAGGTGTCCTTTCTTCCTACATTTCTAGCACACTATCCCCAATCTGAACTTGGATCTTCCTTTCCTTGACTTACTACAATATATTGGACTCTTTCCTCTTTCAATTTTTTTCCCATAGTCTCTATAGTCAAAGCATTACCAGATGTCTCACCAGAGTTTTTCCATCGCATTTCCTCGATAAGGGTTGCACAAACAACATCATCATATGTAAAGTACTAGATATAGAGACAGAGTTACTAATGGCCATAACTAAACCATTCCAACTTTCTGGAAATGAGCATAGAAATAACATAGCCCTAACTTCATCAACAAAATTTACCCCTACAGAACTTAACTAACTGGTAACTATATTAAATTCATTTAAATGATCAGCAACAGATCCACCTTCTGACATCTTCATATTAAATAAATGCTTCATGAGAAATACCTTATTTGAGGCTGAGGGTTTTTCATATAGTTTGGCAAATAGAGACATTAAACTCTTTGTTGTCATTTCCTTTGAAATATTAGAGGCTACAGACATTTCTAGGCATAAACATATTGTTCCAAGTGCCTTTCGGTTGAGAATATCCCTTTCTATGTCTGACATACTCATCGGCTTATTTTCCTTTCCTCTTAATGGTAGGTATTGATATTTCTTATACAGATAATTTTCCATCTGCATCTTCCACACCTGGTAGCTTTGGTCGTTAAATTTCTCATCCCTAAACCTACCATCTTCTGCCATTGCTCCCACTCAAACCAAGAACCCTTCTCTCCTGTGAGTTTATCATCCAAATAGACCTTCGGATATGATACCAATTATTAGAAAATTATATATTACAAAGAATTGGAACACATAAAATATTGCAGAAACATAAACACAGAAAATGCATAAAACAAGAGAGACACAGATATACATGGTTCACCTAGTTTGGTCTACGTCCATAGAGAAACAGCCAGCCCTTCCTTTATATTATACAACAAAATGAAGAGATACAACCTACAACAAATGTGCTATAATTTCCTCTTCACTCTCATACAATCTCCTCTCTCTCTCTCACTCAGAATACACATATATCCAGCCATAATACAATTCCCTCCTATATAGTGAGGGGGCTTTCCTTACGGGGCAAAAAACCCTAAATTAAACATAAATTCTACTGTCATATCATTTGCCTAATGAATGGCTTAGATTTACTATGAAATTACAATATTTTACAAGGTAATTTTACATATATTTTTAACTTCTAGGGCACTGCCCCCGTCGCCCCCCCCCCCCCCGCAGACCCCCCCTGACAGCGATTAAATGACGAGCAATGTTGTCGCCACATTATGAACTGGGGTACAATGTGGAGATAGCTCTGAATAAAGAAGATAATCAGGCTCCACACCCAACAAACATTGTCTAAATCAAGTCATTTTTTAGTAACATAGATCAAGCTAATACCTTTCATCAAACCATAAAAATCCTTTTTCCATAATCACTGTCAATATTAATACAAATATGAACCAAAGCACAATCATGTCACCAAGTCATCTAATAAAGCCATGTAATATCATTTTCACATCCTTCTCTGCATGATTCCAATTAGACACTTTACCATGAAGCAATATTCACAACATATAAGGCTCACTCAATCAATGCTAGTCTAACCTTAGCAATAACGAGGAATCTCAGAGGACAAAGAATCTAAAAACGAGACAAGAAACAACAAACTTAACATTTTAATCAGATAGGTGGTCCTTTGTCCTATGAGCTTCATATGAGATTCATGAAATTTTGATTAAGCAAGTCTTGCAAAAGGACATACAATATCCAAGTGCACAAGCTAAGACAAGGAATCACTAGTGCACGTATTGTAAGTATACTTTTGCAAAACAATGATCTCCAAGAATACTGTGTATAACCTCTGAAAACAATATTGCATTCTCATGAAATCAACAAGGCATACAACCTATATATAACATAACAATTTCTCTTTCAAATATAAGAAGGTCTTTGAAACACTTATGACTTTCTTAAGTCAAGTAGAGGCTACATAAATCAAGTGCTACCATATAAAAGTCTTTTCCATGCATAAATTGCTTCGAAAACCTTAAAGCACACGAAGGAATTAGCATAGGACCTTTGAATCAACATTTATTTTGAAAATCATACACACGGGTTTGTGCATACATTAATGCACTTATAATGGATCATATATTATCTCTATGTACAAGATAATATCGATGATATTATACATCTGATCTCAACTCACAATCTGTTTAACAAGGAAGTTCATCTTTCTATCACCCAAAGACTTCACTATTTATACATCTCATCCATGGATTGATCTTTGAATACATCAACATGCTATTTCTACATCTTCAAGTCATTGATAGCATACAATATTCGCCATTCAAAGTGCATATATTATCGAAGAAAAAAAAAATCGATCAGAGACTCCTGCAAACATAGGACATGATATTCACACCATATATATCTATGTCCAAGCATATACATCATTGCCTCATGATGTGTGCATATCTAAACCAGAGTTTCTAAGTCTTCAAGGCATTAACAAACAACTATTGTCATTATTCTCATACAATATTGATGTCTATCATAATTTTTCTCTAGAAGACAACATGTAGCATTACACATATCCAATTCAGATTTGATCCAAGCAATGCATGTAAAGGTTTTTCTCTATGTAATAGTGTAGACCCATTTCTAGTTGGTAGTCATGACAACAATTGTAGATCGTCAAAGGAATTTTTGTCAAAACTTGTTCTTTACATACCAATAACATTTATTAACAAAAAAAAGAATTATCTTATGTCTCATCTATAGATCAACATACCCAAGACAAAATAAATGTACCAACACTCTCACAAATTATCACAAACATTTGAGAGCAGATCTAATGGAAAGCACAATCACAGTGATCTATTCTATGCATTTTATCATATCTACAAACATTAATAAAATGATTCATTTATTATGCAATAGTCCTACAATAGATGAAATATTCATTAGCTCTTCAAACCATACTTAGATTTATGAGATCTGAGTCTTCTCCATGTGTCCTTGTGCACTCATGTTCAAGACACATCACAAGAGAGAACTCCTCAAGATGTACACACTATGATCCTCCTCACACCTCTTTTTATAGTTTCTTGATCCTCTCAATACCACAGGGAAAAACCATTGTATTCGATATTGGTAATTTTGATCATATGAAACCAATTATGCATGCACAAATTCCATGGGAGAAACTTTGGTTTCACTGGTATTTTTTATTTTATGTCCTCATGGAAAATAAAGTGAATTATTGTCTACATCTACTTTGTTAACATTGAATTCCCAACAATTGAAACCTTCCAGTCGCACTGTTGAGCCTTCCTCTATGGGGTTGAGGCTTAAACTAGGGAAAAACGGCTCCTCTCAAGCCAATACTTCACATACTTCATATTTCTACTCTGTAACACCTGTACACTTGTATGTAGCCTCTACATTACCCTAAAAAGTTTTAGTCCTATACCTCTTCCTTCACTTTGCACTACAATTGTTAACCATCAAACATTCCATGAATACATACAAACAAGAGATGATCAAACAAAAAATAACCCTCCATGTAACCATATTGAGATTCCTACATTACACAAGATGACACATCCATGCAAATATATTGAGATGAAATCTTCCATCAATTCTGCACTTGAGCATGGTGATAGAATCCAAGGATCCAAATAAACATCCAAGTCAAACATCGAGGTTGACATCAAGGCCAACACCTTAGCCATAATGCCAACACCAACATCATACCCACTCACATATGTCTCCACTTCAAAGTGCTTCTAAAATTTTGGTAGTGCCAAAAATGGTGCTTTATTGATCTTCTTCTTTAGCTTCTCAAAGGCCCTCTACTAACCCTTTCCCCACAAGAAACTCTTTCCATTCACTGTTATGGCGTGGAGTGGTGTTTCTAGCACTCAAAATGAGCCTATGAATTTCTTCAAGTATTGTTATACCCCAATGAAAATTATCCTCATAAACATTAGTAGGCACCAAGCATTTCATGATGGCCTCAATATTGGCAAGATCTATTTTCAACTCTCCTCCACTTATCACGCACCCCATATATACCAAGGCTATTGTGCAAACTCACACTTTTTGATATTTTCTAGCAGCTGGAACTTTTTTAATGTCTCAAACACCTACATCAATTGTGAAATGTGATCCTCCTAGGTATCATTATATACTAGTATATCATTCAAATATACAATAATAAATTAATCTATGAAAGGCAATATTATACCATTCATTAACCTTATAAATGTAGTTGGTGCATTTCATAGGCTAAATGGCATGACTAACCACTCATACAAACCTTGCCTAGCTTTGAAGGCAATCTTCCAAGTATCTTCTTCTTTAACTCAAAATGGGTGATTTCTAGACTTTAAGTCCATCTTGGTGAACTATTTCACTTATTGCAACTAATCTAGCAAATCATCTATCCTAGGTAGGGGGTTCTTGTTCTTGAGCATGATTTTGTTAACCGACTTGTAATCTATACACATTCACTAAGTCTCATTCTTCATTGGCATAATGATGATGGGTGACACACATGATGATATACTCGATCAAATGGTAGTTTGTTCTAGTAATTGTTGCAACTATTTCTTCACCTCACTTGCTTCTATAACAAACTACCTATACAACCCAATGTATGGAAATGGGTAGTCTAGAAATAGCTAAATCTTGTACTCCACTTCGCTCTTGGGTTGTAACACTTTAGGCTTCCAGAAAACATCCCTATATGCTTGTATAAATTATTCTATTTGTTGTTTCTATTCCATAGTACACTCCTCTAGAGATGCCTTTTCTCTTACTAACTCTTATATAGACTAATTTTGTCTTAAAAAAAATACAAAAAACTTATTTCTAGAACTTATTAGTTTTTTGGCTTGGTTGGCACTTACCAAAGAAATTTTCAACTTTCCTTCATGTGTGTTCATGGTGAAAGATTTTCCATCCTTGATGAGCGAGTACTAGTTGGATTTCTGCATGAAAATTGCATCTTGCATGTACATGTAGGGACTTCCAAACACCCCTCCACATACATCAAGAGGAACTACATCTTGTTCTACTTCATTGATAAAATTAACATTTATAGAGAATTTAATCTTGCATTGTTTTGTTACCTTTAACTATGCACCCTTATTTACCCATCCCAATGCATATGGGTTTGGATGATCATGAACCTCCAATCCCAATTTGTTGAACAACTTTGTCGCAATGATATTTTCCTGCAATCCTTATTCAGACAAAGCATCAATATTTTTCTTCTTAGCCTATATCTTTATGTGGAAGACTTTTTCATTTCTTTCTCCTCTTTTTGTTGAATGCTACCCAGATTCACCTCCTTCTTCAATGACATATAGACAATCTTGTCATCCATGTTGGGCATGGAATCCTCCCACAACATGTTTTGGGGCTCAAAGCCCAGGTTTTGGTCAAATGTGTTTTAAGACTCCGTGAATTGTGAGCACAAAGCACGAAATGTTGGGTTGTGTTATATTCTTTCCACATAGTTAACAAGGGGTTTGAGGGGCACCCGTAACCCCACTTTATGGGGTTTGGGGCAGTGCCCCGAAATTTTTTGGTTTTGGACCCTATGTTAGGTTGGGCGGACCCACCTATGGTTTTGTGCATGATTTTCGCACATGTTTTTTGGATGTGATGGTTTTCGATCCATGGTATTGGACACGATGGTTTTCGGTCCATGGTATTGGATGCTTTGGCATGTATATATATGTATTATAACGTTGAAAGGAACATAATGAAAAATCAAGCTGGTATTCCCAGTTTTGGGATCTAGGGGAAAAAAACTGTGTATATGTGTTTTATGTGTTCTGCTCTCACATTATTTATTTTCTGTGTTTTAGAATTCATATGCAGGTAATTTCTATACGGGGTTAAAACCCACATTTGGTATTAGAGCTATTTTTGGCTTCAAGGGGATGCCTTTGTTGCTGAGGGGTTTTGCTCGGGCCTATGGTAGACCCTGTTCAGTGGGAGATCTATGAGATCAATTCTGGTGGTGAAAGAAGATGGTGAGCAATGGAAAGATAGAGATCGAGAAATTTAATGGTTAGAGTTTTGAGTTGTGGAAACTCAAGATGGAGGATCTGTTGGTGGATAAAAATCAGTGGATCGCGATAGATATGGGTACTAAACCAACGGGAGTGTCCGATGAAGAATGGAAGAAGTTGGATCAGAAGGACAAGAGCACAATACGATTGTGTGTCTTAGATTCAATATTGTTGAATGTATCAGGGGAAGCTACAAAAAAGGCTTTGTGAGACAAGTAGGGACTTTGTACCAATCTAAGTCTTTGGTGAATAAACTCTTCCTGCAGAAAAAGCTGTATAACCCGCGGATGAAATATGGAGACTCAGTGACAGAGCATATAAACACATTTAATACTGTGGTAAGTCAGTTAGCATCTGTTGATATTAAAATTTCAGATGAAGATAAGTGCATCAATTTGTTGTGTTCTCTACCAGATTCGTGGGATAGTCTGGTTATTGTAATAGGTAGCAATGCAACTGCCTTGCAGTTTGATGAAATAGTCTCAGCCTTGCTGATGGAGGAGATGAGATGGAAAAATATGGAGAGCCAAAATGGTGATGCCTTGTCTATACGAGGACGGTCCCAGAACAAAAACAAAAATAATTCATTGAGTGGGAGATCTAAATCTAGAGGGAGATCTAAATCTCCAGGAAAACCTGTAAAGGTGGTGTGCTGGAAATGCGGAAAGGAAGGCCACTTCAAAAGGGATTGTAAATCTAAAGATCCTGACAAAGGAAAGGGATCTGATGAGGCTCCTTCTGCAGAGGCAAAAACCACCTCAGATGAAGGTGGGGATGTGTACTTGGCTTCTTCAAGTACACATGTAGATCATGAGGCATGGTTGATTGACTTAGGTGCATCCTTTCACTTCACTCCCCATAGAGAGTGGTTCTGTCAATATGAGAAATATGATGGTGGTGATGTCTTCTTGGGGGATGATAAGAAGGCTAGAATCATTGGTCGTGGAAAAGTAAAGTTGAAGCTGAAAGGTGGAAGGGTTAGAACACTTTCGGGTGTTCTACATATTCCTGCATTGGCCAGAAATTTGATTTTTGTAAGCAAGTTGGATGATGCAGGTGTAAAAACAGTGTTCGAGAAGGATACCTGCAAGATGGTTCGGGGAGCACTGGTATTGATGCGGGGAGTTCGGACTGGAACTCTGTACAAGCTGCAAGGTAGCACTGTTGTTGATGGGTGCAACAGTTCTGTGGTTCCTGAAAGTGGAGCAAAAAATCTAGTCGTCTCTGGAAAGAGGACCACGCTGTGTCATCAAAGGCTTGGACATATTGGAGAGAAGGGCCTTCGAATACTTCATGGAAAAGGCATGGTAGAAGGTATGAGTAATAGCTCTTTGGATTTTGATTTTTGTGAAAATTGTGTATATGGGAAGCAGAATCGGGTGAGTTTCCCCTCTGGAAGTAAGAGGGCAAAACAGATATTAGAGCTTGTGCACAGTGATGTGTTTGGACCTATGAAGGCTCCATCATTGGGTAAGTTTGTGTACTATGTGTAGAGCCTCTAACTTACACTTGATTATCCATCATTACCTACAGCTTTTCTTCACTTATCCCTCTCTTTTGCTCTATTTTCCGCCCAGATCATTACATTTGATGTCTCTAAGCATAATTAGTTAACTTTGCTTATGTTTTACTGTTGGTTTAGATTTTTGACATATAAACAGAGTTTCCGCAGCTGTTCAGCAGTTCCGCAGCTGTTCAGCAATTTCGCAGCTGTTCAGAGATTCCGCAGCCTTTTTGTTGTTTGATATGCTCCACGTGTCCTCTCAAGGAACGAGCCACATGGGCATGTTGGGTTGGATGTACACATGGATTGTATGCTATTGGTTGAGCCAAACCAGTCACGAATGCCCTTGGTCAATGCAGGTATTCCCTCGGTCAAACGGTCAAGTTCTGAACGGTGGCACAGGAGCCGTGAGCAGTTGGGACACGGAACTGTAGCTGGCACCTCTTCCATGCCACGAGGACAGCTAAAGACAGGATCCAATCATAGATTTGTCTCCCATGATGACCGTTTCCCTCAAAAGTGCACGGGGTTACCTACGTGTTTGCTGCACAAGTTAATTAGCTATGACTGCGTGTTGCTGCGTAGTTAATAGGTTAAGCTGTAGTTGCTTAGTTCACGCAGAGGGTAGTTGCCTCTGTGCTTATAAATAAGCGTGTGCCAACGCTTGTAGATTAGCTTTTAGATTATTGTAATTGTTGTGCTGATTTTGTATAAAAACTCTGTTTTAAGAAGGCTGTGCCTACAACACTTTTCACTGTATTTTTGACATGCTGTTTTTATAAAAGAAGACTGTTCTGTTCACCTTTTCGTAGCTGATCTTCTAAGTTGGTTGCGTGGATGGAGGGCCCCCATCTATGACAGCCTGTGTACATAGTGTTTGGTTTCATTTTCATGCTTTCAGCAATCTTTATTTCTTTTATCATGTATAATAGCATACCATTTGATTTCATGTCATTTCATTTCCAGCCTTTATTTTAAACTGATCAGTATTGTTCTTTTGCAGGTTTTTAACCCGGGATTGTTTTTGTCTTTGTGTATTTGCTTTATATCTGATGGTATTTTCAGTTGACAGATTCAAAGTTGCTGCCTTTACTTTATTTTCATAGCTGATTTCTAGTTTAGTTTCTCAAAGTTGTCTGCTAACATATTGATGGTCTCTTTATCATAAATTGTTCATCTTTTAGAGATCAGAATACTAATAAATTACAGCTGGCTTTGAGTACTTTTTAGACTAATCTTTAACTACTTTCTAATCGTGCTTTACATAGTACCATATGTTGGAAGCAGAGAGTTAGGAAGAGCTGAACATTATAACTAGTCTTTAAAGTAGATTTTTCTCATTTTTGATCACTTTTTAAACTCATCTCTAACTACTTCCTAATCGTGTTTTACATAGTACCATATGTTGGAAGCAGAGAGTTAGGAAGAGATAAACATTATCATTGGTTTTTAAAGTGATTTTCTTACCTTTTATTTGCAGCAGCATGAATGGTGTCTAGTGCCATTAGAAAGTGGTTCTTTGCTTTCAGTTCATTTCAAGTTATTTATTTCTTTCAAGCTTTTTCTTTGCAAGTTTAGAAGGTAGTTAGAAATCACCTGTAACACACACTCACTCATCTAGAAATCACCTTACACACACACACTCACTCATCTGTTTATAAAAACTCCATTTCATCTTAGGAAGATAAATTGACCACAAACAACACCCCCAAACGACAAAAAGATCTAAGAGGTTGCTTAAGTACATATAGTACACCTTCACTTCATCAGCTTACGAGCCCCGGGTTGACAATTAATGACATCAATTTAGAAACACTAAATTGACTAAACATTTTGGCGCCGTTGCCGGGGAAGTGAAATTAAGTAGCCATATTCTTAGAAAAAAAAAAAACTTAAAAATTTCAAGGAAAGAAGTTGATAACCTATCAAAGTATGCTCTCCTCTTGCACTTCAAGGTGATCTGGAGGATCAGAAAAGAGAAAGTTATTGATTTAGTAGTTTCTTGAGTATGCTCTCTTCTTGCACCTAGAGTGAACTGGAAGATCAGAAAAAGAACTATTAACTTGACTTGAAGAAAATAATAAAAAAATGACATGCATAGAGCTAGAGATTCTAGGGGAAGGTTTTTAGCTAGAGCTCGAAGTTCAATTTTTACAAGTCCATCTGCTTCGAGGGATAGACAAGAGACACCTCCCTTATCTCCAACCGACACTCCTAGTCCTAGAATTCCCGGAATTCAAGAGCCAAGAGTTGACTCTCCTACACCTTCTATTGAATTTGAACTAGGAAGAGACTCTTCTCTTTCTCCTACAGAAAGACCTATTGTAATTGAGGAAGTGGAATCATCTGAAGAAGAAGGAGAAATCTCTTCTCATTCACCTTTTGTAGAGGAACCAGAAGATTTTGAAATCCCTAGGAGAACCATCATGGCAGAGGAAGAAGGAGGTGGTAGAGGTAGAGGTAGAGGTAGAGGAGGAGGAGGAAACAACAATAACAATAATGGAGGTAGAGGTCCCCTTGGAGGAGGAAATAGAGATGGGGATAATTCATTTGGGTTTCCCATTGTTAATGAGGATTCCCAAGCCACTATGAAAAACATATCACCATCTGTCCTCCCAAATTTCCATGGGTTAAGGACTGAGGACCCTGAAACATTTTTATTTGAGTTTGAAGTGGTGTGTCGAACTTATGACTACCTGGATGACTCTCAGAAACTCAAATTGTTCCCTTCAACACTGAAGGATCAAGCCTTGAAATGGTTCATGGGGTTACTCACTCAATCCATTAGGTCTTGGGATGAAATGAAACAGACATTTTTGGATAGGTATTTGGACTATTGTATGCCTACTAATCACAAGGACGAGGTTTTTAAAATGATACAAAGAGAAGATGAGAGCTTAGAAGATTTACTTGAAAGATTTCAATATAACTTGAAAAGAGCAAAAATGAGTAGCTTGGATGAAGAGACCTTAAAAGCCCTCTTATTAAAAGCCATTAGGGATGAATGGATAGATATTTTAAACATGATGGGGAAAGGGGATATTTCTCAACTTTCACTCAATAATATAGCAGAACTTTGTATCCATCTCTCAAGAGGCAAATCAAAAACTCAAAAAGGGCCTAGAGATCCTTCTCTCCTTAGAGCAAATAAATCTGCAACAGGATCAGTGAGTAGGGCTGAAATCGGCAATATGCTTGATGAATTCAAAACTGACATCTTAGGGAGTCTTAGTGAACAACTAGATACCCTTAAGATTCACAATAAACAAAAAGCAGAAGCTGAGGCTTTGGCCATTTTTTGCCCGAAATGTAGAAAGAAACATGCTTTAAGGGAATGTCCCTTGGACACACACGTTGTAGAAACATGTGTAATTTGCTCAGAAACTCATGAGACTAAGGATTGTCCTTCAATACCTGGCCTCAAAGCAGTCTTTCAAGAGGATCCAGATACACTTGAATCTCTCTGTTTTATTGCAAGGAGACCTTGGCAAGGACAACAGAATCAAGGGTTTAACAACTCTATGAATTCTCAATCCCAACCAAATTGGAATCCTTGGCAACAACGTTGGCCTCAACCTCAAAATGCTTTTCAAGCATGGATGCAAAGCATGCAAAATCCTTATGGGAGATTTGCTCAATTCTATCAATATCCTCCATCATTTCAGAATCAGCAGGCTCCACAACTTCCAAATCAAGGTCAACAACTATCATTGCCATACCCTCAACAACAACAACCTCCTCCACAAAATCAAAATTCTCAACTATCACTTCAATCCCAACAGAAATCGAATCAACTTCCCTCTCAGCCATTACCAAATCCAAATAATAGGAACCCTCAAAATGCTTACATGATGGAAGGTCAACCATTTCCTACCTATATGGTTGTTCCTCTCAATGAAGTACAACTCAGATCAGGTAGAATCTTAGATCAACCTTCTACAAGTGTTCAACAACCAAGCATTTCTGAGGAAGAATCTCTGAAAGTCAATAAAGGTTCTGAAGTATCACTTCAAAACCAAAATATCCAAAAAGAAAAAGAAAAAGAATCAACCTCTACAACTCCCATAGTTGAGCAACCTACACCTTTAGCTACACCTCCTTTTCCTGAAAGATTACAAATTGACAAAGGAGTGGAAAAGCAGATATGGGTGCCTGACTATAGTTTCCTAGATGAATTGAAGAATGTCTGTATCAAGATCCCCTTGTTACAAGCCATTAAGGAAATTCCCATTCTAGCAAAGACAATAAAGGAGTTGAGTTTGAAGAAAACAGGAAAAAGAACCAGAGATACCAAAAGGATACATCTAGTTGGAAAAATTGTAGACATTATGATGGGTAAGATTACCATGCAAAAATATGTGGATCCCGGTAGCCCTATTGTCAAGACTCATATTAATGGGGTTGAAATCCCAAATACTTTGATTGACTTAGGAGCCACGATCAACATCATGAGTAGACAGACCATGGATCAGTTAAAGCTTCCTAACCTTCTCTTTACACCTACTTTACTGCAACTTGCAGATAGATCAATCATTAAACTTGATGGTGTATTGGAAGATATTCCAGTCTCCCTAGATTCTTGGGAATATCCAGTTGATTTTATGATTTTAACTCCCAAGAACAATCTAGGAGGACATCCTCTTATTTTAGGAAGACCTTGGCTGGCCACAGCTGATGCTTTCATAAGTTGTAGGTCTGGGGACATGTATATATCAGATGGTAATTCCACCAAGAAATTCAACTTGTATCCTCCAGCAAAGGCAATAACAGAAATAGGAGAAGATGAGTGGGTTGATGATGAGGATACTATTCAACCTGTTCTAACCATCTCTGAAATCAGTGAGGATAGTCAAATTCTAAATACATTAGAAAATTTTGAAATACCTTTAGAATATGACTCTACACAGTTTCAGTTAGATGCAGACATTGAATATCTCTCCTCTAGACAGATGTCTCTCTTCTCAATGGAAGAGTTTGGTAGTTCTACAGTTGAAATCCTTCCAGGAAAAACATTGAACATTAACAAAAACTTGGAAAGACCACAACAAGAAGAATTAACTAAACTGTTGCAAAAACATTCCACTGCCTTTGCATGGGAATACACTGACATGAAAGGAATCGATCCTAAGACTTGTATTCATCACATCTATATTGAAGAAAACAGCAGACCTATTAGGCAACCACAAAGAAGGATGAATCCAAACCTTAGGGAAATCGTGAAAGAAGAACTCCAGAAATTGCTCAAGGTAAACTTCATTTACCCCATTTCAGATAGCCAATGGGTTTCCCCCTTGGTTATAGTGCCCAAAAAGAATGGTAAATGGAGAGTTTGCATTGATTATCGAGAATTGAACAAGGCAACCTTAAAGGATCATTTCCCTCTACCTTTTATTGATCAGGTACTAGACACTTTAGCAGGTAAAAAGTATTTCTCATTTTTGGATGGTTTTAGTGGGTATAATCAAATTCAGGTAGCACCTGAAGATCAAGACAAAACCACATTTACTTGTCCTTGGGGAACTTTTGCCTACCGAGTACTCCCTTTTGGATTGTGCAATGCACCCACTACATTTCAAAGGGCTGTACTAGGAATCTTTTCAGATCTGATTCATGATTGTGTAGAGGTATACATGGACGATTTCACAGTTTATGGTAATACATTTGAAGAAACTTTGGAGAATTTGGAAAAAGTACTGATAAGATGTAAGGAAACAAATCTTTCTTTAAGTCATGAAAAGTGTTTTATGATGTTTACTGAAGGGATTGTTTTAGGACATCATATTTCAGGAGATGGGATTAAGGTTGATAGATCCAAAGTTGAAGTCATCTCTAAGTTACCTGTTCCAAATTGCCAGAAAGATGTTAGAAGTTTTCTTGGGTTTACCGGATATTACAGAAGATTTATTGAAAACTTCACTAAGATAGCATCTCCTCTTTTCAAATTGCTTACCAAAGACTGTGAGTTCAAATGGGATCCTGAGTGTCAATCTGCCTTTGAAGCTTTAAAGACTAGAATATCTGAAGCACCCATCTTAAGGGGGCCAAATTGGAAACTCCCTTTCCACATTTCTACTGATGCTTCAGATACAGCTCTAGGAGCTGTTTTGGGACAAAAAGATTTGATCCCTTATGCCATTTATTACACAAGTAAGAATTTGACTCCCACTGAGTTAAATTATACTGTTACAGAAAAAGAGTTCTTAGCTATGGTACGTGCGATCAATAAGTTTAGACACTACATAACTGGCTATGAAACCTTTGTCCATACTGATCACTCTGCCATAAGATATTTAATGAACAAACCTGTTACTAATGGTAGAGTTACAAGATGGCTCTTACTCTTACAAGAATTCAACATTACTGTGTTAGATAGACCTGGAAAACAAAACACAGTAGCCGATTTCTTGTCTAGAATCCAAAACACTAATGAAGATTCTCCAGTAGAAGATAAGTTTCCAGATGAATACTTGTTTGCAGTAACTACCAAGACTCCTTGGTATGCAGATATGGCTAATTATCTAGTTACAGGGAAGCTTCCTCTACACTTATTTCCTAATGAGAAAAGGAAAATCGTTCAGGAGAGTTCACATTATTCTTGGATTTCTAATGAATTGTTCAAAACAGGGCCAGATTGTATAATCAGAAGGTGTGTTCGGGAAGATGAAATGCCTGACATCCTTAAGGCATGTCATGATGAACCATGCGGCGGGCACTTTGCTGACAAGAGGACAGCCTATAAAATCCTTTCTCTAGGATATTATTGGCCTTCTCTCTTTAAAGATGCAAAGCAGTATGTTAGAAGGTGTGATAGCTGCCAAAGAGTTGGGAGACCAACTCCTTCAAATGAAATGCCACTACAACCTCAGGTATGCATCGAACCCTTTGAGAAATGGGCTCTAGATTTCGTTGGACCAATTAATCCACCATCAAAGCAAAAGAAGTATATACTGGTTTGTACTGATTATGTTACTAAGTGGGTAGAAGCCAAGGCATTGCCTTCTGCCACTGAAAATTCAATTGTTCAATTTCTTTTTGAGGATATTTTCACTCGTTTTGGTGTCCCAAGGGAAATTGTAACAGATCAGGGCAGCCAATTTACATCTAAATTGATGGAGAAGCTGATGGAGGAATATAAGATCAAGCACAGAACATCTACTCCCTACCATCCGCAATCCAATGGCCAAGTGGAATCTACCAATAAAGTTCTTGAAGGCATTATCACCAAGACTGTTCATCTTCATAGAAGAGATTGGGCGGAAAGGCTCCCTGAAGCCTTATGGGCCTATAGAACTACATGGAGGAACACAACAGGACATTCTCCCTATGAACTTGTTTATGGGAAGGAAGTCCTGCTCCCTATTGAGTTCCAAATCAAGACCTTCAAGATGGCAGTCCAATTGGGAATGAGCCTCTCAGAAGCCCAAAGACACAGAATGGACCAGCTAAATGAGCTAGATGAAATAAGACAAGATGCAATTCTAAGGACCGATCTAGTTCAGCACCAAAGATCTAAATGGCATGATCGTCATATCAAAGAAAGAAAGTTTCAGAAAGGAGATTGGGCTCTATTGTTTGATTCAAAGTTTAAGGACTTCAAAGGAAAATTTCAAACTCATTGGCTTGGGCCATATGAGGTTGATGAAGTCTTTAGTAATGGAGCAGTTCAAGTGAAAACTATTGATAAATTTCATACTCCTCTTATTGTGAATGGCCATAGATTGAAAGTCTACCAGAGGCCACTCTCAAAAGAGGAATTTGTCAAGTTGTTTAAAGAAGATTCTGCAATCAGGTTGGTGGAGAAGGATTCTTCTCCTCCATCAGCCTAATCTTTGGTTTTTGAAAAAAAAAAAAAAAAAAAAGAAAAAAAAAAAGAAAAAAAAAAAAAAGAATAAATGTATAAGCCTGAAAACCAATCTCTGATTGGCAGTCTTATGCAGAAAACCTGAGGTGAAAATCAGGGTCACCTGACACCTCATGTTTTCCAAAAAAAAAAAAAATCTCTCTCTCTTCCATCTCATTTCGCCATTCCATTCACTTCATTCACCATCTTATTCACTCAACCGCTCTCACTCCATCTCATTTCTTTTCATTCATCCATCCATTACATTCCATTTCATCAATAAAGTCATTGTCAGATTTATTTTTACACAGCTAAAGTTGTTTTGTGCAGTCAGAAGGGTATTTCTGCAGTTTCTGCAGCTGAGGAGCAATTCCGCAGCCAATATCCCAATTCCGCAGCCAATACACTTTCTGCACCTACATAAAAAAAAACACAGTCTGATTAAAGAAGGAATCTACAGTCCAAAGGTCATTAGCAAAAATTGAAAGGTCATGTAGCAGCAACAAACAATGAAAGGTTGATTTCAGATAAGCAGAAGGAATCAAAAAGCAGACACCTAAGGTATGATTTAATTTCTAAACCTACGGTTATAACATTTTGCATAGTTTACGGGTTGTGTTTTTTGCCATTCAATGTAATGATTGCCAATCCTCTCCATTACTCGACCAAAATCCCCGTATCTCTCAATCTTAACAGCCACCATTCATCACGATTTAAAATCCCATACACGGCTGCGTTTCCATTTAAATTTTCGTACCTAAGTGACGTAGACAATTGCACTACGACTCTCTGCGTTATGATTCCGCAGCCAAATGTACACTCATGACCGAAGTCTAAGGACTTAACCGTTTCTTCCCATCATTCATAACCCTCCTACGCATGTAGTATCTCACTCACGCATTTGTTTCACTTCCGCATTTTCCTTGCTTTCCACTGCTCTGTCTTATTCACCACTCTGTCATCGTAACCATACTCTGTTTCGTTTATCTCCTCTGCTAAACTTTGACCACTGTTGTGAATGTATTACGGCTGTTGTGTTGAAGCCGTAAGTCTACTGTGTGGAAACCACTGTTGAAGCCGTAAAGCTGTTGAGTTAAAGCCACTGTTGAAACCGTATAACCCTTTCTCAAAGAGTATTAAAACAGAGCCAGAGAATCGATGGGTAAACTTATGAGGGCAGAGCCAGAGGGCTCCAAATTTCTGGAAGGATATCCCCAAGTCAAAGACCCTTTGCAAAAGGCAAATTGGCTCCAGTGCATTCAAAAATTCAAGGGTTATCATAAAGAGGTCACAAAGACTTTTGCACGTTCTTTCAAAGAGAAAGACAACCGAGTGGAGATAGGAGATCTGAAATTCACAGTCACCGAGAGCAGTTTGGCACAGGCCACTTCACTACCACAAGCTGGAGAGAGATGGTTCAAAAACCGATCAGTACAAGACCAACAATGGAAGCAAATTCTGAAGAATCCAGGTATGGACACTAGCATCTTTACAAAAGGAATCCCTGTTAATCTTGTCAAAGAAGAATGGATAGCTCTACTTCTACTAGTACAAAAATTCTTTACATGTGAGGGAAGGTTTGGAGTTCTATATGTTTATCATGCCAAAATTATAATGCATTTCTTAGGAGAGCATGACATTAACCTTCCATACTTTTTACTCTCAAGCCTTAGAAAAATGTGCTCAATAGTCCAAAGAAATCCAAGAAACATTGAGCCACATTTATACCATCATGGGCTTGTCAAAATACTAGTTGAAGAACAGTTAAAGGCCAAAAGGGATACCTGGGAAAGATTCCTTGTGAGAAACCACTTTGAAGAGGCAGGAGAAGCCTCAGTGCCTAGAAAGAGTAGAAGGAAAAGAGAAGAGGTTACCCCTGAAACTGCTGTCCAAGAAGAAATTGTCTAGGACCTTATTGAAGAAGAAAATGTTGTCTATCATTCTGAACATGAAATTGACCCTGAACCTGCTGTAGACATTGATCAAACAGCCCAAGGAATAATTACAGAGACCCTGCAAGAAATTGTACAAGAAGCTGCTCAAAAGAAAAAGGAGAGTAGGAAGAAACAAAAGAAAGATAAAGGAAAAGCCATAGCCCAGGAAACCTACCTTACTCCTGAGAATTCTAGTGAAGAGGACACTCAGCCATTGGCACATAGGTTGGCCCAACTTCATGAGGCTGCCCTTTCCAAGAAGATGCAAAAACAAAAACAGAAGCAACAAAAAGAAAAACAGAGCATCACCACCGTGAGAAGGAGCAGCAGGTTACAAAGAAAAATGGGGGCCACAGAGAACAAAGAGTCATTCTTTATTGACTTGAGCACACCTCAAAAGGTTGCTACAAGACTTGACTTTGAGAAAAGCTCTCCACATGTTGAGCAGGTTGAGACTAGTCCTCCACGTGAGGAAAATCCTTTTGAGCATGAGCCTGAATTTGAACATGAACCTGAAATTGAGCATGAGCCTAGTCCAAAGAGGTCACCAGAGATTGACCCAGACCAGCAAAGAGTATACAACTACTTGGAAACATTAGAACAAGCTGTTGCTGGTCCAAGCACTGTTCTACCTCTTGAACAGCAAGTTCAATCACTGAAGCAAGAAGTATTTGAGCTAGAGGTACTAAATCGCCACATCAAACAAGAAAATGAAAGACTGAAGGAACAAAGCAATGTGGACAAGATGGTCCAAGATAACACCATGCTTCATATGGGCCTTTGGCAAAAGGAAAACAAAAATCTCAAGAAGAAATGCAGAAAGTTAAACAGAGCTTTGATCAATTTAAAATTCAGATGTTTGATGAAAAGACCAAGAGTCAATGTGGCCACACAGAGGAAGAAGAGAAGACTAGATGTCTTAGCAGAGGCATCTCAGCAGGTGGACTAAACAATGTTTTCGTTGCATGAGGACATGCAACACCCTCGTAGTGGGGGTATGTAGAGCCTCTAACTTACACTTGATTATCCATCATTACCTACAGCTTTTCTTCACTTATCCCTCTCTTTTGCTCTATTTTCCGCCCAGATCATTACATTTGATGTCTCTAAGCATAATTAGTTAACTTCGCTTATGTTTTACTGTTGGTTTAGATTTTTGACATATAAACAGAGTTTCCGCAGCTGTTCAGCAGTTCCGCAGCTGTTCAGCAATTCCGCAGTTGTTCAGAGATTCCGCAGCCTTTTTGTTGTTTGATATGCTCCACGTGTCCTCTCAAGGAACGAGCCACATGGGCATGTTGGGTTGGATGTACACATGGATTGTATGCTATTGGTTGAGCCAAACCAGTCACGAATGCCCTTGGTCAACGCAGGTATTCCCTCGGTCAAACGGTCAAGTTCTGAACGGTGGCACAGGAGCCGTGAGCAGTTGGGACACGGAACTGTAGCTGGCACCTCTTCCATGCCACGAGGACAGCTAAAGACAGGATCCAAGCATAGATTTATCTCCCATGATGACCGTTTCCCTCAAAAGTGCACGGGGTTACCTACGTGTTTGCTGCACAAGTTAATTAGCTATGACTGCGTGTTGTTGCGTAGTTAATAGGTTAAGCTGTAGTTGCTTAGTTCACGCAGAGGGTAGTTGCCTCTGTGCTTATAAATAAGCGTGTGCCAACGCTTGTAGATTAGCTTTTGGATTATTGTAATTGCTGCACTGATTTTGTATAAAAACTCTGTTTTAAGAAGGCTGTTCCTACAGCACTTTTCACTGTATTTTTGACATGCTGTTTTTATAAAAGAAGACTGTTCTGTTCACCTTTTCGTAGCTGATCTTCTAAGTTGGTTGCGTGGATGGAGGGCCCCCATCTATGACAACCCGTGTACATAGTGTTTGGTTTCATTTTCATGCTTTCAGCAATCTTTATTTCTTTTATCATGTATAATAGCATACCATTTGATTTCATGTCATTTCATTTCCAGCCTTTATTTTAAACTGATCAGTATTGTTCTTTTGCAGGTTTTTAACCCGGGATTGTTTTTGTCTTTGTGTATTTGCTTTATATCTGATGGTATTTTCAGTTGACAGATTCAAAGTTGCTGCCTTTACTTTATTTTCATAGCTGATTTCTAGTTTAGTTTCTCAAAGTTGTCTGCTAACATATTGATGGTCTCTTTATCATAAATTGTTCATCTTTTAGAGATCAGAATACTAATAAATTACAGCTGGCTTTGAGTACTTTTTAGACTAATCTTTAACTACTTTCTAATCGTGCTTTACATAGTACCATATGTTGGAAGCATAGAGTTAGGAAGAGTTGAACATTATAACTAGTCTTTAAAGTAGATTTTTCTCATTTTTGATCACTTTTTAAACTCATCTCTAACTACTTCCTAATCGTGTTTTACATAGTACCATATGTTGGAAGCAGAGAGTTAGGAAGAGATAAACATTATCATTGGTTTTTAAAGTGATTTTCTTACCTTTTATTTGCAGCAGCATGAATGGTGTCTAGTGCCATTAGAAAGTGGTTCTTTGCTTTCAGTTCATTTCAAGTTATTTATTTCTTTCAAGCTTTTTCTTTGCAAGTTTAGAAGGTAGTTAGAAATCACCTGTAACACACACTCACTCATCTAGAAATCACCTTACACACACACTCACTCATCTGTTTATAAAAACTCCATTTCATCTTAGGAAGATAAATTGACCACAAACAACACCCCCAAACGACAAAAAGATCTAAGAGGTTGCTTAAGTACATATAGTACACCTTCACTTCATCAGCTTACGAGCCCCAGGTTGACAATTAATGACATCAATTTAGAAACACTAAATTGACTAAACACTATGTATCATTTATAGATGACTTCTCAAGGAATACATGGATATATTTCTTTAAGAAGAAATTTGAAGTCTTTGACAGGTTTAAAGAATTCAAGGCTCTGGTGGAAAACCAGACAGAGAAGAAGATAAAGGTGCTGAGGACAGATAATGGTGGAGAGTTTTGTAGCAATGAATTTGAAGAATTATGGCAGAAGATTACTCCATATACACCTCAACAAAATGGAGTTGCAGAAAGAATGAACAAGATGTTGATGGAAAGGACAAGAAGCATGCTCAGTGGTGTCGGGTTAGGATATGAATTCTAGGCAGAGGCGGTGGATACTGCATGTTACCTGGTCAACAAGTCACCTTCATCAGCGCTGGAGGATAAGAATCCACAAGAGGTATGGATTGGTAAGAAACCCTCTCTTTCACATCTAATGGTATTTGGATGTGATGCATATATACATGTTCCAAAGGAGAAAAGAACAAAGTTGGATAGTAAATCTGAAAAGTGCATCTTTATTGGGTATAAGGATGGTTTAAAGGGTTATAAGCTTTGGAACCCAGTAACAAGGAAGGTTATGTACATCCGAGATGTGGTGTTTAGAGAGGTGAGAGATGTTATTAAACATGAATTCCAACCAAAGGAACCTGAGAAGATAGAGTTTGAGCTAAAGGAGGAAGAATCAGACTCTATAGCAGAGGAGGAATCAGAAGATGAAGGGCCACAATCTCCAGCTGTGAGAAGAACAATTCGAGAAAGAAGGCAGCCAAAAAGGTATAGTCCATATGCTTTCTGTTCAAATTTTTCCTTATCTGTTACTGATGATGATCCCAGAATTGGGATGGAAGCAGTGGATTCAGAGGATGGAAAACTCTGGAAAAAGGCCATGGTTGATGAAATGGCATCTTTGCACAAAAATGAGGCTTGGGATCTGGTGGAGTTGCCAGCTAGAAGGAAACCCATTGGCAGCAAATGGGTGTTCAAAAAGAAGACAGTTGCAGAAGGAAAAGTGGAGAAATACAAAGCTCGGTTGGTAGCAAAAGGTTATTCCCAAGTGCCGGGAATTGATTTTGGTGATATTTTTTCTCCTGTTGCCAAGGTAACTTCTATTAGTTTACTTTTATCTGTTGCTGCTGCTTTTTATTTTGAGGTAGAATAGATGGATGTGAAGACATCATTTCTTCATGGGGATCTAGAAGAGGAGATCTACATGAAGCAACCTGAACTCTTTGTGGTGAAGGGTAAGAAAGAACTGGTATGTAAGTTAAAGAAGTCTCTATATGGGTTAAAACAGTCACCAAGGATGTGGTATCAGAAATTTGATACATTTATACGGGGACTTGGCTTCACCAGAAGCAAAGCAGATCACTGTGTGTATTTTGAATTAATTGGTGACCGTGTTATTTATCTGGTCTTGTATGTGGATGATATGTTGTTGGTTGGAAATGACAAAGAAATTATCCAGGATTTGAAGATCCAATTGTCCTCCAAATTAGACATGAAAGATCTTGGTGCTGCAAACTATATTTGGGCATGGAAATTAAAAGAGATTGGGAAAAGAGGAAGCTCTAGTTAAACCAGAGGAAGTGTTTCGAGACAATATTGCAGAGGTTTAATATGCAGGATAGTAAACCGGTGAAGGTTCCTATTCCTGTAGGTGTAAAGTTATTTGTTGAACAGTGTCCCAAGACACAAGAAGAGGAAGAGGATATGTCCCATGTTCCATATGCAAGTGCAATCAGTAGTCTGATGTATGCAATGGTCTGTACTAGACCAGACATTGCACATGCAGTGGGAGTATTGAGTAGGTTTATGTCAAAACCAGGAAAGGAGCATTGGACAACAATGAAGCAGGTTTTTAGGTATTTGCGTGGCACTAGTGATTATGGTTTGTGCTACCAAGGAAGACCAGGATTGGACAGAGTGTTGGATATTCATCGCTTTTTTGATGTAGACTGGGTTGGAGATCTAGGATCAAAGAAGATCTACAAGTGAGTATGTGTTTAACCTATTTGGAGGTGTAGTCAGTTGGATGAGTAAGAAACAATCTGTAGTGGCACTATCAACTACAGAGGCAGAATACATGGCAGCCACTCATGCAAGCAAGGAAGTAGTTTGGTTGCAAAGATTGTGTTCAAGTATGGGGTTAGTACAGGAAGCTATAAGGATAGATTGTGATAGCAAAATTGCAATTTTCTTGGCAAAGAACCCTGCATATCATTCAAAGACAAAGCACATTGATGTTCAGTATCACTTTGTGAGGGATATGATAGAAGACAAAAAGGTGTTGCTGGTAAAGGTGGAAACTTTGAAGAATACTGCAGATACATCTATGAGCTTTGAGAATTTCTCCTGGTGTAGAGAAACAATGGGTATTTCAGGGCTGGAAAAATGACTAAGCTCTCTTGTGGACCCTGTGGAAAGAAAACAACAAGTGGGAGAATGTTGGGTTTTGTTATATTCTTTCCACGTAGTTAACAGGGGGTTTAAGGGACACTTGTAACCCCACTTTATGGGGTCTGGGGAAGCACCCCGGAAAGTTTTGGTTTTGGACCCTATGTTAGGTTGGGCGGACCCACCTATGGTTTTGTGGATGATTTTCGCACATGTTTTCTGGACGCAATGGTTTTTGGTCCATGGTATTGGATGCTTCGACATGTATAGATATGTATTATAACATTGAAAGGAACATAATGAAAAATCAAGCTGGTAGTCCCGGTTTTGGGATCCAGGGGAAAATATCTGTGTATATGTGTTTTATGTGTTCTGATCTCACATTATTTATTTTTTGTGTCTTAGAATTTGTATGCAGGTAATTTCTATACGGGGTTAAAACCTACACGAAATGTATATTGAATCATAGGGTTGTCTACCCAAGTGATGTAACGTAATGTAATGTCATGTCGGCCTATCCATGGTCCACGGACCATGGGATTGTATAAATAGAGCGAGGCTCTAAGCTGTAAAGATAACAAGAGATGGATTGATGTAATGATCTAGTAGCAAATAGAGAAGAAGTCTAAGTGTATTGGGTCGTAGTAGTAGGAAGAGGCTCTGCAGCTGAGTGTGCAAAGGCCTAGTAGAGTCCTCAGCTGAGTGCGCAGGGCGAAGTTGAGTCTGTAAACTAAGAAGAAGAATAATAAAGGGAAGTTTGATTCTAGATACTGTGTATCTATTTTTGTATGATTTTCTAAACATTTATAATGTTTGGTTTATTGCCCGCACACATATGAATACTGAACACTATTAAGTATAATTAGGCTCACACAGATAAGTTAAGTAATCAGATAATATCAGGTTAATAGTAAGGAACTTGGGTAATAACACAGATTGAATAGAGTTGCATGAAGGTAGAATTGCAAGCTACTGGGTACTGATAGGTGCAGGTAGCGATGTGCGCACAGGGTCAAACTGCGGACCACGCAAAAACCATCAGACATCTCTAGGGTGCATAAACCTTGTTCTAACACCCTCCCATACTAGTTCGGGTGAGACCTCAGTCTGCACTCCGCGGACTGTTGCCGAAAGGGCCAGTAGTACTAGGATTTGCTTGGCTAAATCATCTCTAAACCTAGGTCAGGCCCATACAAGCCAGCAAATGGTTTCATTGCTAGGACCGGGATCTGTATAAGGGATGTCTAGTGTCATGCCACTAGAATCCAACAAAGAAAGAAATTGAAGGGTGGTTGGACAAAAGTATTCACGAGTTCGTGGCACAAGAAAATAGGAATCCGCGAGTATCAAAGGAATAGTGGTTGGAGCACTACTTATATATAGAAATCCATGAAATTTTCTTTGCATCCTTTCCTTCTGAGCTGTATGAGTGGATCGCGAAGCTAGAAGATAGTCAAGGAAGGTGTAGGCTCGACAGACCAATCATGTGTACTCCAGAATTAGTGCGCATACTAAATGCATTAGGAGATAAGATTGCACGAGTTGTGGACCATTGGATCGACCAAATTATAGGAGTATTTATCACTAAGTTCATAGTAGATACGACCGTCAGCTACAGTGAGGCGGAGCGACGCTTCCTTAAGGGACCGCAAGGTAAGTATATTAAATATTTGAACACTTGGATTAAGATGCTATTGTGTGAAAAGAGGGTTATGCGAATAAATTAATGTTTGGGACTATGCGAAGTGGGAATATCTACAGAAGCGGAGGTAGTGAAGAATTAGAAACCAATCTCTTAATTTCACCCTCATGGGAAAGCGAGGAAGATCTCACGAAAGTATCTCCGAGAAGCGCGGTCAGTCTGATAAGGTAGCAGATTCCATGTTTACCACCTTCGCCTACACCGACACCTGTCTCACCCTCCGCACCGCTATATCCACCCACCCCACCTCCGCCACCACTGCAGTATAGTATGGCAAGTGTGATTAAACTACCAATATTAAGAGGAGTAGGGAATGAAGATCTGGACCAATTCTGTTTCAGGGTAAGGGAGGTATGGGAAGCACAAGGAGTAGTGGATGAAAATATCAAGAAAGCTATGCTGGTAAGCGTGTTGTAGGATCATGCATTAACATGGTACATCAAGCATTCTACTAACCATCCAAATGCAGGAATCATAGAAATCCAGATTGCGCTGAACAGGAAATTTGGTAGACCAAAGTTGGAGACATAATCAGTGATTGAGTTTAAGGAGATCGCGATGCTCCCAAGCGAGACCCCTTGAGATCTGGACCAAAGACTATAGGGTATGATTCGCGAAGCCAACATGACTTTAACGGATGGACAACACTGCACATGGTTTGTAGCATCACTAACACCGCACTTAATTACAGCATTGTCACATCAAAATCTTTCCACCCAGGCTGAAGCTTTGGAGATGGAAATGAGATTGCATGAGACCCCTATACAAGACCCTGGCCTGGGAGTCCAAAAAATCCACATGAAACTACAAAATCTATGTCTAGAGATGCAGAGTTTGAAACAAGATAGGACACCTCGGCCAGGGGCACGTGAGGAGGTATGGTGCATAAAATGCAAAGGCCAGGGGAATGACAAGGAACACTATCCAGTGTTCACAAATTACTTGGCAGGAGGAGGGCCCATGCCGTTAAGACCTGAGGCATAGGCAAGTCTGAGTGCGGCACCTGCATTATGGTGCGCGATCTGTTAGATAGGAGGAAAACACACTATGGATAATTGTCATCTATTTCAGAAGTATACGCAAACGACCCATAATTTTTTTTGTAATTTCTGTAGGTCAGTAGGCCATGATGAATGCACATGTAGAAGCTACAAACTAATGATGGATCGGACTCCTGCCTACAAGGCGCATACCAAAACATGAGCTCTCAACCCAAATGCAAGAATGACATGCGCTGGATTTCATGGGTGCAGACGAGGTCAAGGTAGAATGGCACCAGGAAGGGGTTGCGAACAACTAATTTGTTACAATTGCACTATGCCCACGATTGTAAAAAACCAACAAGGGCATCATGTTTGTATTGTACTCAATTTAATCATGAGGCAGGACACTGCCCTACATTGATAGCGAGACTGCATGAAAAAGGAGTACTTCAACCCCCTCCGACTCAGAATTTGTAGATGATGAGGTCTGAGCCGCACGAAGAAGACCCGAATGTAAACATGATGCTGAGGAGTGGTATGACCACTAGCGATGATAAAGGTAAGCAGTCAGAAGAAAGTGCATGGGTTCGTAAGGCTCCTACAAAGGAACCCAAATTTGATTTAGAACGCGTGAAGGAGACATTCATGGAAGCTAAGAAGAGCTTCACAGAGGTCTCCACTTCAGGTAGTAAGGATCAACTAGATCTAGGGATGGATCCTTTAATGCTCAGTACCTTTCTAGAGACATGCATGAAACTGTTGTGCGACAGTAAGGCAGTAAAAGGACTATAGGAACTTATCACCAGGTGCGCAGGTTCAGGAGAACCACGCGTAGTCCAGAAACTGGGAAAGCACGCATTACGCACAGGAAGGGAAATGAGGTTGACTGCACAAATCGGCGAGTATGAAATGGATCAGGTAATCCTGGATCTCAGATCGGACATGAATGTGCTACCGAAACAAACATGGGAATGCATGGGCAGACCCGCACTACAATGGTCTCCTATTCAGTTACAAATGGCGAACCAATAAAGATCTTTCCCATGGGAAGATTGCAAGGGGTAACGGTGGATATTGAAGGTGCGAGCATGCAGGTGGATTTTGAAGTGATAGAGATTTTCGATGACAACAATCCCTATCCCACGCTACTAGGAATAGACTGGGCCACCAATATGAATGGAGTCATAAATCTGAAGAAGTGAAAAATGATCTTTGAGAAAAAGTCACTACGCGTAGTAGTACCACTAGATCCAGCCGAGGGAGCACGATACATTGAACTGGTGTGTGACGATGATCTTGATTGCATCTACAAGATAACTGCATGAGAACAGGATTGGGTGAATCTGACTGCAGATGGAAGGATTTCGTGGGAGTGCGAAAGCTCATGTACTTCAGATTCAAACAAAGAAGTAGAGCACTGGCAGAATTGGCTGCACGAAGTAACAACGCTTAATTGCAACATGATGGTTATATCATTATGCTGCATGAAAATGGAGGTCAGGGAGCTGCCTACATATGATGGGTTGATAGCGGTGGATGAATTCATGAACAAATTTGAAAGCGCAGTACAGAACAGCAGCGGTTTGATGCTCTAAAATGGGCACTATGCGACGCCCAAAAGATGGTGGGGTACACATCAGAGAAGTTTTGAGGACTGGTGTGGATGCAAGAGGATGATGCACCTACGATTTGGAAAACCCTAGCTAAAAATGAGAGCCACTCACCAAGGGCAGAACAAATTGCATTCCCACCTTTCCCGATGGGTACAGACATATGCCATGCAGCCCACCCAAGCACACACCACTCCCTGAATAGAGAATAAGAACAAAACGCAGTAGCAGGAAAGGAAAAGCGCGTCAAGGACTATCCATAGAGAAGCATTTGATAGGGTGTGAAAAGTGTTGAACAAGGTTCACCAAGTGAGACACACTGACTGGGACCTGCGCGTACCAGCTGCTCGATGGGCCTATACGACCATGTGCAAAACCCTGACCACGTAAACCATTCCAAGGGTGCAAAACAGAGTAGGGACCATAATTTCTTAAAATAATGCAAAGAGGAATCCACACGTAATAGTGCCCGCAGGTGCGACAATGGGTGAAGCCCATGATGAAGAAATCACACAGCTATGCAAGGTCAAACACATAAGGCTTTAGGAAGCCATTTGACGAGGGAACCTTAGACTTCACGAACTCGAAAAAGACCGGGTATGACTGAGGAAGAAAAGCATGCTAATGGACATAGAGGTCAAGAGGCTAGAAAACAAGATCAAGCAAGCATGTCACGTCGATAAACCAAGGATGGCAAGGCAAGGTTCGGATGATCATACCAATGAATTAGAAGACTATCATCGAGAATTTATGACTCTACTGCCATGGTTACGACCGCATCTCACCAAACGTAGTAACCAGGGGAGTGCACTACATATGATAGAGTGTGCAACGCCGACTGTCGCAAGGGAAATTGAGAGTTTACCGTGGAATATCCTGAGGGGAGAAATGGAGCCCCACATGGGTGGTGCGACCACCTGACTAGCGGTAGGAAGAATAGTCTCCGTGCTCCAGGCAGTTGAAAGGGAGTGCGAGACTATAAAAGAATCTACTTGGGAGCTGCGCGATAAGGGAGGTACACGCAGAGTTATCATGTCACAAGGTTCACTCCCGTGCATGGAGGGTTGCGCTGCCGCATGGGTAGGCTGGGAAGTGACCGTTGCTATCACTGTTCATGACGGGATGTCCAATTTGAGGCCAAATGGAGTGGGTGATGGACATTTAAGATAGCAGTTATTGGCAAGATTTTGGAAAATATGCCGCCAAGAAAGCATTGATGGCCCGGAATTGGGGGGCACAGTCGAATTTGAATTTGAAAGGCACTATAAAACTCTAGGGGCTAGCCACAAGACAACACTTTTTCACTTGAGACTTGAGCGGTTGAATAGAGCATAGAGTGTTGAGCACCAAGCGATATTTGAGCACCTAAGTTCATGAAAGACTGCATATAGTATAGAGAAGATGACAGATACTAGAGCAGGTATGGGCTTTGAAGAAGGAACCGTTGGTGAGGCCACGTTGACCCATACGGTACACGATGTTCCCGAAGATACTAGGGTCATGCCAGAAATCCCAAAATCCCCTTGGACGCCGAGACTGAAAAAAGATAAGCAGACAATGGGACTAGTCCGCATGTCCCCGAGGAATCCGTGGTTCAGTAAGCTATAAATGGAGGATAAGGTTGTCACCCTTGAGTCAGATGAAGAGGAGGAGGACTTATAGGTTATGATTTCCGAGGTAGAAGAGGAAGAAGACATGGAGGCAGACATCCAACCAAAGTGCTCTGTAGCAAAATTACTTGAGTATGTCCCTCCGCTAAAGGGGAAAGCTAAGGTACCAAAGGGTCTAGATGCAACAAAGAATGTGATCCAGACCCCGCTCCTCCCCAATGGAATTACCTTTGAGGGTCCGCTCCTAGGACGTGTGCCTACCCTAAAATTTGAAGACTGGGACCTCATGGATAGCGAGAAGTTCCCACACTTAGAGACGGAGAGCCTAATGAAACAGAATACGGAGGGGTCGGTGATCACATTACAACCACAAAAATGGTTGCGCGGTGTGGAGAAGGTCGGGTTGCTTCATCTACTGTGGATACCACACTTTCACCGCGCACCCATCACCATTTTTTTCATCAGGCAGCTGCTTTTCCTGGTGCATGATGGGTACTTATGGCTGGAGGAGCCTATTCCCATCACGTCGGTTCTCATCCATAGAATTTCTCAGCTTCCCTATAAGGGAAATGACCCCATGACGATAGCAGGAAAAAGCAGCGATTTGGCTCTCGCGGAAGCCATGAAGAAAAAATATAAGCTCGAGAAGAAAAAGACAGGTTACACCATCAGTAGTATCAAGGATAAAGGGGTGCGTGTAGCCACCCATCTCCTGACTGGAAAGGCAATGAGAAAATGTCATGGAAATGAAGTACTAGAGCCGGTAGTTGCATTTGCCAAAAAATGTGTGGAGGGGGTCCAGTTCAACTGGGCCAAGTTCCTCTGCGAAGAATTTTTGCTCAACTGCAAGGAGGACCCCAACATTCAGTGACTGGATACAGAGGCACACATACTCCAACAACAATATGACAACATCAGAGGGACTGTGTAGATAGTAGTCCTTACTCAGCAGCTTGCAAAGATGCAGCAAGCCAAGGCATTTAAAGAGCAGATGGACGCGGCGCGCCATAACGAAGTTGTTCTTAAAGCACGTGTCCAGCAATGGATTGACAAAGCCTTCACAATCACAACAGATATTGAAGGAAAGCTCACATAGATTCAGGGGATGCATGTACAGATGCAGCGTAGCACACCAGAAACAGAGGGCTCAAAAGACAAAATGCAACAGGTACAGTAGGCAGTAGCTCAGTGCGCTGCCGACATTCAAGCAGTTTGGGACTAGTTGGAGGGACTCCGTGCCAAGATCGTCACACTGACAGAGTGACTCAAGGGTGAGTCACGATGTTTGTGTTGGGGGCATTTTGGGCATGGAATCCCCCCACAACATGTTTTGGGGCTCAAAGCCCATGTTTTGGTGAGATATGTTGTAAGACTCCGCAAATTGCGGGCGTGAAGCGCAAAATGTATATTGAGTCATAGGGTTGTCCGCCCTAAGTGTTGTAATGTAATGTAATGTCATGTCGGCCTACCCATGGTCCGCGGACCATGGGATTGTATAAATAGAGCGAGGCTCTAAGTTGTAAAGATAACAAGAGATGGATTGATGTAATGATCTAGTAGCGGATAGAGAAGAAGTCTAAGTGTATTGGATCGTAGTAGTAGGAAGAGGCTCTATAGCTGAGTGCACAAGGTGAAGTTGAGTCTTAGTGCGCAAGGTGAAGTTGAGTCTGTAACCCAAGAAGAAGAATAATAAAGGGAAGTTTGATTCTAAATATTGTGTATCTGTTTTTGTATGATTTTGTATGTATTTATATTATTTGGTTTATCGCACGCACGCATATGAATATTGGACACTGTTAAGTATAATTGGGCTCACATAGATCAATTAAGTAATCGGATAATATCAGGTTATTAATAAGGAACTTGGGTAATAACACAGATCACACCTCCAATAGAGTTGCGCAAAGGTAGCATTGTAGGCTACTAGGCACTGATAGGTGCGCGTAGCGATGTGCGCACAGGGTCAAACCGCAGACCACCCAAAAGCCATCAGACATCTCTAGGGTGCAGAAACTTGGTTCTAACACCCTCCCATACTACTTCGGGTGAAACCTCATTCCGCGCTCTGTGGACTGTTGCCGAAAGGGCCAATAGTATTGGGATTTTCTTGGCTAAATCATCTCTAAACCTGGGTCAGGCCCATACAAGCCAAAAATCCATGTCTGAGTTTCTTTCAATATGGTTTCTCGAATTAGTGATTGTAATATTCTTATTCTTATTATATTTCTTTTTTTTCTTTGATTTAATCTCTATATGCAACTTCCAACACTTCTCCTCTATATGACTATTAATATTACAATTGTTGCAGTGATTGCTAAGATCCTTGCACTAGTGTGTTGTGGCTGCCATATTTTTATCTTTCCCTATTTCCAATTCTTATTTCCCTCCTTATAGTCATCCTAGTGCTCCTTCTGCTTCAATCCTATTGATTTCCATTTCTTCTTACCTATTTTTTCTAGGTGTTGTGCCTATACGCAAGCCTTGTCCACAAATCTAGGCTTAAAAAACATCACTTTCTTTGGTATATGGTTTTGTAGACCTCCTGGATGCTTGAGGAGTACGTCCAGGGTTTTTGGGAGATACCTAACATTATGGTGATCTTTTTAAAATGTGTGGTGCACTCCTCTACACTGTACCCCTGCTTTTTCCTAAAGTAGTGCCACTATATCCACCAGTCCTCTACATACCTAATAGGGTAAAATTGTGAATTTATGATGGTTTTAAAGTCCTCCAACTTATTCACTAGAGGATATCCTCCAACCTCAAGGTTTCTATGTAGATTTCCCAATAGGTTAGAGCATGGACCTCTAATTTTAGCCACGCAAATGAAATATTATGTTCTTCCCCTATATGATGAACATTGAAATAAACTTCTAATTGTTGAAACTAATGATTTAGATTGCTTACACCAATCTCAACTTGGTATGGATTGATATCATCCTTCACTTCAATTTTCAATAGGTACTATGAATTGGGTTGATCTCTTTCAGGTCCTTTCTTTGGCTTGTTCTTTGTTTCTTGCTTATCCTCTGATCTGTCCTCTTTGTTAGAACCCCCATATTCTCCAAATTGATAGAGCTTATTTCTTAGGGTTCACATGAGGAGATTCAAATTATGGCTTATATATGCAACTTGTGCTTCCAGCTACAAAAACCTCTCCTCTGCAAGATCAAAAGGGTTATTCATTGATTCATCGGCCATGATTAGGATTTTCTAAATTTTGGCTTTGTCAATTTAGATTCACCACAAATATCCACAATATATCCAAAGAAACCTACTCTGATAACAATATGACCAACAAAATTCCATGGGTATTCCACTAGATAGTTCATCGCAACTTATCTGATAAATTATTCTTGAAGTCTGAAATCTACACTATGAGGGTTTATTTCTCTTTATATTTTTGGATCTATAAATTATTGTTTATTGTGTATGCATACAAATTATAATTATGCAAAAAATAGATAACAGTGACAAAAAAAAAACTATATATATATATATATATATATATATATATATATATATACAGACACACACCTGGGAAACCCTTTCCGAAGAAAACTTAGCTAGAAGGTGAGGTCGCTCTACTCTCTCTCTTAATAGAAAATACCTGAAGGTATAAAGAAGTAAGTTCTATGGCTTGTTGTCTACTACAATGCATAAATCATCTATATGTTCTCTATGCCTATCCCTCCTAACGACTCCACTCGTTTATGGAACAAGTGCACTTGAAAAGAATGGAACCCATTTTCCTCATAGTGGCCCAATTATAACACATGTCGATAACCTACTAGTGGTTAGGTTTGTCTCCCTCAAATATTAATTGAGTTACAATATGGACTCCTCTAGACTATTCTCATCATTATCACATGGCTAGCCCCTTTTCCTTGATTAATGGAGGTTGATGTGGCATCCTCTCGAATTAAGGTGATAAAAAATGGAAGGTCAACTTCTTAGTGGCATAACTTTTGCATACAAACTCCGACTGGGGTGATTATTGTGTTGTTGGAAAGAAACATGTTTGTAGAATAGGGAAAAAAAGGTATAGAACTAAAGCATAAAAATTTTGCACCCAATAAATGTCATTTGAAGCCTCAAAATGCTCTCGAAAGGTTTAAGACCCCAATTTTCCAAACTACATCCTGCTAGACAAAATGATACTATGAGTTAATTCATCCACTCTTTACAATAGAAAAGACTTGAGATGGGTGAAAAACAATATAATATCCAATCTGGATCAATTTTTTTATGGGTCATGATGTAGAGATCTAGAGATCTAGATGACGGGCCTCCAAATTAGATACAAAGACTATATTAAATCTATTCTTATGCACTTTTCTTAGCTTTAATAAGTTTTTAGGAAGTTTTAGAGATAATTTCTTGTAATTTTCCTAATATTATTTATTTTGCAAAATATTGAGAGAATATTGACTAAATTTTAAAGATTAGCAGAATGAGAGAATTTAGCGACTCTCTCCCTTCCATTTGAGGCTATAGGATGGATCAATAAATAAATAGGATATCATGGGATTCTTGACATATTCTGGAGCTCCACTTATTGAGAAAATATAGGGATGTGTTCCCTACTACACAAGAAGCCATAACTCAATATTTAATGAAGATTCCTATTTTTGGGAACCAAATTGACTTTTTGAGGGATTTTAGAGGGAAAATTTGGCTCCTTTCAAGGAGGATCTTCCCCATAAAATTTTATAAGTATCAATTCAAATTACCCTCTAGGGGCATGGATGTTTTAGTCTACTTTTGAAGAAAACTTGTTATTTAGCAGTTCTACTTTCATTTCCAATAGGCATGTACTTGAATTAACTCTAATAATGAAGTTTAGTGTCATTTTAAACTTCTAAGGCTTGGGTTACTTCATAGGAATATGATTATCCTTGGGCTTGGCCATCCCAGAAGCCTCAGAGCCATGTTGTACATTTTCTGTATCTTCTTGGAATGTCTTGTTCACTTACATTTTTCATTTATGCATTTCGTATTCATGCTTCATTTTTTGTAGGTTAGAGTGGTTAAATGATTGAAGTGGTTTTGTAGGTAATTTATATAGTTACAAATATGATGCATCCTGATAATGGATCTACAAATTCATATTCAACATTGAGCTACTTGGATTGGTTTACTATTTTACAATTTTTGCATTTTTTGAAATATCCTGTAGCAAAACAATAATAAATTTCTGATGAATTTTAGAATGTATTAATGATCTTATTTCAAGTTGATACAACCTTAATTAAAGCCTAAAAACATCCAAATTAATAAAAAATATCACCCCATATCATTTACACTTTATTAGCTTAGGCATTTGGGTGCTTAGATCAACTTGTTCAATATTATGAAATTTCTTATTTTTAGTAGTAAATTTCTCTTGGAACTTAGCCTGTGCTAATGAAGCTCTTTGGATTTGATTCCACTTGGATTTAAACCTTAAAAAATGAAATTAATAACAAAATTTACCCCACAACATTTTCATTTGGTTATCTTGGGAATTTGGCAGGTTAACTCGACAAACAAGCTGTAGTGTCCTATCTAGGGTGCTAGATTAGGCTATATTTATTATCGACCAGGATCAGTAAACTTCGAGGCATGCGTCTACAATCTATAGACATAAAGGATTCCTAACTAAGTGTTTGTGATGGTAGGTTACAGAACTTCTTTACGGAAGGTTGAGGTATGCTCCCTATCACCTGGACACTCAGGTCACTCAATTCATCTACCTATTCTAAAAACACTGTGTATTACTTAAACCAAGATTTCAATCCTCTTACGAGGATGCTGTGCATAAAACCCCTGTTCAGTGAACACTCAGCATTCAATGTTTATCATTCATGAAAGATTGAAACATACTAAAATCATAAGCACACTTAAAATTCAAATACATGAGAAACAGGGTTCATGAAGATGCTCTTAAAAATAACGAAAGATCAACTCCCTTACATGATACAATTCAACGATCTCAGCGATGAATCCTTCAAGCCACCATCATAAAAATTACTCATACGAATTTCTAATTAAATCAACGAAAGCATAAACCAAACTCTAATCACTGTGCATACTATTGAATATTCAGAAGTTGCAAATGAAATGAAATGACAGTATTACCGTTCCACGCAGGGCTCGTCCGCGTTTCAAAGGTATACTGGACTATGCTCAAGCAACTATAGAATCAACGCAACAATGAAATCGTGACTGCAACCATGTTTTTTGTATTAAGTTCAAAAGCTCTGTTTTCAAAATGATACAATGATAACAACTAACCAACAACACGTAATTGTGTTTACATATATCTAACAACGTTTACATTTCGGAACGAATGTACATTCGTTATGCGGCTGTTGCTGCTTTTGCTATGGCATAGTTTTTAAGTTGTTTCCATTCTGAACCGATTTCAAAAAGGAACAAAACTAAATCGGTTTAGAACCCAATGTTGTTGCCGCTTTTGTCGCCAACATGCTGTGCTTTGACCGTCATTGACCGCGCATTCAGGAGTGTTGGTTCTGCTGTAGGATAGGTGTTCGTCCATGCTTGTACATTCTATTTTTCATCCCTACCATTTGCTTTAGCTTAGCTGTCATGCCATATGTCAAACAATAAACCAATTACAGGATTTTGCAACTTCCTGTAGTCTTTTTATCAAAAATCCCTAATTCTTTAACATAAAACTCATAAATCAATTCTAATGCATTTAACAACTATAATATTGTTAACTAATCAATTTCAAGGGGTCTAAGAGATGTATGAAGGAAAAAGGTAGGCAAACAATGTGTTTCAAGAGGAAAAAGGAGGTCAAGGAATGGTACCAACATCTCTCCCTGACTTAATGAATTAGCATGACCTCATGCTAACCCCGATGTGCTTCCTCTGAACTCTGTCCCTGCCTGTACCTCTATTGCCTTCAACAATGTATCCACATTCTTCTTCACCTGGGCATCTTTCTGACCATGGAGTTCATGCTTTAAACTTTTGTACTTTTCCTTGAGGACCTTCTTTTGGTTGTACCATTTAGTGGCCCACTTACAAATATCTGTTTGTTCAGCTTCAAGTTCCTTGATTTGTTCCCTTAACTTTTCATTTTTTTGTTGAGTCTCTTTACTCTGTGCTCTGAGCATTTCATTTTCTTTCTTGATAACTTTTTCCAGCATATTAGCCTCCATTAGTTCTTCCTTTAACTTCTCAATTTGCTTCTCCAGTTTCTTCTGTTTCTTAATGGCAGGTTGTGAATCTTTTTCTTTCCTGTTACTGCTTTCAACCTCCATCTCAGCTCCTGGTTCAGGTTGTGAGTGGGCACTACTCTCAATATCCACCGGTATAGGTGCATTTGATTCAGGCTGGTCTTCTTGCAGCTGGGCCTTTGATGCTCTCCTGGTTCTTCTTGTATAGGTGGTAAAAATTTTATCTTGCTCTGCTTCCTGAGCATCTTGTTTTCTCATTTTCCTTGTCCTCACATTGCTAATAGGTGGAGGTACCTTGCTTGCTCTGTGTATAGGAATCTCTTCATCGATATGATTCATAAATCCTGAGTTCTCCTGTGGTTCTTCCTTGTCCTCTTCATCTTTAATTTGGTTAGCAGTCAAGAATTCCTTCCACGTTTTCCCTCTTCTCTGTAACTCATACTCAATAAGAATTTTAACTAGCCCAAAGTGATATAAGCTCTTGTCTTCGCTACCTTTCTGCTTTTGGATGGTCTTCGACATTTTGGTTATGCTTTGCAAGAGGAATTAGGGCAGACTGATAACACACTGCCCTTTCAAATGTAACAGTAACTTGATATGGTACAAGTAAACAATACTGTAGCGGCCTTCACAAGTCACAAACTTTTGGATGATATAGACCATCTCGTCCCAGGGATGCACCAACCAACTCCTTGGGACACCTTTCTTCCAATTAACGGATGAAACCCTGGATCTGGACATAAATTGAGTCCATTACTTCTCTTTAAATTGCTTTGTCTTGAAGTACTTCTCCCCTTCTGGGCTGATCCCTAGGGACTGAGCTATGGTGTCTTCCGAAACTCTGAATGAAAAATTACCTATCAGAGCTTTCTCTCCGTTGAATGTAAAAGCAAATTGTTTGGTGACCTCTTCATTACTTCCACGAAATTTCTCTAAAAAGGGCAGCCACTGTATTTCTTTAAGAATTGAAATGCAATCTTTGTGATACTGGGAACTGTCGAATATGCTTGGCTCGACCCTATTGGTCATTTTGGCAGAGAGTTTTGCTCTAACTCTTCTTTGTTTATGTTTTGCAAATTCAACAAAGAAGTTTTGATTTGTTACCTTTTGTCTTCCACCTCAATACCGCTAACCTGGTGGCGTCCTCGGCTCTTTAACACTAGCTCCTTTAGTAACCCAAGCGATGCTCGATTGACTGTCTTGTAATTATGGTGGAGGTCGAACCCAATTGACTACATTTCCCTTTCGTGGCGCTTGCTACTTGCAGTCCATACTATTAAAGTCACAGGAGTCGAATGCTAACATAGAATAACTGAGAATGATAATGAAATAACCGGCTTACTCAATTCATAACATATTCATCTTTTGGAACAGAGGAATGGTTGTACTGGTTGTATGGATGCCATCATAGAAGCACTAGAAGCATATATGAAGTACTGGGATATGATTTCAGGTAGTCGTTTGCATCATTTGGCTTCGTCGGGTGGTTAAATCATAATTCGGTCATTTCAAACATAATGAACAAGCCCGCATAACATTTGGTTTTCAAACAATTCACCACATGTCCTGCTTCTGTTGGCACCCGACCAAATAGAAATATTGGAATGGCTGTAAGGTCTGATTGGTTGGTAACAGAGATTGAAAAGGCGATATGAGAGGGGATTAACAAAATCATATAAGTATGAGATGGGTTGGAGTATTGGAAGATGATAGGGATTAACAATAGGATAAGGAGTGATAGGTATGGAGGTGTCTTTGAAATTGATCGTAGCAGTCACAGTTATTAAATTTAACATTAAAAATTAATCTAAGAATTTAAATGTTAAGAATAAGGAATACATTACACTTTTGTTGGCTGTTCAAGCGTTGCATTGGCATGCTAGGTAGGACTAGTCTCTTTTGACTATTCTTTGTTGTTCATAACAGGTCCCCTGAGATAGATTCGAATGCAGCATGTCCCTCTGAGATCTTGAAAATGTTCATGCAGCTTCTTTGAAATCCGGAAAAAGAATTATATGTATACAGGTTCCTTGATCTTTGGTATTTGATGAAGTCTTGGTGCCCAGCAACCTGTGGATCCTTGTTGAAACTTGAAGAAGCTTTGTTGAAGTAATCTTGAAGTAACAATCTCTTAACAGGTCCCTTTTATGTGTCTTGAACAGGTCCCATTACTGCTGGTGTTGGTAGCATGGTCTTCTGGACAGAACAGGTCCCCCTACATAATGTTTTTAACCAGGTCCCTCTGAGATAAAACAATGAAAAAAAACAACTTCTTTATTGAAATCTGGAGTGCTGAAACAAACTTCTTTGGAAATTTACAGTGAGGAGATGAGATAAGAAATCTTTGAGAATTTACAATGAGGAGATAAGAAAACAAAATGCTGATGCTTCTCCCCCCTACTAAAGTTTTGACTTGTCCTCAAGTCATTATTCAGTTGATGAATCAAACAGGAAACAAAAGAAAAGGAATTCTTAGCCACCAACGAATTGGTTTTCAAGTAAGAATTCGGGGTTAGAGTGTGCCAGAGGCTGGTTTTCACATCTAACCCATTTTTATTATTTTTTTGTTGTGTTTTTGTTTTTTTTTTTTTTAGATTTTGTTTTGTTTTTTTTTTTTTTTTTTTATTTCTTTTGAATTTCTAAATTGAAATGAAATGAACTAAGGCAGAGATGCTGCAGCTGGAGGCTGCAGTATCTCAACCTCTCTTTGTTGAGATAGTGTTTGGAGAAAATTTTGTTTGCTGATGGGCTTAGTGTAGAGTTTCAGGCGATGACCATTGACAGTAAAGGAATGACCTTCTCCATCAATAGTTTTGAGCTTGACTGAACCATTGTCGTAAGCCTGAATAATTTGGTATGGGCCCATCCAATGTGTGGTAAACTTGGCTTTATGATCTCTGAATTTAGAGTAAAAAAGTAAAGCCCAGTCTCCTTCCTTGAATTGCTTCTTCTTGATATGTGCATCATGCCACTGCTTCCTTTGTTTTTGCATGAGGATTGTGGTTTCCTCTGCTTGTTGCCTCATTTCATCCAGCTGGTTCAACTGCTGAATTCTTTCTTGTTGTGCTTGGTCCAGGTCAATTTGCAAATCTGCAGCCAGTTTAAAAGTATGTATTTGAAACTCAATAGGAAGCATTACCTCTTTGCCATACACCAACTGATATGGTGTAAATCCTGTAGTATTCTTCCACATAATTCTGTAGGCCCAGAGTGCATCTTTGAGCTTCTCTTCCCAATTATTTCTGTTCATTGCCACAGTTTTAGTGATGATCCCCTCCAAAGTTTTGTTTGTGGATTCCACCTGCCCATTGGCCTATGGATGGTAAGGTGTACTTCTTCTGTGCTTGATTTGGTATTTGTCTGTGATGTCCTTCACTAACTTTGAAGTAAATTGAGTACCTTGATCAGTCACTATTTCCCTTGGTACTCCATACCTTACAAAAATCTCTTCAAAAAGGAAGTTTACCACTATTTGTTCGGTGGCTCTAACTAGTGCTTTTGCTTCAGCCCACTTTGTTACGTAATCAGTACATACTAATATGTACTTCTTACCATTGGAGGTTGGGTTAATGGGTCCTATAAAATCTAGAGCCCATTTTTCAAATGGCTCTAGGTGAACTTGGGGCTGGAGTGGCATCTCATCTGTAGCTGTTGGCCTGCCCATTCTTTGGCAGCTGTCGCAACTCTTCACATACTTCTTGGGATCCTTAAAAATGGATGGCCAGTAGTATCCGAGACTAAGAACTTTGAATGCTGTTCACTTAGCTGCAAAATTCCCACCACATGGTTCATCATGGCAAGATTTTAAAATATCAATTATCTCATCATTTCTTACACATCGTCTAATAATCATATCATAACCAGTGTAAAATAAATTGCCATTAATCCATGAGTATCTAGCACTTTGTTTGACTAGTCTCTTCTTTTCCTTTGGAGTAAAGTATGGAGGTGTCCTTCCTGTAGACAAATAATTGGCCAAGTCAGCATACCAGGGATTCACTATGGAAATTGCAAATAAATTTTCATCTAGGAAAGAATCTTCAACCGGAACAACCTCACCTGGATTTTGCAGTCTAGAGAGAAAATCTGCCACCTGATTCTCTTTACCTGGTCTATCTAACACTGTGATGTTAAATTCCTGTAACAATAATAACCATCTGGTAACTCTGCCACTAGTTATTGGTTTATTCATTAAATGTCTAATGGCAGAATGGTCAGTATGTACAAAGACTTCATAACCAGTTATATAATGTCGGAATTTATTCACAGCATATATGATGGCAAGTGTTTCCTTTTCTGTGACTGTGTAGTTTGATTCTACAGGTGTTAGATTTTTGCTAATGAAATAAATGGCATAATTACAAGATTCCTCTTTTTGGCCTAATGAGGCACCTACTGCAGTGTCAGATGCATCTGTAAAGATATGAAATGGTAGGCTCCAGTTAGGCCCCCTTAAGACTGGTGCGGTTGATAACTTCTTTTTGAGTGCTTCAAATGCTTGCTGGCAGTTCTCATTCCAGTTGAAAAGTACATCTTTTGTTAGAAGCTTAAACAAAGGTAAAGCTATTTTACTAAAATGTTCAATAAACCTTCTGTAATAGCTTGCATACCCAAGGAAACTTCTTACCTCTCTTTGATTCTTTGGAATTGGCAAATCAACAATGATCTGGATTTTTGTTGGATCAACTTTAATGCCTTGAAAAGAAATATAGTGGCCAAATACTATCCCTTCGTTTAACATCATAAAACACTTTTCATTTCTCAAGGATAGATTAGCTTCAATACATCTTTTCAAAACTATTTCAAGGTTCTCTAATGCATGTTCAAATGAATTGTCGTACACTGAAAAATCATCCATGTAAACTTCAACACAATCATGAACTAAATCAGCGAAAATAGCTAATACAGCTCTCTGAAATGTAGCTGGAGCATTGCAAAGTCCAAATGGAAAAACATTATAGGAATAAGTGCCCCAAGGACAGGTGAATGTGGTTTTGTCCTGGTCTTCTGAGGCTATCCTGATCTGGTTGTAGCCACTGAAACCATCAAGAAAGAGAATGCTGATTTCCCAGCTAATGTGTCTAACACTTGGTCAATAAATGGTAGTAGGAAATAATATTTGAGCATTTCTTTGTTCAATTGTCTGTAATCAACACAAATGCGCCACTTACTATTTTTCTTGGGCACTATAACCAATGGGGATACCCACTGACTATCAGAAATAGGATATATGAAATTAACTCTCAACAGTTTTTGCAATTCTTCTCTGACAATATCCTGGAGCATGGGGTTCATTCTTCTCTGCAATTGCCTCACTGGTTTGATAGTACTATCTTTATAAATATGGTGAGTGCATGTGTCGGGGTGAATCCCATGCATATCGGTGTAGTCCCAAGCAAATGCTTTCTGGTATTTTCTCAATAGTCGAATCAATATCTCTTGCTGAGATGAGTCTAGGTGATTGCCTATGTTCAGAGTTTTCCCTGGACTAATCTCTATGATCCGACTCTGTGTGTTTGTGATGGATTGAACTGGAAAAATATCGTGAAATGTGGTTTGCAAAGATTGAATGGTGCATGTTTCTTGAAAATTTTGGGCTAAAAGTACATCTGCAGCATGATATTGGTCGTTTCTCAAATTTTCGGAAATATCAGGTTGAGAAAGGAACAATTCTACAAAATCATTATTATTTTGTTCTTTGAAATCATAGATTTGGTCGATGCTAAAAATAGATTGTACTTCTTCTTTATCATTGTATTTATCATCAAGCCATAAATTGTGTGTTACTGCTGGTGATTGTGCCGATGGATAAAGAGTGAGTTGTTTTCTTTCGGTCCCTCTTGAAATGATCATGTTGCCCGATCAACATCCTATGAATGCATCAGCAGTCGCTAACCATGGTCTACCAAGGATGATAGGGTGCCCTCCTAAATTGGATTTGGGTTGAAGAACTAAGAAGTCCACTGGATACTCCCAAGAGTCTAGTGAAACAATTATGTCCTCCAAAATCCCTTCAGGAATCACTTTAGACCTATGAGCTAGTTCTAGAACAATCGTTGTGTGTTGCAAATTTATAAGCTGGAGTGTTCTCATGGTTTCAAGAGTCATGACATTTATTGCGGCCCCAAGATCTATTAAAGTGTTTGGAATCTGTATGTTGTTAATGATTGTAGTGACTCTGGGGATACCAGGATCAACATACTTTTCCATTGAGATGGTATTTGTCATAAGGCCAGCTAAATGTCCTATAACATGAATGGTTTGTGGATCAATCCTTTTCCTAGTGGGCTTCTTAAGACACCTTTCTTTGATTGCTTTAGTATATATGGGAATGTCTTGAGCTCATCTAAAACATCAAATTTTGGTATAGACATTGGAAGTTTCATTTGGACCAATCAGTCTGGAAAAGGTGGATGCAATGGTTGCATTTGCTTATCTTTGGTATCATCGTTTGGTTTTCTTTGATTTGTCATTTCGTTTTCATTTTCTGTGTTTTCTTCTTGTTTATCAGTTGTTGGAGAATCTTTGTGGAGTACCTTACTAGACCTCAAGTTGATATTTTGCAAGGGTAATGTGGGATATGAGGTTCCCTCTTCTACATTGTAGGCTAGCCTCTTTGCTCTGTTATTTGGATTTGGGACAGTTTGAGCAGGAATTTGAGTAGGTCTAGGAGGTTGTGAGTTAGATGGAAATTGCAGTTGTGGTGGATTTATTGGTGGAGGAGTAGGCAGTGCTTGTTGAGTAGGTTGAGGTTGGTAAACAACTTGCTGCTGAGGATACTGCTGATATGGTTGAGGATGTGATGAGTATGGCTGATGATATTGTTGATATGGCTGCGAATATGGTTGGTATGATTGAGGATATGTATGATATGATTGAGAGTATTGTTGAGATGGTCTTCATTGTTGCTGTGGGTGATTTTGGTGCTGCCATGGCATGGGTACATTCCATGAATTCTGAGCATACATTTGATCATTTACAGGAAATTGCAAATTTTGATTTGGAAACATACCTTGAGGTGCTGGTCTTGGCTGCCATGGTCTCTTTGTGCCCATGTAATACACATTTTCCATCTCTGCATTAGCTGCCATATTACAGTTCTGCAAAACCTTAACTTTAGGACAATTAAATATATCATGATGTTCAGTACAGAAGGCACAAAATTGGATGTTTTCTAATGGGCAGTGTTTTAAGGCATGTTTCTTCCGGCATTTTGGGTAGAAGATAGCCATTATCTTATCTTCATCTTCTTGTTTCTTCTTAGCTTTTAGAGTGTCAATTTGGTTCCCTAAGGTGCTTAACAGACCTGTTTTAAATTCTTCTAACAGATTCCCTATTTCAGCCCTTGTGACACTTGCTGAAGCAGATTTTGTGACTTTGGATGACAGGTTTCTTTTTCCAATTTTAGCTTTGCTCCTTGAATACTTTTCGCATAATTCAATGATTTCTTCAAAAGGTAAGGTAGAAATGTCACCTTTTCCCATCAAATTAAGATCATCCATGTATTCCTCTCAGATGCCTTTCAAGAATATTGTGCGAATCAAATCAAGATGCATAGTTCGGTGTTTGGATTTTTGTAAGTTGTAGACAAACCGTTCTAAATATTCCTCTAAGGTTTCATCCTCTTGTTGGCTCATTCTAAAGATATCATCTTTGGAATCTTTGGATCTACAATAAGGTTGATATTTCCTTAGAAATATTCTTCTCATGCCATCCCAATCAATTATCGCATGCTCACCAAGTCTCATGAACCATCTTAAGGCTGATGCCTTTAATGTCGCTGGGAAGAGTCTAAGCCTATGGGCATCATCTGTGTAACCATATGTTCGACATACAATGTCAAACTCGAACAAGAATGAATCTGGGTCTTCTAAAGCCATACCATAAAAGTTTGGTAGCACGGATGGAGGTATGTTTTTCATTTTGATCTCATCATCTTCTTGTGGTTGATGAATAGGAAACTTAAAGGTTGACTCTTCTTCATCTCTTCGTCCTTGATTTGGTACTGATCCATCTCCTTCCTCAGCCATTTTAATAGGTTCCTTTGTGTCAGTGTCACTTGTTTTAAAGAGAAGATTAAAGAAATATTGTTCGGTCACTGTGCTACTTTCTCCTTGTGTAGAGGATCTAGGAAAGTGTTTCTTCTGCGATTTATGTGCTAATAAAGTTTGCCTTTCAATGAGAGTAAGTCTTTGCCCTGACTTTTGTTTATCCTCTAATGCTTGTATGGTGACTTCCTCAGCTGGTGTTGTATTTCCTGAAGAGTTTTCTCCTGATGATAGGTTAGTTTTTGGATGGGGGGTTTTTATGAATCTAACTTGATTATCTCTAGATCTAGGCTTAAGTGAACATGATTTCTAAATCTGTGTTTTTGCTCGTTTTTGTTTATTGAATTTTTTTTCTTTTTAAATCCTTTAACTACGCTTCCCCGGCAACGGCGCCAAATTGTAGTGTCCTATCTAGGGTGCTAGATTAGGCTATATTTATTATCGACCAGGATCAGTAAACTTCGAGGCATGCGTCTACAATCTATAGACATAAAGGATTCCTAACTAAGTGTTCGTGATGGTAGGTTACAGAACTTCTTTACGGAAGGTTGAGGTATGCTCCCTATCACCTGGACACTCAGGTCACTCAATTCATCTACCTATTCTAAAAACACTGTGTATTACTTAAACCAAGATTTCAATCCTCTTACGAGGATCCTGTGCATAAAACCCATGTTCAGTGAACACTCAACATTCAATTTTTATCATTCATGAAAGATTGAAACATACTAAAATCATAAGCACACTTAAAATTCAAATACATGAGAAACAAGGTTCATGAAGATGCTCTTAAAAATAACGAAAGATCAACTCCCTTACAGGATACAATTCAACGATCTCAACGATGAATCCTTCAAGCCACCATCATAAACATTACTCATACGAATTTCTAATTAAATCAACGAAAGCATAAACCAAACTCTAATCATTGTGCATACTATTGAATATTCAGAAGTTGCAAATGAAATGAAATGACAGTATACCCGTTCCACGCAGGGCCCGTCCGCGTTTCAAAGGTATACTGGACTGTGCTCAAGCAACTATAGAATCAACGCAACAATGAAATCGTGACTGCAACCGTGTTTTTGGTATTAAGTTCAAAAGCTCTATTTTCAAAACGATACAATGATAACAACTAACCAACAACACATAACTGTGTTTACATATATCTAACAACGTTTACATTTTGGAACGAATGTACATTCGTTATGCGGCTGTTGCCGCTTTTGCTATGGCATAATTTTTAAGTTGTTTCCATTCTGAACCGATTTCAAAAAGGAACAAAACTAAATCGGTTTAGAACCCTATGCTGTTGCTGCTTTTGTCGCCAACATGCTGTGCTTTGACCGTCATTGACCGCGCATTTAGAGTTGGTTTTGCTGTAGGATAGGTGTTCGTCCATGCTTGTACATTCTATTTTTCATCCCTACCCTTTGCTTTAGCTTAGCTGTCATGCCATATGTCAAACAATAAGCCAATTACAGGATGTTGCAACTTCCTGTAGTCTTTTTATAAAAAATCCCTAATTCTTTAACATAAAACTCATAAATCGATTCTAATGCATTTAACAACTATAATATTGTTAACTACTCAATTTCAAGGGGTCTAAGAGATGTATGAAGGAAAAAGGTAGGCAAACGATGTGTTTCAAGAGGAAAAAGGAGGTCAAGGAATGGTACCAACACAAGCTTGGCCAAAGTTTCTTATAGCAACAGAAAGTTTTATGTAGCAGTTTGTTTTTGAGCTCTTTCCTTGCCTAGATTCACTCCAATTTCATGGTAGAAGAAGATGTAGAGCCTATAAATGCTCTAAGACCTCTTTGGTTGAGCTGAGGCTTGGTTAGGTCACTATTTAACTTTTATATCATTTGCTTCTTGAATGTTGATTTCTGTAATTCATATAGATTTCCTTTTTGCAATTCACTTTAAGAGAATTGTGATTTCCTTCCTACAAGAGTAATCCAGGACTTTCGTTTCTTGAAAAATATAATATATTTCCTTTCCAGGAATATAGATTAGATATTCTTTGTTTTCATTGTGCTTTACATTTTTTTAAATAGAATAAATTCCCTTTCTTTCATTTACTTTCTAGCAAAAGTAGAATAGTTTTTCTTATTTCTATTTACCTTTTGCAACTTAGGACTGAAATCTTACCTAATATCTTTGCTCATTTGAATTTGTTTCATTACCTTCTATCACTTTCATAAAAGTGAGTCATATTAGTGTTGTTGGGAAAAGTATCTATTTAGAACACCCCTATCCCACTCTAAGGTGTGATAGTGCCTTAGCAACAAACAAGGAAAACTACTTGAGTATTCTTCTTTATGAAATGTAAACGAAGAGGAAGGATAAACTAACCTGTGTCTTGCGCTAGTTTGTTGATCCAATCCCTCCTCTCTTCAATAGCTTCCAGCTCCCTGTTCCCTTACCGGCCCAGCTTCACCAAATTCCTGCAAGATCACAGAAGAGAGAAACTACACGAAGATATAGATTTACATTCATAAAAAGCTTAGGATCAGATTAAGCTAAACATGCAAATATAACAAAACATCATTGGTACACAACATGTAGGAGAAACTCAAATAGTTTTATTGATATGATAAGAAAGTCCAAGAGGAGATACAACCAAGTGAGTCCCGATCCAGCATCTACCTCCCAGCAAAGGAATCCCTTCCTCACCTCCAACAAAGCATAAATCACCCAATGCACTAATCTCAATCTCAAACCAACAACAATTCTCTGTAAAGTACAAAATTCCAGCCTCTGGATCTCTAGGATGAGGGATCCATATATAGATGTAAGCAGAGAGGATGAGTCAACTTATGTTTTGACTTGTGGCTTCTCTCTGTCAGTTCTTGCTTCCACTTGGAGACTGAGAGCCTCTTACTCATCACTGGTCGAATTCAGCGAGGCAAGTGTCATTGGAGAAGATTCTGGAAGCTTCCATGGTCTCTCCACCTCGTTGAATGACTCTGCCACTTGTCATTTCCCACTCAACGCACCTGGGTAGTGCATTCAATTGCATTGCAACTCACCTAGCCAGTGTATTTGGGTGCTTTGCAACGCAGGCAGCTAGTGGAGCATCTGAATTGATCCTGATTTGACTAGTTTTGAGTAGTTTTTGGTGGAGAACTTCTGGGAGAAGCTGTCATTGGTTGACCTTGTTCCTTTAGGGGCAGAAACAACACTTTTAGGGACTTTGGATCCCTTGGATTATGGACTTTTCATGCTCAAAGCTGTAAGGCACAAAAATTTCTATAACAGTTGCCCCCTAAAGTATGAGGCCGTTTATCGGGTGAAATGCTTTATTAGGAGGATCCGAAGTTCTTTCAATGCTGGGAGGAGACCTGTAATAAGATACAATACAATACATTATTTTTCATACTGTTTTCATGATCTAGCTGAGGCGGGCATTCCCATGCTCGGCTTTATAAATTCATTTTTATGTACATAGGAAAGACAATCGTCTGATGGTAGACTGATGATTCTGATGAAATCATCATCCTTTTGGTAGGATGATTATCTGTTCTGCAATGCTGTACATGTCAATGTCTTTATTTTTCCTGAATATATATCGCAGCCCGGATGGATGAAACTAGATCCGGGGTCTTCAATCTCGTCCGATCTTCACTCTAAGTACAAGTCGATCCATGTGAGAAATTTTTTGAAGTCGAACATGGAAAGACATCGCTTGATTACCAGTCAATGATGTAAACTGTTAACAAGCGCGAGAGGAATCACCGATAATGATAATGACCTTCAAGGTACTGCAATACAATTCATGTGGTGTGAATAAAGGACTTGGCGTTGAACACCACGCAAAATCTTTCGGTCGAAGGTCATTGATGTATACCTGTCGCCGGAAGTGAGAGACTTGTCATTGAGGCATGAAAGCTTCAAAGTACTGAAGGGGGTGTTCCTAGATCAACTTCTTGGATAATGAGCTGATGTCGACAAGAAGGGATCCGTCAAAGGAGGGTCTTAATGAATCCCACATCAATGACACGGAACGGAGCAAATGATTTGATGGAGGTGAAAACGATCTGATGATATATGGTTCAGGGTGGCGGTCATGAAAGAATGAAGTATAATGTATGGCAGTGGATGGGACACGGGTGACTTCTCTGGATGACTTCTCTTGAACATATCGGCGACACTTATATGATGGATTGGTAGCATTTACCCCAAAGGTGGATGGTATGGCGAGACCATGGTGATGTGACCGGTGAATGAAACAACCCAACCCGACTCAGGCACAGAGTGGAAGTGTCATGTTCAAGAGCGACTTGCTACCAATAAAGGTTCTTTGAGTTTCTTCCCAATTTTTCCCCAGTCATTGCTGACCAGTACCTCTCTATTTTTATCAAGCTTGAGGAGGATAACATATGCTTGTTCTATAATTTTCCCTTTGGGCAAACCCATCGCTATGTTTTAACGAGCCTAGCGATAGTGAAACTCGTTCTCGTCTAAAGACAATTTTGTTGCTATTAATCTTTTTAACGAGTCTAACGACAAAGATAACTCGGTCCTTTTCATTTTTAGAGAGTCTGAAAAGGTACGTAAAGGTAACTCCAAAGTTCCTTTTTCGTCATCTAATCCCTTAAGTCTGAAAAAGTATAAAACAATACAGAAGGGATGAATTTTCGATAGTTTTAACGAGCCGAACAAAACAAGCGCTCGATCTTTTTGTGCAATAATCCCTCAGGTCCAAAAAGATTAAAATCTAGAGGAGGGATAGCACTTCCTGTCACTTTAATGAGCTGGAAGTCCAAAACTCGGCAATCTTTTCATATTTTACGAGTCAAATGAAAAGAGCTTAAAGAAGACTCGTCTTTTGAGGAACGAGTGATAAAATGGGTAGCAACTGATTCTAGGTAAGGGTTGGAATTTTCCAATCACGGCAGTGTCACAAGGATGGCTAGTGAAATCACTCTTCGCAGCTGTTCCTCAAAATGGGTAAACAATCAAATGGAGGTGAATGATCGGCCAATGGAAAAGTGGAGGTGACGGTGCAAACAAGACCAAGGCTTTAATGGCTGATAATGTTACATTCACAGTGGTTATTTACCGGAGGATAGTTCATTTTTTAACGAGCTTAAACGCGGGTTGAAACACTTGCTCGATCTTATGTTTATTTTTTAATGAGCATGAACTATGTGCTAAAACTACTCGATAACATGGTCTAGTTTTGATTTTTTACCATAAATAGCTTTGCCTTTTCAAAGATAGTATTGTTCTTTCAATTGCTTCATCAAACTAGTTAGAAATGAACAACATTTGCTTGAAAATGAGATTAAAACACTAATATTTTACTTTGAACTACGTAAAAAGCAATTAAAAAGTGTTTTTACCTCTCATTTTACCATTTCATTTGAACTTGGTTTGTTGGAGCTTTGGAGGTGCCTCTTCCCCCTTGATTTTCATCAGCTAATTTCGGGAGATTCTGTGGAAGATTCTCGGCGCCGTTTGGACCAGGTAGGAGCTAAACCTGAGCTCTTTCATTTCATGGTTTCCTTTCTGCATTCTGTGCTTCATTCTCTGCTTTTCTGAGCCCCTGAGGTTTGATGGGTGCGTTCTGCCATCAACGCACCCTGGGCATATCGAAACTTGCGCTGAATGTGGGTCATTATGAAGGTAACTTGACATTCAACGCACCCATAACACATGTGTAGGTGCGTTGGGCGCAGAAAGGAAAGTTGTTGCACAGTTTTTAATGGAATTTTTCTCTGTTTCTCATCAAAATTAGGATTTAATCTCCTCTCTTGTTTGTTTTTGTAGAGATATTGGAGCAAAATGACCCTTACATGGTGAGAATGAGAACATGAAGAAGAGGACATGATTGCCCTACATGATCCTGTTACAGTGAACACGCTGCGGAACTGTGGTTTGCTGAAGTTCTTCCGCATCTCTAGCATGAGACAACAGATCAACCTAATGCAGTATTTGCTCAATGCTTGGGATCCTATCAATCAAGTTTTCCAGATTAGGGGCAAATCTATCCCCTTGACCGCAGTAGACATTTACTTCTTGACTGGCTTGTCGAGGCGGGGTGCCCACATTTCTTTGTCAGGTTCGGCCTGAGGGAGTGACTCTGTGAGAGATTATGTCCGCCAGTATTGCAGGGAAGGATCTCAGCCGAGTAAAGATGGCAAGATCATCATCCGAGATGTCGCTGACAGGTCCCTTAGGTCTATCCTGTTTACTTTTGGTAGGATGGCTGGAAGTGAGTCTCTTCATGTAGCCAACAGATCCTATATGCAGCATGCCTTGGAATGCCTCAAACCGAAAATATTCAACTGGTGTGATGCAGTACTTCTTGTGATGAAAAGTCAGTTGACCAAGATAAAGGACGGGAGTTTGAAGAACTTTGGGTTCGGTTCTATTTTGACCGCCTTTGCCTTGGAGAAGATACCACTGATGCAGCCATAGTACATTGCACTCGACATACCTCCTCCTACTGAACCACGTATGCAGAGATGGGTTGACCATATGTCTAGGCATACTGGTCAGTCTCAGATTTCGTTTTCTGATACCTTCTTCAGGTGGTTTGATCGGTAGGAGATGGCTTATGCCGAGTATCCATATGCTGGCAAGGAATTCCGGGGTGATCCGGATTTAGTACTGCCGGATGGCGAGCAGTGGGGCGCTATTGGTAAAATCTTTGACCATATCACTGTTTACTATTTTTATTTATAATGTCCTTGTGCTTTATTCTATCAAGACTTTTAATCAAACTCATGTGTACATGCAGATGTTGGTCCTGTTCGTCCAGTAGTCCGTTTGAGAGTGCCAGCCGCTGCCCTAGCAGGAGAGGCTGCTGGGAGGGTTATTCTCCGTGACCTTGATGTGGCCGAGACCCTCACAGCTATGCAGGAGCAGGTTGAGAGCCTTACTCTCAGTATTCCCGATGTGAGGATCGACGAGCTACCTTTGCAGTTACAGCGACATACTACTGGTGTGCCTAGACGATGGACTCGTCTCTTACGCATGATCGCACAGGTTGTGACTTGCTATCACGAGCATCATTAGACTAGGTTGCCCCCTAGCATTTTGAGTTTTTGGGTCATGTGACTGATTTTTTCTTGGTTACAGAACATTATATGTAAACCATAAACAGCTATATATATATTTTGATTTTCGGGGTTTTATTCTGGTTGAGCTATATGATCCACATGTAAAACATTGATGATGTGTTTCTTTTTACAAATGTTGCAAATGTCTATCTAACACATAGTTTGCTAATGAGTTGGTTAATGTGTTTAAGTTTCTGGAAATATGTTGGTATTGAATAAAATCAAATTGTCTTTCCAAAATCTTAACCCTTAGGAACATGCGATAAATAGCTGGGTTTCGTACGGAATATATACCATTGAGTTGTAGTATTACGAGTTGTGAGTCTAGCCTGACGATTAGTCGGCGTATACCATGGGTGATGGCATCAGAGAGAAGTTCTATCAACGCGCTATACTCAGCGATGTTATTTGTTGACTGACCAATACATACCCCTCTGAAACTTACTAACTCGCCACTTGGATCAAAAATGGCCCAGGCTGCGGAGGACAGGTTCCGCGAACTACGACTCGCTCCATCGGCATATCCAACACATGTCTCCAAAAGGTTTGACATCTGCAATAAATGTAAAAAGGTGGATTACTCGACCAAAATGAACACTTTAGCAAAAACAAAATACAACAAAAGCATATTGGTTACTATTTAAGCATAGTAACGCTTGAGGTACAACCCATTACGAGGTTGCACCAGTGGAATTCCGTCATAATCCATTAACTCGTAGGCTCCTTTTGCTAACACTCGTTTAACAATATAGGGGCCCATCCATAAAGAATTAAATTTACCTGCTCCCAATTTATCGGATTCTTGGTCGTAAAGCAAGACCAAGTCACCTTCTGAGAAGACACGGGGTTTGACATTTTTGTCGAACTGCGCCTTGACTCGTTTCTTATGGGCTTCGTTAGCCAAAGCGACATCACGATGGGTTTCATCCAATTGGATTAATTCCAAGAAACGGGCCTCTTCTTCTGAAGTTCCGGGGAGGAGATCGATTGCAAGTTTAAGAGATGAGATTTCGCACTGGACTGGTAGGACTGCTTCTAGGCCATATACCAGTTGGAAGGGTGTGAACCCGGTCGCATTCCTTACCGATGTTCGGTAAGCCCACAAAACTGAGTACAGGATTAGGTGCCACCTTCTTTTGTGAACTTCGATCATCCTTTGCAACATGCGCTTCAGGACCTTGTTGATCGCTTCAACTTGTCCGTTGGCTTGCGGATAATACGGAGTAGAGCTGTCGTGAGACAATCCTAGTTTGGCAACTAATTTGAGCATCATGTGATTGCGAAAATGCGATCCATGATCCATGACTATAGCCTATGGTATGCCGAATCTGGCGACTACATGATTGAAAAAGAAAAGGGCAGCTGTTTCACCAGTGTTATCTAATGTAGGCATCGCCTCGGCCCATTTGGTAAAATAGTCAACTACGACTATGATATACCCATGCCCCCCGGTCGAGGTGGGGTTACATGTCATGAAATCGATGCCCCATTTGGCGAATGGCCCGACAACAACTATTGGCTGTAGAGGTGCGGGTGCTCTTCTGGTTTTGCTATCAAAAATTTGACAAGCATGGCAACTTTTGACTGCAGTTATGCAATCTTTGCACATTGTTGGCCAGAAGTATCCTGCTCGTAAGATTTTTTGTGCTGTAGCATATCCAGATTGATGCCCTCCACACGCACCTGAATGACACTCATTCAGGGCTTTTTTGGCCTCCTCATGGTTGAGGCACCTTCTCAGAACTGTATCAATACCACGACGGTAAAGTGTATCACCGACGATCATGTAGTCTTTTTCTTGGTACCGTATACGTTTCTTTTCAGAGTGAGAGGTGTTAGGCCTAAACTTTTGGGTTTGGAGATAAATTATTATATCTCCATACCACTCATTGCTTGTTGATATCAAAAACAAATTCTCGTCCACGATTGATTCTTCGGATGTTTCATCGTTGGACGACGATGGGAGATCACATAATAGTTCTGCAAAAACTAGAGCTTTCTTTGACTTGGATTTTACAAATTCCAGATCAAACTCTTGAAGGATCGCTATCCATTTTGAATATTTGCCCCCCAGCAACTGTCGCGACAATATATAAGTCATGGGATTGCAATCTGACAGAATGGTAGTTTTCCGAAAGAGGACATAGTGTCGAAATCTTTGTATCGCTTGAACAGCTGCAAGCGCTAGTTTTTTAACATAAGAATATTTGCTTTCTGTATCATTTAAGTTCTTACTTAAATAATATATAGGATGTTCAATTCCATCTACTTCTTGAACTAAAACCATTGCGATGGTTGTATCTGCTGCAGCCAGATACAGGTTAAAATCTCTTTGATAATCGGGGGCGTACATTAATGATGCTTTTACTAAGGAATCTTTTAAAGCATCAAAGGAAGCTTGTGCAACCTGATCCCAGAAGAAGGGTACCTCCTTTTTCAAAATACGTGTATAACCTTTAGCTAGTTCGGTGTAATTTGGAATGAACCTCCTCAGAAAGTTTGCTTTCCCTTGGAGTTTCTGAATCTGAAGCAAATTCGAAGGTGGAGGCAAATTTATGATTGCCTGGACCTTACATGGGTCGAGACGAATCCCATCCTTGGAGACTACAAAGCCAAGTAAACGACCAGAACTGACGCAAAATACACATTTGTGTGGATTGAGTCGTATCTTGTAGTGTCGGCAACGTAGAAATATCACTCTCAAATGCTGCGGATGATCAGTCCGCTTTCGCGAATGAGCTGGAAGGTCGTCGAGATATGGTTGAACGATGTTTTTGATGTCGTGGAAGGCATAATTCATTGCCCTCTGAAACGTCGCCCCTGCGTTCTTTAAACCAAAGGGTAATTTTCGATAAGCGAATGTGCCCCACGAACAAATGAATGCAGTCTTTGACTGGTCCTGTGGGCGGATATTTATTTGATTATACCCGGAAAATCCATCCATGAATGAAAATATTTCGCATCCGGTGCATTCATCAATTATCTGGTCGATGAAGGGTGTAGGGTAGTTGTCTTTTGGACAAGCTTGATTTACATCCCTATAATCGACACACACTCTAATTGTCCCTTGTTTCTTCATAACAGGGACAATATTCGATACCCAATCGGTTAGAGGAACCGGGTAGATGAAACCAGCATGGAGAAGTTTTTCAACTTCTGCCTTAATGGCAGCGGCTTTCTTGGGGTGCACCTGCCTGAGCCGTTGTCTTACCGGTTTGACATCTGGATACACCTTAATTTCGTGTTCAACAATACTCGAGTCGATGCCTGGAATTTCATTGTATGACCAAGCAAAGACATCTCTGAATTCGCAAAAAAGAGCGTTATATATTTCCAGTTCTGAAGGAGAACAACATTTGCCAACATAAATATTCTCTACAACATCTGTTTTAGTCGATATATTTATGGCTATAGTCTCTTCAATGTTGGATAAGTTTCGCTCAGAATCCACCGTATTTACAGTATTTGAAAGGAATTAAAAAACTGAAGGATGATAAAGGTCATCTTGAGTATCTTCTCCATAATCCAGAAGAAGGGAACGATGGTGGCAATCATTCCATGGTGCCCCTTCAATCAACATTGGTTGTACAATTCCTTTGTCGGTTCCATGCACTCGCGACCATGGATCTGAGAGGGTACCATATTCTCTAGACCTATCTACCCAAACGCTTGATGAGCGTTGATTCGGGCTTGCCTCCCATGCTAGAAACATTGATTGCTATAATACTTCTATTGGGCTTGGGGGCAAAACCATTGCATGATCCATGTTGATATCGTTTTCTGAAATCTTTGTGGAAGATATCATATTGCAGGTTCCTATCGATGCTACTTCCGCCAAGTTGATTGGAGGTGGAAGAGCGAAAGTTCCCATTAGTATAGGATCTTTTAGTAGGCCTACTCCGATATTCTGAAGCAAATGGGGGCTTCCATGGATCATGGGAATGCTTCCTGTAACTTGTGAGCCATTGGGGAGGAAGTTTTGTTGGTCGACGATTCTAATCCCACCCTGAAAGGGAAATGCAATCTTTCTAAAATAGGTCGACACAACAGCTACCATGGCATATATCCACGGTCTTCCTAGTAGGATGTTGTAATCAAGATTTCCATCGATGACTTCAACATCTATTTCTACTGTTTTTCCCCCTAGTTCAACCTTCAAGTTATTTAGGATACCATATGGGGTATATGTCCTTCCGTCGAATGCTTTTAATGTCGTCGAAGATCGCGACAAGGTTGGAGATCCTAAAGTTTTCCAGCAACTCATCGACATAATACATGTAGACTCCCCCTCATCAATTATTGTTCGATGAACAGTTTTGTTGAGGGCTTTCACTTGAATAAGGAAAGCTAGTTGGGCTGGTAACTGAGGATCGTATCCTTTGTGGTCGAAGGATACAAGATTGGAATCCTTAGGATCAACCCCACCAATGGCTGATAACAAAGCCTGCCTTTGGGATGGGCAATTTTGTAGCACCTCAAGAGTCGACATAGCGGATGGCGATTGGGCCAAATCTTCCACTATGTTATAATGTTGCGCTGCTCTAGCGCGGGGATTAAACGTCGACTTGTGTACTACTCCCTTTGGCGGTTTTATTGTTAATTCAGGAATGATGGGTGGTACAACTTCTGTCGAAGTTGTTGTCGAACTACTTGGTTGATCTTTATCCTTGTCGTTCGACAGCTGTGGATTCCCGTAATCTTTGTTCCTTGTCGAAATCAAAGCATCATTTTGCTGTTTCGAAATCGACAGCATTAGCACTTGCGACGGGGAAGCATTTCCACTATCAACCAGATTTGATCCTGGATTTGGAAACGGATCAGTTAAAACAGCTGAGGTTTTCGAACTCTTAAAGAATCTTTTAAGCTCAGCTCTGTATGGACAATCTACAGTCCAATGATCCTCATCGCATATGTAGCATGGATTTTTTGGTTTCCTATTTCTAGGAGGGTTTGAAGAAGGTTTTTCAGGAGATGACTCATCCTGTTTCTTCTTCTTCCCTTTGCCTTGTTTCTTCTTGCTTCCTGGTTGTTTGGTTTCTTTGCCCTTATCTATCGATACGACATTTACTTCCGAAGCAAGAATTTCGTCTTTTGCATTTTGATCTGAAATCTTACGGGCTTTCTTGGACGTAGCCTTTGTCGATTTCGCGTTTGTCGTTCCAATCACGCCATCGCCGGCGTGAGAGTCATTATTTGATTTAGGAGGAGGAGGAATTGAGAATTCTGGTCTAGGGGCGTCAGGTATTTTGTCGTAGAGCGTTCCAGACTGAGTATAGACCAAGTCCAGATATTGCGCACGAGCGATGACTTGCTCTTCCGTTACGACTCCCCCCTTTGCCACATCTTCTGTGATTGTAGGAAGTAAGGATTTGATAAACCATTCAGCTAATAGCTGATCAGGAACGTACGTTTTTACCATCCTACGACGACGTCGCCACTCATGTATATGATCAGATATGTGAGTGGCCGTTGTCTGTTTGAAGTTGGTTAGGAGTTTCGTTCCCGTTTCATACCTTATCGGTAATTGAAAATGGGTTAAGAAAGTCGTGGCTAAGGTACTGAAGTTGTCGAACGAAGCTCTAGGCAATTCAATATACCATTTTTCCGCTGGACCCGTTAACGTCCTCTGAAAAAGGTGAAGCCTTATCGAATCATCGTTTAGGGTGTTTGATGAACACCATAGATGAAATGTCATCACGTGATTCGATGGATCTTCACCTGGATTTCCATTAAATTTAGGAATATCTGATGGAAGTTTATGAGGGATCACTGGCCACCAAGGGGCGTAAGCAATTGGATCGTTTGTTAACCGGTGTAAATCAGGTAACTCTAAAGTTGCCACGAATGGTAACTGTTGATTCAAGTTAGGTGAAGCATACCCAGGATATGATGGAATTGCCTGAGCAGTTGGCCTTTGCATACCAGCATAATGTAGTTGATGCTGGTACGACTGATACGGTTGGTGGACATGACCATTGTAAAGTGGTTGATTTTGATCGTTTTGAATGTACGGCTATCCACTGTTCGCAAAGATCTGCTGCTTAGAACCTTGGTATACTTGTTGGAATTGTGGTTGCTGGTATTGCTGCAGCCACGGTTGTGAAGCCATGTTCTGTTGCGCTATACTAACCGTTGGACCAAGGTGTGGGGTAATTTTACTCGTTTGGACTTGTGTCGCCCCACCAGTCGGTGATTGTGGTTGAGTCACAGGGTCAAGCGGTTGTTGCATTACAACCTGATAAATCTGAGGTTGACATACAACAGGCAGCGTTTGAACTTGTGACACTGTCACAATAGCTGGTGTAGTCGGGATGTTCAACATAGGTACACATTGTTGCATAGGATACACAACTCTTGGTTGTTGGGGTAGTATAGGTACCCAACCACTTTATGTAACTCCAGTATAACCTAAATACTGTTGTGAACTCCCGTATGGATATCCTCCCAGAGGGGGTAATGAAAGGGCATACTGCCCCCCATACGGTGGTAATCCGGAACTCAAGGGGATTGTCTGCCCTTGGGGACTGGATTGCCCAAATTGACCTCCAAATGGATCAATTTGGCGAGTCTCAACATAAGAGTTGCCGGATATTATTCCAGAGGAGCAAACAGGAACGGACCATACTGTCGAAATAGCCCCTGGATGGACTCCTTATAGCGGTTGAGAGCTAGTCGGGACAGATGGTACGCCGGCAAACATTGTCGGAGTGACGGCAGGGAGTTCTGTTGTCGCTGTGTCAGTCGACATAGTCCTAGATGTTGACGGTTGTTCAGACATTTTGAGTCTATCCAAAAGATCACCTAGCGATTCTACAGGAACTTCCACTGGTGGTAGACTAACTTCTGATGTCGAAGGAAATAGAGTGACCCCGACTCCAAAATGTGTTGGAGTACTTGCTTGCGGATCTTCTACAATTTCCTCTATCGCAATCAAACCAGGTGGAAGGGGAAGACCGTCAGGTCCGTAAAATATTTCTGGTGCCGAAGAAGGGGTTGAATCGACAACGACAGATGTTTGAGGAGCAAGACTCTCCGAATCGGTTGTAGATGGAACTGGTTCAGTAACACAAGTGTTTGCTCTCAGACTAGGATCAGTATCACTGTCCCTCTGTGGCTGTTGAACTTCTTCTATAGAGGCAGGGTTTCCAGAAATGTTTGGAGTAACCAAAATCTCGGATGTTGTTGGAACACTTGTTCTAACTTTAATAGGAGATTTCGAACCTGTTAAACGAGTTCGCTTTGCCCGTACTATTTTCGATTCCGGAGACAAAGACGGTTGACTCGTAAGCCTCCGCGAACGACGGGGTTTTAATTGAATTTCTTCCACGATTGCGGATTACTCGATCAACTAAAATAAAAAAAGGGAAATAAGTTTCCAAATTAAATGAATTTTAGATGCTTTAGACACAACTTGTTTTTTCAGTTTTTAAGAGTCGAGAAAAAACAAAAGATGACTCTAGTCTCCTTCGATTTTTAATGAGCCTGAAGTGACAAGTGCTTAGATGGACCTTTTCCGTTAAGGAGTCTGAAAAGGAACGAAAGGGACTGCTCTGGAGTTCTATGTAGAGGGTGTGCCAAACCAATCGCAAAACCGCAGAATACTTTTTAAGGTACGGGCGGTCAATCTTCCCAAAAGCTGTGTTCAGTGCATTGCGATCAGTAGGGCGGCCGACACGGCTTCCTATGGATAAAGGTTTTATGCCTATAGGGGTCTCCCAATATATACTCAACCGTACGTGGGAGCACAATCCGTACTGGCACTTATCGTCTCACAGTGGAGGAATCACCCAACCAACAGTGAGGACAACAGTTACCAGGCTTTACGACGCCGGAACACGTCTCTATCCTAGACCACTATGTTGTGCGTTAAGTTCCAATGCGTTGTTAAGTTCATTCAATTTATTTTAGGTTGATCTTTCTTAGAAGTTTGCCTTTTTGGATCACCACGAGATGTAGATACAATTCCTAAATGCAGTCTAAAGATGATAAGCAAGCTTTTATCTCTTTTCAACAATGAAAATCCTAGCTACAAGGGGAAAAGAAAGACACAATATTTTCTCAAAGAGCATAGAGCACACTTTAAATGCACTTTTCCTAAATCAAACCATACAAACTGTCAAAATGCAAATGCACTTGTGCATGTATTTGTTTTCACTTTCTTAATATTGATGCCTAAAAATAAAGTTGTTGTACAAACATGAATTCGATTTCAAGTGAAAACACAAACAAGTTTCTTTTTGAAATCAAAAAGACGATTACGACACTTTATGATTTTGAAGTAAACACTTGTTTCGACACTAGAAATTTACAAATTCAAACAAAAAGACAAAAGTAAAAGCGCAATCAACTGTCAACAGCAAACAAATTTACTCCTAAGATCAAACGACACGTACGACAGGTCTAGATCTAAGGGTGACAGTATGACTAGTTTACTTTTGTAATGGGAAACTGCAAATGATGTAACAAATACACAAAAAAAAATACAGTTTCTTTTATACAACTGAGGCAGAATTAAGGCAAAGAAAAGGGGTTTTCAGATAGGTACACACACTGATAACAGGCTGCAAAAATCAGAGAGAAAACTGAACAAAATGAAGCAAAGAACCACAACTGCACAGGGCAAAGGTTGATCAGCGCACCTGTTGCACAGAGAAACTAAATTGCAGTGCAGGTAGCCCTCTCGGGACTTGCATTGAAATGCAGAACCTCTTCACAGAGCCTGCGCTGAAGCAGAAACAAGAATTTTCTCTGGGTTCTGGGTCACGGTTTACAGTTTAATCTATGGTTTTTGGCCGGATAAAAGCTATCAGTAAGGTACAATTAGAGGGATGATTTAAAGGAGGACTAAGAGCTATCACAAAGGGCAGTTAGAGCATTTTTGGATCAGCTGTTCAGATCATAAACAGGCCCAGTGAATGGACTAGAGTAGCAGATCTCTACTTTGCATTTGTAAATGGCAAATGCAGTTCGATTCTCCACTCCTGAGTTTATGAGAAGAACAACAATAGAAACACAAATAAACTAACTAGATACGATCCCCAGCGGAGTCGCCATTCTTTTGTTGGGAAAAGTATCTATTCAGAACGCCCCTATCCCACTCTAAGGTGTGACAGTGCCTTAGCAACAAACAAGGAAAACTACTTGAGTATTCTTCTTTATGAAATGTAAACGAAGAGGAAGGATAAACTAACCTATGTCTTGCGCTAGTTTGTTGATCCAATCGCTCCTCTCTTCAATAGCTCCCAGCTCCCTGTTCCCTTACCGGCCCAGCTTCACCAAATTCCTGCAAGATCACAGAAGAGAGAAACTACACGAAGATATAGATTTACATTCATAAAAAGCTTAGGATCAGATTAAGCTAAACATGCAAATATAACAAAACATCATTGATACACAGCATGTAGGAGAAACTCAAATAGTTTTATTGATATGATAAGAAAGTCCAAGAGGAGATACAACCAAGTGAGTCCTGATCCAGCATCTACCTCCTAGCAAAGGAATCCCTTCCTCACCTCCAACAAAGCATAAATCACCCAATGCACTAATCTCAATCTCAAACCAACAGCAATTCTCTGCAAAGTACAAAATTTCAGCCTCTGGATCTCTAGGATGAGGGATCCATATATAGATGTAAGCAGAGAGGATGAGTCAGCTTATATTTTGACTTGTGGCTTCTCTCTGTCAGTTCTTGCTTCCACTTGGAGACTGAGAGCCTCTTACTCATCACTGGTCGAATTCAGCGAGGCAAGTGTCATTGGAGAAGATTCTAGAAGCTTCCATGGTCTCTCCACCTCGTTGAATGACTCTGACACTTGTCATTTCCCGCTCAACGCACCTAGGTAGTGCATTCAAGTGCGTTGCAACGCACCTAGCCAGTGTATTTGGGTGCTTTGCAACGCAGGCAGCTAGTGGAGCATCTGAATTGATCCTGATTTGACTAGTTCTGAGTAGTTTTTGGTGGAGAACTTCTGGGAGAAGCTGTCATTGGTTGACCTTGTTCCTTTAGGGGCAGGAAAAACACTTTTAGGGACTTTGGATCCCTTGGATTATGGACTTTTGATGCTCAAAGCTGTAAGGCACAAAAATGTCTATAACAATTAGGAAGAGGAAGGTTCATGCTGCACATACAATGTCGACCCTTTTTAAGTTTGTATGAACTCTGGACTGATAAATAAAGTTGGTAGTCGTAAGAGTTGCAAAATTCTTGTTGAAATACCGAGGCTCGTCACATTTTGACCTTGTTTCCAGGGAAGGTATCAAACAAAGCAGTCTCTTATTCCTTGAATTATTCCTTCTTTCTTTTATACATCCCTATTTTCTGCAAAATAATAATAATAATAATTGCATCAGGCATCTTTCATTGCATTGCATTAGCATTCTCATTCAAAAAAAATTATATAATAAAAATAAAAATAAAATAAATAAAATTGCAATACCACAAAACCCCCCACTTGAACATGTGGTGTAGTAAGAACCACATCACCAACCACTTTTTGATGTAGAATAAGAAGATGTGGTAGGGAAGTTGGGAGGCATGGAGCAACTCTGCTTTGTCAACTCATATCAACAAGGGTCTTATCCTCCCCAACCTTTTCAACCATATCAAGGGTATTATGCCATTCCTTCTTTACAACCATATAAACACCAACCTCTTCAATGGGGTGATCCATATTTTCCTCAATATTCATGGTCTTATTCTCCCCAACTTGCCATTCCTTCCTTTTAGCCATATGAACACCAACCTCCTCAATGGGGTGATCCATATTTCCCTCAACATCCTCAATATCCTCCATACCAACTCAATGTTATGCATACCATCCACCTCCACCACAACCACTACCTCAACCAAAAACATTTCAAAGATCGACTCCCACTCAAGTACCTGCACAACCATTTCCAAACCCAAACAATAAAGTAACTCAACCCAATTGCACTGCTGAGGTGCAAAATTTCTAAACAACTCCGTTTGATCTTCATCTTAGATCTGGAAGAGTGTTGGAAAAAATATATTAACTTGTTATCATTGAAGAACAACATCTAAAAGAAGAAGATATAAAAGAATCATGGACCACATTTAATGGGGAGCAACCATTGGAGCATAAGATTGAAGAATTTCAATTATGCTTATCATAGGATCCTTTATGTTTTCAAGGGACTAATAGGAAAATAGTAGATGTTGGGAAAAATACTTGGGGGTGTGAATCAGTATTTTAAAACTCACTTAAACTTTGATTTTCTTACTCATATTTATGTATGCGACTTTATTGAAAGAAACATGTGTATGTACGTGACTTTAATGTAGACAATTAGCGTATATCCAGTCAACTTAGTTTTTCAATCAATTTATCTTGAACCAGTATCTTAGTACTTCATCAACATTAGATATACAATAATAATGTGAAGTAAGAATAGAATAAAGCATCACACATAAGAAACACATAAGAACACCATGATTTTTAGGTGGGAACCCAATGTGGGAAAAAACCACTGTTTTTGACGTCTTTGTCTTCTTTTATTATTAAGAAAAACTTATTACAATCTTGTAGTAGCATAGACTTATACGAGCATGCAAGCACCCACCAGCAGAAGGCCAAAACCTTCTCTCTTTCTCCAACACCCACTGGAAGGGAGCTCCAACCCCCTGATATGATTTACCAGCTACCACTAGAAGGAATTTTTGACTCCCTCACTGAAGGCTCCAACCCTCAACACCACCATGGACCACATTTCATAAATTTTCACATTGGATCCACCTGCTACGAAACATCACAACTTGTAGGCCACCTTTCATAAAAAATTTCAATTGGACCCAATACCATCATTTAAGCCTAATACCAAATATCAAAACTGAAATTGATCACTACAACAAATCATTCAATCATTGAAAAACTGAGACCAAAATCAATCAACTTATTCTCAAACAATCAAGGTAGTCAGTTCATTGTAAACAGAATACCAATACTAAACCCAAACACTGCATCAACTCACTAATCTAACTGAAAACACTAATCAATAAAATATCAGAATATATACACTACTTTATTTTAGCATATGTGTGTATACACGCACTTTCAATGAGGCATATCCGCATATATATCTTAAAGCATTGAACCCTAAAATTGAATCACTATTATTTTGAAATAGACACTAAGTTAAACTCTGAACCACTAAATCAATATGAGATAAACATAGAACCCCCACAAATCTACAATCACATAAACCTAGTAGCATCATCACTCTTCAATCAATCAATTCAACTTCAAACATCATTGTTAAATCCTTATCATCAAGTAAGACTTCATTAACAGACATCATAAATGCAACAACACTGATTAGACGGATCAGATATTTTATCCAACAAAACCCTATCATATATATGCGCTTTCAACAAAGAATTTCCACGTGTATATGCAGTTTTCAGGAATGAAACCAGCATAGAGATATAAATATATACGTGACTTACCAACATCAAAACAATTTATGTAAACGAATTTCAGGTTATAAAACCCACGTATAGATCTGCAAATACTGACTTAAAGCTTTATTACACATCAGATCTTCAAAAAATATTCATCTCTTGGCATACATAATAAAACATGATTCAAACATAAATATCACAGAGCGAACCAATCCACTATCAAGATAGTCATTTCATATCTATTAGATTGGATCCATCGTCAAATTCTCAGGCACATACTTAATTTTAGATCAAACTATTCATTAATAGCCCATTCATGCACACTTGCTTTAGATCTAACTATTCATCAAATATTCATCACTTGCACACACTAAGTACTTTGAACTTCATCTCTTTATATAACTTAGCCCGTTTCTAATACCACAAGTCAAAAATACACTTATGTCAATGGTATTCTTTTATGGGATCAAATATCTATTGTTGGGCTCAATACCATGGGTCAATACTATGGTAAAGACCCTTGGTATTTAGAATACCATGGTGTGGAATCTGTACGCGCCCTTTCTTATTCATACCTAGGTGTGTACGCGGCTTCGCTTCACATAACCCGCGTATACTTCTCAAAACTTCATCTTTGTCATTCCTCTGCCTCTGCACTACTATGCCTTTTAACAAACTCTTTGTCACACGTAGACACATCTTGTTGACATATTCATCAAGTAGTTTACCATCGAAAAAAAACTCATCAAGTAATTTTTTATCAAGGACAACACTTTAGTCATAATGCCAACAATATCCCCCTTTGTACATGATGGAAACCACTTTGGTGTTTTGGAACCACCACCTGTAGGTACCTGAAAACAAATTTGTAGATATACCAAGATTTTCAAACACCAAGCTACTCTCCCCCTTTGAAATCAAGGGCAAAGGGTTGACCAATGCGGAATGAAGGCTTTTACATGAGTGTTGTAGATATGATTTGTTGAGTATAAACATTGAATACTAACCATGCTTCCCCTGAGAAAATGTTGAAACTTCTGAAGGATGTGAAATCAAGTATATGACTCTATGACTTAACTGAATATGAATCTTCCTATCACCAAGGATTCAATCTTACATCAACCACCCAATCACAATGGTATTACATATTTGACTTCATTATTACATCAACCAGGACTAAATTTTACAATTATTCATAACATAGGTATTTACATGACAATTTACATCAAGATAGGTATGAAATTTATAACCAAGACCAAAGACCTCAATAATACCATGATAGGCATCAACAACTATCATACACCATATATGATTTGCACCATAATCATCTGTCAGCAACAACTCATCATCAATATACAAGATAGGACAATGTGGCTTCAACATGTTACCAAGTATGCAACAACAACAACATAAGTGAGAACCAAGCATATCATCATAAAGTAAGATAGGGCAATGCAAGATATGCCATGTTTCCAAGTCAACACATGTAATAATAATATATCGATTCAATAACCATGTCTTTGTGAAAATTGCACCAACATCATTATCAACCACTCATCTCATAACCTTCATCCATGACAACAACATCATTCGATAATGAAATTTTTCTATCAACCATAATTAGAAACTCATGCATCATCATTCAAGAACTTCAACAACATAAGAAACATCACCATTGATAAGCATCATTATGTACCAAGGCATTCTAAAGCAAACATAATGCCAACAATGCATTATTAGAAGCATAGCAAATTCTCCTGCTGAACTTGTGCCAACTTTTCATTGTCAGATATGATCATATCATCCCAGACAACAAAATATCTTCCTTAATCGGTTATCCATCAAGGCATGAACAACTTATAAAAGTAAAAACCAATTCTAAATAGCATCAACAAATTGTAACCATCAATCATCAAAATAAGAAAGCCCCAGTAATAATTGTCTGAAGCATATCAGAGCATTTTCCTGAGTTTTCCCACTATTTCTTTAACATAGAAAAACATACGTGATTGTTCATATCATAACTCGTGTATATACGCAACTTGTCTTCATAGGATCCATGTACAAAAAGTGAAATACTAAAATTCCACAACTTCAGCTCCCCCTGAGCCTGCACTGTATGTACATGTTCACTGTTGCTACACCAGATGTATTGTCATGGCAATCATCATCAAGGAAAAACATGTATTACTCCCCCTAAGATTATACATCATAGATATTGAGGACCTCATAAGCATATTCTACTTTCATGAGGTCACGTACCTCACATCACTTCTGCAATCACTGATAGAAGTATTCTTTTAAGAATAATGGACTGCAATGGGAACCATCTTCTTTTACTCTGAGTCTGAATCCTCCTCATATCTGTGAGAATTTCGTTCTTCAAGAACATATAGTTTGTCTAGGTTTCTATATCCTCTTGCTATGACTTTTCTAGTTTCTTCATCCATAACCTTGCACTTAGTTGATGTAAACACAATTATATTTCCTTTCTCTATTATTTGACCTACACTTAGAATATTTTGTTTTATCCCTTGAACTAATAAATTATCAATTGCTCCTCTATTTTTATTAATTCTTTCTTTACCCTTTCCCGGAATTTTTTTTGGAACATAAGTTCCAAGAATAACATTAGCATGTCGTTTTTCCTTGACATACTTCATCATACTCTTATCTCTAGCCATGTGATGAGAGCCTCCACTATCTATGTACCATTCATCTTATTCTTTAAATTAGAAAAGTGCAAGCCCACAACTTATCTGTTCTTCTTATTTCTGCTTCTTATGAGAAATGATTATGGATCCATATTTTTCAAATCTTCTGACATTAATTTTCTTAGTTGATTGTTTGCCATGTTGTATAAATTTTTTCCTGCATTCTTTTTCTACATGCCCAAACTTGTTACAAGCATAACATATTATATGAGTAGAGGAATCATAATATTTCTATTTCATATTCATATTCCTTCTATTGCAATCAATGATTTTGTGACCAAATATATTGCAAGCAAAACAATATCCCTTAAAGTACCTAGAAGTTGATGATCTTTCTGTAAAGAGGTTATTTATTTGTGGTTGAAGCTATCTAGTTCTGAAATTAGATGCAATGTGCCCATAGTTATGACATATAAAACATTCAACATTATTGATCAACAGAGAGAATCAATTAACACTAGGAGTAAATGATTTTCTTTGAAGATTCACTTTCCTTGATTTTTATCACATTGACTTCTTATCTCTTTGTTGAGCATTTCAGGTTTTGCATTGTTACCCTTTAAATTACTTGCCTCAACTTATGAAATAGATTCTCCTTCTATAGTTTCATGAAATCCAAGACCATATTTGATGGTAGGAGACCTTTGACTAATAAGAATATTATCCATAATTTTAATACTATCTTGAAATCGCAAATGTTTATCTTTTTCTTCTAATTTACCTTTTAGAATGTTTACCTCAACCTCCATTCTTTGATATTTCTTTTCCTTTTCTAGATATTGCTTCTTCATACCTTCTCCAATCCTTCTTCCTTCTACCATTTTCTACTTTAATTTTAGAATCTCTTCTTTCGGCCCATTTTCTTGTTCTTCAAATGCTTGAAGTAATTCTTCATTCTGCTTATCTGATTTTTCAAGATTTTCTCTTAGAGAGAAAATCTCAGCTTCAATACCTTCACAATATTGTTTATGTTTCACAGCAACATTTACTGGTAGTTCCCTTGATGAGGAATCTTCCTTTGGGATTTGTTCATGGATTTCTTGTAACTTATCCCACACTTGCTTTGCAGTTGTATAATGCATAACCTTATTTAATATTGAATTAGGTATGCTACAAAAGATGTCACTTAAAGCCTTACTATTCTTTTGCACTTCCTTGTCTGATGGAGGAATATTGGTGTAGCCATTGCATACTAGATACCAAACATCAAGATTCAGTAGATTAGACTTCATCTTTTCTCTCCATTGTTGATAATTTTATTTGCTTAGCATAGGCACATTAGCATTTTCCATTGTTTCTGGCTTGCCTTGATCTTCTTCTTCTAGAAGCATCATTTTTGAATATTTAGAGTACGTACTTTCACTTTTACCCATGAGTGCAATTTCAGTTGTTTCACTGTCGTCATCACTATCATTATTGCATAGACAAGGAAATTGTCTGCATTTAGAACAAAAGCTCATACCTGATAATTCTTTGTTATTGCCTTTTTCATTCTTGCTCAACACAAAGCAAGGTGCTCCCAATATTGAATATTTGATGACATATGTAACTGTCACTACATATGATATATCCCTATCACATTTTTCTGAACCCCTTCTTCAAGAAATATTATCATCACACTCATTACTACTTCTATCTTCAAATTCCTTTAGTGATTGACATTCTTCATCAGACTCACCTTCTTCACCATTTGAAAGACCATCACTATCTTTATGTGGATAAAAATTTCTCTTGATTTAAAAAATTATCCTATTTATTTTTGCAACTTCTTTCCCTTTCTCTTGATTTTCTCTATAGGGACACTTAATGACAAACTCTACCAAAAGAAAAACACTTGAAGGGAATATTACCTCTGAATCTTCTAGTACCCACTCGAAGTTTCTTTAAGAACTTTTCCTCTTCTTATTCTTATACATAACCTGATTCTTTCTTTTATTTTCCTTTTGTAGTATCTTTGAATTCAACTACTCTAACATCCGTGGGACCCACTTTTCTCATTTCTTAGGTTGTTAGAATCCCATGGAGTTGTACAACAATAAAATTCTTCAAGTCCTAAATTTCTTCTATGGAAAAAACTTTTGAATCGAATTTAGGAGTTAGAGACCTTAATATTTTTTCAACCAATGATGATTCTTTTATTTCTACACCAAGATTTCTCATAGAATTCACAATATCATCTACCCTAAGAAAGAAACTTGTGATACTTTCATCATTGTGAATTTTGAGAGTTTCATATTGACTTCTAAGAGTTAGAAGTTCAACACTTTTTAACTTGGTGTTACCTTCATATCTTTGAATGATTTTGGCATATATATATATATATATATATATATATATATATAGCATAGTTTTTGACATTTTTGCATTAGTTTTTATGTACATTAGTTTTTAGGATGTTAGTGATTTGCATGCTGATTTTAAAAAGTGTTGATTCTGCATCAGACCATTTTTTTAAAAACTTATTCTTTTACTTTAAAATTTCTAATGTATTAAATGTGAATAATTATTCTCTAAATATAACATTTTTTGAAGTGGTCTTCTTCTTCATGTTTTCTTGTTTTTCTTTTTTTTGTAGTGAGGTCTTTATTTTTTTGCATAGTTAAAGAAGAAAGTCAATATTTTAAAGTTTCGATATTCTACATATTTATATATCGTTAATTAATTTTTCAATGCACATTAAATAATTGCCTCTAAAAAAATAATAATTTTTAATAATTGACATAAAAGTAAACATTTTGAAGATAAATATAACTAAAAAATTACACATTTTGATAATTTTTCGCTAGAAATGACATATCAAAATCTCAATTTTGATTAGAAAATTTTAATAACAAATGGTTAAATAATAGTTTTTTTTTATGATTTTTATGTCAAAAAATAATAATAATCACAGTTTTTTCAAAAAATAATGATTGGTATAAAAATTAAAGCGAAAATCACATAATACAAATATTGAACATATAACAACATTAATTGAATACTTATTCTTCTCATAAAATGTCAAAGTCAAAACATTGCAAGTATAACTAATTAATAGTTACAAAAAATGAGTTTGATTTCCAAGTATAACTTAGATTTTTTCAACAATGTCATGTAATCCAAACTCTTCATCCTCTAGAGTTCATCATTGTCTTCTTCCACAATATTTTTTGCTTCATTTTTCTCATTTTATTCTTCTGATGGATCTTTGATGTCTGTGAATCTCCCAATGTATGCCTTTCTAATCATTCCATGTAATGGTGGTTCAGGTTCCTTTGCTTTTTTTTCCACACATGATTCATTGAAATCCCATTTCTTCAACCCACTTTTTTTCATTGCATCTGAAATAAATTGAAGAGCATTATTTTTTTTTTTTAATAAATTTGCACTGTACTGGATCTTTTTCAATGGCAATGCAATTTCTTCCCTTTTGTAAGAAACATGTTCATGCTGTACCTAATTATCAAGCACAAAAGAAATAATGAAGTAAATTAGTATAATGATATAAATTAAGAAAACATATATTGAAATTTAATTCTATATAATAAAACTTACTTGAGCCTAAAAATAAATCCAAAACTCAATCTCCTTCATTTGAACGTAAGCCTATAAGATAGTTAATCAATGACTATGGTTTTTGATAAATGTTAGCTATCTCTCCTTTTGCTTCTTTATCTTCATATGTTAGTTTTTTCATAGCAGCATCATAAACCAGTACTTAGCTATGACTCTTTCCATCTACCCAATTAAGAAGCATAGACATATAGCTATTATCTTTTGTCCAACTATCAGTATGGATGCACTCACAATAATTTATAATTGGTTGATCTTCACGGTTAAGAAGATTTGACTTTTTTCCGTAACATGAAATAGTAAAATTTCAATTAACTTATACATAAATGAATTTTTTAACTTTAATCAAACATACATTTTCAACATCTTACCATGTAATCTACATCCTTGAGTTTGTTTTCTCCTTGAAGCTTGTCAGTAACATTTCCAATTGTGTGTCTTAATGAAATGTCACAAATCTCCATAATTGTGATGATGTGACTTCTACAAATCCTGCAACCACTTTACTAAGAGAATGATAAGTATAAGGGTCACTATCATAGTCAATGTTTGGGATATTGAAACCATGGGGAATATCTCCAATAACTAGGGAATAATCCCTTTTAGGTATGAGTTTAGAAATGCCTTCACAGTCACCTTGTATTACTTGATATTGAATAATGTCAAGACCATTCCAAATGAAATGAATAAGAGTTGGATCAAGTTCAACATGCCTAATACATTACTTTCTCAGTCTTTCGATCTTAGTTTTTTCAATAAAGCTTTTGAAACTATCTGGTGCTCCATTTGCATCCTTGCGCATATTTAATAAAATAAACAAATATATGTATAAGTTATAAATAAAAATAGTATACAGATGAATAAAAATTAATGTATAAATCAACATACCTTTTTAAAAGCAAGGTAAAAATATTTTAGTGTTGATGTAGAACTTGAATCTGGGTAGTTGCGTACCACATCATCCCAACTATCTTCATTCAACAATTTAACCATTTGTTCTTGTATTTTCATGTAAACTTTGTGACTGAATTGATAAAGTAAAAATGTTAATATAATGATAGGTATAACAAATACTACCAAGAAAAATATGTTATATTTAAAAGAAAATTATAATCTAGAAACAAGTAAAAATAATTCAACAAACTTACTTTTGAAATTCCTTAGACATTTCATCCAATGATAATTCTCCTGACTTCAGACGAGATAATATTTCTTTGACAAGTTTTTCAGCCTTCACTTCTTGCAATACTATCAAAGGTATTATAGTCATATCTTATGGAAGCTGCCTCATTTCAGGACCTGATTTACTACTGCCACATATCAATGGTTTAGACTTTTTGATCTTTTGGTTTTTCATGCCAATGTTCTCCCACATGCTAAAAATATCATTAATTAATTCCCATATCTCTCCAGTTCTAAATCCCAACTGGAAAATGCTATCAATACTTCTAAATATATTAGAATTTACTTAGTTGCCTTTTGAATTAATTTTATCTTCAATTTGATAGCCTATTTCCATACAACATTCCTTTCAAAATTCTAGAGTAACATTTATCTTATCGACACCACATTTTTCTTCAAATTCATTATGAATAAATCTAAACCTTTGGATGAAATTCATAGACATCCTATATGCATTATCTATATTATGATCCAATGCCAATAACTTTTCTTCTATATCTGATAAACTAACATCAATGATACATTTCATTATTTCAAAACATGGGTTATTGGGATATTCCTCCATCAATTTCCTATGAGCTTCTACAGAATGGTTCCCCCGAAGCACATAATAATTATATTCAAAACATTTTAACTTATCAAATTCTTATTTGTTGGGAACTTGAATTAGATCAACAAAAAGAACATAATTAACCACATGAGCATATGGATTGTACCTCATCAATGTCTTCAAGTTGTGAATATGTAGGTGGTGTGGCTTTCTGATTTGATATTTAAATTGTCCTTCATTTGGCTTATATATTTGTCTCATATTAATCTGACATGTACGATCACCCTCAATTAAGTTTTTCTTTGTCAAGTTATGTCGAATGGAATTTTGTTTTGTTTTAATAATGTCATCCTCTAAATCCACTCCTGGTGTAATGATTTCCCTGCTTTTCTTTGAATTTTCACTAAGATCTTCACTGTTCGCCTTGACTATTTGAGAACGATCAACTTTAATTTTCTTCCTCCCAACATTCTCATCATTAACTAGAACAGAGACATTCATGGGCATTGTTACTCTTGGTCTTGTATGGCTCTTATTCTTTCTAACATCAGTTCTATTGTCATCCTCAGTAATGGCAACATATTCTTCAGTGTCAGTTTCAACTTCCTCATCTTCAAAAGTAACTTGTCTACTTTTGCTACATTTATCCACTATAGACATTCTTTGATGATCCCTTGGATGTAGTTGTGTAGCATCATGAATTACTATTTTTTTGCGTGTTTTCCATATCTTCTCTTGATCCTGAGTAGAAATTGTTGACAACATTCATAATATCTTTCTCTATGAAATAAATGTGTCCCAACATAATTGAAATATTTTCAATAAAATTCTATCAAAGAAAGTATCATATGTTAATAAAAACTAAGTTATAAAGATATAATGATACAGTTACAATAATGCAAAACAAAAATATAAATAACAATACTTACCATTTCTTGTGCAATGTCATTTATAATTTGTTTACACATCTTTGTAGATTCCTTTGCAGTATCATACAATGACAATGATAACTGATATTTAATCTTGTCATGTGACTTGGGCAGTTTTGTAAGTACATAAACAACTTCAGTGTCCAGTGTCAGACAAATGTCTATGAATTTTCCCAGCACCTCATAAAGTCCACTCTCGTTGGGGACATCAACATATAGATATATCTGCAGCTGTTGTTCACCCCCTCTATCTTTCATATACCATACATTTTATGTAAACTTCACTTCTTTTGATTTCTTCTAGTATGAAATCGTCTTCTTTTCATTTGAGGCACCTGATAGATTTGTAGTTATTATCTCAGGTTTGGTTTGTTCAACAGTGTTTTTTTAGGATCCACCTTTAATTTTAGCATTCTTTGGTCCAAAAGGATTCACAGAAATCTTCTTTGATGTCATTTCCCTGCAAAAAATATACACATGTATATAAATCAGTAAATTACAAAAAAACCCCTAAATAAACAAACAAAATATAAGAATGATAAATAATTTTGTAAAACATAACCTTTTTAAAAAAATTTAAAAAATAAAAAAAAATGCATCCCTCTCCGACCCTATCCCCGTGGCCCAACGGTCTCGTGGGGGTGGATGCCCGATTCTCCGAATTGGGCCTCCACCCCTACAAGTCTCCAACAGGCCTCCACTCCCACAAGCTTGTTGGGCCATGGGAGGGGGCTACACGCAGCCCCTCCTGCCCCACCCTCGCAGCCCAACGGGTCCGTGGGGGTGGAGGCTTGTTGGATCCCCATGGGGGTGGAGGTTCGATTTTGAGAATCGGGCCACCACCCCCACAAACCCGATGGGGTGGTGAGGTTGCGTGAATATCTCCTCCATCCAACCCCTAGGGCTCTGTGATCACAGCTCCTCTACCCAACCCCTTGGGCCCATTTGGCCCGTGGGGTGGAGGCCCGTCAGAGACCTGTGGGAATGGAGGCCCGATTCTGAGAATCGTGCCTCCACCTCCATGGGACGATTGGGCCACAAGGGAGGGGGAGGAGGGGCTGCAGGTGGGGCAGCAGGGTTGTGCGCACAGCTCCTATGCCCCACCCCCAAGGCCCATCTGGCCCATGCGGGTGGAGGTCCGTTGGAGACCCGTGGGAGTGGAGGCTCGATTATGAGCATTGGGCCTCCACCTCCATAGGCCCATTGGACCAAGGCAGTGGGGTAGGAGGAATTGTGTGCAGCCCCCTCCTTCCCCTCCCCTGCAACCCAACGGGCCCATGGGGGTGGAGGCTCCTTGGAGACCGTGGGGGTGGAGGCCCGATTTTGAGAATCAGCCTTCACCCTTGGCGGGTTGGGCTGCGGGGATGGGTTCCTCTTGCAGGCATGATTGGGCCGACCATGCCAACTGCAAACGTAGTGGCCTTCTTCCTGCCATGGGGCTATCGGGTGAACTTGGCTCATCTAAAGTTTTAATTTCTAAAAAAAATCTAAATTTCATTAATAAAAAATTAAATATTATTTTACTAGAATATGTTTTTGTTCTGGTATTTTACACGAAGATAACAACCCAAATGACACATAACTACTAGTAAACCTATTGAATTTTAAAACTTTCACACAGCAAAAGGGAAACTAACCTTTCAAATGCGGTAATCTTCCATTGAATATGTTGTGATAACAATGTGCTTGCTCTACAAAATTGCTCCAAGTCTTTTAACGAACCTTGCAAAGCCTTGATGTGATGTGAGGAACAATGATAATGAAATTTATGATATAGAGAAATTACAGAATTGTTTTACCGCAAGGTGAATGTGGGATTTCTTTTTTATAAAAGCTTTAACATATAAATCTTAGTATGGCGATATAGTAAATTATGATAAAGCAAACATTAGGGAATTATTTTGCCACACGGTGAATGTGATATTAATTTGTTTTTATAAAAACTTTAACATATAAATCTTGTTATGGCAATATAGTAAATTATGATAAAGTGAACATTACGAAATTGTTTTACCGCATGTTGAATGTGGTATTAATTTTTTTTTATTTTATAAAAACTTAACATATAAATCGTGTTATGGTGATATAGCAATTTATTTTAAATGTGTGATAGAAGATATAATAAAAATTAAAAGAAACATTCAATTGTCTAGTAAATTCCGTATAGTTTAAATAAAAAATAATAATTTAGGTAAAAGATTTAGTTTACAATTTTAATTTAAATATTTAGTTTAAAAGATTAGTTCCATAAGAAAATTTTAGTTAAAATTTTTCCATAAATTATAGAAGAAAATTATGGAGGAAAATACAAGAAATGAAATTTTTGGAGGGAAAAATTTCGGTGAAAAAATTTAGAGGGAAATTTTCATTATTTAAGCTATATATTATCATTAGGAGAGAGTGCATTTGTATCATTCAACCTCTTCTGTTTGAAAGACATGGATTCTTCTAATAGTGAATTTTTTCTTTGTGAAGAATCAACATTTTCGCCTCATAACAACTCTATTCATATTGATGAATATAATGAAAATTCTTCCACTATGAATAGAGAGTCAAATCTTCCACTTAGTCCTAATCCTTAGGACTATGAGATCAGCACTGATGAGAGTCAGGATGAAGAATTTCAAATAAATAAAGAGTCATGGTTTCCACTTAGTCCTAATCATATGGACTATGAGAGCAATAGTGATGAAGAGCACAATTGAAAACTTGGAAGATGGTTCCTCGTTCTTATTTTGGATTTATCATTGAAGGGGGGAATGTTAGCCTCTCTCATAAAACAATAATAAATCCAAAAATAAATAAATAATTTAAATATTCCAAGTTAGGAATTTGTGCCTAACTCTTGGATTGTTCCTCTAAGGTAGGAGTTAGTTTAGGTAACTCCTATATTGGTGTGTATCTAGTGAGAAATTATCTCAACCAAAGGAGAAATTATCTCAACCGAAGGTGTCTAAGATAACACGCACTATCTTGAGAACATTGTCTCTCATCTGTTTATTTGTAACACTATATTCAATTATTTTTAATGAGAATGAGAGAGAGAATACCTGAGGAAGCATGAGGCTTCAACCTTTTTCCGCCAATATTTTATGTCTGGTTTTTATGTGTGCTTTATATATTTATCTGAGTTAATTTCATTTTTCAATATGTTTTTATTTTTATTTTTATTTTTTTTGCGGAAAAGGCTTCAGCCTCATGGCTATCTCAGGTATTCTCTCTCTTTTTCATTAAAATAATTGAATATAGTGTTACAAATAAATAGATGAGAGACAATGTTCTCAAGATAGTGCATGCTATCTTAGACACATTTGGTTGAGATAATTTCTCCTTTGGTTGAGATAATTTCTCACCAAATACACACCAATATAGGAGTTACCTAAAATAACTCCTATCTTAGAGGAACAACCCAAGAGCTAGGCACAAATTCCTAACATGGAATATTTAATTTATTTATTTATTTTTGGGTTTATTATTGTTTTTTGAGAGCTGCTAACATTCCCACCCTCAATTATAAATCCAAAACTTTTGTAATTTGGAACAATAAGTGATTTTGTGGAGCGATAAGGATTGATTTTTCTTTCTCTGTAAGTTTGAAGTGATCAGTTTTTCAAAATAAAGCTCATTGTTGTAGGAGGTTGAGTCAGTTTTTTGAACGCATTTGCTTCCAAAAATTGCGAATGTCAGATTCTCATTGTTTGAGAAAGCTTCCATGGAAATGTTGTAAAAGATGAAAGGTTGATGATCTCAATACTCAATAAAGACATATTATTTGTGGTAATTGTGTCCTAGATCCGCTCGAAATTGAATAAGGAGATCTTAGGTACACCATGTGTATTTGTGATGGCGAGTGTTTTTATGGCTTCATGTTGTTGCTTATGATTTGTGTCTAGTTTTGACATATAAATGATTGCATTTACCACACACATAAAGTTAAATACAAGCAAGCACAACACTTATAACAAAATAGTTGCAAGGAAGGATAATTAAGCTCAACACATGCATTTGCGTCACTACAAAAAATAATCAAAGTTTTCAACATTGGCATTATACCTCAACAAAAAAATTCACTCAATACAATCAAGTTCATAAATCTGCAAACTCTAGCATTTCAAAGAAAAGTCTACATCACTACAATGAAGTTAATGAAACTGTAACTTCAACATTTCAAAGCACAGTCTACATCAACATTATTGAAATTGTAATCAAACTCAAACTACATTGAATTGTAAGGGTGCATTCTCAGTTGAAACCGACACCCAAGTCTTGAATTGAGTCAAATTTAATTCCTTGTTTTATGTGAGTCATTAAAATCATTAAGCGTTTTTTGGGTGCATTTTCGACAGTGTTCGACACCCTTCCTTTAAGCAGAATCAAGTGAATGCACAAATTTTAACTCTAAAGCAAACAAGCAACAAGTTCACATCTCCTACAAGTGAGCGTGAATATTCATTCAAGCAATTTGCTTTAAAACAGAACAAAGTTCAAACCTTCAAGCGAGCCAGAGTGAAGTTCATTGTAGCAACCATCAAAGCACCCAGACAAGTTCAACTCTAACACTAATCAAGCAAGTTGAGATCGTCATCAAGCGAGCGTGAATTCCAGAGTTTAAGCATGAAAGTTCCCCAACTCTAGCAAGTGTTCCCAATGAGTGCGATAAGAAACAAATCAAGGGAGCCTGCCATTCAAGTAACAAAATCAAGTGAAACAGTTCAAAGCACGAAATCTCCGACAAGAGAACCTGATTTCAAGTTATCAAGTTCAGATGGTGCAACACATTCAGTTGTTAAACATTCTTCATAGTTTGATCATCTCCAGTGATGAAGACATGGTGCACATCAGCAAAGAAACTCTTGCTGATCTTTCACGGCATCTACGAAAAACACATGAAACCATTGAGTTTCTTCAACTTGAGTTGCAACTTCAAAGGAATGAATTGCAAGAAAAGAGTGATACTTTCAAGTCTTTGAACAATCCAGATGATAAGTCATTCATCCCAAAAGCTTCAAGTGTCGAAGTTGTTCCAGTTCAAATTTCTTCCAAACCCATCATCAAGCCCTAGGAAGAAATTCAAAATAACAAGAATCGACGAGGCTTAGGATATGTCACTTATGAAACCAACTTACATATCCCAGATTATTCCAAGCCAATTAAGTGCGTCAGTGTAGGATTTCTTACACAACAAACCTCAACAGGTTCTGAGAAAATTGCAGACAAATAGAATTGCACACAACCTAAAGTTGATGTCCAACCGAAATGTTCTCATTGTCAAAGAACCAGTCATATGGAAGATTAGTATTTTGATCTCTATCCTTGTCACCATTGTGGCAAGCAGAATCATTCCTCAGAAAAATGTCGCAAACAACAAAAATCAGCCAGATCGAAGATACATTATGAATGGATCGATCCTTGGGAATGGTCATCCACAGTCAAAATATTGTCTCAGTTCTACAACCGACTACAATCACACATAGTGCAGCCAACAGTGAAACAATGATGGTACTCTCGTGCAGTTGAATGGGGGAGTACAACAGTGACACTCTCCTACACCTGAAGGGGGGAGTTCAAAATTCAGATATAATTTGAAGAAGATTGTCTCTCCTTTCAGCTAACAAAGGGGGGGAAATGTCAATGAAATTGACAAGTGGTTGTCAGACTGAAAGTCTCGACAACATCAGTGAAGAAGCCAGTGGGAATTTTTCATCAGTAGTTACCATCAGCTAATTTGCCAGTGAGCGGTCGACAATGAAAGCAACAATAAGCAACTTTCATCATAGCGAAAGCAACATTGAGTTTTTTTTCGACATATTCAGCCAGTGGACGATCATCATCAGCAAATACACTAGTGGGCGTTCATCAAATTGTGTCAGTGGACACCAGAAGTTGTTTTCAAGCAAAGGACAGTTGGATCCTTTTGCGGCTTGGCACATGATGGAGTTGTCAAGCGTCATTCAAAGATGAATCAATCACACAACTGACTCAGTCTCTTCATATTGTAGTTTCTTCAACATCCAGATTTGGCGGTTTTTTCAGGCAATATTTTTGGGGATCAACATGAGAACTTGGAAGATGGTTCCTCATTCTTATTTTGGATTTATCATTGAAGGGGGGAATGTTAGCCTCTCTCATAAAAAAATAATAAATCCAAAAATAAATAAATAATTTAAATATTCCAAGTTAGGAATCTGTGCCTAAATCTTGGGTTGTTCCTCTAAGATAGGAGTTAGTTTAGGTAACTCCTATATTGGTGTGTATCTGGTGAGAAATTATCTCAACCAAAGGTGTCTAAGATAGCATGCACTATCTTGAGAACACTATCTCTCATCTAGTCTCATTCTCATTAAAAATAAGACTAGAAAAGGAGCGAAAGGAGGAAGTAGTAGACCCTATAATACACAAGATATTATGGTCAATTGAATCAACTACGTAGTCAAACCATACTTGTGGTTGAATGGTATTATGGTGGTCATTTTGACCAATGATCGATTGATTTGAATACTAGGTTAAATCATATTTATATTTGACTAGCATAATCACTTTGTTAGTTTGATGAGATAGTAAAGAAAGTTTCATTGTCAACTAGTTAGTCGACTTGATTGATGGTTGATTAGTTAGTTAGTGTTGGGCCTTCATTTTGATTCCTTTTTCACTATTATAAGTGCCCTTTCTAACCCTTTTTACTCTCTCCTTTCACCTTCTTACCATTTTTTTTACCATATTTACTCACATTTTCCAAGGAAATCATTACAACAAGCCCATAAGGTATCAAGTTGTTAATTTTGTTGATTTTCCTTATTTTTGATAAGCTAATAGAGTTAGAACTAGTTTATGATAACAATGGTCCTAGATCTTGTAACCTCAATATAGATCCAACAACCCTTATCATCAATTAACATACTTGTGCACCTTCAAGAGAAAATATGCCATATCGGTTTCGTTTCTAAACACCTTGAGATGGTTCTATGTTAATCATAACTACCTCAGGATACATGAGGGTAATACCACCATATGGTCAAACTTCTAGTAAAACTTGTTCTCGAACAAGGCATCTAATGTAGGTTGAGATCATTTCTAGGTGGAAGTGGATATTTTAATGCATTCTATGTCATGAAAATATCTCAAAATGATTTGTGTTCCATCTTTTACTAGTGAACAATTAATTTTGTTAATTGGAAGTTATGATGTATCCTCTATTTACTATTAATCAGTTGTAACAATTCTATCGAACCATGAAATAGGGAAATTCGTTGTGTGTCTAACATGCCCTCCAATGGTTTAAATATATTTTATGTGTGCAATGTATGGAGATTTAGACAATCAAAATGAGTCGAGAATAGATAGATTGTTAAAGTTAGATGATTAGATTTACGAACTTCAATGAAAAACTATGAACCCAATTTCCATAATACGAATATGCTAACATTTTCTAAATATTTTGTGTGACTATTGTTATATACATTTTTTGGCACTGCAACCCCAATCATATATGTCCATAAACCAAGGGCTCTTGAGTCCCTAAAATTTTTGTTTCATGCCCTAAAGGAACAAGTTCAACTGATTACATCATCTCCTAGAAGTTCTCCATAGAAAACTGCTCATAACTGGTCAAAACTAGACCATACAGGTTGCTCAGTGCTAAGGGTGTGATGCATCTCACCGGCCCAGTGTAAAAGGTGCATTGCATACTGGGAAGCTGTTCTGTAGGGTGCGATGGGCGAGAATGGACAAATGGCAGAGACAGTTTGCGAGGTGGATGATCATGGAATCTTCCAGAAACTTCTCCTGTGACACTTGCCTCTCTGAATTCACCCAGGGATGAGTAATAGATCATCAATCTCCAAGTTGAATCAAGAACTATCATAGAGAAGACACTAATCAAAATCCCAAAAGCTGACTCACCTCCCTGCAATCATCTATATATGGATCCCTCATCCCAAAGATCCAGAGGCTGGTATTTTGTATCTTGAAAGGAAGTGTTGTTGGTTTCTTAGTGAAATATCATAGTGTTGGGTGATCTAAGATTTTCATGAGGTGAATAAGGGCTTTCATGTTGGGAGGATGACGTTGGGTCAGATCAATGGGTTGTAATCCTCTCTTCTAATCTTTATATCAATAAAGCTATTCAAGTTTTCCTCCATATTCTTGTATGTCTGATAATATATGCATTTGTGTGGTCAATATATATCTGGTCCTATATTGCTTATGATTGTAGATCTTTGCACTTTGAAGGTATTATGCTGCTTTGAATTTACAGGTACTCTTTGAAGCGGAGTGGTCAAGGGAGAAGCGGCAAAGACCTGTCAGTGAGGAGAAGGAACAAGTAAAGAACCAAGCTAAAGATCGAGGTTGGTATTCTTTGATCCTCTCCTATCTACTTCTCATAAAGGAAAATGTAAGTAACTTTAATCTGTTTGTTTCTAAGATAGCTACCCATCTTAGTGGGACTAGCAGCTCTGCATAGACACTAGATTTCCCGATAACAAAATGGAGACTCCACTGGGGAGCGAATAGCTTGTTTGTTGGTCTATACTTGTTTGCTTTATAAACTTACAGACGGAGCCTGAAGTTAAGCCAGCTAGCCTTTGAACTGCATTTTCCATGCAAGTGCAAAGTAGATCAATGCTGCTTCAGTCTATCTCCGAGTTTTGTTTATAAACTGAACAATCGATTTGTAAACATCCTAATTGCCCTAGTGGTGGCTATAGTAACCTCATTAGATCAGCCCCCGTGATTTCTATTACTGACTATCATTAGCTTGGCTTAAATCACTGAAATAAGCTGCAAACTGTGACCAAGAACCAAGTTGAAGTCTCGTCCCTAGACCATCGCACCTTCTCCTCTTGGGAATCTAGATTCATCGCACCTCCCATGTGCAGTAGGTGTGCTGCATCGCACTTTCCCTGTGTTGCAGGTGCGCTGATCAGATAAGTCCTCTTCTGCTTCCAGATTTTGGTTTCTTTGTTCACTCTCTTTAGCTTTATTTATGAGTTTTGATGTCTGTGATCAGTATACCACTATGGAAACTCCCTTCCTTTGCATAATTCTGCCTCCATAGTACAAATAATTGTGAATGTTTTTATGTATTGTGCGCCATTTACAGTTCTCTTTTGCAAAAAGTAGCGTAATCAAATCATCGTCTTTTCATTTGGAAGTGTTGCAAGTGTCGTTTTCAGTCAAAGAAAAGAATCCTATTATTCTTGATGGTCGATTATATAGTTACTCTTGTATTTTATTTGAATTAGTAGTTTTTCAAGTGTCGAAAGCAGTTTTCAATTCAAAATCATAAAGTGTCGTCATTATCTTCTTTTTGTTTTTGAAGAGAAATTTGTTAGTATTGTCGCTTTGAAAAGATAATTCAAATTTGTACTCAGCATTCTTTATGTCATTCACACATTAAGAAAGAGGAAAACAAATACATGCATGTGCATTTGCATTTAGACTGCTTGTTGGTTTGATTTAGGACAGTGCATCTAGTGTGTGCTCTCTGCTCTATGTTGAAAGAATATCATCTCTCTTTCTTTAGTAGCTAGGATTTTCATTGCAAAAAGAAGATTAAACGATTGTTTATCATCTTAGATTGCATTTTAGGAATTGTATATCTACATCACGCGGTGAACCTGAAAGGAAAATTTCTTAAGAAAGATCAACTGTAAAATAAATTCAATGAACATAAAAATGCTTTGGAACCTAATGCACAACATCTAGAAGTCTAGGCTAGAGATGTATTCTGGCGTCGTAAAGCCTGGTAACTATCGCTTTCATCGTAGGTTGGGTGATTCCTCCTCTTTGAGAGGACAAGTGCCAGTACGAACTTGTGCTCCCACGTACCGTCGAGTATATATAGGGAGACCACAATAGGCTATATCCTTTATCCATAGGAAGCCATGTCTGCCACCCTATCGATCGCAATGCACTGAACACAACATTCAGGAAGATTGACTGTCATACCATAAAAAGTATTTTACTGTTTTGCGATTGGTTTGGTAATCCCTTTGTCTAGATTTCCAGAGTAGTCTCTTTCATTCCTTTTCAGACTCCTTAAAGGAAAAGGTCCATCTGAGCACTTGTCACTTCAGGCTCATTAAAAATCGAAGGCGACTAGAGTCATCTTTTGTTTTTTCTCGACTCTTAAAAATTGAAAAAGCAAGTTGTGTCAAAGTGTCTAAAATTCATTTAATTCAGAATCATTTTCTTCTTTATTTTTATTTGATCAAGTAATCCGCAATCGTGGAGGAAATTCAATTGAAACCCCGTCATTCGCGGAGTCTTACGAGTCAACCATATTTGTCTCTGGAAACAAAACTATTCTGGACAAAGCGAACTCGTTTAACTGGATCAAAGTCCCCTTGTTTGGTTGGAACAAGTGTTCCGACACCTTCAGAGACTCCGGTTACTCCAAACATTTCTGGTATCCTTGCCTCTATAGAAGAAATTCTGCAACCACAAGAGGACAGTAGAACTGATCCTAGTGTGATGGTAAACACTTCTATTCCTGAACCGGCTCCATCTACAGGTGATTTGGAAGGTGTTATTCACCAAACATCTATCGCTATGGAATCTATACCTTCTTCGGCATCGGAAATATTTTACGACCTGACAATCTCCCTCTTCCACTTGGATTGATTGCTATAGAAGAGATTGTGGAGGATCCTCCATCTAGTACTGCATCTCATTTTGGAGTTGGGATCACCCTGTATCCTTCTTTGTCAGAAATTAGTCTCCCATCATCAGAAGTTCCTGTAGAATCGCTATGAAATCTTTTGGATAGACTAGATATGTCTGAACAACTATCGACATCTAGGACTGTGTCATCTGACATAGCAGCGATAGAACCTCCTGATGTTATTCCAACAATGTTCGCCGGCGTACCGTCTGTCCCAACTAGCTCTCAATCGCTAGATGGAATCCATCCAGCGGATGTTTCGACAGTATGGTCTGTTCCCATTTGTTCATTCAGAATAATATCTGGAATCACTTATGTTGAGTCTCAGCAAATTGATCCTTCGCAGTGTCAATTTGGGTAGTCCGGTCCTCAAAGGAAAATCATTCCTTTGAGCACTGGATTACCGCCGTATGGGGGGCAATATACCCTTTCGTTGTCTCCTTCGGGAGAACAAACATGCTAGAGTTCACAACAGAATTTAGTTTATGCTGGAATTACATCCAACATTTGGGTGCCAATACTGCCTCAACAACCAAGAGTTGTATACTCAATACAACAAAGTCTGCCTATGTCAAATATCCCCACTACACCGGCTATTGTGACGGTGTCGCAAGTACAAGCGTTGCCTGTTGTATGCCAACCTCAAGTCTCTCAGGTCGCAATTGAACAGCCTCTTATCTCTACGATGCCACCACAATCATCAATTAGTGGCTCCTTAACTGGAGTGACCTAGGCTCAAACGGGTACCATCACCCCTCATCTTGGTCAAATAGCCAGTATTGGACAACAGAAAATGGTCTCACAACCATGGCTAGTGCAATATCAACAACCGCAATTCCAACAAGTTTACCAAGGATCTGAGCACCAAATATTTGCAAGTAACGGGTAGCCATATATTCAAAATAGTCAACATCAACCATTTCATAGTGGTTATGCCCATCAACCTTACCAAATTTATCAACATCAAATGCACTATGCTGGTATGCAAAGACCCACTATTCAGGAAATCCCATCTTATCCTGGGTATGCTTCGCCGAACCTGGTTCAACAGTTGCCCTTTGTGGCAACTTTAGAGTTACCAGATCTAAATCGGCTGACAAATGATCCAATTGCTTACGCCCCTTGGTGGCTAGCGATTCCACATAAACTTCGGTCAGATATTCCTAAATTTAATGGAAATCCAGGTGAAGACCCATCAAATCATGTGATGACCTTTCATCTGTGATGTTCATCTAACACTCTAAACGATTATTCGATTAGGATTCGCCATTTTTAGCGAGCGTTAACCGGTTTGGCAGCAAAATGGTATATCAAATTGCCTAGAGCTTCATTCAATAACTTCAGCACCCTAGCCACAAACATTTTAACCCATTTTCAGTTACCCATAAGGTACGAAACAGGAACAAAGCTTCTTACCAATTTCAAATAGACAACGGCCACTCACATATCTGATCATATTCATGAGTGGTGACGTCGTCGTAGAATGGTAAAAACATATGTTCCTGATCAGCTGCTAGCTGAATGGTTTATTAAGTCATTATTACCTTCTATTAAAGAAGATGTGGAAAAGGGAGGAGTCGTCACTGAAGAGCAAGTCATTTCTCGTGCACAATATCTAGACTTGATATATACTCAGTTTGGCACGCTCTACGATAAAATTCCCGATGCTCCTAGACCAGAATTCTCCATTCCTCCCCCTCCTAAATCAAGCAAAGACTCTCATGTCGGCGATGGCATGATAGATGCGACTAGCACAAAAACCATAAAAGATAGATCAAAGAAAGCTCGTATGGTTTCAAGTCAAAATGAAAATGAGGAGCTTCTCGCCTCAGAGGTAAATGTCATGTTGACTGACAAAGGCAAAGAACCAAAGCAACGGGGGGGGCAAGAAGAAAAAGAAAGGGAAGAAGAAAAAATAGGAGGAGTCCTCTCCTGAAAAATCTTCTGCAAACCCTTATGGAGATAGGAAAGCAAGTCATCCATGCTTCATATGTGATGAGGATAATTGGACGAAAGATTGTCCACATAAAGTTGAGCTTAAAAAATTCTTTAAGAATTCAAAAACCTCAGCGGTATTGACTGATCCGTTTCCAAACCCAGAAACAAATCTGGTTGCTAGTGACAATGCTTCCCCATCCCAAGTTCTAATGTTGTCTGTTTCGAAGCAGCAAAATGATGCTTTGATATCGACAAGGAATAAAGACTATGGGAATCCACAACTATTAGACAATAAGGCTAATGATCAACCTAGTAATTCGACAACAACTTTGACAGAAGTTGTGCCACCCATCATTCCTAAACTAACGATAAAGCTACCGAAGGTAGTAGTACACAAATCGACATTTAATCCTCATGCCAGAATAGCACAACAGTATAAGTGGAGGATCTAGCCCAATCGCCATCCACTATGTCGACACTTGAGGTATTTCAAAATTGCCCCTCCCAAAAGCAGGATTTATTATCAACAATAGGTGGGATTGACCCAACAAATTCCAATCTTGTGGCCTTTAATCATAAAGGATATGACCCACAGTTACCAGCTCAACTAGCTTTCCTTATTCAAGTGAAAGCCCTCAATAAAACTGTTCATCGGAAAATTATTGATGAGGGGGCATCTACATGTATTATGTCGATGAGTTGTTGGAAAACTTTAGGATCTCCACCCTTGTCGCGATCTTCGACAACATTAAAAGCATTTGATGGACGAACATACACCCCATATGGGATTTTAAGTAGCTTGCAAGTCGAACTGGGGGGAAAATAATAGAAATTGATGTTGAAGTGATCGATGGAAACCTTGATTACAACATCCTACTAGGAAGGCCCTAGATATATGCTATGGCTACCGTTGTGTCAACCTACTTCAGGAAGATCGCATTTCCCTTCCAAGGAGGTATTACAATCGTCGACCATCAAACATTTCTCCCCAACAGTTCGCAAGTTCCGGGAAGCGTTTCGATGATCCATGGAAGCCCTCATTCGCTTCAAAATATCGGAGTAGGCCTACTAAAAGACCAAAGACCCTATATTAATGGGTACTTTTGCCCTACTGCCTCCAATCAATCTGGCGGAAGTGGCAACAATAGGAACCTGCAATATGATATCTTCTATTCAAAAGATGTCCAAAAATGATATTAGCGTGGATCATTTGCAGGTATTGCCTCCAAGCCCAATAGAGATATTGTAGCAATCAATGTTTTCGGCATGGGAGGCAAACCCAAATCAATGCTCATCAAGAATTTGGATAGATAGGTCTAAGGAATATGGCACCCTTTCAGATCCTTGGTCGATAGTACATTCTACAGACAAAGGAATTGTTCAGTCAATGATGATTGATGAGGCACCATGGGAAGAATACCACCATCATTCCCATCCTCCGGATTATAAGGAAGATAGTTCCAGTGAACTTCATCATCCATTAGTTTTTTATTTTCTATCAAATACTGTAAACACGGTGGATTCCGAACGAAACTTGTCCAATATTGAAGAGACTATCGCCATAAATATCTCGACCAAAACAGATGTTGTAGAGAATATTCATGTCGGCAAATCTTGTTCTTCTTCAGAACTGGAAATATATTACGCTCTTTTTCGCGAGTTCAGAGATGTCTTTACTTGGTCGTATATTCCAGGCATTGACTTGAGCATAGTTGAACACAAAATTAAGATGTATCCAGATGTCAAACCAGTACGACAATGGCTACGGCAGGTGCACCCCAAGAAAGTCGCTGCCATCAAGGCAGAAGTTGAAAAACTTCTTCATGCTGGTTTTATTTACTTGGTTCCTCTAACTTATTGGGTATCGAATATTGTTCCTGTAATGAAAAAACAAGGAATGATTAGAGTGTGCATCGATTATAGGGATGTAAATAAAGCTTGTCCGAAAGACAACTACCCTACACCCTTCATTGACCAGATAATTGATGAATGCACTGGATGTGAAATCTTTTCATTCATGGATGGATTTTCTGGGTATAATCAAATTAACATCTGCCCACAGGACCAGTGAAAGACTGAATTTATTTGTCCGTGGGGCACATTCGCATATTGCAAGCTACCTTTTGGATTAAAGAACACAGGGGCAACATTTTAGAGGGCAAAGAATTATGCCTTCCATGACATAAAGAACATCGTTCAACCATATCTCGATGATCTTCCGGCTCATTCGTGAAAGCAGACCGATCATCCGCAGCATTTGAGAGTGATATTTCTACGTTGCTGACACTACAAGATATGACTCAATCCACACAAATGTGTGTTTTGTGTCACTTTTGGTCGCTTACTTGGCTTTGTGGTCTCAAAGGACAGGATTTGTCTAGACCCATGTAAGGTTCAGGCAATCATTGATTTTCCTCCACCTTCAAATTTGCTTCAGATTCAGAAACTCCAAGGGAAAGCAAACTTTCTGAGGAGGTTCATTCCAAATTATGCCAAACTTGCTAAAGGTTATACTCATCTATTGAAAAAAGAAGTACCCTTCATCTGGGATCAGGTCGCGCAAGCTTCCTTTGATGCTTTAAAGGAATCCCTAATAAAAGCATCATTAATGTATGCTCCTGATTATCAAAAGGACTTTAACCTGTATCTGGCTGCAGCAGATATAACCATCGCAATGGTTTTAGTTCAAGAAGACAATGGAATTGAGCATCCTATATATTATTTGAGTATAAACTTAAACGATACAGAAAGAAAATACTCCTACGTTGAAAAGCTAGCTCTCGCAGCTGTTCAAGCGATACAGAGATTTCGACACTATGTCCTCTTTCGAAAAACTACCATTTTGTCAGATTTCAACCCCATGACTTATATATTGTCGCGACAGTTGCTGGGGGGAAAATATTGAAAATGGATAACAATTTTACAAGAGTTTGATCTGGAATTCATAAAATCCAAATCGAAGAAAGCCCTCATTTTCGTGGATTTACTATGCGATCTCCCATTGTCGTCGAACGATGCCACATCAGAAGAAGTGATCGTGGATGAATCTTTTTTTTCTGATATCTTCAAGCAATCCATGGTATGGAGACATAATAATCTATCTCCAAACCCAAGCATATAGGTCTAATACCTCCTGCTCAGAACATTGACGCATTCAATACCAAGCAAAAGACTACATGATCGTCGATGATACGCTTTACCGTCATGGTGTCGATACAGTTCTGTGGAGGTGCCTCACCCACGAGGAGGCTGAAAAAGTCCTGAATGAATGCCACTCAGGCGCGTGTGGGGGGCATCAATCTTGTTACGCTACGGCGCAAAAGGTTTTACAAGCAGGATACTTCTAGCCAACAATCTTCAAAGATTGCATAACAGCAGTCATAAGTTGCCATGCCTATCAAATCTTTGATCGCAAAACTAGAATACCACCCACATCTCTGCAACCAGTAGTTGCTGTTGGGTCATTCGCCAAATGGGGCATAGATTTCATGACATGTAACCCCACCTTTGCTGGGGGGCATGGGTATATCATAGTCGCAGTAGACTATTTTACCAAATGGGCCAAGGCGATGCCTACATTAAAGAATAGTGGTGAAACGGCTGCCCTCTTCTTTTTCAATCATGTAGTCTCCAGATTCGGTGTTCCACAGGTCATAGTTACAGATCATGGATCACATTTTCACAATCACACGATGATTGAGTTGACTGCCAAATTAGGACTGTCCCATGACATCTCTACTCTATATTATCCATAAGCTAACGGACAAGTTGAGGCAATCAACAAGGTCCTGAAGCGCATGCTGCAAAGGATGATCAGAGTCCATAAATAGAGTTGGCACCTGATCCTGTACTCGGCCTTGTGGGCATACTGGATGTCGGTGAGGAATGCAAATGGTTTACACCCTTTCAAATCGTGTATGGCCTGGAAGCAATCTTTCCAGTTCAGTGCGAAATCCCATCCCTCAATCTCGCAGTCGACCTTCTCCCCGGAACTTTAGAAGAGGAGGCTCGTTTCTTGGAATTAATCCGATTGGATGAAACCTATCGTGATGCCACTTTGGCTAACGAAGCCCATAAGAAACGAGTCAAGGCGCAGTTTGACAAGAATGTCAAACCTCGTGTCTTCTCAGAAAGTGACCTGGTCTTACTTTACGACCAGGAGTCCGATAAATTGGGACCAGGTAAGTTCAAGTCTTTATGGATGGGCCCCTATATTGTTAAGTGTGTACTGGCAAAAGGAGCTACGAGTTAGTGGATTATGATGGGATTCCACTGGCGCAACCCCGCAACGGGTTGTACCTTAAGTGTTACTATGCTTGACTCAAGATAGTAACCCCTATGCTTTTGTTACATTTTTGTTTTCGCTAAGGGTAATTTTTTTGGTTAGGTGATCCACTTTTGCATTTGTTGCAGATGTCAAACCAATGTGAATCATTTGTTGGATATGCCGATGGAGCGAGTCGTAGTTCATGGAACCTATCTTCTGCGGCCTGGGCCATCTTCGATCCAAGCGGCGAGTTATTGAGTTTCAGAGGGGTATGTATTGGCCGGTCAACGAACAACATTGTTGAATACAGTGCGTTGATAGAACTCCTCTCTGGTGCCATCACACATGGCATACGCCGACTTGTCATCAGGCTAGACTCACAACCCATCATTCTACAGCTCACCAGTATCTATTCCGTATAGAATCTAGCTATCTATCGCATGTTCCCAAGGGTCAAGATTTTGGAAAGGCAGTTCGATTCCATTCAATATCAACATATTTCCAGAAACTTAAACACATTAACGGACTCATTGGCAAATTATGTGTTAGATAGACATTTGAAACATTTATAAAAGAAGCATTTCATCAATATTTGCATCAAGATCATGTAACTTAACCAAAATAAAACTCCGAAAAATCAAATATATATATATATATATATATATCTATATATATATATATATATATATATATATATATATATATATATATATAACTATTTATGGTTTATACATAATGTTCTGTAACCAAGAGAAAATTGGTCAAATGACCCAAAACTCAAAATGATAGGGGGCACCCTAGTCTAATGATGCTGGTGATAACAAGTCACCACTTGTGTAATCATGCGTAAAAGCCTAGTCCATCGACTCGGCATGCCAGTAGTATGTCGCTGCAACCTCAAAGGCAGCTCGTTGGTCCTCACGTCCGAAATACCAAGAGTGACACCTTCGACCTGATACTGCAATGCTGAAAGAGTCTCGGCCACATCAAGTTCGCGAAGGATAGCCCTCCCCACAGCCTCTCCTGCTAGAACGACAGCTGGTGCTCTCAGACATATTGCTGGCCGAACTTGTCCAATATCTGCATGAGCACGAGTTTTGATTAGTATTGATTGAAGAAAGCACGAGAGCAATATAAAAAACAATAAACAGAGATATGTTCATAGATTTTACCTATAGCACCCCACTGCTCACCAGCCGGTAGCACCAAATCCGGGTCACCTCGGAAATCCATACCAGCATATGGACACTCGGAAAAAACAATCTCCTGACGGTTGAACCACTTGAGGAAGGTATCAGAGAAAGAAACCTAGGACTGACTAGCATGTCGGGCCATGAGGTCAACCCATCTCTGCATCCGTGGCTCAGTCGGTGGAGGTAAACCAAGTGAAATGTACTGCGGCTACATCAGTGGGATCTTTTCCAAGGCGAAAGCGGTCAAAATAGAACCATAGTCGAAATTCTTGGATCTTCCACTTTTTACCTTGGTCAGTTGTTCTTTCATCACAGGGAGTACTGCGTCACACTAGTTGAACACCTTTGGTTCGAGGCATTCCAAGGCGTACTGCATATAGGACTTGTTAGCCACGTGAAGAGCCGTACTACCATCCAGTCTAGCAAAAGTAAACAGAATGGTCGTCAAGAACCGGTCAGTGACATCTCAAATGTTGATCTTTCCGTCCCTACTCAGCTGAGATCCATCTCTGCAGTACCGGCAAATGTAATATCTCACGGATTCGCCCCCACGGGCAGAACCTGATAATGAGAGAGGGGCACCACGCCTCGATAAACCGGTCAAAAAATAGATGTCCACGACATTCAAGGGGATGGATTTTCCTCTGATCTGAAACACCTGGTTGGTAGGATCCCATGCATCGAGGAAATATTGCAACAAGTTGATTTGTTGCCTCATGCTAGAGATGCGGAAAAACTTGAGCAGGCCATAGTTTCGCAATGCAGTTACCGTACCCAAATTGTGTAAAGCAACCATTTCCTCTTCTTCATGCTCGTGTTCTCACCATGTAACAACCATTTTGCTCCGATGAATCTCTGCAAAACAAACAAGAGAAGAGTCAGGGTCCTGATTTGGCAAAAAACAGGCAAAAATTCCATGAGAAAACAGTGCAAAAGTTTCCTTTCTTGCGCCCATCGCACCCCAGCAATGTACTGGGTGAGATCCATATTGACTGGCCAATGGCCAAGCCAGTATTCATTGCACCTTTCGATATAGGAAGGGTGTGAAGGGGCCAGGGCAAATTTTTCAAACCCTAGAGGCTCAGAAAAATAGGGAAACATGCTCATAATTCAAAAAGGAAGGAATGCAACTAAAGAGCTTAGGTTTAGCTCTTACCTGGTCCAGACGGCGCCGAGAATCGTCCACAGAATCTCCCGGAATCAGCTAGTGAAAATCAAGGGGGGAAGGCACCTCCAGAGCTCCAACAAACCAAAGTTCAAATGAAATGGTAAAATGAGGGGTAAAAACCACTTTTAAATTACTTTTCACGTAATTCGAGTAAGGTATTAGTGTTTTAACTCATTTTTCAAGAATGTATTATTCATTTCTAATCGGTTTGATGAAGCAATTGAACAGGCAATATGAACATCGAAAGAACAAAGTGTTAGCAGTGAAATCAAATAATCAATGACCATTATCACAAGCAGTTTTTATGTGAAGTTCAAGCTCGTTAAAATTAAACCTAAGCAATGAGCAAACGTTCCCCCCAGAGTGTAAGCTCATTAAAAAAAATGAACCAATTTCTAGTAAATAACCATTGTGAATGCATTATCATCAGCTCTTGAGCCTTGGTCGTGTTCTCATCATCACCTCCACTCTGTTTTAGCTGATCATTCGCCTCCATTTGATTGTTTACCCAATTTAAGTAACACCTGCGAAGAGTGATTCTGTTAGCCATCCTCGTGACACTGCAATGATTGGAAAATTTCAAACCTTACCTGGAATTAGCTGCTACCTGAAATTATCACTCATTCCTTAAAAAATGAGTCTCCTTTAAGCTCTTTTTGTCAGACTCGTAAAATATGAAAAGATTGTCGAGCAGTTGGCCTCTCCAGCTCGTTAAAGCTACCAGGAGTGCTATCCCTCCTCTAGATTTTAATCTTTTTGGACTTGAGGGATTATTACACAAAAAGATCGAGCGCTTGTCTTGTTCGGCTCGTTAAAACTATCGAAAATTCATCCCTTTTGTATTATTTTATACTTTTTAGGACTTAAGGGATTACATGACGAAAAAGGATCACTGGAGTTTCCTTTCCGTCCCTTTTCAGACTCTCTAAAATTGAAAAAAGACCAAGTTGTCTTTGTCGTTAAACTCGTTAAGACCAATAGTGACAAACTTGTCCATACAGACAAGAACGAGTTTCACTGTCGCTAGGCTCGTTAAAACATTGCGACGGGTTTTCCCGAAGGGAAAATTATAGAACAAGCATATGTTATCCTCCTCAAGCTTGATAAAAATAAAGAGGTACTGGTCAGCAATGACTGGGGAAAAATTGGGAAGAAAACTTGAAGAAACTTTATTGGTAGCGAGTCGCTCTTAAACATTACACTTTCACTCCATCACCATGATTGAGTCGAGTTGGATTATTCCATTCACCGGTCATATTACCATTGGTCCACCGCACCATCCATATTTGGGGTTAACGCTACCAATCCATTTCAGTGTCGCCGATATGTTCAAGAGAATTCGATCAGAGAATTCACCAACCCATCTTGTGTCTCATCCGCTGCAATGCCTTTACGCTTCATTCTTTCATGACCGCCACCCTGAACCCTGTGTCATCAGATCGTTTTCACCTCCAAAAGTCATTTGCTCCGTTTCGTGTCATAGATGTGGGATTCATTAAGGCCCTCCTGCGACGGGTCACTTCTTGTCGACATCAACTCATTATCCAAGAAGACGACCTAGGAACAGCCCTTTCAGTACTTTGAAGCTTGCATGCCTCAATGGCAAGTTTCTCACTTTCAGCGACAGGTTTACATCAATGGCCTTCGACCAAGAGATTTTGCGTGGTGTTCGATGCCAAGTCCCATTTTCACACCACGCGAATTGTACTGTCGTACCTTGAGGGTCATCATCATTAACGGTGATTCCTCTCATGCCTGTTAATAGCTTACATCATTGGCTGGTAATCAGGTGATGTCTTTCCATGTTCGACCCCAAAACATTTTTCACATGGATCGACTTGTACTTCGGGCGAAGATTGGACGAGTTTGAATACCCCGGATCTAGTTTCATCCATCCGGGCTGCGATATATTCAGGAAAATAAAGACATCAAATGTACATCTTTGCTGCACAGATGATCATCCGAATCAAAGGATGGTGACTCTATCAGAATCATCAGTCTGCCACACAGACAGTTGTCTGTCCCGTGTACATGAAAATGAATTTATAAAGCTGAGCATGGGAATGCCCGCATCAACTAGATCATGAAAATATTATAAAGATAATGTATTGTTTGTATCTTATTACAGGTCGCCTTCCGGTTCGAAAAACCTCAGATCCTCATGATAAAGCATTTCACCCGACATCAAAAGATTAACGACCTCATGCTTTAGGGGGCAACTATTATAAACATTTTTGGGCACTGCAACTCCAATCATATATGTCCATAAACCAAGGGCTCTTGAGTCCCTAAAAGTGTTGTTTCACGCCCTAAAGGAACAAGGTCAATTGATTACATCATCTCCTAGAAGTTCTCCACAGAAAACTGCTCAGAACTGGTCAAAACTAGACCATACAGGTTGCTCAGTGCTAAGGGTGTGATGCATCTCACCTGCCCAGTGTAAAAGGTGTGATGCATACTGGGAAGCCCTTCTGTAGGGTGCGATGGGCAAGAATGGACAAATGGCAGAGACAGTTTGCAAGGTGGATGATCATGGAATCTTCCAAGAACTTCTCCTGTGACACTTGCCTCTCTGAATTCGCCCAGGGATGAGTAAGAGATCATCAATCTCCAAGTGGAATCAAGAACCATCAAAGAGAAGACACTAATCAAAATTCCAGAAGCTGACTCACCTCCCTGCAATCATCTATATATGGATCCCTCATCCCAGAGATCCAGAGGCTAGAATTTTGTATCTTGAAAGGAAGTGTTGTTGGTTTCTTAGTGAAATATCATAGTGTTGGGTGATCTAAGCTTTTCATGAGGTGAAGAATGGCTTTCATGCTGGGAGGATGATGCTGGGTCAGATCAATGGGTTGTAATCCTCTCTTCTAATCTTTATATCAATAAAGTTATTCAAGTTTTCCTCCACATTCTTGTATGTCTGATAATATATGCATTTGTGTGGTCAATATATATCTGGTCCTATATTGGTTATGATTGTAGATCTCTGCACTTTGAAGGTATTATGCTGCTTTGACTTTATAGGTACTCTTTGAAGCAGAGTGGTCAAGGGAGAAGTAGCAAAGACCTGTCGGTGAGGGGCAGGAACAAGCAAAGAACCAAGATAAATATCGAGGTTGGTATTCTTTGATCCTCTCCTATCTACTTCTCATAAAGGAAAACGAAAGTAACTTTAATCTATTTGTTTCTAAGATAGCTACCCATCTTAGTGGGACTAGCAGCTCTATATAGACACTAGATTTCCCGATAACAACTATTTTGTAGCATTGTAGCTTCTCTTGCAATGCAATTCAGTTAGGAAGGACCCCAAAAAATGGTTTGCACTACAATATATTTCCTTTAGTTAGTTAGTTAAAATAGATTTGTTTGGATTTTTAATTATTGTATCTAATTTTTTGGTTCAACATTTAAATGATCATTATTTAATTTCCTAAATATTGTTTCAATCTTTGATTACATGCTTTCATTTGTAATTGTATGATTCCCGCTAAAAATTGATCATTCACTAATGTTTTAAGAACATATTTGATTCTAATATATTGTAGGACCATTTAATGTTTTGAAATCAAACAAGGGATTTTGATTTGGGCCTGAAAACGCATTGTCAAAAACTCAATTGAATGATCAAATAGATCTTTATGGTGTTACCTTTTTCTGCTTTCATTGGTTTTCCTTGCAAGTGTGTTTTCAAAGCATTGAGTCACAATAGTTTTTTCGTAGTGCAGGAGTCATTAATGTATTAATTATGCACATACAGTGTTGGAATTTCAAAGTTTACATACATGGATTAACTGTAAAATGTAACCAAATTTAAACATATAAATTGTCTGACATATGCTAAAAAGAATTAGGGAATTTATGATTTTTTTTGCCTTGAGCACTTTAAATTTCATAATTTTTCTTATATGTGATTTCTTTTGGCATTATGTTAGGTCCCTATAATACTAGTGATTACCCCATTACTGTTGTAGTTGTATCCTTTATTAATATTGTTGTGCCCATATTGTCCTCATATTGTTATTACTGTGCCCCATAGAATCCCTCTATTGTTATTTACTCATATTGTTATCTAGTTACTCAGGTAGGATTACAAGATATTCAATTAAGATCAAGAAAGGTGATTAATAAAAATAATGACTCTCTTGTAGTCACTAAGGAAGATTTAGAGGAAGAACTCTGATGTACGAGCATTTACCAGCCAAATCCATATTTGACCTTCTTAGGTCAATCCATTTACTAAAGGAAGTTGGTTTCCTTAATTTTATTAAATTGTGATATTTTCCTAGTTTTAAATATAGAGGGAATATATATTGCTATAGAGGATAGGATGAGTTCCATTTAGTTTCTATGAAAATGGATTGACTTAACCAAATTAATAATTTGTTAGATCATCTAGAAAAATAGATTAAATTCATTGAGTTGAGTGTGAGAGTTCTATGTATGATATTTTTTAATTGAAAAAGATATACAAGAGACTAGAGAGGAAAAGTGTGTGAGTGAGAAATCAGAGTGAAGATGTCTCAGAAGATCAAGAGGATGAATGTGCATCCATTATTGTAATTTTATAATCATTCTTATTTCAATTAATATACAAGTTTGTATATTCCCTATCTGACTGTGAAAAATCATATTGTATTGAGTGAAAACCATATTGGATTTCTTTATCTTTTCTAGGAAGAATCGATTGTTGCAGATAATTGATTAACATGTTCCATTTCAATTTTCACAAATCGAAATCTAGGTCATAGTGCAATTCGATGTTTTCAGATTAGATCAAGCCCAAAAAGTTATAATGCAAAGCTTTACCAAACTCTAGATTGTTTTCGAAGGTTTATTAATTAATGGGAACATGAAAAAGCCATCACAAATTTCCATATCCAGTTTAGTTATGCAATCGATAATATGGATCTCAAGAAATCTAGGACCAAACAATATTCCAACCACAAGTTATAGGAATAAGCCAAATCTCATATTCTAGATTAGAGTAGATAATCTAGATTGGAGAAGGTATCAAGTCGAAAGAAATAGTTGGATCATAATTATAGAGAGAATCTGGTGATAAGCCCTGATATTGCAACAAGAATGTTGCAACTCCCAAGGCTATCAACTTTAATTATCAATCCAAAGTTCATACAAACTTAAGTAAATGGTAGAAAGGAAATCTAGATTAATTGTATAAATCAATATTTAAGAAACAAGCAATATAAAAGATAAATGGAAACCTGACCAAGCCTCATCTCAACCAAAGTGGTCTCAAAGAATTAATAGGCTATAAATATACTTCTTCCATTAATTTAGAGTGAATCTGGGCAAGGGAAGATCTCGAAAACAAACTGTTGCAGGAAAGTTTTTGTTGTTACAAGATCACTAGAGGAAACTTCCAGCAAGTTTGTTTGTCGAGTTAACATACCAAATGACCAAGCTAATCAAATACAAATACTACAGGGTAGTTTTTTTTATTAATTTAATTTTTTTTAGGATTCAATACAAGTGAAATAAAATTGAAAGAGCTTCATTAGCATGTGCTACAATTCAACATAAATTTACTACTAAAAACCAGAAATTTCATAACATTGAACTAGTAAGCTGATCTAAACACCCAAATTCCTAAGTTAATCAAGTGAAAATGATATGGGGTAAATTTTGTTATTAATTGGGATGTTTTTAGGCTTCAATAAAAGTGGAATCAAATTGAAATAATCTCATTAACATGTGCTAAAATTTAGCAGAAATTTATTACTGTTTTTCTACACGATACTTCAAAAAATGCCAGAATTGTGAACTAGTAAACCAATCCAAGTAGCTCAATGATGAATATGACTTTTCAGAGTTGTTATAAGGATGTATCATAATTGTAACTATATAAATGACCTATAAAAACACTTACTTTAATCATTTAACCAATATTACCTACAAAAAATGAAGCATGAATACTAAGTGCAAAAATAGGAAATGCAAGAACAAGAAATGTAGGTGAACAAAATATTCAAAGAAGATAAAGATATTGTACATCGAGGCTTTGTGGCTCATGGGAAGGCCAAGCCCAAGGATACTCAGAGTCCTATGAAGGAGACCAAGTCTTAGAAGCTAAAAATAACACCAAACTTCATTATTAGAGTCAATTCAAGTACATCCTTGCTAGAAATGAAAGTACAACTGCTAAATAACAAGTTTCCTTCACAAGGATAAAAACCCCATGCCCCTTTAGGCTAATTCAAATTGGTACTTAAAAAATTTATGGGGAAGAATTCTCCTTGAAAGGAGGAAAATTTTACCTCCAAAATCCCTCAAAAAGGATCTGGTTTCCAACAATAAGAATCTTCATTAAATGTTGAGTTCTTGTTTCTCATGTAGCAGGGAATACATCCCTATATTTCCTCAACTATTGGAGCTCCATAATATGTCAGGAATCCCATGATATCCTATTTATTTATTGGTTTATCTTGTAGCATCTTGTGGTAGGGAGAAAGTCCCTAAATTCTCTAATTTTGTAGATCTTCAGAATTTTCTCAATATTTTGTAAAATAAATAATATTAGGCACATAATAAGAGATTATCTCTAAATCTTCCTAAGAACTTATTAAAGCTAAGAAAATATTATTAAGTGTTGAAGTAGAGATTCAATATAGTCTTTATGTGCTGAGGAAAGGTTAGACGGGCCTTAATTTGTATCGAATTTGGAGGTCCATCATACCCCCTATTGAAACTGTTGCTCACCCTCTGAGCAACGTATCCATATTATTTTCTTCATTCATTTCCCTAATGGTTTGTCTAACATGTAGGTGCCCCTGCTAGATTAAAGCCTTTTTTTCCATTTCCTTGTGTATTATAGGGTCTTCTACTTCCTCCTTTCGCTCCTTTGCTAGTCTCATTCTCATTAAAAATAATTGAATCTAGTGTTACAAATAAATAGATGAGAGACAGTGTTCTCAAGGTAGTGCATGCTATCTTAGACACCTTTGGTTGAGATAATTTCTCCTTTGGTTGAGATAATTTCTTACCAGATACACACCAATATAGGAGTTACCTAAACTAACTCCTATCTTAGAGGAACAACCCAAGAGTTAGGCACAAATTCCTAACTTGGAATATTTAAATTATTTATTTATTTTTGGATTTATTATTGTTTTATGAAAGAAGCTAACAACAATGAAGATTTTAAAATAAATAAGGAGTCGCGGTTTCCACTTATTCCTAATCCTATGGACTATGAGAGCAGTAGTGATGAAGAGCATGATGAAAAATTTCAAATGAATAGAGAGTCACGGTGTCCACTTAGTCTTAATCCTATGGACTATCAGAGCAATAGTGATGAAGAGCATGATGAAGAATATCAAATGAATAGAGAGTCATGGTGTCCACTTAATCCTAATCCTATGGACTATGAGAGTAGCAGTGATGAAAAGCATGATGAGGAATTTGAAATAAATAAAGAGTTGTGGTTTCCACTTAGTCCTAATCCTATGGACTATGAGAGCAGCAGTGATGAAGGGCATGATGAAGAATTTCCAATAAATCAAGAGTCACATTTTTCAGCTAGTCCTAATCCTAAGGACTATGAGAGCAGTAGTGACGAAGGGCAAGATGAAGCACTTAGTCCTAATCCTAAGGACTATGAGAGCAGCAATGATGAAAGGCGGGATGAAGAATTTCCAATAAGTAAAGAGTCACATTTTCACGTAGTCCTAATCCTATGGAGTATGAAAGCAGCACTGACAATGCACATGATGAAGAATATCCAATAAACATCGAGTCAAATTTTCCATCTATTCCTAATTCTAAAGACTATGAGGGTAGCACTAAAGAAGGGAAAGATGAAGAATATCCTCCAAGTCAGTATTTCAAAAGCACAGATGATCATAGTGAGGATAACATTCCTCATAATGATGATGAAAATGCTTATACAGATGATGATCCAATGATGGAGATGTTGCCAGAAAATATTGTATCAAGGAGTAGGAGGAGACCTTTTCGTATCAATCCAAGATTTTCTAGTTATACAAGGGGTAGAGCAAAATATCTGACGAGAGAAAGTTCTATCAGTGCTCTCATTTCAAGTGAATGTTGTCAATAAGATTGCTTGAAACATATGGATTTCAAGTTTGCATTGAAGAAAAGGAAGAGATATTTGTCAATGAATAAAAGCATTCAAAATTCATATGTATGGGGTGCATGCAATCTACATTGTCATGTTAGGATTGTAATATTGGGTCTTTATTTATCTGTAGAAAAGCTTTCAAAATGTTTCATTCAATGGGTAATTTTCGTCTGTCAAGAATCCAACAAATTTTGGAAAAGGATCCCACATTTTATCCAGAAGTAGGTCATAAACAACAGTTTGGGCCATTATCAAATACTGCAATGTCATGGATGAAAGACTTATTTTCAAAGCATGGAGAGTGTATGCCAAATAGACAGACCATACATATTCCAAATAATTTCTCAAGGCAAGAAATCTACAACTTATACAAATAATATGTAGAAGGTGCTAAAGGACATCATCGATTTATTACATATTAATATTTTGTAAAGATATGGAAGAAATATTTCAACAATGTCCATATTCCTAAGAAGAGAAGGATGGGGATTTGCAGTACATGTACTTATCTTAAATCAAAAAGGGATAAATGTGAAGGGGCAGAAAAAGGTAAGCATTCATAACATTAATTTTTAAAATTGTAGTCATCAACTATGAAAATGTATTTATTAATGACTTTCTTTTATGTTGTGTAGAATCCATTGTCAAATCGATTCAAGAGCATCACAAATAACAAAAAAGTGAAAGGAAAAAGTTGTACAAGCATCGAAATAAGTGTTATGATAATCCAAATAAATATTTGTGTTTGATAGTTGATGTATGGACCAGAACAAAACACTTCTACCACATTTTTTCGCACACCCAAAATGTTACAGGAGGAAAATTTTATTCAATATCACTTAGTCGGTTGTATGGTATTTAATGGGAAAATGTTGCCAAGGGTATACTTCACGGCTCCAAATATTCATAATGATGCAAATCTGACAATAACCATAATTCATGATGTGCTTTCTCATTGGTCTGGTAATCTTCCTGAAGTTTTGTATCTACAATTGGACAACACTTGTCATGAAAGAAAAAATCAGATTATTTTTGGATATCTAAACATGCTTATTGAACTGAGATTTTTTCATAAGGTAAATTTTGGTTTATTTATTATTGGGCACACTCATGACCATATTGATCAAATGTTCAGTCATTTTTCAGTCACATTTAGGAGGAAGGAAGTTGGGAGCTTGCCATCATTAATTGAATGTATTAAAAAACCATACATGTCAAAGCCTATTTTTGATATGTTGGAAGAAACTGTTGACATGTGAAGGTTTATTCTCATATCACATGGTGAGGAGAAATGCATTGAACAACTTAATGACATTAGCTTCCAACATCAATTTCGTATAAAAACAATTGATGGGAAAACACTAATATGGGGCAAGAAGTATTCAACTACTGTAGAATGGGTGTCGTCACCAGGATTGGCATTTTTCAAGTTCATTCCATATCATCCAATATTTATGTCAAATATATTGTTATTAAAATCAGTTGCTGAAGTTCATAATGCACGCAGGCAGAATAGAGATATCAATTATTCTGATTGCTTTGAAGAAATTAAAAAATGTATTATATATACCTATGAGTACTTTGATATTGTTGATTCAGTTTGGTGGGAGTCTTTTTTCAATAATCAAAGTGATATCATTTCAAGAACAACAAATGAAGATATACCTTTGAAAAAACCTTTTATTTGGCCACAAAATGTGTCAAATGAACATGAGGAAAGAAACACTGCTGAACAACAACAATATCAAGGTATTATTAATTCTTCGTAGGTAGAGGAAAGATAAATGTACATTGGTTCCAGAAGATCTCGTGCACAACGTGAAGCCATGGAAGACCTTTACAAGGGTTCAGTACAAGATATTAAGGAGGGTTACATGATCGTAGTTTTAGCAAATGGAGATCCCAATGGCTATCCATTCTAGGTTGCTAAGGTTATAAAGGCCATTACAAAAAATCAAGATGTTGTAGGTGTTGAAGTTCATTCGTATGCCAAAAATACACATCAATTCAATGGTGTGTACAAACCAGAGATGGTAGTTGACAAATCATTGGCAGAAAGAGAAAAGAAAGGGTACAAATATAAATTGTCGCCGCACAGATCTCTTAAAATTGGAGGATGTTGACATACTTGTTTATGACTTCAATTTAACAAATACAAGAACTCTTCGCTTCAAGACGATAGATATTCTGAAGAGGTTGTTACCAGAAGGAACAATGTTGAGATGGGAGTCTCCTGAAACTAGTCGTAGATCCACAAGAATTTTGAAACCTAAAATGGTGGGCATGCATGTAGACTCAAATGGGGCAATATTTGATGAAAGAGAAGAATATGGAACATCTTCATCTGCATCCAGAAATTCATATGAAAATGTGAATTCTAATGGTGTGCAATAAAATATGAGTGATTTTGAATATTGTCTAAGACAATTTATATAAATGATGTTTGTGTCGTATCTTGAAATAAAAATTTTGATTTCCATATGGTGTTAAATGAAGTTATGAGTCATTTTTATGTTTGTTGGATTATATGTCTTAATTAGGATGATTTATATTGTTTAGAATATCTACAATGCAACAATAACTTAGAGATATAATTTATGTTTCATTCAATCTACAAGTATTGACATTTTGATTAATTTGGTCATGTATTTTGTTCATAATGTCATGGTTTAAATCTATTGAAAACTTAGAGTTTTTTAATTATATGGTTGAAAATTTTCCAACTTTTTTTGTATCTTTAATGTTATGGTTGAAAACAATTAGAATTTTAGAGATCTTTAGTGTCATGTTATTATATGTTTAACAACATGGATGAAAACTGATGGAATTTTAATGTGCTACGGATCCCATTATCTTATCTTTATCGTCATTACTAAAAGATGTTGAAATTATACATGGGAAAGAAAAACTTTATTCTACCAAAAACATTAGTGTGTTTTTTCCTAAAAAAAAATTGTTTTTGCACAAAAAAATTTGAGTTTTACTGCCATTTTTTAAATATGTTGAAAATAAACCCTAAAAAAATAACATCGTTCCAATATACACACTTTTCATTTTTAGCACTGTTTTTCATGCTGTTTTGGGGTTTTTTTGCTAGAGTTCTTGTTTTGAGTTTATAATCCCATTTCAATATTTACATTGTTAATCTCATATTTCTTCTTTTTTGCTTCATCTGAGGGAATGGCAGATGGATATTGATAGCCTCCTTCAAAAAGTCCCCATACATATGCTCCAAGTGACTATAAGTAAGCTCTTATTCTTACCTTCTAGAAAACTAGATTGGTTCCATTGAACAAAGGTGGCTTGATAGATGTTGTTCCCTCTTGATTTCTCATCTTGATGAATCTCCTTCAAGCGATCAAGATTCTTAGTAAGGACTAGATCCGATTCGAATTGTTGGGAAAAATACTGAGAGGGGGGTAGGGAGGGGGTGAATCAGCATTTTAAACTCACTTAGAATTTTATCTTCTTACTCATATTTATGTACACGACTTTACTAAAATACACTTGCGTATGTATGTGACTTTAATGCAATCAATTTAGTATTTCAATCAATTTATCTTTAAACATTGTGTTAGTACTTCATCAACATTAGATATACATTAATAATGTGCAGTAAGAATAGAATAAAGAACCGAACATAAGCAACACATATGAAAACCATGATTTTTAGGTGTAAACTCAATGTGGGAAAAAACCATTGTTGTTTTCATCTCTATCTTCTTTCATGATTAAGAAAAACTTATTACAATCTTATACTAGCGTAGAATTATACCATCACATAGGTACCCACCTGTAGAAGGCTACAACCTTCCCTTGTTCTTGAGCACCCACTGGAAGGAAGCTCCAACACCTTGATCTTGTTTACCAACACCCACTAGAAGGGAATTCCAACCCCCTAATCTGATTTACCAACTACCAATGGAAGGAAGCTTCGACTCCCTCACTGAAGGATCTAACCCCGAACACCACCATGGATCACATTTCATAAATTTTCACACTAGACCACCTACTACAAAACATCATAACTCGTAGACCACCTTTCACCATTTTTCAAACTAGAGCCACTACCATCATTTAAACCCAATACCAAATATCAAAACTAGAACTGGTCACTGCAAAAAATCACTCAATCATTGAACCAACTAAATCAACAAATCACTGAAACAACTGAGACCGAAAGCAATCAGTTTATTCTCAAACAATCAAGGCAGTTAGATCACTGTAAACAAAATACCAATATTGAACCCAAACACTGCATCAACTCACTAATCCAACTGAAAACCTTGACCAATAAAATATCATAATATATACACTACTTTATTTTAGCACATTTTTGTATATATGCGCTTTGAATGAGGCATACCCATGTATTGATCTTAAAACTGTTGGCATTATGACACAGGTTGGGCACTATGGCACAGGTGTTGTTCTTGATGGCAACTCACTCAAAGGGTAGATCACAGTTCAGGCTCTCAGAATGAAAGAAAATGAGGTATACACAAGTTCCTCTTAACAAAATCGCGTATACATGCGGGTGTACCAATCAAAAGATGCGTATATGTATGCACGCACTTTCATGCAAAGAAAAGCGGGTACATGTGGGAAAACTTATGGTTGGTCCATGGTATTTAGTCCGACATATTTGAACCTATGGTTTTGGTCCTCGGTATTGCATCCAAAGTGTTGAACCCAGGTATTGAGTCCCTAGTATTGGATCTCTATGGTTTTGGACCATGGTTTGAGTAAGGCCTAAGTCTATAAAAAGGGAAGGAGATCATTTGGTAAGGGATCATCTGAAGTATTGAATATCTTATGAAGAGCAAGATCTAGAATACTGTCATTGGGTTATGGTGCATAACTAGATCTGAATCAAGGAGGAACCTGAGTCCAAGGAGAAGGATAAGTCCTATTGATGGGTCAAGATCTTAAGGCAGTTTGAAGAGAAGTATCTTTGTGTGAATTTTGATATTTTATATTTGGTGCATGACGTGATCTATAAATATGATAATCTGGGTATAACTAATGTCTGAATAAGTAAAAAGGATAAATTATCTTTTATAGATCTGTACGCAGGTTCAGCGCAGCAGAGGCGCGTATACACGCTGGTTCACTAACTTAAAACAGTGTATACACTGGTTGGCCTTGATACAGAAGCATATGCATGCAGGTTTCACATATTGAAGTAGCGTACATCTCATGAAATATGTTTTAGCTGCTTCTGTTTATTGCTGCAATGTTCTGGGTTCAAAATTGGTGTTTGGTTACTGGTACTGTTTTCTGGTTACAACATTCTGAGAAGTTATTGGTTGATTCAGTATTTGTTTGTACAAAGGAGTTTGGTTAATGTAGATATACTTGATGTTTGATTGATATTCATGGATCTAGTCTAAAAATTTATGAAACGTGGTCCTTGGAGGAAAAGAGAAGGTTGTAGCCTTCTATAGGTTAGCACCTACGTACTAGTACCTCAGCTAGTACAAGAGCGAAGGGGGTTGTAGCTCCCTTCCAGGAGAAGCTGGAGAAAGAGAGAAGGTTGTAGCCTTCTATAGGTAGCAGCCTGCGTACTGGTATAAGACTACACCAGTACAGAATCATTGTAAAAGGACGTTTCTAATTTGAAAGAAGATAGAGACAAATTGCAGCAGGTGGTTTTCACCCACATTGGGTTTCCACCTTACATCTTTGTGTCCATGTGTGTGATGATCTGTTCTGTTTTACTGCTCCTGCTTACTGTTCTTATGATTAATGAAGTACTGATGCACTGATTAAAGATCAAACAATTAATGAATCTTAAGTTTTTTGATATACGTTGGTTTCTTTAGACATAGTAGCGTAAATATGCAGTTTCACATAGCCGAAGTAGCGTATACGAATCTGATTGTGAAAAGGAAATTAATTGATTTGATAATACTGATTCACCCCCCCTCTTAGTATTATTTCCAACAATTGGTATCAGAGTAGGTCCTTCAGAAGAAGCTTGATCACTTGAAGGAAGATTTATCATCATGAGCAACTACGAAAAAGAAGCATCAATCAGGCCACCAATTTTTTATGGGAGCAACTTCATCTATTGGAAGGTAAGAATCACTGCCTATCTTCAATCTCTTGGTACAAAAATTTGGGATATTGTGGAAAAAGGATACACATTTCCATCAGCAACTCCTACAAATACGGCTGGTAAGAAGCAGTATGAAACAAATGCAAAGGCTGTCAATACACTATTAGGGATCCTATCTCAATCAGAATTCGTCAAGGATATGCAGCTCAAAATCGCAAAAGAAATATGGGACAAGATCATTCTGAGCTATGAAGGAGATGAACAGGTAAAACGAGCAAAACTACAAACTCTCAGAATTCAATATGAAAATCTCAGAATGCACAATGATGAAAGTGTGGCTAACTATTTCCTACGTATAGATGAGATTGTTAATTGTATGAAAAACTTGGGTGAAGAAATAAAAGAAGTTGTTTTGGTTGAAAAAGTTCTAAGATCTTTGTCTCCTAAGTTTGATTCAAAAGTTTCTGCCATAGAAGAAAAATAGAATCTACAGAGCATTACCATGTCACAGCTGCACATAATTCTAAATTCTTACGAAATGAGAAAAGGGGGACCATCGGACAGGAGAGAAGCTGAATTCAAAGCCTCATGAAAAGGAGATTACAATGAGTCAGGACATATGTCAGAAGAAGAGGAAGAATCAAATTTTGTCAAGAACCTTCAACGGGGAACTGGAAGATTCAGAGGTAAGATGCCTTTCAAATGCTTTGCTTGTGGAAGAGTTGGTCACTATGCTACCAAGTGTCCTCATAAAGATAAACTTGACAAAGGTAAGGAACCAGTTAGATGGAATAGAAAACAGAATGTAAGTAAGAAGAGCTATTATACACATGAAGATAGTTATGGATATTCAAATAGTGATGAAGATGAACAACGTAATGATTATAGACTTTTGATGGCTTTTGAAGATGATGATTTCTTGGATGCTAAAGATGAAGAAGGTCTCTATGAAGAAATTTCTAAACTCAAAATTTGTTTAGAGGAAAAGAATATGATTATAGATACTCTGACATTCCAACTTGCTGAAAGAGAAAAACACAATGAAAAGTTAGAATGTGAAATTGTGGGACTTAGAAAAGATATTGAGAAATCAAAAGCTCTTAATCTTAGATTTGCTAAGGGATCTGAAACTTTAGATGAGATTATCAAAGTGAAACGTTCTCCTCTAATCAAGACAGGTATTGGATATACTGAAGAAGCGTCTCAAGCACAAAAGCCATCCACCTCCAAAAGTTATCTTGATGCAGCAAGAAAAAGTGAACAGGTTGGCAATCGACAACAAAAGCATAATGCAGATCACCAAGTAAATAAGGGACAATTTGCTTCAAGAATGAACAAAGATTACCAAGTAAATCGAGGGCAATCTACTTCAAGGATGAATAGAAGCTTCAGCCAACCACAGGTAAATCATTCTCAATTTGCCTCAAGAATGGATGTCAATCATTTGGTTGGTAGGTTTGATAATCGCAGAAATTTCTTCAATGCCCAATGTTGCTCTTTTCATAACTTTGGTCACAAAGTTGCTCAATGTGTTGCCTACAAGACCGTCATGACTAGAGAAGCTCAAAAACAAAGGAGTATGACTGGGATCATGAAAAGGACCTACAATAACTTTTCTGCTCATGAGAATGAAGTAGAATGTTCTATTTGTAACAACTTCGGTCATGAAGATTCTGAATGCAGGAGTAGGTTTCAACAAACAACTCAGAAGGAGCAAGTTTCATTGAATTCTAAAACATGGAGAAAGAAAGAATCATAACCAGAAAGATTTGGGATAGCCTTATTTGCAGAAGGACAAGAAAATCAGTGGTACATCAACAGTGGATGCTCGAAACATATGACAGGTGATAAAGAAAAATTTCAGTCATATAGTGCCTTAGAAAAGGAAAAGAAGGTCTCATTTGGAAATGACACCCTTGCACTCATAAAAGGTAAAGGTTCTATGTTTTTGAAAGAAAAGGTCAAGGCTGGAAATGTTATGTATGTTGATGGCTTAAAGCATAATCTATTGAGTGTCAGTCAAATGTGTGATCAAGGAAATGAAGTAATATTTCAATCAAATGGATGCATCGTTCATGAGCTTGATACAGGAGAAACAGTGATCAAAGGCATAAGAACTCCAAATAATTTATACATACTCAAGGGAGGACAACAACAATGCTATCTAAGCAAGAATGATGAACACTGGCTATGGTACAGAAGATTAGGGCATCTAAACTTCTCTCAGATAAGGAAAGCATGCAAATATCAAGCGGTTCGTGATCTCCCTAACATCAAAATTCCAGACAATACAATATGTAAATCATGTCAGTTTGGTAAGCAAACCAGAACTAATTTTCCTGAGAAGGAAGGATCAGCTAGCAGGCCACTTGAACTTGTCCATATTGATGTATGTGGTCCATCTAGGAAAAGGTCACCTAGAGGAGAAGAATATTTTATATTGTTCATTGATGACTTTTCCAGGATGTGTTGGATAGGACTTATGAAGCATAAAGACGAAGCTTTCGATAAGTTCAAAGCATTCAAAGCCTTGGTTGAAAACGAGTCAGATCAGAGAATCAAATGCCTCAAGTCTGATCAAGGAGGGGAATTTACCTCGGATGAATTTTTTGATTTTTGTGAAGAACATGGAATAAGAAGGGAATTCTCTAGTGGAAAGGATGAATAGAATGGTTCAACAAATGGCTCGTGCTATGCTTGATGAATCTGGAACTCCTGCAACCTTTTGGGGTGAAGCCGCATTTTCTGCAGTTACTATTCTCAACAAGACAAACGTCCAGGTAAATAGCACTCAGACTCCTCATGAACTTTGGTATGGTAAGACTCCTACAGTTAAATACTTCAAAATTTTTGGAATCAAATGCTACATCAAAAAGACTAATGAAAACCTTGGCAAGTTTGAACCTAGAGTAGATGATGGCATTCTCCTTGGTTACTCTCCTCACAGCAAAGTATATAAGTGTTACAATAAAATACTTGGAAAAATTGTTGAAAGTATTGATGTAGTGGTTGATGAAGAAGGGAAAACTCCTAGTCAAGTAAAATCTGAAGATTTCGAAGATGATGAAGACTATCCTTCAACATCAAATCAGATTCATGATGAAGAAGAAACCCATGAGGCACCAGAAGAATAGATAAGAATAGAAGAAAAGACTCCATCCAAGTACGTTCAGAAGAATCATCCAGAAACCCAAATTTTGGGGCAAAAGGAGGCAGGTGTACAAACAAGAAGAACCATTTCAGAAGCTTCGAGTTATCTAGCATTACTCTCCTCCACTGAACCACAAATGGTAAGAGAGGCATGCAAAGATGAATGTTGGGTAAAGGCCATGGAGGAAGAACTTGAGTAGATTGAAAAGAATAACACTTGGGAGTTGGTTCCTAGACCAAAGGATAAGAATGTCATAGGAACAAAATGGATATTCAAAAATAAGCTGAATGAAAATGGAGATCTAATTAGAAACAAGGCCAGACTTGTTTGTAAAGGGTATGCTCAGCAAGAAGGTATAGACTTTGAAGAAAATTTTGCACCAATTGCTAGACTTAAGGCCATAAGAATGTTCGTTGCTCTTTCTAGCTTTCAGAAGTTCAAAGTATTTCAAATGGACGTAAAATCTACCTTCCTGAATGGAGACTTGAATGAAGAAGTATATATGGAACAACCAGATGGGTTTATTCTTGGAAATGATCCAAAACTTGTATGCAGACTCAAAAATGCTCTCTATGGCCTTAAATAGGCTCCAAGGGCTTGGTATTATCGGTTGGATAAGTACCTCCATCAACAAGGTTTTATAAAAGGATCAACAGGTAACAATCTATATATAAAAATTGACAATGATAAGTTGCTAATACTTGTTGTGTATGTTGATGATATCATCTTTGGTAGCAATGAAGAAGACATGAGTCAAAAATTTTCCTTGGTGATGTAGAAAGAGTTTGAAATGTCCATGCTTGGTGAGCTCACATATTTTCTTGGCTTACAAGTCCAACAAAACAAAGATGGCATTTTTCTATCACAAACCAAGTATCTCAAGCAGATCTTGAAGAAATATGGGATGGAGGATTCGAAACTAATGTGCACCCCTATGGTAACAAGATGCAGCCTCAGTGCAAATGATGAATCAGTAGAAGTACATCAACCAACCTATAGATCCATGATTGGTAGTCTGCTTTATCTAACAGGTACCCGACCAGACATTATGCATGCAGTGGGAATAGTTGGAAGGTTTTAGGCAAATCCAAAGGAAACTCATCTTCAGGCAGTTAAGAGAATTTTCAATTATCTTCAAGGAACTCAAAACTATGGCTTATGGTATCCTAGAGATACAGATCTCACACTTCATGCATATACAGATGCAGATTGGGCAGGAAGCGTGGATGATAGGAAAAGCACTAGTGGTGGTGCATTCTTTATGGGTTCCAGATTAGTATCTTGGTTCAACAAGAAACAAAGTTCAATTGCATTATCAACAGCTGAAGCAGAATATGTGGTTGTTGCATCTTGTTGCACACAACTCCTTTGGATGATGCAAACATTGCAAGACCTTCAAATCACTTATACTCCACCTATCTCCATTTTTTGCTATAATACAAGTGCAATCAGTATTTCAAAGAATCCTGTCATGCATTCAAAGACTAAGCACATACCTATCAAGTATCATTTTCTCCAGGAACAAGTGCTTGAAAAAAAGGCTAAATTGGAGTATGTTCCCTCTAAGGAATAAGTTGCTGATATACTCACCAAACCACTGCCCAGGGAAACATTTGAATACCTCAAACAGAAGCTGGGGGTAGTTGATGCATCATCTTGTTGCTGAATCTTGTCTGTTTCAGAGAAAAGTGGTTGTACGCAAGTTTCATGAGGAGGATCCGCGTACATACGCTGGATTATGAAGATACAGTCGCGTATATGTTGGTTTAAAGACAATCAGTGGGCCAGGCTTGAGATGAAAAGAGTCTGATATGGGTCTGGCAGAGACCATCTGGCACAGGTTCAGGGGGGAGCATATATTCGTCTAATAATGCATTGTTGGCATTATCCTAGAACATATTGGTTCACATTCACAATTGTTTTGATTTCAGGTGGAACAGGTGTAGAGTGAGAACATGGTTGCTGGTCTGAATGATGGTTGACAGATGCTACTGATGATAGTTGTTGATAACTATCATAGTCTTTCTATAGCTATTTCGTCTTTATGTCATGTATTTCTTTTCTTATCAAGGTCATGTAACGGCCTATCTTGGTTTCCCCACTATGCCTAGGATGGATGAAGTAATGTTCTTGTTGTACTCATGTGTAAATTCTTGGTGTATCCCCACTTGGTTGGGAGATGGATGTATGTATGAGTCTTTGGTGATAGGAAGGTCATTTATAATATATAAAGTCATGTTTCTTTTGTAGAACATCTTCTTGCAGACCTTGCCTATAGTCATGGGGAGCTTGGACAACACAGCAGAACAAATATTTCAGCATGTATTCAGGGGGAGCATAACCATTTTCCCTTGATGTTAAAGGGGGAGAATGATTTTGAGTGACTTGGGGTTGCCATCAAGTCCAAAGGGGGAGATTGTTGGCATTATGGCATAGCTTTGGCACTATGGCACAGGTGTTGTCCTTGATGGCAACTCACTCAAAGGGAAAATCACAGTTTAGGCTCTTAGAATGAAAGAAAATGAGGTATACGCAAGTTCCTCTTAACAAAATCGTGTATACACGTGAGTGTACCGATCAAATGACGCGTATATGTATGCACACACTTTCATGCAAAGAAAAGCGCATACATGTGGGAAAACTTATGGTTGGTCCATGGTATTTAGTCTGACATATTTGAACCTATGGTTTTGGTCCTTGGTATTGCATCCAAAGTGTTGAACCCAGGTATTGAGTCCCTAGTATTGGATCTCTATGGTTTTGGACCATTGTTTGAGTAAGGCCTAAGTTTATAAAAAGGGAATGAGATCATTTGAAAAGGGATCATCTGAAGTATTGAATATCTTATGAAGAGCAAGATCTAGAATACTATCATTGCGTTATGGTGCATAACTAGATCTGAATCAAGGAGGACCCTAAGCGCAAGGTGAAGGATAAGTCATATTGATGGGTCAAGATCTTAAGGCGGTTTGAAGAGAAGTATCTTTGTGTAATTTTTGATCTGTTATATTTGGTGCATGACGTGATCTATAAATATGATAATTTGGGTATAACTAATGTTTGAATAAGTAAAAAGGATAAATTATCTTTTATAGATCTGTACGCAGGTTCAACGCAGCAAAGGCGCTTATACATGCTGGTTCACTAACTTAAACAGCGTATACTCTGGTTGGCCTTGATATAGAAGCGTATGCATGCAGGTTTCACATATTGAAGTAGCGTACATCTCATGAAATACGTTTTAGTTGCTTATGTTTATTGCTGCAGTGTTCTGGGTTCAAAATTGGTGTTTGGTTACTGGTACTGTTTTCTGGTTACAGCATTCTGAGAAGTTATTGGTTGATTCAGTATTTGTTTGTACAAAGGAGTTTGGTTAATGTAGATATACTTGATGTTTGATTGATATTCATGGATCCATTCTGAAAAGTTATGAAATGTGGTCCCTGGAATAAAAGAGAAGGTTGTAGCCCTCTTTAGGTCTGCACCTACGTACTATTACCTCAGCTAGTACAAGAGCTAAGGGGGTTGTAGCTCCCTTCCAGGAGAAGCTAGAGAATGAGAGAAGGTTGTAGCCTTCTGCAGGTAGCAACCTGCGTACTGGTATAAGACTACACCAGTACAGAATCATTGTAAAAGGAAGTTTCTAATTTGAAATAAGATAGAGACAAATTGCAGCATGTGGTTTTCACCCACATTGGGTTTCCACCTTATATCTTTGTGTCCATGTGTGTGATGATCTATTCTATTTTACTACTCCTGCTTACTGTTCTTATGATTAATGAAGTACTGATGCACTGATTAAAGATCAAACAATTAATGAATCTTAAGTTTTCTGATATACGTTAGTTTCTTTAGACATAGTAGCGTATATACGCAGTTTCACATAGCCGAAGTAGCGTATACAAATCTGATTGTGAAAAGGAAATTAATTGATTTGATAATACTGATTCAGCCCCCCTCTCAGTATTATTTCCAACAAAAACATTGAACCTTGAAACTCAATCATTGTTATTATGAAACGCACTAAGTTAAACCCTGAACCACTAAATCATTGTGAGATAATCACATAACCACCACAGATCTACAATCACATATAGCTAGTAGCATCATCACTCTTCAATCAATCAATTCAAATTAAAAATTAATTGTTAAACCGATATCATGAAGTAAGACTTCATTGAAAGACATTTGAAATACAACAAAACTGATTAGACTTCTCAGACATTTTATTCAACAAAACCCTAACTTATATACATGCTTTCCGCAAAGCATTTACGCGTGTATACGCGCTTTTCAGGAATGAAACACGTGTATATATATGAATGGATAAGTAACTTACCAACATCAAACCAATTTATGTATGCGCCTTTCAAGTTATAAAACCCATGTATAGATCTGCAAATATTGACTTAAAGCTCTGCTACACATCAACACTTGTAGGTTGTTCTACCAACCAATTACCCAATTACAAAAAAATTTCTAAAACCCTGTAGTAGAGAAAGTTAATTGCTTGTTCTCCTTTGGAAAAATTTGTGTTGAGACTATGGGAGGTGGATTCAATCAGAAGGGGCCCACAAGATCCCTATCATCCATCCACTACTCTAGTTGACACTTTTTCCACCTTTATTCCCATTTACCTTCACCAAAATCATTGACCTTCATCTATTTTTCACCTTTTCCATCACAAAAGATCTCTTTATCCATGATCAACAACTTTTTCATCAATTTTCAAGCTTTTTGGAAAAAACACTTTGAGAGAATTGTGATCCTAAGTGGTTTGTGTCACTGTATAGAAAGATACATAGTCTTATAGAAGCATACATAAACTTTAGAAGATCAAATTTGAAGCACCAAGCCAAGAAATTTTAACCCAATGAAGCTTTAAGAGACTCGAACACTAGTCCTGAATAGCTACATGATCCCTTACAAACTGCTACAGAATCTTTGATCAACAACAACTGTAGCATCTACATTGGGTAGGTGTTGTATTCTTTCCATGACTAGTTTCGCACGATAACCCAATAATAGTTGGGTGGACCCAAGGATGGGGGACAGACCTAAATATGGTGAGCATACCTACCCATGGTTTTTTGTGTGGGGTTTGCACATGGTTTTGGGCATGATGGTTTTCGTCCCATGGTATTTTTTAGATCTAGTCAAGGGAACTATGGTTATGTTCTAATCCAAGTTTAATGAATTGGGGTTTATGAATTCTTTGGCATGTATATATATATATATGTATTGTAACATTGAAAGGAATATAATGAAAAATCAATCTGGTAGTCCCAGTTTTGGGATCCAGGGGAAAATATTTTTTTTATATTTGTTTTATGTTCTCGTCATTATATTTTTCTGTTTTAAGAATTTGTTTGCATGTAATTTTTGTAGAGGGTTAAAACCTACAATCTAATCTATGGTTGCACCTTTATTTTGATCACCTAAATCATGGAACTTCCATCAGCAATGAACATCGTAAAAGAATTCCAAAAGACTACTAAAGTTTACAAATATCACCACCATCCACCTTAGTACCATTAGAAGGAGTTTCAAACAACCAAATCAATGCTTTGGCAGCCTCATGCAAGCATCAATCAATCAGATCACTATCTACAAAACCATCAACAAAGAGCATAACCAGGTAGGGCACAGGTATGCAACTCCTGAACCTTATACTTCGAACCTATTCTAGCTTGAGAAAAAATTAAAAGTGTGAGAAGGAAAGATTTTTATAGCCAAATTTGGTAGTAGAGAAGCCTCAACCTTATATAGTAGATAACTTAACTTTTCTCGAAAGGACACCCACATGTATGGGAGATAAATGAGACAAAAGAGAAAGAGACTCGAGGAAGTGGGTTATTATCATTTAGTCATGATAGAGGACAATGAGTGTGAAGGGGTAGGTGGGGGGAAACTCAGTTAACTCAAAGCGCTCCAAGATTATTTTGCATGCAATATTATTAAGAAAAAGAAAAAATATAGGTGGGGCTAGCTCACTTAACTCAAAATTTTGCATGCAATTTTGTTTAAAATAAAATTTAGAGAATAAATTTTTTTAAAAAATGGTGGACCCACCACCTCTCGACATGAAAATTGGTTGGTAGAATAACCTGAAAGCGCTGCTACAGGAGAAATATAGGTTGCTACAGGAATGTTATAGATGCTACAGGAGATTAAAAAAATTGTTATAGGAGACAAACAAATTGCTATAGGAAGACTCTTTTACCAAAATAGCCACCAAAGCCTCAAATGACTTGAAAAGCAAGGGAATATTTAGAAGAAACGTAAGTCAAAAATTATTTCCACTTACATTTGATAAAAGTGTTCAAAATATATTAGATATCAAAGGAAAACAATTATGTACTATACAGTCTAAATTCAAACAATACAACGGTTGGGTGGTTTGATTATTCTTTTTAGTGTGACAAATGGTGAAAATTTGCATGATATAATTGGTTAACCTTCCTATCCTTTTCTCTCCTTTAAAATACAAGATTCCATGTTGTCACAAGAAACTCTAAACACCTATAGTAGCAGAAACCCAAACACATTTACAAAAGGAAGAGCCAGAAGAATAAACAAAAGCAAAAACAATAGCAGAAATAAACGAAGAGATTGAGGAAGAAACAAAATAAAAGACAAAGGTATAAGCAGAGAGAAAAAATTGAGATAAGAATAGATTAAATAGATTTGGTTGAGTTTCATTTAGCATGATCAAAGGTTCAAACCAAATTTCAAGAAACACGGACAGAGAGCCTTACAAGGACATTCACACACTAATAAGACTAGCAAAGGAGCAAAAGGAGGAAGTAGAAGACCCTATAATACACAAGGAAATGGAAACAAAGGCTTTAATCTAGCAGAGGCACCTACATGTCGGACAAACCATTAGGGAAATGAAAGAAGAAAATAATATGAGTATGTTGCTCAGAGGGTGAGCAACAATTTTAGTAGGGGGTATGATGGACCTCCAAATTAGATACAAATTAAGGCTCGTCTAACCTTTCCTAGGCACATAAAAACTATATTGAATCTCCACTTCAACACTTAATAATATTTTCTTAGCTTTAATAAGTTCTTCGGAAGATTTAGAGATAATTTCTTATTATGTGCCTAATATTATTTATTTTACAAAATGAGAGAATATTGAGAAAATTTGGAAGATCTGCAGAATTAGAGAATTTAGGGACTTTCTCCCTACCACAAGATGCTACAAGATAAACCAAATAAATAAATAGGATATCATGGGATTCCTAACATATTATGGAGCTCCAATAATTGAGGAAATATAGGGATGTATTCCCTGCTACATGAGAAGCAAGAACTCAACATTTAATGAAGATTATTATTGTTGGGAACCAGATCCTTTTTGAGGGATTTTGGAGGTAAAATTTTCCTCCTTTCAAGGAGAATTCTTCCCCATGAATTTTTATAAGTACCAATTTGAATTAGCCTATAGGGGCATGGGGTTTTTATCCTTGTGAAGAAAACTTGTTATTTAGCAGTTGTACTTTCATTTCTAGCAAGGATGTATTTGAATTGACTCTAATAATGAAGTTTGGTGTTATCTTTAGCTTCTAAGACTTGGTCTCCTTCATAGGACTCTGAGTATCCTTGGGCTTGGCCATCCCAAGAACCTCAAAACCCTGATGTACAATATCTTTATCTTCTTTGAATATTTTGTTCACCTACATTTCTTATTCTTGCATTTCCTATTTTTGCACTTAGTATTCATGCTTCACTTTTTGTAGGTTAGATTGGTTAAATGATTAAAGTAAGTGTTTTTATAGGTCATTTATATAGTTACAATTATGATACATCCTTATAACAACTCTGAAAAGTCATATTCATCATTGAGCTACTTGGATTGGTTTACTAGTTCACAATTCTGGCATTTTTTGAAGTATCGTGTAGAAAAACAGTAATAAATTTCTACTAAATTTTAGCACATGTTAATGAGATTATTTAAATTTGATTCCACTTTTATTGAAGCCTAAAAACATCCCAATTAATAACAAAATTTACCCCATATCATTTTCACTTGATTAACTTAGGAATTTGGGTGCTTAGATCAGCTTACTAGTTCAATGTTATGAAATTTCTAGTTTTTAGTAGTAAATTTATGTTGAAGCTCTTCCAATTTTATTTCACTTGTATTGAATCCTAAAAAAAATTACCTTGTATTATTTGTATTTGATTAGCTTGGTCATTTGGCAGGTTAACTCGACAAACAAACTTGCTGGAAGTTTCCTCTAGTGATCTTGTAACAACAAAAACTTTCCTGCAACAGTTTGTTTTCGAGCTCTTCCCTTGACCAGATTCACTCTAAATTAATGGAAGACGTATATTTATAGCCTATTAATTCTTTGAGACCACATTGGTTGAGATGAGGCTTGGTTAGGTTTCCATTTATCTTTTATATTGCTTGTCTCTTAAATATCGATTTATACAATTAGTCTAGATTTCCTTTCTACCAGTTACTTAATTAAAACATTATTTCCTTCGTATGAGAGTACTCTAGGTCTTTCCTTTCGTACAAAAAAGAACACATATTCTTTAATTTCATTTCCTCTCCAACAAGATAGATTAAATTTTCCTGGTTTTCATTATGCTTTACACTTTTTCAAATAGAATAGGTTTCCTTACTATCATTTACTTTCCAACAAAAGTAGAATAGGTTTGCTTATTGTTATTTACCATTTGCAAATTGTTGCTAGTGACTTACATAATATCTTTGATAATTTGATGTTGTTTCATTGAATTATTTCACCTCCATCAAAGGGAGTCAGACTGGGAAGAGGAACGTGTTTGTTGCACATATAATGCCATCCCCTCTTAAGTTTGTATGAACTTTGGATTGATAATTAAAGTTGGTAGCCTTGGGAGTTGCAACATTCTTGTTGCAATATCAAGGCTTATCACCAGATTCTCTCTATAATTATGATCCAACTATTTCTTTCGACTTGATAACTTCTCCAATCTAGATTATCTACTCTAATCTATAATATGAGATTTGGCTTATTCCTATAACTTGTGGTTGGAATACTGTTTGCTCCTAGATTTGTTGAGATCCATATTATCGATTGCATAACTAAACTGGATATATGGGAATTTGTGATGGCTTTTTCATGTTCCCATTAATTAATAAACCTTCGAAAACAATCCAGAGTTTGGTAAAGTTTTGCATTATAACTTTTGGGCTTGATCCAATCTGAAAACATCGAATTGCACTATGACCTAGATTTTGATTTGTGAAACTTGAAATGGAACATGTGAATCAATTATTTGCAACAATCGATTCTTCCTAGAAGAGATAAAGAAATCCAATATGGTTTTCACTCAATACAATATGAGTTTTCACAGTCAGATAGGGAATATACAAACTTGTATATTAATTGAAAGAGAAATGATTATAAAATTACAATAATGGATGCACATTCATCCACTTGATATTCTGAGACATCTTCACTCTGATTTCTCACTCACACACTTTTCCTCTCTAGTCTCTTGTATATCTTTTTCAATTAAAAAATATCATACATAGAACTCTCGCACTAAACTCAATGAATTTAATCTATTTTCTAGATGATCTAACAAATTATTAATTTGGTTAAGTCAATCCATTTTCATAGAAACTAAATGGAACTCATCCTATCCTCTCTAGCAATAGATATTCCTTCTATATTTAAAACTAGGAAAATATCACAATTTAATAAAATTAAGGAAACCAAATTCCTTTAGTAAATGGATTGACCTAAGAAGGTCAAATATGGATTTGGCTGGTAAATGCTCATACATCAGAGTTCTTCCTCTAATTCTTCCTTAGTGACTACAAGAGAGTCATTATTTTTATCAATCACCTTTCTTGATCTTAATTGAATATCTCGTAATCCTAATTGAGTAACTAGATATGTGGGAAAGTGTTGTAACTCAGTATTAATAAGAACAAGAAGAGCTACAATATTATATAGATTTAGGATTAACTGAGCAGGTTGTTGAGTTGGTTTTATAGGTTGAGTGGGTAGAATTTGTACTTTCTAAGGTTATGCAACGTTTTTGGGTTATGTAAGGCATTGTTGTTGAAATTGTGGAAGGTATTCTTATTGTGGATGGTGTTGAGGTTGTGGTTGTATAGGGTAAGAGTAAGCTTGAATGTTCCCATAGCTAGGTCCTCACCATACTTGTTTCCAAGGATGACTTTGGTCTTTCTTCTAAGGCCATGTTTTCTAAGGTGTAGTGAAATTCCAAACTTAAGATGGATATTGCTAACCTGAATAGTATGGAACAAAATGAGTTGCAGGGTTTGAAAGTATACTTGTTGCTCAAGGTTGTCACGATCTCTTTAGTGAAAGCATACAAAGTTTCTATATTTATTCATTTTCTCCTTGATAAACTTCCTTGAGTCCAAGTAAAGAGGGAAAATACTTTTTTGAATGTTCCCCTACACAAATAGAAAAATATTCAATGTGATTTAAAGGGCACTCCCTTCATAATTTTTTATTTTTTCATATAGAGTATCAAATAGAAAGAGCTACATTATATTCCTCTTTCTCTTTTTAATCTTTAAATTTTCCAACTATAAACTAAGGGTACTAAGAATGTCAATCTTAAACTTTTCTAATAGATTTCCTAACTTATCCCTAGCTACTCCACTTGTTGTAGATTTGATAACTTTAGAAAGAGCCTTTATACCCCTTACCAAATCTAGCTTCACTTCGAGAATACCTCTTGCATAGTTCATTGATTTGTTGAAAATCTAGTTGAGAAAAATCTCCATATCTTATCAAATTAAGCATATTTATAGATTCATATAAAACTCCTCTAAAGAAATGGGCTCTAATGGTATTTGGATCGATTCAGTTTTTCTTCTATCGTTGGAGATTATACAAAGCCTTTCAATATAATCCTATAAGATATTCTCTTCTTTTTGGTCATTTAAAAGATTTCCTCTCAAAATTCTAGCTTTACAATATTCTTGATATTTTTTAAGGAAAGTATTAATCATTTCATCCCATGTCCAAATTGTGTGTCCTCCTAATCCCATAAACCAATGCAAGGTTGAATGTTTAAGAGTAGTAAGAAACAAATAGAGTTGTTGTGCACATTTGAATAGTCATAACTACAAACAAAAATGTCAAACTCAAAAAGAAAGCATCAAGATATTTTGTTTCCATACCATAATAATGAGGCAAAACTAATGGAGAGATGTTCTTCAATTGCACTATTGTGGTAGGCTCCACAATTGGGAAACCAAAAGTTACCGCCCCTTCTTCATTTTCATGTGCCTCACCTTCACTATTTTAATACACCTCACCTTATCCTTCTTCCATATTTCTACCCTCGAATAGGTTGTACTCATATCTTGGATATGGATATTATAATTTTACAATTGGATATAATTCCAATTCAATACTAATTGCTTTCTTGGTTCAACTATTAATGTTGCATTCATTGTATGCTACAATTGGAAAAATTATAGGCCCTACAATTTTACTTGCTACAAATCCCTTACCTCTTGAGCTACGCACTAAAATCTTGGATTTGGTCTAGTCACTCGAGTCCTACTTACTTATATTCCTCTTATGGATCTTCTTTCCAATGAGTTAGTATGTGAATGGATAATAACATGTGTCTCTTCTTCTTATGTCTCTTTTCCTAGTCATATATTACTAACATACTTTAGATTCATTTAAGTAGAAAACTCATTGATTTACCATATATTTGAATGCTAATATGTTATGAAACCAACTCACAAAAGATAGAAAAGATAGATCAACGCCTTAGAATTCAGCCTCTTCGAGGGGGCAACCTCCTTTACATTATATAAATGAACAATTCTTGGATGATTTAAATGAAAAAACCTCCTTTCTATATATAGGAGTCTAAGGAGTCACAATATAACCCAGCCGACCTAACAATAATAATATAAAGCCACAAAAATAACAATAGAGGGATTCTATGGGGCACAATAATAACAATATGGGGACAATAGGGGTACAACAATATTAATAAGGGATACAACTACAATAGTAATGGGGTAATCACTAGTATTATAGGGACCTAACATGCCCCTCTCCTTCAAAAAAGTGTTGTCCTCACCGCTTGAGTAGTTCTAGATGCTTCTGTATAAAATTCTCATCCTCCCATGTGGAATCTTCAATGGATAAGTTCTTCCACTTGATAAGATACTCCGAAATTGATCGATTTTGTAGCTATAGATTTCTTGTTTCTGTGACTACTTCCAGTTCCAATATAATTTTTCCTTCCTCGTCAAGTTCTAGCAATATTGTTTGAACTAGGAGCTTGTTTCCTATAACCTTCTTTAAACATGAAACATGGAAAACTGGGTGCACTCGAGAAGCTGCAGGAAGCTCCAATTTGTATGCCATAGTACAATCTTTTGCAACACATTGTACGGACCATAATACTTTGGTGATAATTTATTATCCTTCTTAGCTTGCTTGAGGGACATTTGTTTATATGGTTGCAGCCGTAGGAATACCCAATCACCTACATCAAAACTTCTTTCACTACAATGTTGATCTACATGTTGTTTCATTCTATTATGTGCCAACACGAGGTTATCCTTTAAGAGTTGGAGGACTTGTTGTTGATGTTCGATGTGATGTTCCATTTCTTGAACCTTAGAATTTTCTCTTAAATATGATGTGATGGATGGTGGCTGATATCCATAAAGTGCCATAAATGGGGTCATTTTTGTTGCTGTATGGAAGAAAGTGTTATACCACCATTCAGCCAGAGGCAACCATTTGACTCATTGTGTCTATTTATCAGATACAAAGCAAGAAATATATCCTTCCAAACATTTGTTTACTATCTCAGTTTGCCCATCAGATTGAGGATGATAAGATGAGCTATGAGCTAACTGAGTACCAAGACAAGAAAATAATTTTGTCCCAAAATTTCCAGTGAAAATTGGATCTCTGTCACTTACAATAATCTTTGGGTTTCCATGTAGCTTTTGAATTGTTTCCATAAATGCAGTAGAAACTGTACTGGATTTAAATGGATGTGATAATGCACAAAAGTGTGCATACTTGGTAAGTCTATCAACTACCACCATGATGACACTCTTTCCCTCATACTTGGGTAAACCTTTGATAAAATCCATTGAAACCTCCTCCCAACGTTGGCTTGGAATGGATAAAGGTTGTAATAGACCCGGGGTCTTAATTTTTTCAACTTTATTTTGTTAGCAAACCAAACATTCCGCCACAAATTTTTGAATATCCGATTTAAGGCCATCCCAAAAAAATTCCTTCTTAACCCTGTGGTAAGTTTTTAAAAATCCTGAGTGGCCTCCCAACGGAGAAGTGTGCAATTCCATAAGAATCTTTTGCTTGAGTTGGGAATTCTTACAGAGGTATAAGCGATCTTTGTACCATAACGAATCATTTTGCCAGCTAAATGTATCAAATGTACTGGAATCTTGTTGTAACTTTCGAATAAGTGCCCACACTTCTTCATCATTCTTCCATTCCTCCATTGCCTTGTTTATCCAATTTGGTTAGATAATAGAAATGGCGCACAACAATGCTTCCACATCCTCATCCTTCCTTGAGAGTGCATCTGCCACCACATTTTGCTTCCCTTTTTTGTAGATGATTTCAAATTCATAACCCAACATCTTTGTGACCCACTTTTTTTTCTCTTCAGAGGATAATATTTGTTCTAAAAGGTATTTCAGGCTATCATGATCCGTTTTTACCTTGAAGTGTCTTCCCATTAGGTAGGGTCACCATTTCTTAAGTGCATGTAGTATTGCCAACATTTCCTTCTCAATGGGTCTTTCATCTTGCATTAAAACAACACCAATTCCATTTCCTGAAGCATCACATTCCACAATAAAGGTTTTTGTGAAGTCTGGTGTAGCTAAGACCAGTGCTTGGCACATTGCCTCTCTAAGATGTTCAAAGGCCTTTGTTGCTTCTGGAGTCCATGAAAATGCATCTTTCTTCAACTATGTTGTTAGAGGTGCTGCTATTCTCCCATAATTCTTAACAAACTTGCGATAATACCCTGTCAACTTGAGAAATCCTCACAGATGCTTTATGGATGTGGGGATTTTCCATTCCTTAATGGCTTTAATTTTGCTAGGGTCTACCTTTACTCCTTCATGAGATATAATATGACCCAGATATTCCACCTCTTGTACTCCAAAGAAACATTTGGATCTTTTTGCATATAATTGTTTCTCCTCCAATAGTTGTAGCACCCTGCCAACATGTTCAACATGATCCCTCCAAGACTTGTTGTAGATTAGTATATCATCAAAAAATACTAACACAAATTTTCTAAGGAAGGGTTTGAAAATGGAATTCATCAAACCTTGAAATGTAGAAGGTGCATTGGTAAGGCCAAAAGGCATGACCAAAAATTCATAATGACCCTCATGAGTCTAAATGATGTTTTCAGAATGTCTTCAGTCTTCATTCTGATTTGATGATATCCTGAACGAAGATCCAACTAGGTGAAGTAAATTGATCCATTCAATTCATCCAGTAATTCATCAATGATAGGAATGGGAAACTTATCTTTAATAGTGAGCTTGTTGAGCTCCCTATAATCTGGACACATGCACCATGATCCATTATTCTTGTGCACCAATACTACTGGAGCAGAGAAAGAACTTTGACTAGGTTGAATTATACCACCCTCTAGCATTTCTGCAACCATACGTTCAATTTCACTCTATTGGGCATAGGGATATCTGTACGGCCTGATGTTTGGAGGAACACTTCCTGGAATCAGATGAATAGCATGATCATGATCACGAATAGGTGGGATACCTTTGGGAGTCTCAAATACCTTGGAATGATTGTCCAAGACTTCTTGGAGATCTGGAAAAATAGATGATTCCGATGTGGAAACTTCTAGCGAACATAATTATGCAATTACACCTCTTTGTTCCCTTTTTAGAAGCTTTTTCATACCGTTAGAGCTGATTATCTTTCCTAGTTTCCTTGCAATACCCCTTAATTCAACTTCCTTTCCTTCCGCAGAAAATTTCATGAAAAGTTCTTGAAAATTAAAAGCTATTGTACCCAAGGATTGTAGCCATTGGACTCCCAGTACAACATCAACACCTCCCATTGGAATGGAAAGCAATGGGCTAGTCAATACATATTCTCCCATGGATAGCTTGATATTATGGCACTTTCCAGAGTAATTTATCATTCTTCCATTTGCAACCATCACTTGACACTCTGGTGCTGGATATAGGAAGCAATTCAACTCTTTTGCTATCTTACAATGAATAAAATTGTGGGTACTTCCTGAATCAATCAACACTATTACCTTTTTCTTCTTGATTTGTCCTTCTATCTTGATGGTTTGAGGAGTGGTAATTCCAGCCAATGCATTACAAGATATGGTCGGATTCATTTCTTCTTTATCTAGGCTTTGTTCCTGGAGTATATCCTCTTCTTTTGACCTTTCTTGCTCCTTTTCTTCTTCCTCTTCAAAATCTATGTAGAATAATTTCTTCTCAACACACTTATGACCTTTAGTGTATTTGCTATCACAACTGTAACAAAGCCCTTTTGCTCTTTTTTCTTCCAATTGTTGTGGTGTCAACCTTATAGGTTGTGGAAGACTAGGGGCAACAACACTTCCATCTTTATAGTTGTGAGTGGTATGCTTTCTGGTTGCCATAATTTTGCTTTCCATTTTTCTTGCTAACTTGAATGCCTTCTCTAATGAATCAGGTTCCCAAAGGTGAACATCATGTTGGATATTATCCTTTAAAGTCCCTATGAACACATCAATCCTATGCTCCTCTAGAATATTTTCTACCCTTATGTTCAATTTTTGGAACTCCTCAATGTGCTCCATTATTGAACCCTTTTGTTTGAGACTTATCAATTGGCTAAAAAAAGTGTTGATTTTTGTATCCTCATAATGTGTTGGCAATTCTTCTGTAAAAATTGCCCAAGTGATAATTTGTTTACGAGAGCAATGCCATTGATACCATACAAACTGATTTGGTTCCAAATATAAAGTTGCAATACATACCTTTTGTGTGTTTTGCACATTATTGAGATCGAAAAATTGCTCCATCTATAATATCCATGTTGCGGGATCCTTGCCATCAAACTTCCTCATATCGATTTTTGGAATATGGTGGGTCTTCGATCCAACATTAGAGTCTATGAAATCATGATTAACATTTCTTCTATTCTCATCATGAGTTTTCTTTACTACCCTTTCACCATTAGTAAGCATTTCTTCTAGAAACTTTTTCAAATCTGTCTTCAAATCTGTCTTGAAATCTTCCATGCCTGTCTTCAAATCTATCTTCAAATTGTCCATCTTAGCTTCCATGTCATTCATCTTAGCTTCTAAGCCTTTCTTTAAACAATCCATCTTAGCTTCTACGGCTTTCTTTAAACCATCCATCTTATCTTCTACATCTTTCTTTAAACCATCCATCTTAGATTCTGTTACTTTTTGTGCAAGTGACACTTGTTGCACTTGGTCTCGTAATTTTGATATATCATGTTGCATTTCTTCCTCTTCTTCATGAGTCATGCTAGAGCTTTCAGGTTGCTTACTAGGTGTTTGAATTTTCTTTCCTCCGGGCATCAATTACCGATAATAATGCTTTACTATGCCCTTCGAATTCCTTCAAACTAATTTTTCAAACCAAGCTTATGCAAAAATTAAAAAAAAAAAAAAAACTACACACCTTTTTTCACTTTGTAGGAGCTTGATATTGAATCTAATGTATCTCTGTAATTTTAGATCATCCAATTCTAAAATTGTGATGTACGGTATCCCTCTGTGTCCTCTTTCCAATGCCACCAGTTTGATCCAAATTTTATTCTCCAGGGAAGAGTTATGCCAAATCTCCCACAGTGACCTGATTATAGACTAGTTCACTAGAGAGAACTTTTATGACGTGCCACGAGTCACTGTTTTGACCTTTGGCTTTGAAAAATATATACAAGGAACTACATTCTGTCCTCTTTCTGTACCTTCTTACGAAATTTCAATTCGATGCTCAGAGAGAAAGTTATGACTATTTTCCCCAAGTCACCTGTTTGGAATGTAATTCAGGAGTTTGCAAAAAGACCAACTTCCTTAGATCATATCTCCGCAAATATAGTGCGAAAATATCTGAAATTCAGACCCAACATTCAGTGTAATTTCGTCTCAAATGGGTTTTCGTTTTAGCTTCTAAAACATCACAGAAAAAAAAAATAGCGAAAATTCCACGATGACCTATTTGGAGCAACGAAACCCTAGAATCCGAAGCTCTGATACCAAATGCTATGAAACCAGCTCACAAAAGATAGAAAAGATAGATCAACGTTTTATAATTCAGCCTCTTTGAGGGGGAAACCTCCTTTACATTACATAAATGAACAATTCTTGGATGATTAAAATGACAAAACCTCATTTCTATATATAGGAGTCTAAGGAGTCACAATATAACTCAGCTGACCTAACAATAATAATATAAAGCCACAAAAATAACAATAGAGGGATTCTATGGGGCACAGTAATAACAATATGAGGACAATATGGGCACAACAATATCAATAAAGGATACAACTACAACAGTAATGGGGTAATCACTAGTATTATAAGGACCTAACATAATGCCAAAAGAAATCACATATAAGAAAAATTATAAAATTTAAAGTGCTCAAGGCAAAAAAAATCATAAATTCCCTAATTCTTTTTAGCATATGTCAGACAATTTATATGTTTAAATTTGGTTACATTTTACAATTAATCTATGTATGTAAACTTTGAAATTTCAACACTGTATGTGCATAATTAGTACATTAATGACTCGTGCACTACGAAATAACTATTGTGACTCAATGCTTTGAAAACACACCTGCAAGGAAAACCAATGAAAGCAGAAAAAGATAACACCATAAAGATCTATTTGATCATTCAATTGAGTTTTTGAAAATGCTTTTTCAGGCCCAAATCACAATCCCTTGTTTGATTTCAAAACATTAAATGTTCCTACAATATATTAGAATCAAATATGTTCTTAAAACTTTAGTGAATGATCAATTTCTATAGGGAATCATACAATTACAAATGAAAGCATGTAATGAACGATTGAAACAATATTTAGGAAATTAAATAATGATAATTTAAATGTTGAACCAAAAAAGTATATGCAGTAATTAAAAATCCAAACAAATCTATTTTAACTAACTGACTAAAGGAAATATATTGTAGTGAAAACCATATTTTGGGGTCCTTCGTAACTGACTTGCATTGCAAGAGAAGCTACAATGCTACAAAATAGTTACACAAAATATTTAGAAAGTTATCATCTTCATATTATGGAAATTGGGTTCATAGTTTTGCATTGAAGTTCGTAAATTTAATCATCTAACTTTCACAATCTATATATTCTCGACTCATGTTGATTGTCTGAATCTCCATACATTGCACACATAGAATATATTTAAAGCATTGGAGGGCATGTTAGACACACAACCAATTCCCCTATTTCATGGTTCAACAGAACTGTCACAACTGATTGATAGTAAATAAAGGATACATCATAAATTCCAATTAACAAAATTAATTGTTCACTAGTAAAATATGGAACAAAAATCATTTTGAGATATTTTCATGACATAGAATGCATTAAAATATCCACTTCCACCTAGAAATGATCTCAACCTACATTAGATGCCTTGTTCGAGAACAAGGTTTACTAGTTTGACCATATGGTGGTATTACCCTCATGTATCCTGGGGTAGTTATGATTAACATAGAACCATCTCGAGGTGTTTATAAATGAAACCCATATGGCAAATTTTCTCTTGAAGGTGCACAAGTATGTTAATCGATGATAAGGGTTGTTGGATCTATATTGAGGTTACAAGATCTAGGACCATTGTTATCATAAACTAGTTCTAACTCTATTAGCTTATCAAAAATAAGGAAAATCAACAAAATTAACAACTTGATACCTTATGGGCTTGTTGTAATGATTTCCTTGGAAAACGTGAGTAAATATGGTAAAACAAATGGTAAGAAGGTGAAAGGAGAGAGTAAAAAGGGTTAGAAAGGGCACTTATAATAGTGAAAAGGGAATCAAAATGAAGGCCCAACACTAACTAACTAATCAACCATCAATCAAGTCGACTAACCAGTTGACAATGAAACTTTCTTTACTATCTCATCAAACTAACAAAGTGACTATGCTAGTCAAATATAAATATGATTTAACCTAGTATTCAAATCAATCGATCATTGATCAAATTGGCCACCATAATACCATTCAACCACAAGTATGGTTTGACTAAGTAGTTGATTCAATTGACCATCTACTCAAATCAACTAAGAAATACACTAATCAACTAAGTAATCAAGTCAGTCGATTACAATGGAAAATAAACTAAATAGTCAATTTAGTTGATAAGGTAATCATTGTAAATGATAATATTTGTTTCTTAGAGTTATTTAGTGATGAATCCACAATTTTTAGTCTTCAGCCCAATGTACGTCTCTTATTTGAACAATTGAGCTCTAGTACCACTTTGCAAACACCCCTTAGCCACCTAGTTGAGGATAGTTACCATTGTTACAACACTTTATTTGGAAGTAAACTCAACTCATAAAATAAAGAATATAGTATGTATTTCAACTAGACATAGGAATCTATTTCCCATTGACTACCTATTGATTGGGCAATCAATCTACTATCAATTGAATACACTTGCAGTCAACTATAGGTCTACTACTTGTCAATCATATGCATAGTTTACTACCACTAACCATGCAACTTATTCTACATTTTGTCAATAATGTATGTGAAAATGGTATCCATCAACTATACTTATAATTATGCATGCCTAACATCAATTCCATAGCATAGTATCCAATTTTTCAGATACCAACTTTGTTCAACATTTTATTTTCCTTACCAGATTCAATTCAATTGCTTGGGTAACTCTAGTACCTCAATAACTTTGGTCATGAATATCTAATGCAATTACACAATATGTGAGTAATTGTGAAGAAAACAACAATATAATCATGAACAAAAATATAAATGCATAAAATATCATTTACACTTCAAAGTAACACAACATGAAATACATATAAAGTATAAATTGCATATTTATCCAATGTAAATCACCAACTAGCTGCAAAACTTAGGCTTTCCATCCAATCATAAACCACAATACCCTAAATCTCTCAGTAGTGGGTCACTCATGAGCTAGGGCTATATTCCATAAAGAATTCCACCAAGGAACTTAGCATAGGTTTATGAAGTTATAGGCTCCATGGCTATTGATCATGTGCTCAGTATTTAGATCAAAAAATCAAAGTTATCAGAATGGCTCAAAACTTGAACGGCTGCATCCATCTCAGAAAAACAATCCTAACACAACTCGTTTTGTCGAAAACCGAGTTCGTATGAGAAAGTTATTGTGTTCTAATCGCTTTGCTAAATAGGAAAAATTTGCAAAAAAATGCCCAGTCACTGCACAGTCAATAGTCTGTACTACTAACGTGGCAGGTGACTAGGCATGGTCAATAGTGGTCAACAGAGAATCTCAAGAGGACAAGTGGCATCATTTGATTGGTTTTTACAGTGGTTTGTTGGCGCAATGTGATTGGTTTATTTCAGGACCAATGGAAGAATGCCACGTCGCACCTCCCAAAGGCCTTGGTAGTCTACACAGTGGAGAAAAATATTATGGTGGAGGTCAAGGTCGAACCCACGACCTTCGGCCTACCGTCCGCGTTATTTTACCAACTCCTCTACATTGTGGTTCTTACCATATCAGTTCTCCGCATTAATTTGAAGTGTAATGGTTATGGGGTTTGCAGTTAAGGGAGGGCTAGCCCGCAGGACATACCTCCCCCATGTGAATGCACATGTGATAACCGCATATAGTTACCGTTAACTGGTGGCTCCAATCCACCAAAAATGTGACTATTAACATGTGAATGCAACTATATAAAATCGCATACAGTTACGTTAACTTCGGTGGCTCCAACCTAATAACTCCGCGACAGTTCTGCATGTGATTGCAACAAAACAACACAGCTATAGTTATGAAACCTAACAGTTCTGACATACCAAGCTCCAAATGGTTAGCATGTTTCAAGTTCCATCGGATGTTAAGGTTGGTTAGCACTAACTCCACAGTTTTCGCATTAATCATGGATTTATGTTAATTATCCAGGTTTATATTAATTAAGTGCAGTTTAACAACCAATTAACCCTCATTTTAATCTAGCAGAGGTTTTGGCAGTGCCCAAATTCAGGCCTGCATCCAAATTTAGCACGCTAACTGGAGTCATTCCAGATTTAACGAAGCTTTTATAGGAAAAGACTGTCTGAGTCATAGAGAAGGCAATTTTTGACCAAATTGAGTTCGAAAAGAGGTTATCTTGACTAATTTGGACATTATGAACACATTGGTGCAGGTATCAAGAGTCATAGAGCTTTGTAAAATACCATTTTTCCACATTGAGCTAATACAGAGGCCCAATCCATGGAATCTGGACCAAGGAGATGTAGCCTAGAAGGGGTGAACTCCTTCATCAAAACAATATGTTAAAGTGTATATTTGATGGTTTGTTGTACTTTGAATGTTTTTTGTTCAGTATTTGTGTTTGAAGTTATTCTTCTCATGAATTTCATTTTAAAACTTAAGGAAATTTACTTGAATGTATGCACAAACAACTAATGAAACCCTAGTACAAGAAGCAATGAGCAAGCACATGTTTAGAAATCTATAATTTCTATTAGCACAACAAAACTAATCATACAAAAAATGATCAAGTGGTATCAGAGCAAAGGTTGAATTGCTTGATTGCTTGAATTTTTTCAATTAGAGTTTTAATGGTTGCAAAATTGTGATGCTTACAAGGTTAAAGTTGCATAAAGGAGAAGGGAAGCTATTGGTTGCAACTCCTAAGGTAATTACCAGAAGAAGGAGAGCCACAAGGCCATAATCTCCACCACCCAAAGTTCCAATTCCAGCTGCACTTGAAACTCCTCAAGTTTTGTCTTCAACTGACATTGAAGAGGTACAAGTAGTACCAATTTCTGAACCTGAATCCATAGCCATTATGTCTAGAGAAAGAGAGCATGAAGGTCCCTCTTCAGAAGAGGAATAATTCAAGAAAGACTTCTTCACTTTAATTGAGATGGTTAAATTCCTCTATGAAGAGAGGAACACTAGAATGGTTGGAGAGAGTTCTAAGCCTCCACCTGGAGAAGAAAGCTCGGAGGATAAAAAACATGAGAAGAAGGATTCATAAGGGAATGGTGGAAATCCAACTCCATCTCCACCATCCTCATCATCTTCATCATCTCACACAACATCATCTTCCACTACCCCCACTGAAACTGCCCATACTCATTCAAAAATCCCAAAAGGAAAGACTCCATTACTTAAATTAGACATAAAATTCAAAATTCCCATGTACAATAGAGAGGTGAATGCAGAAAAGTTAGACTACTGGATTCGATAGTTGGAGGTATATTGCATAATTCAGAACCTTCAACAAGATGACATAAAGATCTAGTTGGCTCCACTGAGGCTAAAAGGAGTTGCACTGTTTTAGTGGGAAGAAAAGACTCAAGAGGAAATTAGAATCCATGGTAAGATATCCATTACTTGGGTTGAATATTTTCTAAAATTAAAAGACTGTTTTATCCTTTAGCCTATATGCAAAAAGCCATTATGGGTTAGCATAATTTTAGGTAGCTTAAAGTACAAATAGTCCAATATTATACACAAGAGTTTAGGAAAAGGGCTTTGTTGTTAGGAGTTAATTTTAATTCCCAAGATACATTTTTGAAATATATTGGGGGTTTACATTCCTATCTAAAACATACTATCCTTATGTTTAATCGAAACAATTTAGATGAGGTATGTGTGCAAGCCACGTACCTTGAATCTAGAGGAAAGAACATTCAGAAAGAGGGTAGTAAGAGGAATCCATTCAAGGGTAAGGAGAAAGAGAAGGGTGGAAAATGGAAGGGAAAGAAAATTGAAAGTGTCGAGAAACAAGGGGAGAAAATCACATGCGAACATGAAAATCACATGCCCACTGCTGGAAATTGCATCTCGAATTAAGGCCTAAGAAACAAAACAATAAGGGAAAAAAAAAGATGATTGCTACCACACAACATGACCTTGGTTCATATTCTAGTGATGAGACCAAGATTTCAGCCATGGTTACAAAAGGGAAAGAAGTAGTTGCAAGCACTAGTTCATCACATAGTCAAAACAACACTCCAAATGAAGAGTCAAGAATAGAGTTGTTTCATGTAAGAGTGATTTCAAACCATACAACGATTGATGCATTATTTGATAGTGGGTCACAATCAAACTTGATTTCAGAAGAATTGGTTAAAAAACTAAACCTTGAAATTGTACCTCATCATAATCCATATTCATTGGGTTGGATAGTTAACAATGCAAACTTATAGGTTACAAGGAAGTGTTTATTCAAGTTCGCCATTACTGAAAAGTTCATTGATGAAGTTGAGTTAGATGTAGTTCCACTTGACATCTCAAGAATCATTTTGGGTAGTCCTTATTTGTATGATATGAAAGCAATATTTTATCACCATGACAACAAATACATATTTCTCAAGAATGGGGTGGAGTACATAGTGAGAGCCCATCGCAAAAAGCTGAACATTTCTTTGGTTAATGCAGGGCAAATGAAGAGACTAGTAAATGCAAGTAAAAATTTTGTGCTTCTCATGATCAAGAAAAAGAATGATATTTATTATGAATCTTTTGAAGGTTGTGATGATAAATTAAAATCTGATTTGTTTGATGCGATAAGAAAGCATGGTGAGATGTTTTAGGAACTAAAAGGGTTACTTCCCAAGAGGGGAATTCAGCATGAGATTCAGTTGCAACAGGATGTTCCACTTCTGAACATTGGCATGTATTGCATGTCTATTATGGAGAGAATGGAAATCAAAAAGCAAATTCAATAATTGTTGAAAAAAGGTATCATACGCCCATCTACTTCGCCATGTGGTTCGCCCATTGTCTTGGTGCCAAAGAAGGATGAAACTTGGCACATGTGTGTGGATTTCTGTGCACTCAACAAAATCATGGTAAACAATTGTTATCCACTCCCAAGAATTGATGATTTGCTTGATCAGTTGAGGTATGTAAAGTATTTCACTAAGTTAGATTTACAAAGTGGTTATCATCAAGTTAGGATAGCTAAAGAATACATTTGGAAAATTGCATTTAAAATTAAACAAGGATTGTTTGAGTGGCTTGTTATTCCTTTCGGTATTACAAATGCTCCAGCTACTTTCATGAGGGTAATGAATGATGTATTGAGACCATTTCTAGATGAATTTTTCATTGTGTACTTAGATGATATTCTCATCTTCAACAAGTCAAGAGATGAACATGTCATGCATGTAAACAAAGTACTAGATGTCTTGAGAAAAAAGCAGTTGTTTCTAAAGACGTCGAAGTGTGAATTTGGAAAGACTTCTTTGGTGTATTTGGGACACATTATTGGAGGAGGTGAGTTGAAGATAGACCCCTCTAAGGTTGAGGTCATTTTGAATTGGCCCAAGCCTGATACAGTTACAGAGGTAAGAAGCTTTTTAGGGGAAGCACTATATTGGAGAAATTTTATTGCTAATTTTTCTTCCATTGCAACTCCATTACATGCATTGACAAGTATCAAGAAAGTCTTCCATTAGGGAGATGTACAACAGAAAGAATTTGATGCTTTGAAGCAAAAGATAAGTTCAGCACCAGTATTTCACTTCCGGATCTTAGATAGCCATTCGAGATTCAAACAGATGCAAGTGATTATGTCATGGGAGTAGTTCTATTGGAGGATGGTAAGCCCATTTCATTTCATTCTAAAATATTTCATGGAGTTGTAACTAACTATCCCACATATGAAAAAGAACTTTATGCATTGGTAAAAAGTGTTAAGAAATGGAAGTACTATTTGATGGGGAAGGATACCATCATCCACATTGACCATCAACCATTGCAATACTTACAGACATAGTCAAAGTTGCAGCAGTCACAACATTTCAAATGGATGGTTTTTCTACAACAATTTCATTAGGTTATTAGGTATAAAAAGGGAATTTACAATAAGGTAGATGATATGCTTTCAAGGCCTATTGTAAATTCATTTGTTATACTCCAACATAATTTTGTTTTTCATGAAAGGTACATAGAATAATATGCAAATGATAGTGAATTTCAAGAAGTATATGCAAGCTTGAGTCAAGGAAATCAAATTGTAGAGTTGAATTATCATTTACATAAGAGTTTGTTGTATCACTTGGGAAAGTTGTGTATTCCACGGGGAGAAAGAAAAAGTATCATAAGGGAGGCGCACACTTAATTGATTGCTAGACACTTTGGTGTAGGCAAAACAATAGCAAATCTTCAAAGGTATTGCTATTGGCCACGCATGTTGGATAATGTTTCGCGTTTCATAAGAGGATGTTCTTTATGTGCTACAAATAAGCCTAGCCATAGGAAACTTGGTTTATACACTCTAGTTCCGGTACCTTCACGTCCATGGGAGAGTATCTCAATGGATTTTGTAGGAGGTCTTCCATTATCAAGGAAAGGTCATGATTACTCCCATGTAGTTGTAGATAGTTCAGCATGTGCATATTAAAACCATGTAAAAATAGAATTACAGTTGAAAAAAAAGCTCATATTTTCTCCTAAAACATTTGGGTTCATTTTGGTCTTCCTACTTCTATTGTAAGTGATCGAGATTCTCGATTTGTTGGGAATTTTTGGTCAAATTTGTTGGACATTATGGACACAAAGTTGAAGAAGAGTACAACCTTTCATCCACAAATTGATGGACAAACCGAGTTGGTCAATCGAACAGTTATTCATCGTCTTAGAGGATATTGTAGCAAACATCCCAAGTTGTGGGATGAACAATTACATTACATACAACATGCATACAATAGGGCAAAGCATTCTTCCACAAACACATTGCCATTTGAGGCATGTTATGGGTACTTGCCAAGATCACCATTGGACTTCATCTTTGAGAAAGATGTTGCCATCGATGGTCATATTGACATCAATAAGGCAAGGAAGTTCATAGAGAAAATTCAGTTGATACATCATACAGTGCAAGAACAACTTGAGAAAAGTCAAAGCAGCTATAAGGCAAGGCATGAAAAACATCGGGTTGATCATAAATTTCAAGTTGGAAATGAAGTTTGGTTATATATTAGCAAAGGGAGACTTCAAGGGGAGGGTAAAAAGATTAAACCAATACATTATGGTCCTTTTAAAATTCTGGAAAATATTGGTAACACTGCATTTAAGCTTGATTTGCCTCCTTATACGCAAATATACTTTGTTGTTAATGTTGAGAATTTGAGATTGTTTGAGCCTCCTTTTATTGATGATCAAGGAGAACATGTTCAGCTGCCATTGTTAGATGATTTCTCACTAGAATATCTTGATGAACTTTAGTAGGATCTCATACTTGAAAAAAGAACTAGGAGTTTGAAGAGAGGGGATTTCGAATACCTTATAGTGGGACTCAAGGGACAAAATCCTTCTCAAGCCAAATGGTTGTAGACTGAGAAGGTGAGGGAGTTGTACCCTCACCTGCTGAACAATTGATAGTATCTTTTGGGGTCCAAAAGGCTTCTAGTGGGGAGGAATGATCAGGTGCTCAGTATTTAGCTCAAAAAAAGCAAAGTTCTCATAATAGCTTGAAACCTAAATGACCGCATCCGCCTTCGAAAAACGATCCTAACGTAACTCGTTTCGTCAAAAACTGAGTTCGTATGAGAAAGTTATTATGTTCTGATCGCTTTGCTAAAAAGATGAAATTTGAAAAAAAAATGCCTAGTTATTGCATAGTCAGTAGTCTGTACTGCTGACATGGTAGGTGACTAGCCATGGTAAATGGTGAATCCTAGGAGGACAAGTGGCATCATTTTATTAGGTTGTACAGTGGTGCGTTGGCACAATGTGATTGGTTTATTTAAGGACCAATGGAAGAATGCCACGTGGCAAGCCCGGAGTCCACCATGTGGCACCTCCCAAAGGCTTTGGCAGTCTACACAGTGGAGCAAAATATTATGGTGGAGGTTGGGGTCGAACCCACAACCTCTGGCCTACCGTCCATGCGACTTTACCAACTCCTCTACATCGTGGTTCTTACCCTATTAGTTCTTCGCATTAATTTGAATTGTAACAGTTATGGAGTTGGCAATTAGGGGAGGGCTAGCCCGCAGGCCATCCCTCCCCCATGTGAACGCAAACGTGATAACCGCATATAGTTAGCATTAACTGACGGCTCCAATCCACCAAACCTGCGACAGTTAACATGTGAACGCAACTATATAAAACCACATATAGTTACGTTAACTCCAGTGGCTCTAACCTAACAACTTTGTGATGGTTCTGCATGTGATTGCAAAAAAACAACGTGGCTAGGGTTATGAAACCCGACAATTCCAACATACCAAACTCCAAATGGTTAGCATGTGTCTAGCTCCACCGAATGTTAAGGTTGGTTAGCACTAACTCCGTCGTTTTCGTGTTAATCGCGGATTTATGTTAACTAATCCAAGTTTATATTAATTAAGCGCAATTTAACAACCAGCTAACCCTCAGTTTAATCTGGCATAGGTTTTGACGATGCCCCAAATTCAGGCCTTTCTCCAAATTTAGCGCACTAACTGGTGTCATTCCATATTTAGTGGAGATTTTGTAGGAAAAGACTGTCTGAGTCATAGAGAAGGCAATTTTCAACCAAATTGAGCTCAAAAAGAGGTGTTCCTAGCTAATTTGGACATTCTAAACACATTGGTGTAGGTATCAGGAGCCATAGAGCTTTGTAAAACATCATTTTTCCACATTGAGCTAATATAGAGGCCCAAGCCATGGAAGTTGGACCAAGGAGATGTAGCCCAAGAGGGGTGAACTCCTTCATCAAAACACTGTGTTAAAGTGTCTCTTTGATGGTTTGTTGTATTTTGAATGTCTGTTGTTCAGTATTTGTGTTTGAAGCTATTTTTCTCATGAATGTTATTTTAAAACTTAAGGAAATTTACTTAATTGTATGTAGAAACAACTAAGGAAACCCCAGTATAAGAAGCAATAAACAAGCACATGTTTAGAAATTTGTAATTGTTCTTAACACATCAAAACTAATCATACAAAAATAGATTAGCTATCCAATTTCACTTACCCATGTGTTTGTAGCATGAACCAGTACTAAACCAAGGATGAATTAACAATGAACTAGCAAGGTACCAACAAGCAATGATGGTCGAATGAGCATGGAAAGCTACCAAGAATGGTGGGAAACGTGACTTATGTGTGCATGTGGTGTTTTTTTAGAGTGTCACATGAGAAACTTACCCCCATCACTTGGGAACTCACATAGACCATCTTGTCCCTTTCAAATTTTTAGACTTAGGTCATAACGTCAAGTGGTAACTTACATTTAAACTATGTTTCATGACTTTGGGTTATATTCATAAAGTGACTTTATAAATATTATATTATTTATTATTTCAATGGATTAGGAGCCATGTCATAGTTTCACCCCCTCACCTTTACTTGATATAGAGTCCCAACCATTCATCTCCTGTGTTTGTCTCGGTCGACATCAGTGGTGTATCTTATTAACATAGGTGTGATTTACATACTACTTTACTAGATTCGCTAGTATTAATCACATAGACACTCTAGTCTCAAAACATATAAACATAAACATGCATGCCCTATAATAAATATATACACATAGACACATAAGCCTAACACAACTTAACTCATCAACCTCATAAAATATGTACTGTCTAGGTGGTCCAGGCCTCACTCGATGAGGCTTTGAAGTTCTCTGAAAGTGCCCTAATATGCTGATTCAATGGTTTTTTACCACGGCTGACAACTCTCCACAATTGGATCTCGGAGGTATGGAAGCCTCTAATTCCTGATGCAATTAATATCTACCCTTGTGCTAGGGGTTTCTTTATAGTAGATTTTGAAAACCCTGAAAGAAAACAATGTATTCTAGATTTCAGCCCTTGGTTTTGGCATAAATCAGGGCTATTCATGAGTCCATGGAACCCATCATTCGATCCCTTAACAACAGTCATATCCTCAGCACAGTTTGGGTGAGATTGCCAAACCTACCCTTGCATCTCTGGAATTTCTCTTCGCTAGAAGCCATTGGAAATGCAATTGGGAAATTTTACTGCAGGTGCCAAGAAACAGAGGAATATGCCAGAACCACCTATGCACGCATCTATGTGGAAATGAACTTCAGCACCAGATTCCCAGCTGAAATACACCTAACAAGTAAAGACTATGTGTGGAACCAGAAACTCGATTACGAAAGTGTCCTCTTCAGATGTCGATCCTGCTTTGAGACAAGCCACCTAGCCAAAAATTGCCTAAAAGCCTCCCAGAAAAATTCTGCTAGAAAAAATCACCACAGATCTACATGGTGGGAAGGAGCACAAAAAGAACACTACACTGTCATCCAAGAAGAATACTTTCGAGAAAACTCTGAATTACAAGAAATCGGGCAAGATAGAAACAACTCTCAAGACAAGCAGGGGGAAAGACCCGCCCAACAACAAAAAAGTGAACTCAACAACCCCTCAAGCATCGACAATTATGAGGTTTCGAATAACGCGCAAAATAAATCTTCATTTAGCAACAAAGCAGATCTCCTAGACCAAACTTCTTCTTTGACTATCTCCAAAAGGACGAACACAATAGATCGCGAAGCTAAAACACCAATGTCCCAAGAACCATAAGAGATGAAGGAGATGTAAGGTAAAGAAAGTTGGAAGACCGTAGAGAAGAAAAAGAAAGCTACATCACCAATCTCGCCAAAAAATACGAGGAGCTAGACAATTAAAAATTAAGAAATTATAAGTGCGATAGACCAATTTGGTCTCAGTGGACGTTAACCACCACCACCATCATCATAAATACTTTAGAGGTATCATATTCGTGAAATTTATTTACAAACTCATCAATAAAAATTAAATCATATATACACTTTTAAAATATATGTATAGATAATTCAATACTTAATTAGAATAAAACTCGATAAATAAACATTTTTAATAAAACAAATACACAATAGATTTCTCAAAATGCAATTGCCTACTATCATAAGCTACACTACCAAATTGAGGACAATTTCTTTAGTCACAATTGTGGATGGATATGGTTTTGGAACATGAAATCGACAAAACCTCCAAGCCCGTCTTCACAACTTTATTTTTTTATATCCTCACATGTAAGATAACACCGTTGTTGGAATGTTTGGTGTTTCAACAATAACAATTAAAAAACGAATGTGGTTTAAAACAATGTATGACTTTTCTTTAAATAAACAATTTTAGCGACAGCATAAAGAAACCTACTTATTATATGATATTAATATATATTATAATTAACCAACCTCTCGGCAAAGTCAAAAACCACCCAAGTCAAAAACCACCCAAAGGTTGCGAACAATGGAAAGTATAAATAATTATAAGTCGCATATAGAAGACTACAAATCCCAGAATTATACAGAAGTTTACGAAAGAAGAAAAATGCAAATAATATGAAGCATAGAATTAAAAGGTAATTGGGGTTGGATGAATACAAACAAATGTTGTTCAGCCTACTTTTCATTTATTCAACTTGTGGCTACTTTTTCTATTATTTATTTAATTTTCTCAAGGTTTATTTTTTCTATTGTTTATTTAATTTTCCCAGGGTATAATTATTAAGATAATTTTTTAATTATTTTTCCTCACAACATTTATTTAAAACTTTGCTATAAATTCAAACCCCGCCACTCTTCTTTGATAGATCATTGTAGCTTTTTCTCTCTTTGACGATGGGTGGAGTTTCCACTCGAAATATTGGACATCTCACGCTCTAGCATGTAATTTATCTCCAGAAATATCACTAAGCATTATGAATAATTATGGAAATTTGCATTCTTAAATTAACCTCAACTTGGAATTAAAAATCCTTCCAAATTTCAAAAACTTATTTTTAACTTACAAAATTACATAAACAATGTTTGTTTCCTTCAAAATTTGCCATTAAATTTAAAATAGATATCTTCCATTGATGTTTGATATTGTATTCTTACCTACTGCAACTAAAAGCACCTAGATTCAAAGCTTTCATGGAACTCACTTTACTCTTTTCAATATTGCAATGAAAATAGAGGATTGATTAGAATTGCAAAGGAATAAATTGACTCAGTTGTAGAGGGAAGGATTCCAATTTCAAAATATACCAATTCCTTTGGTGTTCCTCTTCCTTTAATAGCCTTAAGGATCTTGCATTCAATCCATTAAGTGCAAGTGGATGGTGGTGGCAATTCACTAATTTCCACTATAAGACACCGTAACCAGACACCATGATTACCACCATCAGACACCAACAAAATTATGTAACAAATATGGGTTATGTACTATTCATCCAAAAATCTATTGTGTTTCAAATTAATATTAACTTAAATCTTAACATTAATTCATCTTGTGACATATCTACTGTAAATATATATATCTCTCTCTCTATCTATATCTCTCTCTCTCTCTATATATATATATATATATATATATATATCACATTCTAAGTTTGAAATCAAACATTTACTAAAACTATTTCTTATTCTTCTTTTGCCTTGATATGGGACTATATAAAAATTCAAAAATTCTAATTGATTAAAAGAATGTTATCAATGGGGTGGCAAGAGGGGGAGGGATTCTCATTAATCCCGAAGGAATCATTGAATTTAGTTATGCTTGGGGGCTAGGATGAAAGACCAATAACCAAGCTGAAGCTTATGGAATGCTCCTCGGGCTAACCCTGGCACAAAGAAATGGGATAAAAAAGATCTAGGTGTTAGGAGACTCCATGATCGTTATAAGGAATATGATTAACACTTGAAAGGCTAAGATCTCTAACCTGAATCAAATTATTATGAGTGCCCAGAACTTGATCCCTGCTTTTGACTCAATGACCTTTTATCATGTCTTGAGGGGAAATAATCATGATGTTGATAGATAGGCCAATAAAGAAAGCCATATGGAGGAGGAAAAAGTGTAATAAATGATGTCGTGGGCACAACAAAAAATCATTAAGAAAATGAAGAGAGATATATGTAGGCTGGAAATAAATCCTCAATGGATATCTATGGATGTGGAAAAGTTGCATCTAACATACCATAATGATATCAAGCCCCCCCCTCCTCCCCCCTTCTCCCTCTAGCTCTCTCCTAGTATCTTCCCCCCCCCCTGTTATAGACATTTTTGTGCCTTACAGCTCTAAGCATGAAATGTCCATAAACCAAGGGATCCTAAGTCCCTAAAAGTGTTGTTCCGGCCCCTAAAGGAACAAGGTCAACAAATTACAGCTTCTCCCAGAAGTTCTCCACCAGAAACTGCTCAGAATCAGTCAAATCAGGATCATTTCAGCTGCTCCACTAGCTAGCTGCGTTTCATAGCACCCAAGTACACTAGCTAGGTGCGTTGCAATGCACTTAAATGCACTACCAGGGTGCGTTGAGCGGGAAATGACAAATGGCAGTGTCATTCCGCGAGGTGGACAGACAATGGAAGCTTCCAGAATCTTCCCCAATGACACTTGCCTCACTGAGTTCGACCAAGGATGAGTAAGAGGCTCTCAGCCTCCAAGTGGAAGCAAGAACTGATAGAGAGAAGCCACTAGTCAAATCATAAGCTGACTCATCCTCTTTGCATACATCTATATATGGATCCCTCATCCTAGAGATCCAGAGGCTGGAATTTTGTACATTGCAGAGAATTGTTGTTGGTTTTGAGATAGATATCAAAGTATTGGGTGATTTATGCTTTGTTGGAGGTGAAGAGGGGATTCCTTTGCTGGGAAGTTGATGCTGGATCAGGAATCATCGGTTGTAACTCCTCCTGGATCTTCTTGTTATATCAATAAAACTATTTGAGTTTCTCCTACATGCTTGTGTATCATTGATGTTTGTTACATTTGTATGTTTAGCTTAAATCTGATCCTAAGCTATTTATGAATATAAATCCATGTCTTTGCGTAGTTTTCTTCTTCTGTGATCTTACAGGAACTTGGTGAAGCTGGGCAAGTAAGGGAGCAGGTAGCTGGAAGCTGTCAAAGAGGAGAGAGATTGGATCAAAGGACTAGCGCAAGACATAGGTTGGTTCATCCTATTCCTCTTCATTTATAGTTCATAAAGAAGAATACGAAAGTAGTTTTCTCTGTTTGTTTCTAAGGTCACTGTCACACCTTAGTGGGATAGGGTCATTCTGAATAGACACAAATCCCCTTTCCAAATCTCAAAGGTAAACCTTCATTCCAACCACCGAGTTGAATGCAATGAAGCTTGGGGGGCATGCACCTCGTTCACGTTATTATGCTGGGGGCATGCAAACTTATCATGAGCAGTGTTACCGCAGGGTTCAAGCTCGTTAAAAAATAAACCTGCCTCGAGTAGTGTTACCGCAGGGTTCAAGCTCGTTAAAAAATAAACCCGCATCGAGCAGTTTTAGCACATAGTTCAAGCTCGTTAAAAATAAACATAAGACCGAGCAAATGTTCCCACCCGCGTTTAAGCTCGTTAAAAAATGAATTATTCCCCGGTAAATAACCACCGTGAATGAAACATTTCAGCCATTAAAGCCTTGGTCGTGTTTGCACCGTCACCTCCACTTTTCCATTGGCCGATCATTCACCTCCATTTGATTGTTTACCCATTTTGAGGAACAGCTGCAAAGAGTGATTTCACTAGCCATCCTTGTGACACTGCCGTGATTGGAAAATTCCAAACCTTACCTAGAATCAGCTGCTACCCATTTTATCACTTGTTCCTCAAAAGACGATTCTTCTTTAAGCTCTTTTCAACTGACTCGTAAAATATGAAAAGATTGCCGAGTTTTGGCCTTCCAGCTCGTTAAAGCGACAGGAAGTGCTATCCCTCCTCTAGATTTTAATCTTTTTGGACCTGAGGGATTATTGCACAAAAAGATCGAGCGCTTGTTTTGTTCGGCTCGTTAAAACTATCGAAAATTCATCCCTTCTGTATTGTTTTATACTTTTTCGGACTTAAGGGATTAGATGACGAAAAAGGAATTTTGGAGTTACCTTTACGTACCTTTTTAGACTCTCTAAAAATGAAAAGGACCGAGTTATCTTTGTCGTTAAACTCGTTAAAAATATTAATAGCGACAAACTTGTCTTTAGACGAGAACGAGTTTCACTATCGCTAGGCTCGTTAAAACATAGCGATGGGTTTGCCCGAAGGGCAAATTATAGAACAAGCATATGTTATCCTCCTCAAGCTTGACAAAAATAAAGAGGTATTGGTCATCAATGACTGGGGAAAGATTGGGAAGAAAGCTCAAAGAATCTTTATTGGTAGCAAGTCGCTCTTGAACATGACACTTCCACTCCGTGCCTGAGTCGGGTTGGGTTGTTTCATTCACCGGTCACATCACCATGGTCACGCCATACCATCCACATTTGGGGTAAATGCTACCAATCCATCACATAAGTGTCGCCGACATGTTCAAGAGAAGTCATCCAGAGAAGTCACCTGTGTCCCGTCCACTACCATACATTATACTTCATTCTTTCATGACCGCCATCCTGAACCATATATCATCAGATCGTTTTCACCTCCATCAAAATCATTTGCTTCGTTCCGTGTCATTGATGTGGGATTCATTAAGGCCCTCCTTTGACGGATCGCTTCTTGTCGACACCAGATCATTATCCAAGAAGTTGATCTAGGAACACCCCATTCAGTACTTTGAAGCTTGCATGCCTCAATGGCAAGTTTCTCACTTCCGGCGACAGGTATACATCAATGACCTTCGACCGAAAGATTTTGCGTCGTGTTCGACGCCAAGTCCTTCATTCACACCACGTGAATTGTACTGTAGTACCTTGAGGGTCATCATCATTATCGGTGATTCCTCTCGCGCTTGTTAACAGTTTACATCATTGACTGGTAATCAAGCGATGTCTTTCCATGTTCGAATTCAAAACATTTCTCACATGGATCGACTTGTACTTCGAGTGAAGATCGGACGAGATTGAAGACCCAAAATCTAGTTTCATCCATCCGGGCTACGATATATATTCAGGAAAATAAAGACATTGAAATGTACAGCATTGCAGCACAGATAATCATCCTACCAAAAGGATGATGGCTCTATCAGAATCATCAGTCTACCATCAGACGATTGTCTGTCCTATGTACATGAAAATGAATTTATAAAGCTGAGCATGGGAATGCCCGCCTCAGCTAGATCATGAAAACAGTATGAAGATAATGTATTGTATTGTATCTTATTACAGGTCTCCTCCCAGCATTTAAAGAACTTCAGATCCTCCTAATAAAGCATTTCACCCGATAAACGACCTCATACTTTAGGGGGAAACTCTTATAGACATTTTTGTGCCTTACAGCTCTAAGCATGAAATGTCCATAAACCAAGGGATCCTAAGTCGCTAAAAGTGTTGTTTTGGCCCCTAAAGGAACAAGGTCAACAAATTACAGCTTCTCCCAGAAGTTCTCCACCAGAAACTGCTCAGAATCAGTCAAATCAGGATCATTTCAGCTTCTCCACTAGCTAGCTGCATTGCATAGCACCCAAGTACACTAGCTAGGTGCGTTGCAACGCACCTAAATGCACTACCAGGGTGCGTTGAGCGGGAAATGACAAATGGCAGTGTCATTCCGCGAGGTGGACAGACAATGGAAGCTTCCAGAATCTTCCCCAATGACACTTGCCTCACTGAGTTCGACCAAGGATGAGTAAGAGGCTCTCAGTCTCCAAGTGGAAGCAAGAACTGACAGACAGAAGCCACTAGTCAAATCATAAGCTGACTCATCCTCTTTGCATACATCTATATATGGATCCCTCATCCCAGAGATCCAGAGGCTAGAATTTTGTACATTGCAGAGAATTTTTGTTGGTTTTGAGATAGATATCAGAGTATTGGGTGATTTATGCTTTGTTGGAGGTGAAGAGGGGATTCCTTTACTGGGAGGTTGATGCTGGATCAGGAATCATCAGTTGTAACTCCTCCTGGATCTTCTTGTTATATCAATAAAACTATTTGAGTTTCTCCGACATGCTTGTGTATCATTGATGTTTGTTACATTTGTATGTTTAGCTTAAATCTGATCCTAAGCTATTTATGAATATAAATCCATGTCTTTCCGTAGTTTTATTCTTCTGTGATCTTACAGGAACTTAGTGAAGCTGGGCAAGTAAGGGAGCAGATAGCTGGAAGCTGTCAAAGAGGAGAGAGATTGGATCAAAGGAGTAGCGCAAGACACAGGTTGGTTCATCCTATTCCTCTTCGTTTATAGTTCATAAAGAAGAATACGAAATTAGTTTTCTCTGTTTGTTTCTAAGGTCATTGTCACACCTTAGTGGGATAGGGTCGTTCTGAATAGACACTTTTCCTGTTAACACCCCCCCCCCCCACCTCCCTTCCCCTTTCTCCCACTCCCCCCCACCTTCCTCATTACCCTCCCCTTTCCCTTCCCTGTGGCCCCTCCCCTTTCTAACCTCCACCTCTGCATTATAACCTCCACCCTGGTTTCCTCCTCCCCCTCTCGCATCACCCTCTGCAAACTCCTGCTAGCCATGTGGACTCGTGGCAAGCCGGAAATCTAGACTTGCTCAAAACATGTATCCTATAGAAATTTTGTACCACACATGTTTCAAGATTAAGTCACAACATGTGGCCTCACTGTTTCTACCCTGGTTCTTGGAGAATTGAGCAGCGCAACACCTCGGGTGTTTACAGGGATTTGAGTTTTACGAAGCAAAATTTAATTCAAGACCTCAGTGAAGTCAGGCTCATTCATGGGAGAATTGTGGGAATCGCTTATATAGATCAGGAGCTTGGCGGGAAATTAATGGAGGAGGGTGGAATTATGATGGAGTACTCATGGGATCTCGATTGCAGCAATCTCCTCACTCATCTTTGCATCACCTCTCGGTCAGGCAGCAGGTATATAGTGCAAACTGGTATGTGGATTTTGTATGTTTTAAGGTTTGAGAGAGGGACGGTGGCCAATGCAAAAGCCTGGTGCCTAGATCTAAGGTTGTTGTGTATCAATTTCTATGTCATAGAGGTTGGGAATTATGCTGTGAAGAGTCGAAATGAGGGTAGGAAGGTTTGCCTGTCTGAGGTTTTGAAGGAAAATAAATAAATTATGAGTATAATTGGAAGGTCGCGGGTACTAGGCTTAGGTTGTCCTGAGTGTTTGCAATCATACTAGACTAGGGACACCGGGTGGATTCCTAATTCTCTCCAGAAGAGGGAGGAGAATTGGATTCAGCGTGAGGTTGGGCGGTGCATACTTTCCAAGGATCAGGGTAGTCTGTTGTGGGCGAGAGAGGGTGCCTGATTGTGGGAGATTGTGGAAAATAGTGCCAATTTATGGAGCTTCATAAAAAGCAAGGTTTTGGAAGCCATAATGCATGGTTATGAAGACAGTTCTTGGTCAGGCACGTGGGGAAGCCACAGACCGAGGTCTGGTGGGATAAGGGTCAACTCCTCAGTGCAAGGTGGCAAATACAAACCCTCCTATCTAACCTATGTTCAATATCAATGGGACCTACAGGAAGTACTGTCAGAATTCCAACGCAGCATGCATCAGAAAATGCACGAGAATATGACCATGCATGAAAGGGAGGTTGAGAAAAGGGAATGCATCAAGAAACTTGAGGAAGAAGTGGATGCACTACGCCATCAGCTGGAAAATTTGAAGCTCAAGGTGGAAGCAATGGAGGATGGTATGGAGTAAAATGTGAAGGGCGTGATAGACCAGGAGAATTCCAAAGACTCAGAAGAGGCCTCCCCGAGCCTGGATCTAAACAACCCAGCCCCTATGGATATTTGACCACCTCTGTATTGGTTTTGTTTTTGTTTTATCAAAATTATGAACTGTAAATGTATATACTTCTTATTCCAATTATGTCGAAGTTATAATTGTAGATATCCCAGAATGGGAAATTTTTGTAAGTAGGATATCCATAGCTATTACAATAGTCTAGATGGACCAAGTAATTTTTATCATGTTGTTGAAGCAGGGATAAATCGATGTAAAAACATGATTTTGTTGCGAATGGACGCGACTTTTTTTAATATAAACTATACTCATTCTGGTTAAAATAAAATGTTATCAAGAAAAAACCTTCAATAATAAAACAACAAACAGTTTGACTTGAGTTAAATACTTTAATATATTTATAAAAACATTGGAAAAATGATGCATGTGAGTTGCTTCAAATTATTATGCCTCAATTTTAGCATATTAAAGCCCTCAAATTATGCACTGTATTCACTTGCAAACCAATACCAAATTACATTTTTTTACCAGCTTGTGGATTGACATTGATACAAAACTAAATAAAAAATTGTGGCTATCCAAAATTATAAATCTGGCATAGAAGTTTGTATATAACAGTTTAAATGTAAATGACAAAACCACATAGGAGCTAGCCCGAATATAAAGTCTAAAATTACCACTCAGGATGTATTCTATCATACATATGGCATGAATATTAAATCACATGACACATAATCATATTTGGTTTTAGCAAAATAGCAATGGAATAACTGTTGACTATCAACTTTCATATTTATAAGCCCCAGTATTGCAATAAGAATGTTGTAACTCCTAGGGATACGAACTTTAATTTATCAATCGAGTTCATACAAACATAAGAGGTGTCGGTACTATGCGTGCAACATGCAATGTATCCCTCTTTCACTGATTGAAGCAATAATTTGAGCTGAGATGTACATAGACCATTTTGTAAAATTTCAAAGAAGGAAAACTACTAAACTTAAATTTTCTAGGAAAGAGAAAATTTAAGCATTGCTTGTCCTATTTCATAAATGAAACACTAATCTATTTTCGTGAAAAGAAAGGCTAGAAAAGAAATCCTAATATGTTTTACAGAAGATAACAACATGAAGGTAAACCTAAACTAGTTACAAGAAAGTAATTATTCTAATCTATCTTGCAAGTAATCAAATCTATGTTATTGCAATAATGGTAAACCCTATTCTATTTGCAAAAACCATCAAATTATGAAATGAAATCAATGTAAACCATTTCTATACTATTTAACTCATAATCAAAATAGTAAACCTTAATTGTATAATGGAAGCTACAATGATGAAAGGATCGTGCACAAAGGGTATATGGTCTTCTCAAGTTGGATTTTGAGGCTTAGGTGATGTTTTCAGGTGATGAAAAACATAAATTAATCTTAAGAAGAAATTATGGCCGAGTTCTGATCAATTTTGTGAAGTGCTACAGGATTGTTACAGGTTTGCTACAAGATGTTATAGGATGCCCTATATTACTATAGGATTGCATCCGCGAGTGATCTAAGGGTTCTAAAAGAGGTGTGAAGGTGGGAAAGGTATTAGGATTTTGTGGAAGAGTGTAAAGGACTTTTCCAGGCTTATATCTACTCAATATCTCATTTGCACAAGGGAAAAAAGCAAACTAATAGTCTCATATAGCTATATAATGTAATTTCATTATGCACAGACAATTTAGAGGACTAATGGAAATGGGAAGAATGGTGATGAAAGAGATGATATGGGTGATGGATATTAATTCCATTTTGTCTTCTAAACCAATAAATTTCACTTTCACACAAAGTGATTATTCAACTAGCAAAGACATCATGACTAAAACACTAGTAAAATACTAATTGCAGAAAACTGATATGCATAGGAAAGGATGATTTGAATTAAAATAGAATATAACTATTGCATGAAATAAAGAATATATTTTTGGTTCTTGTCCACACAAGGTACACAACTAAACTTCTCAAAAGATCTTACTTATCAAACTACAGAGATAATGCTTTTCTTATAAACCAGATTTGTAGAATAGTGAACTAGTACATTGATCTAGGTACCCAAATCCTAAGCTAATTAAGTGAAAATGTTATGGGATAAATTTTTATATTAATTTGAATGTTTTTATACCTTCATAAAAGTAGAATAAACTCAAAATAATTCCATTAAAACATGCCAAAATTCAATAGAAATTTATTACTAAAAACCAAAAATTTCATAACTTTGAACTAGTAAGTTGATCTAAGCAACCAAATGCCTAAGCTAATCAATTGTACGTGCTATGGGGTAAACTTTGTTATTAATTTGGACGTTTTTAGACTTCAATACAAGTGGAATCAATCAAAATGAGCTCATCAAAACGTGCTAAAATTTAGCATAAATTTATTACTAAAACTAGAAATTCCAAAATTTTGAGCTAGTAAACCAATCCAAGTAACTCAATGATGGACATGAATTTGCATAGTTATTCTAAGGATGCATCATAATTGTGACTTTATAAATGACCTGGAAAACAACTCACTTCAATAATTTAACCAATATAACCTACAACAAATGAAGCATGAATACTAAATGTAGAAATAGGGAATGCAAGAACAGTAGATGTAAGTGAGCAAGCAATGCAAGGAAGATAATGATATTGTACAGCAAGGCTCTGAGGCTCTTGGGATAACCAATACCAAGGATAATCTGAGTCCTATGAAGGAAACCAAGACTTAGAAGCTAAAAATGAAACCAAACATCATTATTAGAATCAATTCAAGTATACCCCTGTTGGAAATGAAAGTAGAGTTGCTAAATAACAGGTTCTCTTCTCAAGAAGACAAAATAATTCATGCCCCTAGAGGCTAAATTGAATTGGTACTTATATATATTGATGGGGAAGCATCCTTCTTGAAAGGAGGCAGTTTTCCCCTCCAAAATCTCTAAAAATGTGGATATGATTCCCAACAGTTGAATCTTCATTAAATATTGAGTTTTGGCTTCTCATGTAGCAGGGAACACATCCCTATATTTTCTCAATAAATGAATCTCTAGAATCCGTTCAATAATTTCATAATATCCTATTCATTTATTGGTCCATCCTATATCATCCTGTGACAGGGAGCAAGTCCCTAAATTCTCTCATTCTACAGATCTTTAGAACTTACTCAATATTCTCTTGATAGTATGAAAAATAAATAATATTAGGCACATAATATGAAATTATCTCTAAACCTTCCTAAGAACTTAATAAAGCTTAGAAAACATTATTAAGTGTAGATGGAGAGATTTAATATAGTCTTTGTGCCTAGGAAAGGTAATATGGGCATTAATTTGTATCTAATTTGGAGGCCCATCATATATGTGTAGAGATGGACCCATGTTTTGGCTGAATAATTCTTAATTAGCATGTCTCTAGTGGATCAATTTATATCTCTAAGATCTTAGTTTATACGCCTTGATCCTCCTTCACATTAAAAAAAGAAAAAAGAAAAAAAAGAGCTTGGTCTTGGGATGAGGAGATGATAAAGACTGGAGTGGTTATTTGTCACACTCTGAGAGTGTTGGCTATGAATTTGTCACCTAAACAACCTTATGATCCATATCTTCGAAGGAATAAGACTTAAAGAGTAGAAAAAGAATAAAAAACTAAATTTTCTCGGCAGATCACCCATCCCAATACTACTCTAGCCTGAGCAAACTTAATTGCATAGTTCTCATGAGATCTGATGCACTAATGTTGGTGTGATCCAAGTTGTATAAGAAATGAAACTTCACGAATGATAAAGGAATATGTCACAATTTGTAAGAGAAATATTGTAGGAAAATATTATAAAAAGACTCAGAATATGGGACATTACATAAGAGAAATATTGCAGAAAAACAATATAAAATAAACTCAAATATTTATTGGATTGGTAATATATCATGAGGCTACATTATGCGAAAAATAATGCTTTGTTCCCTAGTGAAGTCTTGTATTTATACTGTTTACAATTGTCTTTCCACCAAGAGTCATTCCCTTTTACATTTCAAAATACCATGGGTAAAAATCATAGTCTAGAAAATCCATGGGTTAGCATCATAAATTATGATGGAAAAAACTAAATCATCGTGTCATTCAAACACAATGGGTAAATACCACGCTTTACAAAATCCATGGGTGAAAATAATAACTTATGATAGTAAAAACTAAATCATCATATGATTAGATTCTCACTTCACTATTATGATTTATTTTGTTTGTTATAATGCATGTTAAAAATATAATCCATGGTTTTACTTAAACTATGTCTTGTAAACTAACATTTGAAGAAAAATAATTATTAACTGCGGTAATTATCGTCCATTTGGATCAATCCTCCCCCCTTAGGAAGAAATGGTCCCCATTATGTCAAGTTCCCTCATCATATATTGAAATTTCTATTGAACTTGGTTCCTAGTGAACCACTTTCCTTGGTGAAGAAGATTCTCTACGTTAACCACTTGATAGATATATATGTTCCACTGGTGGATACCCTTCATCTTGGTGTCCATAATCCCATCAATTGTACTCTAAAACTAATCTAGGTGGATATTGGTGGCCACCCACCTATTCCACCTAGACACCCGAGTCAGTTTCATTTGTTTCCTTGTTCATTTTAGCATTTACTGTTTTTAGCAGTTTTTCGGGTCCTGAACTTTCGGAGTAGTTTTGACCTCCTAAATGGTGTTTTTTTGGGGGTTTGTGGTAGGACCATTGCATTAGGAAAGGGCTTGCGATGAAACTTGTAGTACTCGAGAGACCTTTCCAAGAAGGTATCATCTGCACCAAACGTAGATAATATGACCAAGTTACAACCTCAGGAAGTTGGCTTCCCAACTAACCCCAATGGGGCCCACAAACTCTTGGTGTTACATCTCCTAGGGTTAGGGTTTTCGTTGTTTAGGGTTTTCTCATGTTTTCCAATATTAGAAAGGCCCTTGAGCCTCATTGTAGCACAGTTCAGAGGCATGTAGCTGCCACATCTCTTCTCAGAGATAAGTTACCATTGCCTGAGCTATCTTATTTCCATTCGGTTGTTAAGCATAGTTCAATATTTTTCTATTAATGAAATGAAGTGTTTTTCTACTACATCTATATGTTTATGATTATATATGTAAGTTTTTTCATTCTTGTTTAAGTTCAAATCAATGGTATTAGAGTAGTCTTCTCTTTCTCTGTTTCTATTTGCATATCCCCAACATGGTCGGGGTATAAGGAGTTATGGCTTGATCTGGTTGAACCATTGCAAGATCAGCCTCGTAAAACCCAACGAATCCCATGGTCGAAGAAAAGAAAGACGAGCTGACAGGATATCCTTTCAAAATGTTGCTCGAGGAAGTCCTCGTGCGACACAGGGACGCGACGATGGATAAATTTTCCCAGATCCTTCGACGACTACCCACAGGTGATGCATCTTCATCCAGCAACCACTCTAAAGGCACCACTCCTTTTAAGGTACAAGTTAACTTTGATATTCCCATATTCAAAGGCCTGATAGATGTAGATGCCATAGATAAATGGTTAAATCTATTGGAAGGATATTTTTTAGTTCATGACTTTTCCAATCGGGAAAATATTACTTTTTCACTTCTTAAAGCCACCCCACATGTCAAGGATTGGTGGGAAACATATTGTGAACAAAAGGATGAGAGTGAACCCTCGTTGTTTTCAGCCGCACCCACTTGGAATTCTTTCTGAGACGCCATCAAGGAACAATATTACCCTGTCGGGAGCTATGAAGACAAATAAATAAAGTGGACCACGGTATGGGAGGGAAGGGACCAAGATGTTCCAGAGTTCACAAATACTTTCAATACCCTTTCCACGAAGTTCGGTATCAAGGATATTGAGCGAAATTTGGTGCTCAAGTACTACGGTTGTCTACACAAGTACATCTAGGATGAGATGGAGTTCCTAAAAATTTCCTCGCTCGGCATGGCATATCTTTATGTTGTCAATATTGACCAGAAGTTTAAATAGAATAAGCGGGACTTTGGATCTGTGAATCCAAAGCAAGGAAAAGGTGCCCCCAAACCATAGAACAAAGGACCAAGCCAAGGCAGTGCTACCTAGGATAGATCGACGAAGAAACAAGAAAAGAACAACACCACCAAGTCGAAGAAGGACACGAGAAAATGGTGTGAGCTCCATAAGAGAACCATTCACAATACAAGTGAGTGTCGGGTTAAGCATTCATTGGTGGCCGAGATGAAGGCTTTTGAATCAGATGTAGGTTTCGAATCTGAATTAGAACCCAATAAGGGAACTAGCAAAGGGAAGAATATCATTGATGCGGAGCCTAGTGGCACCATGACCACCACAAAGATCCAAAAGATTGATCCTGAAGATCCAGAGGAGGGGTAACTCCTCTTCCACTCACAAATGTGGGTGAAGGGTTCTCCACTGTAGTTCATTGTCGTTAGTGAGAGCCAAACGAACCCCATTTCAGTGAGGTCATGAAGCATCTGGGCCTAAAGGCTATAGCACATCCAAAGTTTTACACCATCAGGTGGCTTCACCAAGGACGAGATCTTTGTGTTAGCCGGCAGTGTCGCCTTCCCTACAACATCAAGCCCTTCACGGATGAGGGACTGTGTGACGTTGCTCCTCCTGAAATTTGTGATGTATTGTTAGGAACACCATACCTTTGGAAGTGACATGTTGTATATGAGTCTAGACCTCGATATGTGATTATTACTTTGGTTAATAAGTGTTACAGGATACCAGAGGTTGCCTCGCCTACTGCCATCTCTTTGATCATTGTAAAGAAATGCAGTAAGATGATTTCCAATACCAAGAAATTTGTTTTCCTTATGATTCACCCCCATGGAAATAAGAAGGTTGTGGCCATGACTTCCAGGCAAGGCACCTCTTCACAATAGCAGTAGATGGAAAAGGTTGTGGATGAGTACAATGATACTTTTTCCTCACAGACAGGGGTATCTCTGCATTGTCAAGTCAAGCACTCCATCGATCTGACCCTAGGCGCATCGCTACCCAGCGGACTAATCTATCGATGCTCTATTTTGGAGAACGATGAGATCAAGAGGCATATTCAAGAACTATTTCATAAAGGGCACATCAGGCCAAGCTCATCAGCTTGTGGGAGCCCGATTGTATTGGTACAAAAGAAGAATGGGACCTGGAGGTTTTTTATTAAATATCGAGCGTTGAACAAGATCACTGTCCAGAACAGGTACCCAATCCCGTAGATTGATGACTTTTTGGACCAGCTCAAGGGGACCAAATATTTCAGAAATATTGACTTGAGGTCAGGTTATCACCAGGTGCCTATCGAACCATCTGATGTGTGGAAGATTGCCTTCAAATCTAAGGAGGGCCTTTTTGAAAGGTTGGTCATGCCATTCGAATTGACGAATGCGCCTGCAACCTTCATGACACTGATGGACGACATCTTGTGACCCTTCACCAATGCATTCGTGGTGGTGGATTTAGATGACATCTTGATCTTCATCCAGAGTTGGGAACAGAACCTACACAATATTCGACAGATTCTTCAAACCCTATGCCAATACAAGCTATGTGCTGACTTGGAGAAATGCACCTTTGGCCTGACCCAGGTTCAATATATGGGGTACATCATTGATGAGCAGGGTGTACATGTGGAACCATCCAAGATACAAGTCATTTGAGATTGGCCAACCCCAACCACTCTAACAGAGCTCTGCAGCTTTTTAGGTCTTGCCAATTTCTACCATAGGTTCGTGTTGGGGTTCTCTCATATCACTTGGCCTTTAAGCCAAGTCACCAAGGTCGGAGTGAAAGAAAAGTTTTTTTGGTCGGAAATGCAATAAATATCATTCTCTAAGTTGAAGAATCACCTATGTTTTGCACTAGTGCTCACACTACCAGACCTGCAACATGTTGGCATTATGATACAGGTATGATATAGGTGTTGTCCTTGATGGCAACTCACTCAGATGACAGATCATGGAACAACTAGTAAATAGCAAAGAATTAATGATCAGAGAGGTATACGCAAGTGTGATGTGACAAAGAAGAGTATACATGCGGGTTCACCATATACCAAGTCGCGTATACGTACACACACACGTTTACAGAAGGAAAGATGCGTACATGTTAGGAATCTAAGTTTTGGTCCATGGTATTTTGGTATTGGTCCATGGTATTTGGTTCGAAGTGTTGACCCCAGGTATTGGGTCCACGGTATTTGTTCTACGTGGTTTTGGACCATGGTAGTGAGAGAGGCCTAAACCTATATAAGGAGAAGATCATTAGGCCAAGAGGAGCAAGTGTGCAAGTGATGAATATCTAATGAAGTGTGAGATCTAGTATGTTGGATATAGGTTTGTGATGCTTTGCTTGATTTGAACCTAGGAGGCACCTATGCGGTTGATAAAGGTGGATGGACCAAGATCATGAAGACTAAAATGCATTATCATTATATGGTATGATCATGAATAGATCTGAATACTGACACATGTTTTATCCTTTATATCTTATGTTCTGGGTATATCTGAAGTTGAAAATTGCAGCGAAGGTATAAGTAATTATTTTCAGATCTGTACGCGGGTTCTCTCTGGTGAAAGGGCGTATACACGCTGGTTCAACACAGTCAAGTAGCGTATACATTATGAGATTTGATGTTTGAGGTTGTTGTTGGTTCTAGTGGTTGTTGCAGAGTTCTGGGCTCTGCTTTGTGTTCTGGTGACTGTGTTTTGATGATAGGGTTTCAGTGATTCAGTTGTTGGGTGATTCAGAGTTAATGATTGTATTACAGTGGTGATTGTTTTGTATTTATGGATCCAGTATGAAAATTTATGAAACGTGGTCCCTGGAAGAAAAGAGAAGGTTGTAGCCTTCTATAGGTCAGCACCTACGTACTAGTACATCAGCTAGTATAAGAGCTAAGGGGGTTGTAGCTCCCTTCCAGCAGAAGCTGGAGAACGAGAGAAGGTTGTAGCCTTCTGCAGGTAGAAGCTTGCGTACTGGTATAAGACTGCACCAGTACAAAAATATTGTAAAAATAAGTTTCTTATTAAAAGAAGATAGAGACGAATTGCACCAAGTGGTTTTCACCCACATTGCGTTTCCACTTTATATCATGGTGTTCATGTTTGCTTCTTATGTGTGACGATTTGTTATGTTTTACTGCACCTGTTTACTATTCATATGGTTAATAATGTTTTGATGCACTCATTGAAGATCAACTAACTGAATCATAATTTTACTGGATATATGCTTGTTGCATTAAACACAGTTGCGTATACACGTGGGTATCCTTAACTAAAGTAGTGTATATGAATCTGATAATCGAAATGAAAATATTATTGATTTGCTAATACTGATTCACCCCCCCACCCCCTCTCAGTATTATTTCCAACAATTGGTATCAGAGCAAGCCTTCAGAAGAATCTTGATCACTTGAAGGAAGATCCATCAGGATGAGTAATCAAGAAAGAGAGGGATCCATCAGACCACCAATCTTCGATGGGAGCAATTTTGCCTACGAGAAGATAAGAACCACATCATATCTACAATCGCTTGGAATGGATGTTTGGGGAATCGTGGAAGGAGGATATACATATCCATCAGCAATTCCTACAGATACAGCAGATAGAAAGCAATATGAACTCAATGCCAAAGTTGTTACTATCTTATTGGGAAGTTTGTCACAATCAGAATTTGTCAAGGTCATGTAGTTCAAATCAGCCAAAGAAATATGGGACAAAATCATTCTAAGCTACGAAGGAGATGATCAGGTAAAACGTGCTAAGCTTCAAACTCTCAGAATACAGTATGAAACTCTTAAGATGCATAGTAATGAAAGCATAGCTAATTACTTCATGTGTATGGATGAGATTGTTAATTGTATGAGGAATCTGGGTGAAGAAATTAAGGAAGTTGTCTTAGTTGAGAAATTTTTGAGATCCTTGTCTGCTAAATTTGAATCCAAAGTTTCTTCCATAGAAGAAAAGGAGGATTTGCAGAAAATCACTATGACGCAATTTCATGAAATCTTAACTGCTTTTGAGATGAGAAAAGGAGGACCATCAAATATGAGAGAAGCCACATTTAAAGTATCAGCAAATGGAAAAGAAAAAATGAGTGAATCAGGATACATTTCAATGGAAGAATATACGGTAAATTTTGTCAAGAATCTTGAACGGGGATCTGGAAGGTTCAAAGGTAAGCTACCTTTCAAATGCTTTTCTTGTGGTAGAGTTGGTCACTACATTGCTAGATGCCCTCATAACAAAGGAAAGATGTCTGAAGAAGGTAATAGAAGTTATTATATTCATAATAAAAGTAATGACTCATCCAATAGTGATGAAGATATTAGACTTCTCATGGCATATGAAAATAAGGACATAGAAACAGAAGAAGTTACCAGATTAAAAGAATAGCTGGAGACAGTAACTAGAGTGAGGGAGCAGCTGCAAGATGTAGTAAAAGATCAGAGCATAACAATTTAGAGACTTGAATCTAAGATCCTTTCTCTAAAAGAATCAAAGAAGCAGAATAAAGAAGCTCATGAAGAACAAGATCATGAAGTGCTTGAATTAAGGCAACAAGTGGAAGAAGGAAGAAAAGCTGAAGAAAATATAAGGAAGCAATATCTAGAAAAGGAAGAACAAAATTAGGTTGAGGTAAATATCTTAAAAGGTAAATTATAATAAAAGGATAAACTGTTACGATTTCAAGATAGTACTAAGATTTTGGATGATATTCTTAGTAGTCAAAGATCCCCTACTATCAAAACTAGTCTTGGTTTTTATGAAACTGTTGAAGGTGAATCTAGCTCACAAGGTGAGGGAAGGAATTCTAATGCAAAATCTAAAATGATCAACAAGGAGATAAGTGGTCAACCCCAGCAGAAACCAAGGAAAGAAATTCTTCAAAGAAAATCCTTTGTTCCTAACTGTGGAAGTGATAAATGGTTATTTCCTCCGATGAGTAATGTTGAATGTTATGAATGTCATAATCTTGGACATGTTGCAGCCAGATGTAGAAGAAGAATGGTTCAAGAACATCACACAAAAAGATAATCACGTTCCAAGTACTTTAAGGGATATTGTTTTGCTTGCAATATGTTTGGTCACAAAGCAATTGATTGCAATAGAAGGAACATGAAACATGTAATATGTTATGCATGTAACAAGTTTGGACATAAAGTAAGGGAATGCAGGATCAAAATTCGAACTCCAAAGCAAGAGTATCATACATCATCGCAATTCCAAGTATTGTAGAAGACAAAATTAGAGACAGAAAGATGTGGCATAACTCAGTTAGCTGACATAACAGGCATAGGGGAAATTGAAAGTGTAGACCTTTAGTATTCCAATTTGCATACGCAAATATTATGAAGATAAGTCACGTATATACGCGAGTTAGAGGCTACAGAGTCGCGTATATGGAGCTTCGAAGAAAAAGCAACAGAATAGACTCAAGAAATGGTTCGGTCATGGTATATGGTGGTTGGCACAGGCTCATGGGGAGCATATGCTTCGAATAATGCATTGTTGGCATTATGGTTAGAATTCTTTGGTGACGATGCTTATTGACACATCTTGCTATTGATTGTTGATTGGCCAAGAGAATGGATTACAAGTTATAGGTCTAGATGCTAATGACAGATGCTTATGGTGAAAAGCATATATGGTGTACGATAGTTGCTGATGACTATCATGGTCTTGTTTAGATTGTTGGTCATTGTTATAAAAGTCATGTATATCATTTGATGTAAAGGTCATGAAAGACCCAATTTTTTAACCCCACTTTGCATGGGAAGGATGATGTAATAATGTCTATTTCAGTCATGTATAAACATTTGTTATATCCCCACTTGGTTGGGTGGATGAGTTAAAATGGCGTATCCCCACTTGATTGGGAGATTGATGTATGTATGAGTCACTGGTGATTGGAAGGTCATACTCACTTACTTGAGTTGTATGGTCGTGTTATTCTCCTGAAAAATATTTTTGAAGACTCGGCATGTGCTCAGGGGAGCATGGATGGATTGGTACATCTTGGCATGTACAAAGGAGGAGCTCAATCAGAGATTTCAGCATGTACTCAGGGGGAGTATGGACAGCAGAATGTATATCAAGGGAGAGAATATCTTGGTCTGCCCTTTGCCCTTGATGTCAAAGGGGGAGAGTGACTTGGTGTGGTAGTTGCCATCAAGTCCAAAGGGGGAGATTATTGGAATTATGATACAGGTGTTGTCCTTGATGGCAACTCACTCTAATGATAGATCATAGCACAACTAGTAAATAGCAAAGAACTAATGATCAGAGAGGTATACGTAGATGTGATGTGACAAAGAAGCGTATACACACGGGTTCACTATATACCAAGTCGTGTATACGTACACACGCATGTTTACAGAAGGAAAGGCCCGTACATGTTAGGAATCTAAGTTTTGGTCCATGGTATTTTGGTATTGGTCCATGGTATTTGGTCCGAAGTGTTGACCCCAGGTATTGGTTCTATGTGGTTTTGGACCATGGTATTGAGAGAGGCCTAAAACTATATAAGGAGAATATCATTAGGCCAAGAGGAGAAAGTGTGCAAGTGATGAATATCTGATGAAGTGTGAGATCTAGTATGCTGGTTATGGGTTTGTGATGCTTTGCTTGATCTGAACCTAGGAGGCAACTATGCGGTTGATAAAGGTTGATGGACCGGGATCATGAAGACTAAAATGCATTATCATTATATGGTATGATCATGAATAGATCTGAATACTGACGCATGTTTTATCCTTTATATCTTATGTTCTGGGTATATCTGAAGTTTAAAATTGCAGCAAAGGTATAAGTAATTATTTTCAAATTTGTACGCGGGTTCTCTCTGGTGAAAGGGCATATACACGCTGGTTTGACACAGTCAAGTAGCGTATACATTATGAGATTTGATGTTTGAGGTTTTTGTTGGTTCTAGTGGTTGTTTCAGAGTTTTGGGCTCTGCTTTGTGTTTTGGTGACTGTGTTTTGATGACAGGGTTTCAATGATTCAATTGCTGGGTGATTTAGAGTTAATGATTGTATTCCAGTGGTGATTGTTTTGTATTTATGGATCCAGTATGAAAATTTATGAAACTTGGTCCCTGGAAGAAAAGAGAAGGTTGTAGCCTTTTGTAGGTCAGCACCTATGTACTAGTACATCAGCTAGTACAAGAGCTAAGGGGGTTTTAGTTCTCTTCCAACAGAAGCTGGAGAACGAGAGAAGGTTGTAGCCTTCTGCAAGTAGAAGCCTACGTACTGGTATAAGATTGCACCAGTACAGAAATATTGTAAAAAGAAGTTTCTTATTAAAAGAAGATAGAGACGAATTGCAACAGGTGGTTTTCACCCACATTGGGTTTCCACCTTATATCATGGTTTTTATGTGTGCTTCTTATGTGTGATGATCTGTTTTATTTTTCTGCACCTGTTTATTGTTCATATGGTTAATAATGTTATGATGCGCTCATTGAAGATCAACTAACTAAATCATAAGTTTATTGGATATACGTTAGTTGCATTAAACACAGTTGTGTATACACACGGGTATCCTTACTAAAGTAGCGTATATGAATCTGATAATGGAAATGAAAAGATTATTGATTTTCTAATACTAATTCACCCCCCCCCCCCACTTCTCAGTATTATTTCCAACTCAACAACCATTTGAGATTGAGATAGATGCCTCTAACTATGCTATTAGTGTGGTTCTTACTCAACATGGGAATCCAGTGGCTTACCACAGTGAGACACCTTTAGACACAATCCGAAAGTACCCCACTTATGAAAAATAAATTTATTCCATTATGCATGACTTCCGTCAATGGAAGAATTACATTCTAGGGAAGGAAACGATCATCCAAAAAGACCACCGACCTCTACAGTTCATATAGACACAAGGGAAGTTGCAGAATGATCACCATAAAAAATTGTAAACCTTTTGACTTAGTTACCGGAGAACCCACAGTAAAAACCAATTTTGTCAATGTTTCAAATCCCAATAGGGATCCATTGTCAGGACTTCTTGAATGTTTATAGTACAAGAGCTCAACTCTGTAGCTCTTCTTGCTATCTTCACTCTAAACTTTTCGATTAAATTGTTTTCACTCCATGTATCCCCTCCGTATAGGGAAATGATTCTGGATTTTAGACATCTGTGGTTTATATCTTTTGACCTAGTTATCATAGAACCCACAGTAAAAGCCATTTTTGTCAACGTTTCAAATCCCAATAGGGATCCATCCTCAGGACTTCTTGAATGTTGATAGTAGAAGAGCTCAACTCTGCAGCTCTTCTTGCTATCTTCACTCTAAATTGTAAACCTATTTTCAACAGTTCCATTTGACCATTATGTATAAGAAGTGCACCACAAATAATGTTGTTGATTTCCTCAGCTGACCACCGGTCATAAAATTGATCAATTTGCTCGACCGTTGTGGGCACGAGACATCGAGGTGGCCACATCTTTACAAGAGAAATCCATAATTTTGCAACATATACCAAACACTCTTGGAAGGGAAGAAAGTTCCAAATTTTCACCTTCAGCATGCACTGTTATGCCACCTTGGGCACATTTGTGTTCCTTCAACTAAGCATGCTAAGATTTTTTGGGAGGCGCACTACAGTTGGGTCGTTGGACTTTTTGGAGTAGGGAAAACAGTGGCAGTATTGTGGAAGTATTTTTACTTTTCAAAACTTCGTCGGGGTGTTGGGAAGTATATTAGATCCTATACCACCTAAATCATTACCAAACCAACCATAAGAAACAAGAATCTATCTCCATGTATTACATGTCGAGCCTTCCTTCTGCTAACCATGAAAACAATTACATTTTCATGGTCGTCGACAGATTCTATAAGATGGCCATCGTGGTGGGCTGCAAGAAGAGTATCGCAGAAGAGGCCACTACTAAGATCTTCTTTGAGCAACTATGGGTACACTTTTGGATCCCAAAGTCCATTATCTTAGATCGTGATAGCAGATTCCTGACTGTATTTTGCTCAAATCTCTGGTTGATGTTGGATACAAAACTTACTAAGTCATCGACTTTCCATCCCGTAATTGATGGCCAAATAGAGGTTGTCAACGGGATGATTGTACACATTCTATGCATGTACTTCTTGAAGCATCCATGCACCTGGGATGAAAATCTCCCCTATGTCCAACACAGCTACAATAGATTTCTCCACAACTCAACAAGCCACAGCCCTTTTTAGGTAGGGCTGGGATTTCAGCCATTATGCCCCATTGATGTGGCCATACCATTTGCAGCCAGTTAGGTAGATTTGGCTCATGTTCAGTCTGAAGCTGAAAGGGATAACAACTTCATTTAGCCCATTCAACACATCAGATGAGTGCCAGTATTTCAGCAAGAATGTTGCAACTACTGGGCTACCATCTTTACTTTGTCAACTCGGGGTTCGTACAAACTTGGAGGTGACAGTGTTGTATACATAAGTAAAAGTGATGGTTCTACCTTTTGTCAAGGTTTAGTTGGGGAGAGACCACTATGGTTTTCAAGCCAAACTTCTATGGAGTCAGAAGAAGCTTGTTTTCTTGATTGAAGAAAGGGAAATCTGCTCTAAGGGAGAGCTACTCTACTGCAATAATGGAAAATACCAAAATTGAATGCTAAATCACACCTTTTCCTAATTAACTGCCAAGAAATTATGCTTTGCAATAATTCTAAATTAACATGAACCAAATGCTACTATCTAAGAATGGAAGTAAGAAGCATTAAACATCAGTAATGTGCAAGTAAAGGGACTGAAATAAATCTACTTTTGTCTTTTTGTCTTTTCATGCAAAATCAAGTATGCAAACTAATTTCCTTTGGTGATGTGGTAGGTGAATTAAGGATGTTGGAGGATGGCTGGAAAGGTTAGGAGATGGTTGGATGGTGTGGGAGAGCCTTGGGAGGATTTTGGTGACTTCCTAGAGGTGTACCCTCATTTCAGCCTCAAAACAAGCCATTTCAGGAAAACCTACATGATGTACTAGAAACCTACAAGATTCCATGTAAACCTATAGGATACAGCCGAGAGAAAAATGGAAGGTGTTGGAGGTGATGGAAGGCTTAGGGAAGGTGGTATATGGGTGGAATGAAGTGAGGAAAGGTCTATGATCACTCATAAGTCAACAACAAAGATAGAACATGGTTGGATTCACTCAATGTGCTTGGAAGAATTCCTATGTAAAATGATGAAAATTAGTGAAGGCAACGGTGAAAACAAGGAATGACTATGGTGGATGAAGTGGAAGGTGGCTTTTGGCTATGAAGTATTTGTCTACTCCTGAAGCACCTGCTTTGCATGAAACATGTATAATTCCCAAAAAGTTATCTAAACAAGAAGCATTCCCATAAGCTAGAAAAGCATAATTAATGAACTAACTACCTACATTATGCATGAGCAAAGTTGTTGAAAGGAATGAAAGAATGGATGAGATCTACTGCAAGAGTGAAGATATAAGAGATGGAAATGAAATCCTACTTTGAAAAACTGATCAAATGCTAACTTAAATACAGTAAACTCTAAAGCTTATGCAAGAAATAAAAATCTATGTTTTTGGGTCTGCATAAAGGTCCCTTCCTCAAATCATGATCCCAAAGGGAGGAAATGAGGCCAAGACACCCACTGAAAATATTGTGGTATTCCTTTTATCCCTACTAACCTGGTACTGAAGTAAGGCACAAATGGAAGCAAACTAATAAACAACCAGTCCAATCTACACTACTTGCAATGAAAACACATCTAAAAGCAAATTAACAATGAAGCTATGAGACTAATCTAAACATACAAATACAAAAAATAGGAGCCTAGGCTGCTAGGGTTGGGCCATAACCCAAGAGATTCAGCCCTCTCAGTTAACTCAGAGCTGGCTCAAAACAAAACTCATTCTTATTACCAAAACAAAAATTACATCAATAAAACTTTCACAAGTCTGCAGCTCGAAAATAGCTTAGAGTTTTACAAAAAAAAATCGAATCCTAATGATGTTCTAGGCCTCTCTACCTATACAACTGAAGTCCGCAACGAGTTCCTTAAAATTAGGGAGGCTCAGCTCCCAAACTCGAGATAAACTAGCTCTTTGTCTCTCACTTGCTCGACTGCCTTCTAATCCTCATGGCTTGGATGCTTGCACTCCGAGCTGGTGTGATGAAAGGAGGAATATTCAAATGGGGGAGAGGTAAATGAGGAGGATTTACCTCCTAAAATCCATCTCCCTTGTTCCATTCAAGTTTTAACCTTAGTATTTGCCAAAATTCCTTGATTTTCTCCTTCAATCCTACATTCAATGAATATCAATCCACTAGGCATAATATCCAACTCTAACTCATCTCATAAACATAATATAATAAAAAGCATGTAATAAGTTGTGGGAAAAGTTGGTTTGAATAAGATAGGAGGTGAATTAAGGCCCATATAATTACCCAATGATTAGGCTCATCATCACCTGCCTACTGAAAGTGTTGCTCATCCTCTGAGAATCTCAATCAATATCCATATCCTTCGTAGCTCTAGTGGCCTCCCTGACATCCCATGACTCTGATGTGGTTTCCTCTTCTTGTTCATAGAAGTCTACTTTCATTTCTACCTCCTCCCACTACCTCTTTTCTTCTTCTTCCTTCCTTCCGTCTATCATTCCTCAGAGTAGTGGTGGACTGAGTTTCAGGCCAATCCAATTGAATTTCAGCCTTTGCATAGATTGCTTGTTCATGGGTGTCATGTTTAGTTCTTCTCTCAATCTTTGAGGAGAGTGGTACTCTCTTATCTTTAAGTTGTATGGCAATGTGTTCCATCTCCTCAGGAAAGCATGTATGTTATCATCCCCTAACAGCCTAAACATGTCCTCAAAATGTGAAATTGCTTGCTCTTGGGCAGTAAGATATCTAGGTGCAAGCTGAGGATCATTTGCAATCAAATTATGGGTACTGATGAGGGCCATGGGATCTTATTGTTCAGCTCTAATCATAAGAGGTTTAATTTTCTCTCTTGCCAATATCTTCTTCATCTCTTCAGCCCTTGATTCCTCATGGTTCATCCATGATGCCAAAGGCATCAATTGTAAATCTCCTAGGTTGGAACTAGGGTCCCACACATTCATGTCTATTAAGGCCATGTTGTGCAAATAAAACTCAAACATCTTGGCCCTATCTTCTAGTGTGCTATGATCACAAAGATCAATGCACTGCCTCTAGTCCTTAAATTTCATGGTGCCTCTCTGTGCTAGGGTCTTGATATGGAATTGTAGCCACTATTCCTTGAGGTATAGGGAATAGGATTTAGCTAGCATCCTACATTGGATTTCTTCCAAAGAGAGATTGGTCATACATGCCAAATGATTCTCTATTTCTTGCAGTTGTCTTCTCAACCATGCATTTTCTTTTTCTAGTTGATTTTTCATTATGGCCTCTCCGTTTCTCAAGCCACTTAGCTCTCTTCCCATCTCCTTGAGCTTCTCCTCCATGTGCCCAATGTCTTCCACCCCCTTGGATTTCACGATCTACATCCATCAGTGAGTTCTGGATCTCTCCTTCTCAAGCTCGAAGAACAGTGGAATATAATTTTTTTGAGAAAAGACCCTACCTCCTTCAATAAACCGGTAGTAGGAGTCAAGGTTAGGTTGGGGGCTAGGTTCTTTTGACTCTAGGTCCTCTTCTTTAGTTTCTTTCTGTTGGCCTACCTCCTTTTCCAATTTTTGTGTATCTTGTAGGTTCAGCAGAGTATCCTGTTGTTATAGACTTTTTTGGGCACTACAACCCCAAGCATGAAATGTCTATAAACCAAGGGCTCCTAAGTCCCTAAAAGTGTTGTTCTAACCCCTAAAGGAACAAGGTCAACTGATTACAGTTTCTCCCAGAAGTTCTCCATGAAAAACTGCTCAAAACTCGTCAAAACATGATCATTTCAGCTGCTCCATAGGCAAAGTGTGTTGCATCTCACCTAAATACACTGTGTGGGTGCATTGCATTTCAAAAATCCCTTCTATGGGGTGCGATGGGTGAGAAGTGACAAATGGCAGTGCCATTCCACGAGGTGGAGAGGCATGGAATCTTCTAGAAACTTCTCCTGTGACACTTGCCTCTCTGAATTCGACCAAGGATGAGTAAGAGATCATCAATCTCCAAGTGGAATCAAGAACTATTAGAGGGAAGACACTAATCAAATCACAAGCTGACTCATCTCCCTTACAGATATCTATATATGGATCCCTCCTCCCAGAGATCCAGAGGCTGGAATTTTGCATATTGTAAGGAATTGTTGTTGGTTTCTTGAGACAACATCAGAGTGTTGGGTGATCTAAGCTTTGTATGAGGTGAAGAGGGGCTTACTTGCTGAGAGGATGATGCTGGGTTAGAACAACTGGTTGTAACTCCCTTGGCTCTTTCTTGTTTATCAATAAAAGCTATTCAATTTTTCCTCCATACTCTTGTGTCATTTATGTTTTATGCATTTGTATGGTCAATTTACATCTGATCCTAGATTGTTTATGATTATAGATCCATGTTCTTGTGTAGTGCTATGCTATTGTGATCTTACAGGTACTCTGTGAAGTTGGGCGTACAAGGGAGCAAGTAGCAAAAGACTATCAAGAGAGAGAGGAATCAAACTAGGAGATTAGCGCAAGACAGAGGTTGGTCTTCTTTGTTCTTCTCTCATCTATATTTCATAAAGGAAAAACGAAAGTAGCTTTACTCTGTTTCCTTCTAAGGTAGCTATCACACCTTAGTGGGATAAGCAGTTCTGTGTAGACACTTTTCCCTGTAACAAAATGGCGACTCCGCTGGGGACAAATTAGTTTGTTTGTTTATCTTCCTTGTTGTCTATTTTATAAACTTACAGACGGAGCCTAAAGTCGAGCCAGGTAGCTTTCGAACTGCATTTTCTATGCAAATGAAAAGTAGATAAATGTTGCTTCTGTCAATCTCCGGGATTTGTTTATAAATTAAACAACTGATTTACAAACTCTCTGATTGCCCCTTGTGGTAGCTCTTAGAACCTCCTTAGATCTACCCCTGATTGTTGCATTACTGATTACCATTTGCTCGGCCAAAACCCATAAACTGAACTGCAAACTGTGTCCCGGAACCCAAGCAAAGCCTCGTCTCTCGTCCAGTGTAGGTACTGTTCTGTGAATCTGAAATTCAGTGCACTTCCCGAGTGTAGTAGGTGCACTGCATTTCAAATTCCCTGTGTTACAGGTGCGCTGATCAGACTAGGCATTGTTCAGTTTTGGTTTCTGTGATTCATTCTTTCCAGTTCTATTCATGAGTTTTGCTGCCTGTAATCAGTATATCTCTGTTTGAAACCCCTTTTCCTTGTTGTTATTCCGCCTCTATTGTGCAAAAGAACTGTAAATGTTTTTGTGTATTTGTTGAGTCATTTTCAGTTCTCCTTTTCAAAAAGTAACGTAATCGTACTATCGTCCTTTGATTTGAAAGTGTCGCAAGTGTTGTTTTCAGTCGTAGGAAAGAGTTTGGTTGCTATTGATAGTCGATTATCCTGTTACTATTGTATTTGGTCTGAATTTGTAGTTTTTCTAGTGTCGAAATCAAGTATTCATTTCCAAATCATAAAGTGTTGCGATTGTCTCCATTTCTGATTTCGAAAAGAAACTTGTTAGTAATTGTCGCTTGAAAAGTAATTCAGATTTGTGCATTAGCTTTTTTTTTACCATTCACATACTAAGAAAGCTGAAAACAAATACATGCATGTGCATTTGCATTTAGACTATTTGATTGGTTTGATTTAGGACTGTGCATTTAGTGTGTGCTCTTTGCTCTTTGTGAAAGAATATTGTCTCTCTTTCCTTAGTAGCTAGGATTTTCATTGCACAAAGAAGATAAAAGATTGTTTATCATCTTAGATTGCATTTTAGGAATTATACATCTATATCTCGCGGTGAACCTGAAAGGAAAATTTCTTAAGCAAGATCAACTATAAAATAAATTCAATGAATCTAACAACGCTTTGGAACCTAACGCACAACATCTAGAAGTCTAGGCTAGAGACGTATTCTGGCATCGTAAAGCCTGGTAACTGTTGTTCTCACTGATGGTTGGGTGATTCCTCCACTTTGAGACGATAAGTGCCAGTACGGACTTGAGCTCCCACGTACCGTCGAGTATATTTTGGGAGACCACAATAGGCTTAATCCTTTATCCATAGGAAGCCGTGTCTGCCGCCCTATCGATTGCAATGCACTGAACACAGCATTCGGGAAGATTGACTGCCATACCGTAAAAATTATTCTACAGTTTTGCGATTGGTTTGGTAATCCCTCTACCTAGATTTCCAGAGCAGTCCCTTTCGTTCCTTTTAAGACTCTTTAACAGAAAAGGTCCATCTGAGCACTTGTCACTTCAGGCTCATTAAAAATCGAAGGCGACTAGAGTCATCTTTTGTTTTTTCTCGACTCTTTAAAATTGAAAAAACAAGTTGTGTCAAAGCGTCTAAAATTTATTTTAAACGGAATAATCATCACCCTTTCCTACGTTGATCTTAGGTTGATAAAATGGAACACACCAACCAAGGAATTCCCCTTGGAGGAAATCCTAGTCCCTTCTCCTCTTGGGGAGATGTTGGTGCACCCCATATGGCCACATTGTCGCTTCCATGATTGACAATCGGCTTGCCTGTATGGCTCTTCTCAACCTCTGTCGTTCAGAACACCGCAATTCCTGAGCAATTGAATCAGCAACTAGATGAATCCAGAGTTACCCACCAACCTTATACTTCCTCCAATTCTTCCTCTCCTCCTTCTTCTTCGCTTGATGGGGTTGGTAAAGCCAAAAATAAAGTACCTGAGAAGAAGAAGGAAAAGAAGAAGAAAGAGCCAAAAGCGAAAGGGGGCAACCAAGCGTCGTCTAGCGAAAATCCGCACACTGCACCGACCAAGCCTAAATCGCCATGTGTCATTTGCAAAGGAGACCACTATCATAGAGATTGTCCTTGCATCCCTCGGATTTTAAGGGACTAGTCTCCTCGTTTGCACAACTCGGTGTCGTCAACCTCTGATGATCATGTTGAAAACACATCGTCGACTAGTGAAAGTGAAACCCCAGGACAAAAAGGAAAATACAGATTTCCTTGTAAACTGTGTGAAGGTGATCATGCCATCCACCGTTGTCCCTTCTTAGACGAGGCTAAAAGAGTTTTGGACGATCGTCCAGTTTCACCATTACGACTTCCTCTTGGATATAAAAAACTCTTGCCGAGTCCGTCACTAGTTGATAATCCGGCTGACCCGCACAGGTGGTCGGATGAAGCTTCTATCATTGAAGACAAACCATATGAACCCATACTAGACGAAAGTCAAAAGGTCGAGGCGGCAGCTGACCCAGTCTTGCCTTCAGAGGTTCCATCTTCAGATGATACAGTCACAGAAGAGAATAAGGATGACACCGTCCAAATTCTTTTTGAAAGCACAGACTCTGATGAACATGGGGGAAATTTACCCATTCCTTTACCGCAGGAAGGAAGTTCATCAGAGTCGTACTCGGCCGTCTATTCGGTCCCACCTCCAAGCAACCTAGTTGTCTCCTTCGACTGGAATCAACTAGGCAGACCCTGTTTACCGGCTAGTGTACCATTCCGAATTATTACTCAAATATATAGAATGGTTATGGCTGGTACCATCATAGATGAAGGGGCTTCTGTGAGTATCCTTTCCTCGAATGCTTGGAAAGCGCTTGGTTCGCCATCGCTTTTGCCTGAGATGAGAAATCTAATAGGCTTTGACAAAGGAACCAGTCGACCGTTAGGGATTCTTCCCAATGTGCCCATAACATTGAGAGGGAAAACCGTTCACATGAACGTAATGGTAGTTCAAGGACCCCTGGATTATAATCTACTCCTTGGACGAGACTATATTTATTGCATGGGAGCCATTGTCTCATCACTCTTTAGAGTAATGTGTTTTCCGCACGAAGGAAGAATGGTCAAGCTCGTAGACCAGCTTTCATTTCCCAGATCACGCATAGCAAATAGTCATATACCATCCCTAAATGGTCTTTTCACACAAGGAATGTCTCATCAATCTCCAGTCCGTCCGCCTGATGAGCTCGAGTGATTCGGGGGACATGAATGAAACCCAGGGGGCATGCACCCTGGTCTGCTTCGGCAGGAAAACTTCGGGTATAGGGTAGGTTTCCGCGAGAGATATATGACTGGACTGTACTCCCATCCGTGATTGGAAGAGGGGGTTAGACTGGAATAAGATTCCCTCGTCAAAGTTATGTGAGTGGATTGTCTCACCTTTGTCTATTTCGGTAGACATCGCGAAGAAGTGTTTTGTTTGCGGTGTGAATAGAACAATCTTTGGTAACCTGAAAGAGGTAAACCTTTTGCTGATAAAACAAATGTTTTGTTGGAGATTTGAAAGGTGACCTTGAAACTCTATTTTATACCTGGGGGCATGCAAACCTTTTGGCGTGCAAGCAAAGAGCGATCATTTATCTTTTTTTTCGGATTGATCGTTTCCTAACTTGCATAAAGAAAGGATGTGGGGCAGAACTCTAAAAATTTCCGGTTTTAAAATGGGACATTCTTATTATATGACTGGATTAATCGAGCAGTTTTAGCACATAGTTCAAGCTCGTTAAAAAATAAACATAAGTCATGAGCAAATGTTTCCCCCAGTGTTTAAGCTCAATAAAAAAAAATGAACCGATTTCCGGTAAATAACCATCGTGAATGTAATATTTCAGCCTTTAAAGCCTTGGTCGTGTTCTCATCATCACCTCCATTTGATTGTTTACCCCTTTTGAGGAACAATTGCGAAGAGTGATCCCACTAGCCATCCTTGTAACACTGCCGTGATTGGAAAATTCCAAACCTTACCTGGAATCAGCTGCTACCCAAGTTTATCACTCGTTCCTCAAAAGACGAGTCTCCTTTAAGCTCTTTTCAACTGACTCGTAAAATATGAAAAGATTGTCGAGCCATTGGCCTCTCCAGCTCATTAAAGGGACCGGAAGTGCTATCCCTCCTTTAGATTTTAATCTTTTTGGACCTGAGGGATTATTACACAAAAAGATCGAGCGCTTGTTTTGTTCAGCTCGTTAAAAGTATCGAAAATTCATCACTTCTGTATTGTTTTATACATTTTCGGACTTAAGGGATTAGATGACGAAAAAGGAATTTTGGAGTTTCCTTTACGTTCCTTTTCAGACTCTCTAAAATTGAAAAGGACCGAGTTATCCTTGTCATTAAACTCGTTAAAACTTAATAGCGACAAACTTGTCCATAGCAGACAAGAATGAGTTTCACTATCGCTAGGCTCGTTAAAACATAGCGATGGGTTTGCCCGAAGGGAAAATTATAGAACAAGCATATGTTATCCTCCTCAAGCTTGACAAAAATAAAGAGGTACTGGTTAGCAATGACTGGGGAAAAATTGGGAAGAAAACTTGAAGAAACTTTTTTGGTAGCAAGTCGCTCTTGAACATGACACTTTCATTCCGCATCCAAGTCGGGTGGGGTTGTTTCATTCACCGGTTACATCACCATGGTCCCATCACACCATCCACATTTGGGGTTAATGTTACCAATCCATCACGTCAGTGTCGCCGATATGTTCAAGAGAAGTCATTCAGAGAATTCACCTGTGTCTCACCCGCTACAATACATTTACACTCCATTATTTCATGACCGCCACCCTGAACCTTATGTCATTAGATCGTCTTCACCTCCATTAAAATCATTTGCTCCGTTCCATGTCATTGATGTGGGATTCATTAAGGCCCTCTTGTGACGGATTGCTTCTTGTTGACATCAGCTCATTATCCAAGAAGTCGATCTAGGAACACACCGTTCAGTACTTTGAAGCTTGCATGCCTCAATGGCAAGTTTCTCACTTCCGGCGACAGGTTTGCATCAATGACCTTCGACCGAAATATTTTGCGTGGTGTTCGACGCCAAGTCCTTTATTCACACCACGTGGATTGTACTGCAGTACCTTGAGGGTCATTATCATTATCGGTGATTCCTCTCGCGCCTGTTAACAGCTTGCATCATTGGCTGGTAACCAGGCGATGTCTTTCCATGTTCGACTCCAGAACATCTCTCACATGGATAGACTTGTACTTTGAGTGAAGATCGAACGAGATTGAAGACCCCGGATCTAGTTTCATCCATCCGGGCTGCAATATATGTTCAGGGAAATAAAGACATCAAATGTACATTATTGCTATACAGATAATCATCCAATCAAAGGGATGATCACTCTACCAGAATCATCAGTCTACACTCAGACGATTATCTGTCCTATGTACATGAAAATGAATTTATAAAGCTGAGCATGGGAATGCCCACCTCAGCTAGATCATGAAAATATTATGAAGATAATGTATTGTATTGTATCTTATTACAGGTCTCCTCCTGGCTTGAAAGAACTTCGGATCCTCATAATAAAGCATTTCACCCGACATCAAAAGATTAACGACCTCATGCTTTAGGGGGCAACTGTTATAGACATTTTTGGGCACTACAACCCCAAGCATGGAATGTCCATAAACCAAGGGCTCCTAAGTCCCTAAAAGTGTTGTTCTAACCCCTAAAGGAACAAGGTCAACTGATTACAGCTTCTCCCAAAAGTTCTCCATGAAAACTTGCTCAAAACTGGTCAAAACAGGATCATTTCAGCTGCTCCATAGGCAAAGTGCATTGCATATCACCTAAATACATTGTGTGGGTGCGATGGGCGAGAAGTGACAAATGGCAGTTTCATTCCGCGAGGTGGAGAGGCATGGAATCTTCCATAAACTTCTCTTGTGACACTTGCCTCTCTGAATTCGACCAAGGATGAGTAAGAGATCATCAATCTCCAAGTGGAAGCAAGAACTATTAGAGGGAAGAAACTAATCAAATCACAAGCTGACTCATCTCCCTTACAGATATCTATATATGGATCCCTCATCCCAGAGATCCAGAGGCTGGAATTTTGCATATTGTAAGGAATTGTTGTTGGTTTCTTGACAAAACATCAGAGTGTTGGGTGATCTAAGCTTTGTATGAGGTGAAGAGGGGCTTAATTTCTAAGAGGATGATGTTGGGTCAGAACAACTGGTTGTAACTCCCTTGGCTCTTTCTTGTTTATCAATAAAAGCTATTCAAGTTTTCCTCCATACTCTTGTGTCATTTTTTTTTTATGCATTTGTATGGTCAATTTACATCTGATCCTAGATTATTTATGATTATAGATCCATGTTCTTGTGTAGTGCTATGCTATTGTGATCTTACAGGTACTCTGTGAAGCTGGGCGTACAAGGGAGCAAGTAGCAAAAGACTATCAAGAGAGAGAGGAATCATACTAGGAGATTAGCGCAAGACAGAGGTTGGTCTTCTTTGTTCTTCTCTAATCTATATTTCATAAAGGAAAAACGAAAGTAGCTTTACTCTGTTTGTTTCTAAGGTAGCTATCACACCTTAGTGGGATAAGCAGTTCTGTGTAGACACTTTTCCTTGTAACACCTGTAGGACTGCTTCTTCTTCCTGTAGACTCTGTTGTGTATCATGTAGGATTTATTTTCCCTTGGAGGAGGTGGATCTAGTCATAGGCCTTCTTACATAGGTGATAGGAGACTTAGGGGAAGGCATTTTCTCCTTTTGTTTAGGTGAGTCTTCAATCACAATGGGAATTTTGGTTGGTGTTTGGGGTTTCCCCTGCCTTATTCTTGTGCTTTTCCTTGTCCTGAAATATAAGGGGCTTTGCCTCTATATTTTGCCTTTTTTCTTGATGGGGGTGCTAAGAGCAGTGAGGGTAGTTGTTTCCTCTCTCTCAGTGGGTTCTAGAGACACCCTAGGTGACTCCTTGTCTTCTACCCCCTCTTTCCCATTTATTTCTTCATCTATGTCTTTCCTTTCTTCTTCCCCTTGTAGATCCTCATCTTCTTTATTAGTTTCCTCCTTAACATCCTCCTTTGCTTCTTCATCATCCTCCTTCTCCTTCTCCTCTTCTTCTTCATCTTCCTCATTTTCTTTTGTTTCATCTTCTTCATCATCCATCTCATCTTCATATCCTTTTGTTTCTTCTTCTTCCTTCTCTACTTCTTCTTCCTCTGCTTCAGTATCTTCCTCTTCGTCTCCACTGATAGTAGGACTAACATCATATGTGAGAGCTTTGATGTCTTCCTCTGCCTGCATGTCTCTAAAAAACCGACCATTGTATAGGAATTCTGAGGTTTTGGAGGGAATCTTCTATAAGGATTCTAATTAACCCATGGTGAGCTAACCGTTGGGAATTTCCCTCTTGCACCTTGATGCTTGTTTCTATTAGTGATTGCATCAGGAATTATGGCATGTTGAGTCTCTGGTGAGGGGGTGTTTCTGCTCCAAATCTCAACTCTTCAAGGAACCTAAAATGATAACCATAGACCACACTATACCTACCCTCACATGAAATGTATTTGATAAGTTGGTAGCTCACCTCATTCCAAGGATATGGCATACTTTATCTCCTTACTCCATTTTTTTCCTCAATGGGTCCCTCACCTTATATAAACAATTTCCTTTTGGCAACTTGGCTATCTCCTTTGTCTTTCTTCCTCCATGGTACTCCTAGGGGAAGTGTGGTAACTCTGCTGATGAGTTCAGGGGTGAGTTCTATGGAGAGGCCTCTTACCACAACAGTGGCATGGACTCTGGTAAGTGGAATGAGGGAGAGAGAAAAATCTCGGGCCACCTCATCATCATACCCCCTTAATTTTTCGAGAAACCCCATTCAATTATGCCTTGTGAAGATTTCTAGTACCTAAGGGTGTTGTTGGATTCTCACAGTGTTAGTGGGCTCCCTTCTATTAAACCCTCCTGTCATCTTGGTTGGTGGGGTTTGAGGAGATGAGATGGTTGATACAATTTTCAAATGCAGAAGTAAAAGACTGAGATGACTGTGTGGACAATTCTCTTGCACAGTTGCCAAATTCACTCAAACTAGTAGATTTTTTTGTTCAATTTACTTGGAAAGAGGGACGTAATTACAAAGCCTACCTCTTCATAGTGTTTGTTGTGGCCAACCCCCATGTTTTCCCCTCTAAAACTCCTCTCAACCTATCCTGTAGACTGTCTTTGTGTATCCTATAGGAATCCTGTGTGCAATCCTATAGGATTTCCTGTGCAATCCTCTAGGAATTCCTGTGCAGAAAAATGATGGTGTATTCCTTGTTGTAGGTTGCCTAGGTATGAGAGTGACTTGTGAGAGTGAGCCTCGAGGAAATGAATGCATGAATGCATGGGGACAACGATTATTTCCTCTTATGGTCATTTGGGGTGAGGTGGTGTGCTGGCAGCCGAAGTACGGTTTCCATTTTTGGATCGTTGGTCCCCACTACCACCTCATCATTCCCCACTTTCTTGTAATCAACTACCACTTCATGCTTCCATAGTCTCGACTAATTTTGTCCTTCTCCTATCTGTTTTTGAGTTGACTGTTGCCACATGTGTGAGGACAAATTGTTTTTTCTTTGTTGACTGATTGAAGGTGGCCAAGTTAACTAGCCACCTTTCGCTTATAAACCAACTTACTCGTAATCTTTACATCTTTTGAATACATTATGCACATGAGAGAGTGAGAGGGATAATACCTGTGGTGCTTAATACCTTGTTGCAGTGGTTGAATACTGGAGGTGCTTGTTGTGTGTATTCGTTGCATGCTATTCTTATTCCCTTTTTTATTGTTCTCTAATGATTTTTTTTTGTGGTGCAGGTACCTAGTGTTGAAGATGATGGTGTTGTTGCTACTTTGGAGTCCCTTCTGCTCTTGGATCATCATGTTGGAAGCTTGTTTTTCTTATGATTTGTATTATGTGGGATACGCTGTTATAGGATTTCCTACAGGATGTCTTGTAGCTGCTTCTCCCTCGGAACTCTTAATCATACCTTCTGTTGGGTGTTTGAGGATGGTGACATGGATGGAGAGGGAGACGAGGAGTGTGGAGAATTAGGAATGCTCAGGTGATGCTCCCTATTTCTCTCTATTTCCTTATTTTTCGAAGGCTGTGAAATTTTTTGTTTGAAACTAATATTTTTTTAAGGGTGAAGCAGGGGTGATGAAGGTGGACATAGGTATGGTCATGGAATGGTGATGTAGGGGTGCTATTTCATTGACATAGCATGTCATTTTTTCCTTTAGGGTTGTTTCCTGTAGGATTTCTGGATCACTGTGACTCCTACAAGATCATCCTATAGGTTTTCAGGGGATCCTGTAGGTTTATACAGGATCCTGTAGAAAACACAGTCCTCTTGTAAACTGAAGGAAAGGACTGGAAAAATTAAAGAAATGGTAGAGTGATGAATGAAAATGAGTGGAAAACTAAAATATGAGTGAGATAGGTCTCTTGGTGATCCTCCTTTGCTCTCTAATCATCCTTCCTGCTGACCTGCAAAATAGAAATTTTCATGATTTTTCTCTTTTTCTCTTTTTTTTTTTGAAAACAACTAAGCTACCTCTGAGAGGTTTTCATCCTATCTGTTTGCCCTGGGCGCCTCAAGAGAGGTTTTCACCCATGGATATTTTTATTCTCATTTTTTCTCTACTTTTGTTTTACACCATTGGGCTGCCCCAAGAGGTTTTCAACCCGATAGTGGGACTCAGGTGCCTCATGGAGGTTTTCACCTGAGTCCTTATTCTTTTTTTTTTTTTTTCTCTCAGTGATTTGATGAGGTAGGAGTTGAAACTTGCTCCACTACCATCATTGTTTTATTGATATCATCAATGAACTCTTGTTTTGACAATGGTCTCTTGTAAATTTTCAGTCGATGTCCATTAACAAGTAAAGGAATGGCCTCTTCATCTATGGTTTTGATCTGTACTAAACCATTATCATGGCATCTTTCTACAATATAAGGTCCTAGAGATATTTTCCTTAACTTTCCCTTGATGTCTTTATACCTAGAATCATATAACAAAGCCCAATCACCTTCTTGAAATTGCTTTTACTTGATGTTCTTATGATGCCAGATCTTCCTCTAAAGATGAATTACCTCTGTATGTAGTAGGGCCTACATTTTGAACTCATCCAAACCATTCAACTAGAGCAATCTCTCTTTTTGTGCACTACTGAGATCTAAATCTAGTTGGGCTGTCATCCTTAATGTGTTATACTCAAATTCAATGGACAACAGGGCCTCTTTCCCATAGACCATCTCATAGGGTATGAATCCAGTGGTCGTCTTCCAGGTGGTATTATAGGCTCAGGTGGCCTCAACTAGTCTATCTGCCCAATCCTTCCTACTGCTTCTTACTACTTTGGTTAAGACGCCCTCCAACACTCTATTGGTCCCCTCTACTTGTCCATTAGCTTGTGGATGATAGGGAGAGAAGGTTCTATGCTTAATCTTGTGCTGGCTGAGCAAGTCTTCAATCATGTTGGAGGTAAACTAGCTACCTTGGTCTGTGACTAGCTCTCTAAGGTGCCCAAATTTGTAAAATACATTCTCCCTTAGGAACTCAGCTACCTTCTCTTCTATTGTTGCCTTAATTTCCTTGGTTTTAGCCCACTTAGTCAAATAGTCAGTGCACACAGTGATGTACTTCTTTTGTTTGGAAGGAGAGTCAATAGGTCTAATGAAGTCCATGCCCACTTTTCAAATGGCTCGAAAGTCACCTGAAGCTGTAGAGGCATTTCATCTCTTGGAGTAGGCCTTCCCATCCTTTGGCACCGATCACACTGACTAGTATATCTTTTCACATCCTGATGAAGAGTGGCCCAATAATAGTCTACTTGCAACACTTTGAATGTTGTCCTCTTTGTTGCAAAGTGACCTCCACAAGGCCCATCATGACAGGTCAGAAGGATGTCAAAGACTTCCTCCTCCTTGACACACATTCTCAAGATTTTATCTGGGCCAAGTTTGAAGAGATTTACCCCAATCCAAGTGAAGGGGGCGCTCTTCCTCACTATCTTGCTTTTTATTTGGAGGAAAAATTCGGTGGGAACTGTGTAGATACCAAATAGTTTTCTATATCAGGAAACCATGGAAAGAAAACTGAAATGGAAAATAAGTTCTCATCCAGTAACTGGTCATCAACCATTCTTTCTTCACCTGCAGGAAAATTTAATCTAGACAAAAAGTCTGCAATAACATTTTCCTTACCAAGCTTATAAATAATAGTTAGACCAATCTGTTGTAATAAAAGTAACCATCTTATAATCTGAGCATTCACATTTGGTTTATTCATTAAATATTTGATTGCAGCATGGTCAATATACACAAATGTTTGATAGCCTGTAATATAATTCCTAAATTTGTTCAATGAATGCACAAAATCCAGGAGTTCTTTTTCGGTCACCGTGTAATTTAGTTCAGCCTTTGACATATTCTCACTAATAAAGAAGATAGCATAAGGAAATTTTTCATCTATCTTACCTAGGGCTTCTCCTATGGCTTTGTGTGAGGCATCAGCATGAATATGAAAGGGAAGGGCCCAATTTGGGCCTCAGAGAATCGATCCAGTGGTTTACTAGTTCTTTAGGGTGTCTAAGGCCTCTTGATAACTTTTTGACCATATAAACTCAGATTCCTTGGCCAACAACCCAAATAAAGGAGAGGCCAGCTTGTTGAAGTCCTTTATGAACCTTTGGTAGTATCTAGCTAACCCTAGGAAACTTCTGACATCTCTCTGCTTTTGAGGAGGTGGGACCCTTTGGATGATAGTTATTTTGTTTGGGTCCACCTGCAGTCCTTGTTGAGATATTGAATGACCTAGAACGGTCCCTGTAGTCATCAAAAATTCAAATTTTTTTTGATTGAGGGACATGTTCATTTCAATGCATTTGTGCATTACTTTCCCTAGGCTGGATAGAGCCTCCTGAAAATCACAACCATAAGGTGTAAAATCATCCATATAAATTTCTACCGCATCACGGACTAACTCGGAAAAAAGACTCAGGACTAATCTCTAGAAAGTGGTAGGAGCATTGCATAGGCCAAAAGGAAGGAACCTATAGGAAAAAGTACCCCAAGGACAAGTGAAGGTGGTTTTTTCCTGGTCTTTTGGAATGATCTGGATTTGGTTGTACCTGCTGAATCCATCTAGGAAAAAAAAAAATCCCTGCGAGACCATCTAGCACTTGGTCAATGAAGGGTAGAGGGAAATGGTCCTTCTTTGTGGCTTTGTTCAACTCTCTGTAATCAAGACAAATCCTCCACTTACCATTTTTCTTTGGAACTAACACCAAAGGAGAGACCCACTCACTATCAAAGATAGGGTAAATGAATCCTGCATATAGCATTTTTTGCAATTCTTCTTTGACTATATCTTTAAGAGTTGGATTCATCCTCCTTTGGGGCTATCAAACCAGCTTGCAACCTTCTTTGATGTATATGTGGTGAGTACACACTAAGGAGTGTACTCCATTCATTTCTTTGTAACTCCAAGAGAAGGCATCTAGATGTTCCTTTAGCATGTTGCATAACTTTTCTTCTTGGAGAGTAGAAAGAGTTGGATTGATTTTCAAGGTTCTCTTAGGGCCGAATTCTATGGTTTTGACATAGAGGGGGTTAGAATCAGCCAAGCATAGGTCAATTGGATGATTGTTATGGGTTTCCTTTACTACATCTTCTAAGGGAAATGTACTGGGAGTTGGACTTTGGAGTAGGTGTTCAATCAAATCATCTTCATCCTGCAGTCCTCCTCCCATGGTTCTTTCTAAAGTATAAAGTTGGGCAAAATAAACTTCATCTTCTTCCTCCTCCTCCAACCATAAAGGTAAATCATGCTCTAGAGATGGCTAAGTAGGAGGGTATAGGACCAACTGCTTGGACATATGTCCATTCTTGATGGTCATATTCCCAGCTCTACAACTAATGTAAGCATCAGCAATGGCCAACCAGGGTATCGCAGGGATGAGAGGGTAACCAGTAAGCTTAGCCTTAGGCTTGAGAACTAGGAAACCTATAGGGTACTTCCAAGAGTCAATGGAGACAATCACATCCTCCACAATCCCCTCAAGGGTCACTATGGAGCAGTATGCAAGTTTCAGAATTATCGTGGTCTTCCTCAATGGACCTTGGAGGTTGAGCTTGAGCATGGTGTCCCTGGTCATCACATTAATGGCAGCCTCAAGATCGATCAAAGTGTGTGGTACAATGGTGCCATTGATGTGCACATCTACTATAGGGTTTCCAGGGTCCAAATACTTTGGACAGATTACCTGCCCCAGCATTAAGTCGGACAGTTGTCCAATGACATTAATGGTAGGGGAATCTCTTCTTCACCTCCCTGGATGCTTGAATCACTTCTCCTTAATCAACTTATTGTAAATAGGAACATCTTTTATTTCTTGGAGAAGTGAAATTCTTAAACATATATTTTTCAATTCTCCTAGAGGTTCAGTCTCTTCTCGGTTAGGCTAGAGTGGTTGGGTTAATCTCTCAGGAAAGGGTGGATTCACTTTAAGAATGCTTTCCTCTCTTTCTTACTCAACCTCCCTAGGTGGAGGTGGAGGTTTATTATCTGAGAGAACTCTCACAGATCTCAGGTTAATCTCCTAGATTTCGACAACATAAGCTGGATATGATGTCTCTCCACTGTATACTTGCTGAGCCTGTCTGTTGTTCGGGTTCAGATTTGATTGGGCAAGCATATGGGGTTGCTTGGGTGGAGCAGAGTGTAACAGTTGTGGTTGGGCAGGTGGTGGAGGCAATAAAGCTAGAGCATTGTTGTATTGGGGCCTCCATGTTAACGGGAAAAGTGTTTACTCAGAACAACCCTATCCCACTAAGGTGTGACAGTGACCTTAGAAACAAACAGAGAAAACTACTTTCGTATTCTTCTTTATGAACTATAAACGAAGAGGAATAGGATGAACCAACCTGTGTCTTGTGCTAGTCCTTTGATCCAATCTCTCTCCTCTTTGACAACTTCCAGCTACCTGCTCCCTTACTTGCCCAGCTTCACCAAGTTCCTGTAAGATCACAAAAGAAGAAAACTACACAAAGACATGGATTTATATTCATAAATAGCTTAGGATCAGATTTAAGCTAAACATACAAATGTAACAAACATCAATGATACACAAGCATGTAGGAGAAACACAAATAGTTTTATTGATATAACAAGAAGATCCAGGAGGAGTTACAACCGATGATTCCTGATCCAGCATCAACCTCCCAGCAAAGGAGTCCCCTCTTCACCTCCAACAAAGCATAAATCACCCAATACTCTGATATCTATCTCAAAACCAACAACAATTCTCTGCAATGTACAAAATTCCCGCCTCCTGGATCTCTGGGATGAGGGATCCATATATAGATGTATGAAAAGAGGATGAGTCAGCTTATGATTTGACTAGTGTCTTCTCTTTGTCAGTTCTTGCTTCCACTTGGAGACTGAGAGCCTCTTACTCATCCTTGGTCGAACTCAGTGAGGCAAGTGTCATTGGGGAAGATTCTGGAAGCTTCCATTGTCTGTCCACCTCGCGGAATGACACTGCCATTTGTCATTTCCCGCTCAACGCACCCTGGTAGTGCATTTAGGTGCGTTTCAATGCACCTAGCTAGTGTACTTGGGTGCTATGCAATGTAGCTAGCTAGTGGAGCAGCTGAAATGATCCTGATTTGACTGGTTCTGAGTAATTTTTGGTGGAGAACTTCTGGGAGAAGCTGTAATTTGTTGACCTTGTTCCTTTAGGGGTCGGAACAACACTTTTAGGGACTTAGGATCCCTTGGTTTATGGACATTTCATGCTTAGAGCTGTAAGGCACAAAAATGTCTATAACAGTTGCCCCCTAAAGTATGAGGCCGTTTATCGGGTGAAATGCTTTATTAGGAGGATCCGAAGTTCTTTCAATGCTGGGAGGAGACCTGTAATAAGACACAATACAATACATTATCTTCATACTGTTTTCATGATCTAGCTGAGGCGGGCATTCCCATGCTCAGCTTTATAAATTCATTTTCATGTACATAGGACAGACAATCGTCTGATGGTAGACTGATGATTCTGATAGAGCCATCATCCTTTGGGTAGGATGATTATCTGTGCTGCAATGTTGTACATTTCAATGTCTTTATTTTCCTGAATATATATCGCAGCCTGGATGGATGAAACTAGATCCGGGGACTTCAATCTCGTCCGATGTTCACTCGAAGTACAAGTCGATCCATGTGAGAAATGTTTTGAAGTCGAACATGGAAAGACATCGCTTGATTACCAGTCAATGATGTAAACTGTTAACAAGCGCGAGAGGAATCACCGATAATGATGATGACCCTCAAGGTACTGCAGTACAATTTACGTGGTGTGAATAAAGGACTTGGCGTCGAACACCATGCAAAATCTTTTGGTCGAAGGTCATTGATGTATACCTGTCGCCGGAAGTGAGAAACTTGCCATTGAGGAATGCAGGCTTCAAAGTACTGAAGGGGGTGTTCCTAGATCAACTTCTTGGATAATGAGCTGATGTCGACAAGAAGTGACCTGTCAAAGGAGGGCCTTAATGAATTCCACATCAATGACACGGAACGGAGCAAATGATTTTGATGGAGGTGAAAACGATCTGATGATATATGGTTCAGGATGGCGGTCATGAAAGAATGAAGTATAATGTATGGTAGTGGATGGGACACGGGTGACTTCTCTGGATGACTTCTCCTGAACATGTCGGCGACACTTATGTGATGGATTGGTAACATTTACCCCAAATGTGGATGGTATGGCGTGACCATGGTGATGTGACCGGTGAATGAAACAACCCAACCCGACTCAGGCACGGAATGGAAGTGTCATGTTTAAGAGCGACTTGCTACCAATAAAGATTCTTTGAGTTTTCTTCCCAATTTTTCCCCAGTCATTGCTGACCAGTACCTCTTTATTTTTGTCAAGCTTGAGGAGGATAACATATGCTTGTTCTATAATTTTCCCTTCGGGCAAACCCATCGCTATGTTTTAACGAGCCTAGCGATAGTGAAACTCGTTCTCGTCTAAAGACAAGTTTGTCGCTATTAATATTTTTAACGAGTTTAACGACAAAGATAACTCGGTCCTTTTCATTTTTAGAGAGTCTGAAAAGGTACGTAAAGGTAACTCCAAAATTCCTTTTTCGTCATCTAATCCCTTAAGTCCGAAAAAGTATAAAACAATACAGAAGGGATGAATTTTCGATAGTTTTAACGAGCCGAACAAAACAAGCGCTTGATCTTTTTGTGCAATAATCCGTCAGGTCCAAAAAGATTAAAATCTAGAGGAGGGATAGCACTTCCGATCGCTTTAACGAGCTGGAAGGCCAAAACTCGGCAATCTTTTCATATTTTACGAGTCAGTTGAAAAGAGCTTAAAAAAGACTCGTCTTTTGAGGAACGAGTGATAAAATGGGTAGCAGCTGATTCCAGGTAAGGCTTGGAATTTTCCAATCATGGCAGTGTCACAAGGATGGCTAGTGAAATCACTCTTCACAGCTGTTCCTCAAAATGGGTAAACAATCAAATGGAGGTGAATGATCGGCCAATGAAAAAGTGGAGGTGACGGTGCAAACACGACCAAGGCTTTAATGGCTGAAATGTTACATTCACAGTGGTTATTTACCGGGGAATAGTTCATTTTTTAACGAGCTTAAACGCGGGTGGAAACATTTTCTCATGTCTTATGTTTATTTTTTAACGAGCTTGAACTATGTGCTAAAACTGCTCGATTAATCCAGTCATATGATAAGAATGTCTCATATAAAATTAGCAATTTTTAGAGTTTTGCCCCACATCCTTTCTTTATGCAAGTTAGGTGACGACTAATCCTACGAGTTTAAAGGGTTAGAGGTCCTAAAAATTTTAAAAATAAATAGCCGTCCCTCGCTTGCACTCCAAAAGGTTTGCATGCCCCCAGGTATAAAATATGGTTTCAAGGTTTCCCCTCAATTTGCAGACAAAACATTTGTTCTATCAGGAAAGGCCTACCTCTTACAGGTTACCCAAAGATTGTTCTATTCGCGGTGCAAACAAAACACTTCTTCGGCGATGTCTACCAAGATAAACAAAGGTGAGTGACGACGTCTGCCAACTCACATAAATTTGACAAGAGAATCTTATTCTAGAATAACCCCTCTTCCACCGACGGACGGGGTACAGACTAGTCATATTCTCCCACGGAAACCTACCCTATACCCGAATTTTTCCTGCCGAAGCAGACCAGGACGCATGCCCCCTGGGTTTCAGTCATATCCCTCCGAATTACTCGCGCTCATCGGGAGGACGGACTGGGGATTGAGACATTTCTTGCGTGAAGAGACCATTCAGGGATGGTATATGACTATTTGCTATGTGTGATCCGGGAAATGAAAGCTGGTCCATGAGCTTGACCACTCTTCCTTCGTGCGGAAAACACATTACTCTAAAGAGTGAGGAGACGATGGCTCCCATGCAATAAATATAGTCTCGTCCAAGGAGTAGATTATAATCCAAGGGTCCTTGAACTACCATTACGTTCATGCGAACCGTCTTCCTTCTCAATGTTATGGGCACATCGGGAAGGATCCCTAAAGGTCGACTGGTTCCTTTATCAAAGCCAATCAGATTTCTCATCTCAGGCAACAGCGATGGCGAACCAAGCACTTTCCAAGCAATAGAGGAAAGGATACTCACAGAAGCCCCCTCATCTATGATGGTACCAGCCATGACCATTCTATATATTTGAACGATAATTCGGAATGGTAAGCTTGCTGGTAAACGGGGTCTGCCTAGTTGATTCCAGTCGAAGGAGACAACTAGGTTGCTTGGAGGTGGGACCGAGTAGACGACCGGGTATGGCTCTAACGAACTTCCCTCCTGCGGTAAGGGAATGGGTAGATTTCCCCCATGTTCGTCGGAGTCTGTGTTGATGAAGAGAATTTGGACGGTGTCGTCCTTGTTCTCTTCAGTGATTGTATCATCCGAAGATAAAACCTCTGAAGGCAAGACCGGGTCAACTGCCACCTCGACCTTTTGACTTTCATCTGGTATGGATTCAGATGGTTTGTCTTCAATGATAGGAGCTTCAGCTGACCACTTGAGGGGCCAGCTGGATTCTCAACTAGCGACGGACTCGGCAAGAGCTTTTTATATCCAGGAGGAAGTCGTAATGGTGAAACCGGACGATCATCCAAAACTCTTTCTGCTTCGTCTAAGAAGGGACAACGGTGGATGGCATGATTGCCTTTGCACAGTTTACAAGGAAATCTAGCTTTCCCTTTTTGTCTTGGGGCTTCACTTTCGCTAGTTGACGGTGTGCTTTCAACATGATCATCAGAGGTTGATGACACTGGATTGTGCAAACGAGGAGACCAGTCCCTTAGTATCCGAGGGATGCAAGGACAATCTCTGTGAAAGTGATCTCCTTTGCAAATGACACATGGAGATTTAGGCCTGGTCGGTGCAATGTGTGGATTTTCGTTAGACGACACTTGTTTTCCCCCATTCGCCTTTGACTCCTTCTTCTTCTCTTTCTTCTTCTTCTCCTTCTTCTCCTTAGGAACTTGACTTTTGGCTTTGCCAGCCCCATCAAGCAAAGAGGAAGGAGGAGAGGAAGAATTAGAGGAAGTAGAAGGTTGGTGGGCAACTCTGGACTTGTCTAATTGCTGATTCGATTGTTCAGGAATGGTAGTGTTCTGAACGACATTGGTTGAGAAGAGCCATACTGGCAAGCCAATTGTCAGTCCTGGAAGCGACAATGTGGCCATATGGGTTGCACCAACATCTCCCCAAGAGGAGAAGGGACTAGGATTTCCACCAAGGGGAATTCCTTGGTTGGTAGACTCCATTTTCTCAACCTAAGATCAACGTAGGAAAAGGGTATGAATATTCCGTTTAAAATAAATTTTTAGACGCTTTGACACAACTTGTTTTTTCAGTTTTTAAGAGTCGAGAAAAAACAAAAGATGACTCTAGTCTCCTTCGATTTTTAATGAGCCTGAAGTGACAAGTGCTCAGATGGACCTTTTCCGTTAAGGAGTCTGAAAAGGAATGAAAGGGACTGCTCTGGATATCTAGGTAGGGGGAGTACCAAACCAATTGCAAAACTGCAGAATACTTTTAACGGTACGGCAGTCAATCTTCCCGAATGTTGTGTTCGGTGCATTGCGATCAGTAGGGCGGCCGACACGGCTTCCTATGGATAAAAGGTTTTAAGCCTATAGGGGTCTCCCAATATATACTCGACGGTACGTGGGAGCACAAGTCCGTACTGACACTTATCATCTCAAAGTGGAGGAATCACCCAACCATCAGTGAGGACAACAGTTACCAGGCTTTACGACGCCGAAATACGTCTCTAGCCTAGACCTCTAAATGTTGTGCGTTAAGTTCCAAAGCGTTGTTAGATTCATTCAATTTATTTTAAGTTGATCTTTCTTATGAAGTTTGCCTTTTGGGTTCACCACGAGATGTAGATGTAATTCCTAAAATGCAATCTAAAGATGATAAGCAAACTTTTATCTCTTTTCAGCAATGAAAATCCTAGCTACAAGGGGAAAAGAAAGACACAATCTTTTCTCAAAGAGAAAAGAGCACACTGTAAATGCACTTTTCCTAAATCAAGCCAAACAGACTGTCAATATGCAAATGCACATGTGCATGTATTTTTTTTTCACTTTCTTAATATTGATGCCTAAAAAGAAAGTTGATGTACAAATCTGAATTTGCTTTCAAGTGACAAACACAAACAAGCTTCTTTTCGAAATCAAAAGGTAGAGATGATTACGACACTTTATGATTTTGAAATAAATACTCGTTTCGACACTAGAAAGCCACAAATTCAAACCAAAGGAAAAAGTAAAAGTATAATCGACTGTCAACAGCAAATAAACTTTCTCCTATGATCAAAATCGACACTTACGACAGATCTAAATCAAAGGACGACAGTATGACTATTCTACTTTTTCAATGGAAAACTGTAAATGATGTAACAAACACACAAAAACATCTACAGTCTTTTTGTACAAAGGAGGCAGAATTAAGGCAAAGAAAATGGGTTTTTAAACAGACACATACACTGATCACAGGCTGCAAAAATCAGAGACAAAACTGAAAAAATGAAGCAAAGAACCTCAGCTGCACAAGGCTAGGCTGATCAGCGCACCTGTTACACAGAGAAACTGGATTGCAGCGCAGGTAGCCCTCTCGGGAACTGCGTTGAAATGCAGAATCTCTTCACAGAGCCTGCGCTGGGGCAGAAACGAGAATTCTATCCAGGTTCTGGGTCACGGTTTGCAGTTTAATCTATGGTTTTTGGCCGAATAAAAGCAATCAGTAATGCACAATCAGAGGGTAGATTTAAAGGAGGTCTAAGAGCTATCACAAAGGGCAATCAGATCATTTGTGAATCAGCTGTTCAAATCATAAACAAATCCAGTGAATGGATTGAAGTAGCAGATGTCTACTTTGCATTTGTTAATGGCAAATGCAGTTCGATTGCTACTCCTAAGTTTATGAAACAAACAACAAGAGAAACACAAATAAACTAACTAGAAACGATCCCCAGCGGAGTCGCCATTTTGTTAATGGGAAAAGTGTCTACTCATAACGACCCTATCCCAATAAGGTGTGACAGTGACCTTAGAAACAAACAGAGAAAACTACTTTCGTATTCTTCTTTATGAACTATAAACGAAGAGGAATAGGATGAACCAACCTGTGTCTTGCGCTAGTCCTTTGATCCAATCTCTCTCCTCTTTGACAGCTTCCAGCTACCTGCTCCCTTACTTGCCCAGCTTCACCAAGTTCCTGTAAGATCACAAAAGAAGAAAACTACACAAAGACATGGATTTATATTCATAAATAGCTTAGGATCAGATTTAATCTAAACATACAAATGTAACAAACATCAATGATACACAAGCATGTAGGAGAAACTCAAATAGTTTTATTGATATAACAAGAAGATCCAGGAGGAGTTACAACCGATGATTCCTGATCCAGCATCAACCTCCCAGCAAAGGAGTCCCCTCTTCACCTCCAACAAAGCATAAATCACCCAATACTCTGATATCTATCTCAAAACCAACAGAAATTCTCTGCAATGTACAAAATTCCCGCCTCCTGGATCTCTGGGATGAGGGATCCATATATAGATGTATGCAAAGAGGACGAGTCAGCTTATGATTTGACTAGTGTCTTCTCTCTGTCAGTTCTTGCTTCCACTTGGAGACTGAGAGCCTCTTACTCATCCTTGGTCGAACTCAGTGAGGCAAGTGTCATTGGGGAAGATTCTGGAAGCTTCCATTGTCTATCCACCTCGCGGAATGACACTGCCATTTGTCATTTCCCACTCAACGCACCCTGGTAGTGCATTTAGGTGCGTTGCAATGCACCTAGCTAGTGTACTTGGGTGCTATGCAACGCAGCTAGCAAGTGGAGGAGCTGAAATGATCCTGATTTGACTGGTTCTGAGCAATTTCTGGTGGAGAACTTCTGGGAGAAGCTATAATTTGTTGACCTTGTTCCTTTAGGGGTCGGATCAACACTTGTAGGGACTTAGGATCCCTTGGTTTATGGACATTTCATGCTTAGATCTGTAAGGCACAAAAATGTCTATAACACTCCACCCCTGGGGCGGTGCATTCCACTGAGGTTGTGGCGGAGCATATGGTTGAAATGACTGGATGGCTAGCTAGGAGTGATACTGAGATGCAAAGGACCAAGGAGGAGGTGTAGACCAGGAAGGATGAGTAGGGGGTCCCCAAGAAGGTATGGTTGTGGTCAACTTGGGGTTGTAATATGCATGGGATGACCCTTGCATGCCCTGCTGGTATAGTATAGGCCCATGAGGTCTCCTTTGGTTTATGTAGCAGAGTTGATCAATGACCCCTTCAACTCCTTGATATATAGCTTTGAGTCTAGGCAAATAAGGGCACTTCTCTGTGGAGTGGTTTTCTTCACAGACTGAGAAAAATTCAATAGAATTCAATGGACATTCATTCCTAGGTTGCCTTCTAGTGCATCTAGGACAAAAAATGGCCAAGGCTCTCTCTGCTTCCTCTTGCTTTCTTTTAATGTGCATAGTGTCCACTTGTAAGGCAAGGGATTGCAACATCTCACTCTCGAAATATTTCAACATATTTCCAATTTCACCCTTGATGGACGAGTTGGAAGAGGATGTACTGACCATAAGTTGACTACCCCTACCCTTTTTCCTAGATGCCCTAGAATGGTTTCTAAAGATAGTCTTGATATTCTCATAGGGTAATTGGTAGATATCCCTTCCTACTAACAAGTGTAGGGTATCTAGAAAATCTTCTCTTACTCCCCTAAGCAATACCATCTTTAGTGACTCAGGGTCAAGTGTGCACCTAGCCCTTTTGTAACTAAGCTAGAATCTTTCTTCGTAATCCTCTAGGGATTCGTCATTGCCTATGGTCATCCTAAAAAATTCCTCATTAGTATCCTTTAACTGAAAATAGTCCCGATACTTGTTGTTAAAATCTTGCTGCATCTAAGCCCAAGTTGTGATGCTATCCCCAGGTAAACCCATGAACCAGTGCAATATTGCATCCTTGAGGGTGGATGGAAATAGTTTTAACTTCTGCTCATCATTTGTATATTCATAGATTCGGCATATAAAAACAAATTCAAATAGGTAAATGTCGGGGTCTTCCGTGCTCAAGCCATGGAAATAAGGTAGGGCAGAGGGGCTTATATTTTTCATCTTAGTGTCCCCATTGGTTTCCTTGATGGGAAAGGCACCCTCAACTTTCTCTCTATTCTCTCTACCATTTCTGTTTTCATCCATTAGTTCAGTAGGAATGGGTTCTTATTCTTCCCCTGTAGGTTCTTCAAATATGTCAGGTTGCTCACCTAAGGTTTCCTCCAATTCACAACCATCGAAGAAGAGGGAAGGTTCATTGTTTGATGCAGTGGGGGTATTTGGCAAAAAATTCCCTAAGTTATCCCTATTCCTATGAGGCATGAAAGGAAATGTTTTTGGGTTGGTTTTTGTGTTTTTTTTTTTCAAACTTGTAAATTACTTTGCAAAATTGAAATTGTTGATTAAATGAAAACTGCTGACTGAGTGAAAAACTAATTACTGAGTTGAAATCTTACTTGCAAAATGGAAAGGAAAGCAGAAAATGTAGAATGAAAAAGGAAGTAACTAAATTACTTTTGCAGAAATAAACTAATGGCAGAATATTAGAGACAAGAATATAGAAGAAAGAAGCAATATTCACATATTACTCAGAAACCTCCCTGGAAATGGCACCAAAAAGTGATGAGTGCTAGTATTGCAGCAAGAATGCTGCAACACCTGGGCTACCAACTTTACTTTGTCAACCTGGGGTTCATACAAACTTAGAGGTGACAGTGTTGTATACACAAGTAAAAGTGATGGTTCTGCCTTTTGTTACGGTCCAGCTGGCGAGAGACCACTGGGGTTTTCAAGCTAGACTTCTATGGAGATAGAAGAAGCTTGGTTTCTTGATGGAAGAAAGGGAAATATGCTCTAAGGGTGAGCTACTCATGGAAAAGACCGAAATTTAATGCTAAATCACACCTTTTCCTAATTAACTTCCAAGAAACTATGCTTTGCAATAATAATAAATTAACATGAACCAAATGCTACTATTTAAGCATTGAAAAAAAAGCATCAAACATCACTAATATTCAAGTAAAGGGACTGAAATAAATCTTTTTTTGTCTTTTTGTCTTTTTGTCTTTTCATGCAAAATCAAGTATGAAAACTAATTTCTTTTGGTGATGTGGCGGGTGAATTAAGGATGTTGGAGGATGGATGGAAGGGTTAGGAGATGGTTGGATGGTGTGGAAAACCCTTGGGAGGCATTTGGTGACTTCCTAAAGGTTTCCACTCAATTCGGCCTCAAAACAGGCCATTTCAGGAAAACCTACATGATGTACTAGAAACCTACAGAATTACCTGTAAACCTACAGGATATAGCCGAGAGAAAAATGGAAGGTGTTTGAGGTGATGGAAGGCTTAGGGGATGTGGTAGATGGGTGGAATGAAGTGATTAAAGGTCTAGGATCACTTAGAAGTCAACAACAAAGATAGAGGATGGTTGGATTCGCTCAATGTGCTTTGAAGAATGTCTACGTAAAATGATGAAAACTAGTGAAGGCAATGGTGAAAACAAGGAATGACTATGGTGGATGAAGTGGAAGGTGGGTGTTGGTTATGAACTCTATTGTATACTCCTAAAGCACTTTCTATGCATGAAACATGTATAATTCCCAAAAAACTATTTAAACAAGAAGCATTCCCTTAAGCTAGAAAAGCAGAATTAATGAGCTAACTGCCTACATTATCCATGAGGAAAGTTGATGAAAGGAATGAAAGCATGATGAGATCTATTGCAAGAGTGAAGATAGAAGATATGGAGATGAAATCCTACTTTGCAAAACTGATCAAATCCTAACTTAAATATAGTAAACTCTAAATATTATGCAAGAATTAGAAATTTGTGTTTTTGGGGTTGCATAAAGGTCCCTTCCTCAAATCATGATCCAAAAGGGAGGAAATGAGGCGAAGACACCCACTGAAAACCTTGTGGTATTGCTTTTATCCCTGCTAACCTGCTACTAAATTAAGGCACAAATGGAAGCAAACTAATAAACAACCAGTCCAATCTACACTACTTACAATGAAAACACATCTAAAAGCAAATTAACAATGAAGCTATGAGACTAATATAATCATACATATACAAGAAAGAGGAGCCTTGTCTGCTAGGGTTGGGCCCTAACCCAAGAGCTTTATCCCTCTGAATTAACTCAGTGCTGACTCAAAATAAAACTCATTGTTATTACAAAAACAGAAAATTACATCAATAAAACTTTCACAAGTCTGCAACTCAAAAATAGCTTAGATTTTTACAACAAAAATTTGAATCCTAATGAAGCTCTAGGCCTCTATACTTATACAAATTAAGTCCCCAATGACTACCTTAAAATTAGGGAGGCTCAGCTCCCAAACTCGAGATAAACTAGCTCTTTGTCTCTCACTTGCTCGGTTGCCTTCTAATCCTCATGGCTTGGCTGCTTGTACTCCGAGCTAGTGTGATGGATGGAGGAATATTCGAATGGGGGAGAAGTAATGAGGAATATTTACCTCCTACAATCCCTCTCCTTTGTTCCATTCGAGTTTTAACCTTAGTATTTGCCAAAATTCATTGATTTTCTCCTTCATTCCTGCATTCAATGCATATTAGTCTACTAGGCATAATATCCAACTCTAACTCATCTCATAAACAAAATATAATAAAAAACATGTAATAAGTTGTGAGAAAAGTTGGTTTGACTAAGCTAGGAGGTTAATTAAGGCCTGTATAATTACCCAATGATGAGGCTCATCAACATCCACCAACTAGTCCATGATATATTGGACAGAGCCAATGCTAAGTATAGGCAGTGCCATGATCAGCGTAAAGTGTTGCAAAAGTTCCAGGTGGGTGACAAAGTTTGGCTACATTTGTAGAAGGAGTGCCTTGTTGGGCCCCACCGCAAGCTTTTCCCACTCCGATATGGGCCATACACCATCACCAAGGCCTTTGGTGACAATGCATTTGAGCTCAATATCCCATTGTTCCTTGGTCTACACCAAATGTTTAGTGTAGATCGCCTTCGTCCATACATTCCACCGTTGTTGGACACATCTGACATAGCAAAACAACTCACACCAACATAGCTCAACTTGGACTGCTTGGAACAGGCCACAATTGATAATATCATGGGCAAATAGATCAAGAACACTCACCATCAGAGGATACATCTATATCAAGTTCTCAAAGCACGCCAACTCCTTCACTAGGGAAAGTGGTTCAGAAGGGACCATGTTCAATAGAAATTTCTTCACCTCATGGAGGCTCTGCACGCAATGGGGACCATTGCTTCCTAATGTAGGAGGAATGATCCAGGTGGATATTGGAGACCACACATGTATTCCACCTAGACCCCCCAGTTAGTTTTATCTGTTTCCTTATTCATTTCATCATTTACTATTTTCAGGAGTTTTTTGGGTCCTGAACTTTTGTAGCAGTTTTGACCCCCTAAACGGATTTTTTTTTTGTCTACAGTAGGCCCCTAGCCATAGGTAAGGGATTGTGGTGAAACCTGTAGTAATCATAGAGACCTTTCCAAGAAGCTATTGTATGCGCCAAATGGAGATAATATGACCAAGTTACAACCCCAGGAAGTTGGCTACCCAACTAACCCCAATAGGGCCCACGAACTCTTGGTGTTACATCTCCTAGGGTTATGGTTATGGTTTTTTAGGGTTTTCTCATGTTTTCCAATATTAAATAGGCCCTTGATCCTCATTGTAACAAAGTTCATAGGCATGTAGCCGCCACATCTCTTCTCAAAGATAAGCTACCATCACCCGAGCTATCTTATTTCCATTCTGTTTTTAAGCATAATTCAATATTTTTATATTAATGAAATGAAGTGTTTTTATACTGCATTTATGTGTTTATGATTATATCTGTAAGTTGTTGCATTCCAGGTTAAGTTCGGATCAGTGGTATCAGAGTAGTCTGCTCTTTCTATGTTTCTATTTTCATATCCCCAACAAGGTGAGGGTATAAGGAGTTAGGGCATGATCTGGTTGAACCATTGCAAGATCAGCCTCGCAAAACCTGATGAAATCCCATGGCCGAAGAAAAGAAAGATGAGCACGCAAGAGATCCTTTTAAAATGTTGCTCGAGGAAGTCCTCGAGTGAAAGAGGGACACGATGATGGATAAATTTGCCCAGATCCTTCGACAGTGACCCACAAGCGATGCATCTTCATCCAACAGCCACTCTGGATTCGCCACTCCTTTTAAGGTACAATTTAACTTTGATATTCCCATATTCAAAGGCCTGATAGATGCAGATGTCATAGATAAATGGTTAAATCTATTGGAAGGATATTTTTCAGTTCATGAATTTTCCAATTGGGAAAATATTACTTTTGCACTTCTTAAAGTTGCCCCACACATCAAGGATTGGTGGGAAACATACTATGAAGAAAAGGACGAGAGTGAACCCTCGTTGTTTTCAGCCGCACCCACCTGGAATTCTTTCCGAGACGCCATCAAGGAACAATATTACCCTATTAGGAGTTATGAAGACAAATAAATAAAGTGGAACATGCTATGGGAGGGAAGGGACAAACATGTGCCAGAGTTCACAAATACTTTCCATACCCTTCGTACGAAGCTAGGTATCAAGGATACTAAACAAAATTTGGTTCTCCAGTACCGTGGCTTTCGACACAAGTACATCAAGGACGAGATGGAGTTATTGGTCGTTTCCTCACTCGGCACGGCATATTGTTACACTGTCAAGATTGAAAAAAAGTTTAAACAGAAGAAGCGGGACTTTGGATCTACAAATCCAAAGCAAGGAAAAGCCACCCCCAAAACACAAAACAAAGGACCAAGCCAAGGCATCGCTACCCAAGACAGCCCGATGAAGCTGCAAGCAAAGGAAAACAACCTAAAGAAGAACACTACAAGAAAAAAGGTCATTGGTGAGGGTCATGCTTGTGACGGACCTTTAAGGTCCATCACTAATGTCACATATGGTGACGGTCTTTAAAAAATGTTGTTGTAAGTGTATATAGTGGTGGTCCTTTATGGTTTGTCACCAAAGCCATTTTCAATAACACATTTCGTGAGGGTCGTTAAAGGCCCATCACTAATTTTGTCTTTGGTGACACTTTTGGTGACGGTCAATAAATGTTAGTCATCATTTATCATTCCAATGAGTTTTTTATGACACTTCATGCATGTGACAGACCTTTAAGGTCCATCACCAATGTCGCATATGGTGACAGTCTTTAAAAATTCATTGTTGTAAGTGTATATAGTGATGGTCCTTTAAGTTTTGTCACCAAAGCCATTTTCAATGACACTTTTGGTGAGGGTCGTTAATTGCCCATCACTAATTGTCTCTTTGGTGACACTTTTGGTGAGGGTCGTTAAAGGCCCATCACTAATTCTCTATTTGGTGACACTTCGAGTGATGATCTTTTATTGACCCTTACCAATTCTCTTTTTGGTTACTTTTGGTGACAGTAAAAAAATGTTTGTCATCATTGATCATTCCAATGAGCTTTTGATGATGCTATGTACCTGTTACTATATTTTTTGTCAAAATATAATGATTTAAGACCATTGTTGTGGAGTCTTTTTCATTATGTGTCCAAGGTCATAGTGGTTATAATAGCCAATTGATTTTTTAAGAAGTATTAGTGTGTATCATTTCCCTCAAGTCATAAGAATATAGTCTTCCTATGAGTCAACACATGATTCATCTCTATTAGGTTTATTATCTAGCAAATTTCCTTTAAATAAAGTTCCACTAGTGTGTGTAGGAACTATATTATTTAATACATAATCAAGCTCTGTCAATTCTATTAATGAGAGAGACCTAGCAATCCTCAACACTCATGGCACACCTTAACATGCTTTGGAGCGATACACTAACATTCCTTGGCACCTCACATGTCTTGGAACATCTTTGTACCTAGAACATCTTGCCATGAGTAGGATGTGGAAGCACATGCTGGCATGCCATAACATAGCATAACACTCCCCTATCATGTGTTGGCATTCCCTGTAGTCCCTAGCATGCCTTGGAACTCCTTGGCATAATATTGCATTGACAAAATTTAGTACTTGGCACACATTGGAACTTGACATGTATTGGAACATATTATTAGTGTGCCTAGCATTCCCCTTTTGAAAAAGATAAAGTCTCGACTTATTAGCCCTCTTATGTGTTCATTTCCTTTCATTTTAGCTTGGTTATTCCTCTTGTTTCCTTGAAACTCCTTGACGCATATTGGCATACTCTGGCACCTTGCACATCCTAGCATGTATTAGCACCTAGAATTCCTTGGCACTATATGGCACATGTTAGCACACCCCGGAACTACCTAGCACACTCTAGCACTGATTGGCATTCCCTAATATTCCCTGGCATGCCTTACCTATTCTTAGCATACCTTGTCACTCCATCCTTAGCATGACAACTAGCACTGATTGACACTCCCCAAAACACCCTCATATTCATTCACTTTTGTGCATTTTGACCTAGTGCTCCCTTGTGTTCTCCTAGTACTCCCTAACACTCCTTAGCATGCATTGGCACTCTCTAGCACACCTTAGCACTCATAAGTGAAGAATGAAACTTGTAACCAATGTTACAAGACTCGGAATAGACAATAAATCAGTGAGGCAAAAGGGATAAGAGTTTTAATCAGATTGGGGAAAAATCGAAAAAAATCAAGAAAAAATAAGTGAATTCAATAAATAAAAATATACACATATATTGAATTAAAAAAACAAAAAAAAAACAAAAAAACAAAAAACAAAAGCAAAACAGAACAAAACAAAAAAAAACATTTTTCATTGACATTCAATAAAGCCATGTCCAAACAATTCATAATATCAATAGATGTCCAAAATATCATGAATGAACAAGAATCTCATATATGTTATGAGTCCAAACATGATCCAACATACTGAGTCATGACTCCTAACTAGTGACTACATACAACTAGAAGTAACTACTTCTAAAAGTTTACAAACAACTGCATACTAATTAGAAAACATCAATAACTAAGAGTCTAAGACTCTTAAGAGTGAGAACTAGAAGTGATTCCTCCCACTCCTCTACTTGCTTGACTCTCAAAGTTCTTCAAGTCATGTAGGCTTAAAAGAGGAGCCTCCTCTATTGGACTCAATCTGTTGCATTTGTAGTTTGCAAATCTCTCTCTTCAAGGTCTATTGGTGAATGATCCAAACCTATCATTATCATGAGACATTGAAATGTGAATTTAAGTTTGACTTTGAACTTTAAAGTTTAAACTTTAAATTCCAAATCAGATTACGAAACCTTCAAATTCAAGCTCTCACCTAGTATTTTCTTGTTGCAAAGTTGTAGATTGTAATGGAAAAATACAAGGTCATTTAAGAACTTTTGTGTCAATTGGTTGCGCTTCTTAGAATGTATTTTCTCAAACATGCTCCAGATGCACTCACAACCTGAAGCACTACATGCTTGGTTTAAGATTCGAATGGTAAATCTATTAAAATCTAGCGTATCAGTACAAAAGTTTTTCCACCAAAGACCTGGCGAGTGGGAAGGGTTCGTGAGTAGACGTACTAAATACTAAATAGTAAAAACTTAAAATGACAACAAAATTTAATAGACATTTAACATACAAAATAAATTTTAAACAAATTTAATGAACTGATAAAACCTTCAAGCCTCAAAGGGTACCTGGGAACACCTTAGACCTTTCTCATATAACATTGGTATAGGAAAATAATTTAGGTGGTGCTCTATAATCCTATAGTTGGGAACAGACATGACTTTGAAATTCTAGATTAGGGAAGCACCTTTCCATGCATGTCATAAGTCCTCTATGAACCTTCCCATACTCATTAAATTTTCTCTTATCATAAAAATACTATGGTTTTAAGAACTACCTAGTAGCATGTAAGGGGGAATGCAATTTCCTATCCCAATGTGCATCAATAATTTCCTAAAGAGGCATATACTTTGCCTCCTCATCCCCATATATTCTTTTGATGGACTCCTTTGCAAGATCCATCACCTCATAAATGTAACCTATAGAGGGTTTGTCACCATCAACCATCCTGAAAGTTCAAGCTTTCAAATTTAAATTAATATTAAACATTGAAAATAAATAGAAGTTTGAAATGAAATTTAAAACATGAAAAAGTTAAATGACTTGAAGTACCTGAGAACTCTAACAAGGGACTCCATCACAACAATAATATCTTCGACATCTTTCTAGAAACCATCATTAAACACAAGTGCAATAACTTCAATGCCTTCAAGGGTCTTGGAATGTTTAGATGCCATCCACTCAAGTCCCAAGGACATCCTCTTCAGATTTATCTTTTTCTAAACCACAAATTGCAAAGATATGAAATTTGTTGCAAATCTAGTCACTGCAGGTCGAACAATTTCTTTACCTTCAGTGTATTTTCTCATGGTGTTTACGACAATAATGTGGTTGTATAGGCATTTGGTTATGGATTTTTCCTTCTCCACAACCTCATGTATCCAATTAATCTTACCAATGTCCTCAAGCATTAAATCTATACAATGGGCAACACAATAGGTCCAAAACATAGTGGGGTGCCTAATCTCAAAAATTCTACCTGCAACCATATAATTAGCTACATTGTCGGTGACAATTTGTACAACATTTTCTTCTCCCACTTCTTGAACGACTTCCTCCATCATTTCACAAATAAGTTGTGCAGTCTTAACCTTGTCTAAGGCATCCACTGATTTGAGAAACATCATACCTACTGGACAAGATACAAGGAGATTTATTAAAGTTCTATTCCTCTAATCTATCCATCCATCACTCATGATCATGCACCTTGTTTCTACCCATGATGAACGAAACTCAGATAGCACAAGCATGGCATCTCAACACTTTCTAGTAGCAAATTTTTCCTAATGCTCTCTAATGAAGGATCTTTGAACCCTAGACCTACAACAACAATTGCATCAATCATAGCTTGCTAATAAGGACTTCTGGCACAGTGGAAAGGTATGTCAGAATGGTACCAAAAGTTATCAATGGCCTTCCTTACCTAACTATGGATATTTTTTTTCCAACCAGTGGTATCCAAGGTAGGTTGGGAATCGGGTTTTGTGCAGGGAGAAAAAAAGGTGTTTATGTTTCCACCTCCAATGTTGAATGCAGGAGGATTCATTTGGCCTTGGGTTTGACTTAGACTTGGAGGCATGTGTGGGAAACTTGGGAACTGCATTAAGGATTCAACAGAGGGAGATGACAATGGGGTAGTGCAAGAAAAATTGTCAACTCCAGGAGTGCCTATTTCTTTTTTTTCTTTTCTTTCTTTGCATTATGCTGACTCAACATATCAATGGCCAAGGTTGCTTGGTGTTTGACATTTTCGTCAACATTTTTGCAGAGACCTATATCATGGCCGGGTATTTGTGCAAGGTGGTACTTGAATCTATAAATGGCTCCACTACATTTCTCTTTGTGAAATTTAAAAAGGAGCTTAGGGTCTCCAAGAATCTTGTCACAATAAGCCCAAGCAAAGTCCTTCTCCCTCAGCATTGTTGTTGTTTTGGACTTGTGTTTAAATTGTGGCTTCTATTTAGATTTGGAGTTGTGCCTTCTATTTAATTTGGCTCTTGTAAAATACAATAAAAAATTAAAATTAAAAATTCCATATATAACTTCACAAAAAAGAGGGTTGGTTTTAAAGGATATGAGGTTTTGTTAAGGATCAAAGAGGAGTCTGTCCAACAACACAAGCACATTTCGACCTAATATATCATTATGACCTTGAAACATAATCAGGTATATACAAGGAAATGCTACCTAAAGGAAATATTATCAACATATATTTCATTGTAATCTTGAATTTTCAAGTTTGTTTAGCATAAGGCAACTAAACCAATACATGAATAATAGATTCTAGAAGAACAAAACTACCCAAATTTGTGAATGCATGGTTAAAGCCTTTGAAGTCGGAAAGACATCAACTAAGGAAGGAATGCTTGATGACTTGGTCGATGGTTGGTATGAAACCATTTCTTATTGCATTTTTTAAATATATTTAAGCCCCATTTATAGGGTTGAAAAGTCATAACCAAAGAAATACGCCAAACATTCGATTGCTGAACAGTGAAACTTGAAACTTGCCATTGAAAACGACATTGAAACTTCAATATAGTAATATACCTATTATTTAAGCCAAGTGCCAATGTACCTTGATTGTTGAATAGTGAAGCAGCTAAGCATAAAGGTAACACACATTGAAGGTGACGCGCGACAGCCCGAGGGTCGATATGGAGTATGGATAGAGCACACATTGGCGACTTCCCGATATGGAGTCTGGACTTAAGCTCACCTTGGAAATTCCCCGATATTGAGTCTGGACTGTGTAATAGTGAGTAGTGATTGATTACTGAAGGTCTCGATGTATGAGTTTTGGGCCTGAGAAATGAGAAATAAATTTTGGAGCGACTAACGTTTAATTTTTAGCAATGCGGCATACTTAAACTTGAAAAACTCGTGCTCGTCGAGTCAAGGCTGAAAATGGAATAAATTGGAATCAATTGCAGGAATATGCTTTAATCGGAAAGTCTCAAGTCAAACTTTCATTGACCATGAGTTAAACTTGGTCAACGTGAGTTTGACTCGCAAATATTTAGATCGGATCGTTTGGAGAGTGAGCAGATTCCGACTCGTGATTAATCACGATTGATCGGTGAGTCCTATTTCACTGCTTGTAACTGAAATCTGAATTGAAAATAGGAAATCTTATAATTGAAACTAATTGTGAATTTTCTAAACTGAAATTGGCTCATCGACATCGTTTCTATTTGCGGTTGGGCACGTCAACAGAAGAGATTCAGCTTAAATCAAGTTCATGGAGAAAATATTTTATGGAAGATGTTTCTTTTATGTCAAGGAAGAAAAAGTAATATTTTTTATTAAATTTGAATAACAGTAGTATCTATTTGTATCTCCCGTATCTCATTGTTTTTATCTCCTGTAACTCATACAAAAAGTGGGGTAATAGTGGACATGTAGCATCAAGCTCCACTCCTTTTAATCCAAAGTTCTACATGCAAACCTTTGTGTCACTTGCGCCTTAAAGCCTTCATTATAGAGTGTGGAGTTAACACCTACCTCTACATGACAAAAGCTACACATACCTTTTGACTTGGTTTTTTCACCTTTTGTCCATTCTTTGTTTAGAGTCTGGGACAACAAGCTCCACATACTTTTTTTCCATACCTCTATGTGAGTGTAACTTTGCACATTTTCTTTGCTTCAACCAATATCAAAAGCATTTGTGAGCTTCTTTCAAGGCATGAATACATGCTTCAATCATGGAAATTAGCAAAGTTTCTAAAGAAAAAAATAACCATGGAGTTATCCTTTTCCATTTCAAATATGTTAGGATTCTATTGAGAGTGTTTTAGAGATAATTATTAATTGGCCCCCTACTGTTCCCTTTTCCTTAATATAAACTACATCTCTTATTACATTTCTAATCAAGATATTTACATCAAATACTGGATCAAAGGGCCAAGGACTTTTCATAAATGCTTCCTTGTCCAGTAGAAGAATAAATGGTCAACATGTCAACTTGGCTCCAATTTCTTGGGAATTAATAATTGTTTTGAAAAATGAATACTCTTGTTTGAATCTAGAACTATTTTCAAGCTTTGAAAATGGATTTTCCTCCAAATTGATCTTGGAAAGGTCCTTACTAAAGGCTTCTCTATATCTCCTCCACTAGAATGAATGGCTTGTATGTTTAAAAGTATAGCAGAGCTCCCTTCTGAAAATCCTGATCATCCCATTGTCACCAAGAGCTCCTCCTTTTCCCAAAATTGGACCCAAAACAACATTGAGTACTTAATTATGATCCAACCTAAGAAATTTTGATTGACACTGCAACTCAAGAGCTATTAAATTTAAAGTGCACTAGTATGATTTGTCATTCTTTCATTGAATAAGTATATTGTTTTTGAATTTTCCATTTGTGCTTGTAGTATGTGGTACTGACCTTGTTTCACGTAAAAGGGTTTTTATTCTTGGACTATGACAATGCTAGTAAGATTTAGGCCTTTTGTAGTATTTGTACCCCATGATCATTTTTGCTAGATGTATGTCCTATGTGGAAAGAAATAAGAATTTAGTGATTACCTCCTAAACTAAAGCATTGTTTCTTTTATTAGGTGCCATGTAACGTCCTCTACAAATTGAGGATGAATGGGACGTAATATCCTATCCATCCTCGTAGACTATAGTCCTCCATAAAGGCGGAAAAACCCCAAAATACCCATTGTTGGGCAATTTTTGGGGAAACTGGGCTTAAAGGGGTTTGGAGTAAGGTTTACTCAATCACTTAAGAATATGAAACTCCTTTGGAAAATCTATAAATAAAGAAGGATTGAATTCATTTTGGATCACCAGGTGTGGATTAATTCATTTTTTCTTGAGCATTAGGTCTAATAGTTCTTGACGTCTTCTATCTCTTGTCAATTTCGGTGGTGAAATATTCCACCCTAGTTGACATTCCCTTATTATCTCGTTGTTTGAGCACAAGGGTCTCTGGCTGGTCAGCAAATTCTATTGGATATTGGTCTCTTGTCCTTTTCTGGGCACAAGATTTCTATTAAAGGTGAATGAATTTGGATTATAGTGCATGATAGCTTAGTTCTGTTTGGCATACACCTCTCTTGAAGGAAGCAACAAAGTTTCTGAGTCCTTAATATCTTGTTCTGGGCAAAGCACTTACCTTAGGTAGTGGATTCGTTTCTAGCACCTGGAATAGCAAAACTCTTTGCTTTATTTAGTTTTTTCATGCACAGTTAAAAGGAGCACTTCCCTAGTTATTAATTCTCAGCCTTAGCTAAGGAAGCATGTTTGCATATCTCATATCATATTCACTTGGGGCAGACTTTAACAGTCTTATCTATCCATGCAAGGAAGGTGCATTAGGATTAGGAGTTAAGAAAGTTGAGACATTGTTGTACATGTTTCCAAATTCATTGTACCTTCTAGACTAAAGGAAAAGTGAATAGTAGTGTTTGAAATTTTTATTTATTTCTTCTTTCAAAGAGTAATAAATAGTGATGTGATTTGAGTTTCAAATCTGTTTACTTGTTGTTACTTTATTCAGTGGCATGTGCTTCCCTATTCAGAACAAGGGGTTTTTCTATAGTATCTAGCCTCCAAAGTTTCTTCAATGCAAACTAAATATCAAATCATGCCCTCATACTCCAAATCATCTAAGGCATCACCCTAGAGAAGTTCCAAAGTAGACCAATGATCTTTGACAGGCCAACTCCAACCCCATGTCACTATACAAGTGTTGACATCATTGCTACAAAAATTATTCTGAAGTGTTGCATCCCACACCAATTCCTAAGATGGATGCCCAAAGGGGTTCTAGAACGAGGCTCAACCTTCATGACCACATTTAAGACTTTTCAAAGGGATCGATCCCTTTAAACCATACCAATTTTTACACTTTCACAATTTGGCCATGTTCTTATCAATTTATATTTTGTATTGAAAAGTTAGTCCTATTTTACATGTTTATTAAATTTAGGAACAATTATAGGTCAGCTCCAACAAAATGTCAACAAATTTGTGCGTTAGGTTGGCATTTCTCCAAATACTATCACACATGTATATATAATCACACATTTTCCTTTTTAGATCTTGATTGGTTGAACAAAAAGGTTCGCTGCCTGTGTAATTTTGTCCCATACCTCCACATAAGCACTCATAGATAACAATATTCTTAATTCTTCATTTGTGTGCATAGTAAGGTCCCTTTTGGTTGTTATTTTTGATGGAGCAACCTCTGATAGTACACCTTTTACCACAGAGATGTTGTTGTTGGATAGAAATCTCCAGAGGAGTCTTACACCAGACATATAAATGGCTATTGTGTATCACAATAATAAGAATTAACATATGAAGATGTACAAACCCTAAACTATGTGCATTCAATCCATTACTTTTTATTTCATGGCAGATTTCGTTCTGCATAGTAGATGTGTTGTGGCACTTGAGTGTGTTCGCATAAAAAATTCTAAGGCCAAACCCAGATTCTCATGTGTCATGGAAATTCAACACATGCCTTGTTCACCTAAGAACTACTTGTAACTCATCTTAGGTTACTCATGTACAATCTCGCTCATCCCGCTTAACAAGTTACCAAGACAAGGCTCATCACATCCAACCTTGGTCTAAAACAATTAAGCAACACAATTTACATCTTGGAATTCCATAGCACCTGACATGTCTTAGAATGCCTTGGCACTATGTGGCATGCGTTAACATCACCTACATTCCTTGGCATGCTTTGACACTCCCTAGCAAACCATGGCACTTCCAGATATGCCTTGGTAGTTTAACGTACCTTGGCATTTCCTATCATATAACCTTGTCACTCCCTCCTTAACACAGTGAGAACTCATTGAAACTCCCTCTCACACAATCTTATTCATTAAGTTCTGTGCATTTTGAACTAGTGCTTCCTTATGTTTCCCTAACACCCCCTAACACTCCCTAGCTCACCCTAGCACCTGACACATCTTGGCCTACCTCCTTAACACTCTAGCATTCCTTGGCACTACATAGTATACCTTGTCACTCTCTCCTTAGCACACCTAAACATCACTGACACTCTTGGTCACAAACTCTTATTCATTTATTTCCATGCATTTTTACCTAGTTCTCCCTTGTGTTTCCCTAGCACTCCTTATCACTCCTTAACACATGTTTTTACACCCTAGCACCTATGACATCTTGGCATGTCACCCTAGCCTCTAGCATGGCTTAATACTACCTAACATACCTTGTCAATTTGTCCTTAGCACACCTAGAACTCACTAAAACTTCTAATCACAAACTATTATTTGTTCATTTCCATTCATTTTGACATAGCTATCCCTTTTGTTTCCCTGGCACTCCCAGCTAACACTCCCTTACACGCGTTGGCACATCTTGGCGGCATGTCGCCCTAGAACTCTAGCATTCCTTAGCATTGCCAAGCATGCCTTGTAACTCCTCCTTAACACACTTGGAACTCACTAACACTCCATGCCACACACTCTTATTCCTTCATTTCCATGCATTATGACCTAGTGCTCCCTTGTGTTTCCCTAACACTCCTTGGCACACATTCGCACACGATGGCACTTGTCACATCTTAGTAGGATTTCCTAGCACTCTATCATCTATTGGCATTGCTTATCATACATTGTCACTCCCTCCTTAGCACACCTATAACTTGTTAACGCTCCCTATCACACACACACATTCATTCATTTACATGTAATTGAAACGAGTCCTCCCTTATGTTTCCTTGGCAATCCCTAGCATGTGTTGGTGCCACATCCTAGAATGTAGCACACATTGGCATGCCTTAGCACTTGGCATGTTTTGACATGCCTAACATTCCTTGGAACTATATAACATGTGTTAGCACTTCCTAAGATTCCCTGCACACCTTGGAACTCCCTAGTTTTCATGCCCTCATAGATAACCTTACTTTTTTTGTGACTTGGGAACCCAACCAAGTCATTGAAAAAATAGTGTTGTGCCTAGACCAAAGTCTCCCTTTGTCTCAAACTACTTTTTCCATTCTCTTATCACAATCATAGGCTTTCCTCCTACAAGTCCTAATATGAAATTCTCCTAACACACTTCATCCATGGGACACCTAGAATTCACTGACACTCCCTAGCATAATCTCTTATTCATTCATTTCCATGCACTTTGACCTAGTTCTCCCTTATGATTCCCTGACACTCCCAAACACTCCTTGATATGCATTGACACTATTTGGAATATGTCAGCATGCCTTTTAATTCTGTGGCATGCCATGGCACTCCTTAATTATCATTCCATCATAACTATCCTTATTTTCTTTTAGACTTAGGAACCCAACCAAGTCCTGCCTCGACTACAACAACTTTACCAGGTTACATTTACTACAACTAGACTATGCCTTGTTCCCCTAATGGACTATAAATCATCTTAGGCTTCTCATGTCCAATTTAACTCGTCCCACTTAACAAGTTACCAAGTCAAGGCTCACATCCAATAGTGCCCATAAAACAACTAAGCAACATAGTTTACATCTTCACATGCCATAACATCTAGCACGTATAACAATCCATTGGCACTACATGGCACACATTATCATCCCCTGCATTCCTTGGCATGATTTTTCACTCTCTAACAGACCCTACCACTCCCTAACATGCCTTGACACTCTAGCATGCTTTGGAACCACCTAGCATATACCCTTGTCACTCCCTCCTTAACACAATTGGAACTTGTTGACACTCCCTATCACACACTCTTATCTATTCATTTCCTTGCAATTTGAACTAGTTATCCCTTGTGTTCTCATGGCACTCCGTGACACACATTGGCACACCCTAGGACTTGGAACATCTTGGCATGTCGCCCTGACACTCTAGCATTCCTTGGAACCACCTAGCATACCTTGTCACTCCCTCATTAGCACACCTAGAATTTGCTCACAATCCCTGTCACGCATTCTTATTCATTCATTTCCATGCATTTGAAACTAGTGCTACCTTGTTTTTCCCTGACACTCCATAACTCTCCATGGCATGCATTGGCACACCTTAGCACCTAGCACATCTTGTCATGTTTCCCTAGCCTCTAGAATGGCTTAGCACTACCTAACATACCTTGTCACTCCCTCCTTAGCACACCCTGAAATCACTGACACTTCATTTCACAAACTCTTAATCATTGAATTGCATGCATTATTTTCACCTAGTTCTCCCTTGTGTTTCCTTAACACTTCCTAGCACTATTTGGCACACCTTGGAACCTAGCACATATTGGCTGCATGTCGCTCTGGCATGCTAGAATGACTTAGCGTTGCTTAGCATACCATGTCACTCCCCTCTTACCAAACCTGGAACTCATTGACACTCCCTGTCACACACTCTTATTCATTCATTTCCATGCATTTATACCTAGTGTTCCCTTGTGTTTCCCTAGCACTCAATAACACTCACCACACATTGGCACACCTAACTGCAATGAGTTTCACTAACAGTCAATCCAAAAACCCTTCCAGAGTCTAGCTAGTTACTTGTTCTTCACTAAGATATTAGGGTTAAGTTTATTGTATAGTGTTCAGTGTGAAAATATTAGTAGGTGTTTTTATCGCATAGAGTAATTATGATCTTCCCCATGTACACAAGGATAACTGATAAGTGCTTCCCATAATCATGCAAGTGGAACTTCAACATGTACATCAAGGTAACCACAAGATATTTATCATATTTACAAAATGCAAGGTGATAGGAAAATATTTACATTATATATGTGAATGTACTAAGATCAAGACCATTAGCATCATATCTACATATTTACCACAAGACGAGGGTCATTACAACCCCTTAAAAATAGCCATAAGGCCTTCCTCTTTTGCAGCTCCTTGACCACAAGGGTTTAATTGAAAAAAACATAGTTCCTTTAAAGATTTGTAGGTTGAGGCAGCCACTTCAAGCCCTTGAACTTAAAGATAATCAAATATTTGCAATTTGTTACAATAATAAGTCCATTATGCACACTCCTCATCTTAGAGTTGGGTAGAGATGGAGAATACTTGATATGCCAACCTTGTAAATGAAAAATTTTCCTACTCATTGGTTGGACACTCCACCACTAGTTGACACCACTAACACACACCAAAAGTCCAAGATACCCATAATATGTGCCATGCACCCAAGGTCTTAGACTACACCTCCATAAAATGTACCTTCAACTTTAGATGTCCCAAAACGGTAATATCCCAGCCCTAGCCTATTTGTTAGATTTTTGTAACTTTCTCCTTAACTAACATTTTTTTAACTATTTAATCCACTTACCATATACTCTCTCTTGTTTGCACCCACCTAGTATACAAGAACACTTATGTTTTTAATACAACCAAGTTAAGAGGCCATGTTTCTTTCTTACACTTAAATGTTTTCAATACAACCAAGTTAAGAGCACATGTTTCCTTTTCAAATTCCAAAAGTATAACATGCCTATCTCTATAAACTAACAACAAAATCATTGCATAAAAAAGGTAAGCTTAAAATTAAATTAAAATTAGATTATTATTATTATGATAAATACACCAAATATGGAAAATTTGTTTTCAAACACAACCATAAAAAAGTGTTAGTTTATCAAATACAACTACAAAATTATTAAGCTAGCCTAGATCCATCTTAACCTGGATCTATCAAGCGCCAAGAGGGATCCAATCTCTCGATGTTAAAACCTCTTTTTTGGCGCTTGGTAGATCCAGGTTAAGATGGATCTAGGCTGATTATATAATATCTGTATTTGTATCTATGTGTCTCTTTCTTATTCCCTCTCTCTATCTCACCCCCCAAACATACACACTCTCTCTCCATATCTATCTCTCTCTCCCTCCCTCTTCCTCTCTACCTCTCTCTCTTCCCTCTATCTCTCCTCTCTCCATCGCTCCCTTGTCACTCCCTCTCTCTCTCTACCTTTCTCCCTCTATGTATTTCTTCTTCCTTCCCTCTCTCTCCCTTATAACTTCATCTCTCTCTCCTCTCTCTTAGTCCTCTCTCTCCCTTTCTCTCTCACCTCCCTCTGTCCCCCCCATCACTCTCTCTCTCCCCCCTCCATCTTTGTGCCTCCCTCTCTCTCTCTTTCCCTTCTCTCCCTATCTTTATCCCCACCTATTCTCTCTCTCCCCTCCTCTCTTCTCTCCCTCTCTCTCTATCCATCTATCCCTTGTCACTCCCTCTCTCTCTCCACCTCTATATCCTTATGCCTTAGTTCTTTCCTCCCTCTCTCTCCCCATCCAACTCCATATCTCTCTCCCCCACTCTCTTCTTCTCTCTCTCCCCTCTCTCTTCCTACCTCCTCCGCTCCATCTCCCCCCCATCACTCGCTCACTCTCTCTTTCTCTCTCTCTCTCTCTCTCTCTCTCCACCCTCCATCTTTGTCACTATCTCCCTCCCCCTCTCTTCCCTTCACTTTGCTTGCTATCATCACTTGGATCCTTAGTTAAGATAGATCTATGTTGGTTCTTACTAATATTTGTATTATATAAATTTCACATCTTTAAATACAAAAGTATTCTCATTTTTAATTTTATTAAAACCTTAATTTAATTTATATGGGAATAATTTTAGTAGTCGTGAGGATAGAGGGTTTATATATATCTCAAAAATAATTACAACTCTTTTCCTATTAGCTTCAAATAAAAAATGTTATAAAATTAAATTAAATTAAAATATTTTTGTTGTGAAATAAGTTATGGTTTTTGGGCATGTGGTATTGATAAGGCATGATATTGGCCCATGGTATTGTAACAAATCCTATTTACAAGTTAATAATATCCATGGTAAAGTGGAGGTGAATATCGATGGTTAAGAATCTTGTCATATTGTTATAAAATATTTAGATTGTGAAATAAGATATGATTTTTTGGCATGTGGTATTGATAAGTCATGGTATTAGCCCATGCTATTGTAACAAAACCTATTCACAAGTTCATAATGTCAATGACAAAGCGGGGGTGAATATCTATGATTAAGAATCCTATCATATTCTTATTAAATATTTTGATTTCGAAATAAATTATGTTTTTTTGGCATGTGATATTGATAAGCCATGGTATTGGCCCATGGTATTGTTACAAAGTCTATTTCCAAGTTAATAATATCCATGGTAAAGTGACAATGAATATCCATGGTTAAGAATATTTTCATATTGTTATAAAATATTTTGATTGTGAAATAAGTTATGTTTTTAGAGAATGTGGTATTGATAAGCCATAGTATTGGCCCATGGTATTATAACAAAACCAATTTTTTACAAGTTAATAATATCCACTGTAAAGTGGGGGTGGGGTGAATATCCATGGTTAGGAATCTTGTCATATTGTTATAAAATGTTTTGGTTGTGAAATAAGTTATGGTTTTCGGGCTTGAGGTATTGATAAGCCCTGGTATTGGCTCATGATATTATAACAAAACTTATTCACAAGTTAATAACAAAATCAAAATAAAACAAATTGAATTTTATTATTTTTTATTATTAATTGAGCAAAGATTCAGATTTTTGCACTCATCCCCATACTTTTGACTTTTATCATTATTATTACTATTATTATTTAACTAAACCCATATTTAGAATTGTTTACATACTTACATTACACCTAAAAATCTGTTGAAAATGGCAACAAGAAATTGCTAAAAATAGAAGTGCTAAAAATAACACTGCTAAAAATAGCAGTTTGGGTACCTGGGATTGGGCAACAGGGAATGAAAAATGGAAGTGCTAAAAATAGAAGTTCTATTTTTAGTAGTTCAGGATGGATTCCTATTTTTAGTCAGTCCATAGACTAAAATAGGAAATAAAATTTGAATTTGATATTAACAACAGTTTGTAAAATTAATTAATTCAGTTTGAGTTAATTAGTTAAGGAATTATGAACTTGAAGTCTATGTGAGGACATGCAACAGTTTCTCCCTTGATTGAGGGATTTAACCATCAGTTAAAGGATGAGGATGAGTTGTAATGAGTTGGCTCAGTTAATTGAGTAAGTCCAATTAGATTGATTTAAACAGTTTGTTTAAATTAATGTGAGTTCAGTTAGTTAATGCTTGCATGCATGTAACTACTACACTTCAGATAACTGAATATTCTCGCGTAAATAACTCATGTATGTCAGTTCAGAGAAAGACCCAATTGAGATCAGAGGAGGAAAAATGTACTATCAGTTGGATGGATTTTTCCTATAAAGAAAAATCATTTAAGCAGAAGGATCAAGGTTCCTTGAGGATTGTGCAGTTTTACAGGGTGTGAGATCAGTGTTACACTTGGTAACAGAAGGATAACCCAGGAGAAACTTTGCAAGGAAATAGGAGGATTGGAGGGCAGAGGAGAAGGCTTAGCAGAAGTCTTGATTGCCTGTGAGCATCCAGGAGGATTACACTAAGAGCTGGCTAGCTGTGAGAGCTAAGGCTTTGTGTAATCTTGATGTATTTCCACCTTCATCTGTGAGGATTGTACTGAGAGCTGGCTAGTTGTGTGAGAGCTAAGGCTTTGTATAAATCCTATGTATGATAATATAGAGTTGGGGTTTTAGGCTGAACCTTTCCCCAGGTTATATCTTTTGTGTTATGTGTGATTGATTTCTTCTTATCAGTTATATGTGTTCTTATTGATGTTGCTCATGTTCGATTAAGCTTCTGCTAAATTGGTTGTAGAAGTAGATCAAGTATTTTTCTTTATTATATTGCATTATCAGGTGATCTGCAGGTGGGAATTTCTACATGGTATCAGAGCAAAGGTGATCAAAGCGGAGAACAGTATACTGAGAGGAGATTTCAAAGTTTTGAGTTTTTGGCCGAGAGTTTGCAGAGAAGATCTGAAATTTTTTTTACTGAATTTTCAGAAACAAATAGAAGATTTGGATTCCTTGCAGAAAAGGACCCAAATTCAACAAAGCAAATCGGCTGAATCGGAGTTCGGATGAGGGAGATATCGCTTTTTTTAAATCATCTCTTTTTCTAGAAAATGTCGTGACGACGGGAAATATGAAACAGATTGGTGTGCTAGCCAAGACCCTGTATGCACTTGAAGTACAAGATGCATGAAAAGCCTTGAGGAGCAAAGCAAAGGTTAGATACTTGGTGGTTGAGAGGGAGAGTAAATTATCTCTCAACATGCAGCGCCAGAAGAAGTCTCAGACAATTGTGGAGGAGCCACAACTGGTGAAGCAGCATCAGGAGGTTGTGGAGCAAACACAACTAGAGAAGCTGAGAGGAGATCGAGTAGAGACATTTACTCATGCAGAGACCTCCAGTAGGGGGAAACTTCGAGCCAGGTGAGCAGAGAGATCACATGCAACCATACCTCTAGATAGGAGGTGAGGCAATGTGGAGTGATCGTCCCAAGGAGGAGGGGCAGGATCCTTGAGGTACCCAACCTCTTTGATTTGACTTTCCTACGAGAGCCCCGATGAGGAGTAGTAGAACTGACTAATTGGGTAGAGACAGATGCAGATGGAGCGGCAGAGAAAGCTACAATGCAGGGAATCTTAGTACAACGCAGAACTAGCAGGCTGCAACAATGCGAGAGGCACAAGTGTGTTGCACCAGTGTAGGGTAGCACAGAGAGGTGGCAACAGTGCAAGATTCATGGAGATGTTGCAGTAGCGTAGAGGTCAGAGAGGGAGTACTTGTCAGCAGCAGGTAGAGGTTCAACATCAGAGTATGTTTCTAGCCCAACAGAGAGGTCAGTTGGGAGTTATTTTTGTTCCGAGAGTTGTTGGAGCAACCACACATGGTAGAGGTGTTGCATGCAGAACATTCTGAAAGTACAGGATCTAGTTTGAGAGGAAGCCTTTCTTGTTGAAACTGAGTGTTGAAAATGGCAACAAGAAATTTCTAAAAATAGAAGTGCCAAGAATAGCACTGCTAAAAATAGCAGTTTGGGTACCAGTGCTAGATTGGGCAACAAAGAATGAAAAATGGAAATGTTAAAAGTAGAAGTTGTATTTTTAGCAGTTCAGGATGGATTCCTATTTTTAGTCAATCCCTGGACTAAAATAGGAAGTAAAATTCAAATTTGATATTAACAGCAGTTTGTAAATTAATTAATTAATTCAGTGTGAGTTAATTAGTTAAGGAATTATGAACTTAAAGCCTATGTGAGGACATGCAACAGTTTCTCCTTTGATTGAGGGACTTAACCATCAATTAAAGGATGAGGATGAGTTGTAATTATGAGTTGTAATTAGTTGGCTCAGTTAACTGAGTCAAGTCTAGTTAGATTGATTTAAACAGTTTGTTTAAATTAATGTGAGTTCAGTTAGTTAATGCTTGCATGCAGGTAACTACTGCACTTCAGATAACTGAATATTCTCTCATAAATAACTCATGCATGTCAGTTCAGAGAAAGACCTAGTTGAGATCGAAGGAGGGACAATGTTCTATCAGTTGGATGGATTTTTCCTATAAAGGAAAATCATCCAAGTAGAAGGATCAAGGTCCCTTGAGGATTGTGTAGTTTTACAGGGTGTGAGATCAGTGTGAGAGATCAGTGTTACACTTGGTAACAGGAGGATTACTCAGGAGAAACTGTGCAAGGAAATAGGAGGTTTGGAGGGTAGAGGAGAAGGCTTAATAGAAGTCTTGATTGCCTATGAGCATCCAGGAGGATTGCACTAAGAGCTGGCTAGCTGTGAGAGCTAAGGCTTTGTGTAATCCTGATGTATTTCCACCTTCATCTATGAGGATTGTACTGAGAGATGGCTAGCTGTGTGAGAACTAAGGCTTTGTATAAATGCTATGTATGATAATACAGAGTTGGCATTTTAGGCTGAAGCTTTCCCCGGGTTATATCTTCTGTGTTATGTGTGATTGATTTCTTCTTATCAGTTATGTGTGTTCTTATTGATGTTGCTCATGTTCGATTAAGCTTATGCTAAATTGGTTGTAGAAGTAGATCAAGTATTTTGCTTTAATATATTGCATTATTAGGTGATCTACAGGTGGGAATTTGTACAACATCTACTCTATACTCTATAAATAGTGTATTTATTGTTTTTTAGGGAGGGAAAATTTAACATTTTTTTAAAAATTAACACTTAATTTTGATGTAACAAAGCCCTCCTAATTCCAATCTTCATTTACTTTCTAAAACAAGTAGTATATTTTCACTTTTCATAGGGCGGAGGGAAAACTAGTAGATATTTTCACTTTTCACAGGGTGGGAGGGAAAATGAGATTGAAGAGAGTTGTGAATTAAATTTTCACTTTTCATAAGGCAGCGGGAGGGAAAACTAGTAGCATATTTTCACTTTTCACAAGGCGGGAGGGAAAACGAGATTGAAGAGAGTTATGAATTAAGGTTTTACCAGTAGTAGATTGATATCAAGATTGAAGAGAGTTGTGAATTAAATTTTCACTTTTCATAAGGTAGAGGGAGGGAGAACTAGTACCATATTTTCACTTTTCACGGGCAGGAGGGAAAATGAGATTGAAGAGAGTTTTGAATTAAGGTTTTACCAGTAGCAGAACCTCACCATTAGATCTTCAATCCATTAATGGCCCCAGGTATGTTTCATTTCTAACCTAACTGCATTTACACCCCACTTTTAGTCTTCTTCCACACAGGGAGGAGTACACACACCTCATATCTCTAGTTCAAAATTCACTATTTTTTTCATCCTTGCTTCTAAGTTTTGGAGTAGCATATTTTTACTTTTCACGGGGCTGGAGGGAAAACGAGATTGAAGAGAGTTGTGAATTAAGGTTTTACCAGTAGCAGATTAATATCGAACCCCACCATTGGATCTTCAATCCATTAATGGCACCCAGGTATGTTTCATTTCTAACCTCGCTGCATTTCGACCCCACTTTTAGTCTTCTTCCACACAAGGAGGACTGGTCCAAAATTCACTATTTTTTCATCCTTTCTTTTAAGTTTAAGAGTAGCATATTTTCACTTTTCATATGTCAAGAGGGAAAACGAGATTGAAGAGTGTTGTGAATTAAGGTTTTACCAGTAGCAGACTATATCGAACCCCACCATTGGATCTTCAATCCATCAATGGCACCCAGGTGTGTTTCATTTCTAACCTCACTACATTTCCACCCCACTTTTAGTCTTCTTCCACATAGGGAGGAGTACACACACCTCAAATCCCCCACCATTGGACCTTCAATCCATTAATGGTGCCCACGTATGTTTCATTTCTAACCTCATTGCATTTACACCCCACTTTTAGTTTTCTTCCACACAGGGAGGAGTACACACACCTTAGATCTATGGTTCAAAATTCACAATTTTTTTCATCATTTCTTTTAAGTTTACGAGTAGCATATTTTCTCTTTTCACAGGGCGGGAGGGAAAACAAGATTGAATAGAGTTGTGAGTTAAGGTTTTACCTCTTCAATCCATTAATGGCACCTAGGTATGTTTCATTTCTAACCTCGCTACATTTCCACCCCACTTTTAGTCTTCTTCCACATAAGGAGGATTGGTTCAAAATTCACTATTTTTTTCATCCGTTCTTTTAAGTTTAAGAATAACATATTTTCACTTTTCACGGGGCAGGAGGGAAATCCTATTTTTATTCTTTCCAGGAACAACTTTCTCGGGAATCCCAATGGATGTTTCCCCACATTCATGGATGGCATCCCTGGTAAACCCATTTGCATTGACTAGTGCACCTCACCCGAATTTCAAACAGGGCACCTGTGAACACAAAACTAGCAAAATACCCAGTAACATTAATGAGATTCAGTTGGGCTAACCCATTGGGCTCAATAAATCATAATCAACTACACTATTTTCCATATTAACATATTGATCCTATTTAACATTTTGTTAGAGTAACCATAACAATCCAAGCTTGTTCCTATTTTTATTTTGGTTTTTAATTCCTTCTTTGGTGTGGTGGCAACTTTATATGACTGTATAGATGTTTATTTTTGTAAGAGTATATGTTGAAAAGTAGATGCTCTCTTACATTATACCTTGTCTGTTATGTATTGATGGAGTTCAATTTCAATAGTTGTAACCAAAGAACTGTGTCATGCATGTATACAAGGATTCTTGTATCACTATTTATAAACTGAACATTGTCCTTAAACAAGCAAAGTAGATCCTTAATGCTAAATGTTTGTATCTCAAGGAACTTCCAATCCTAATAAATGAGGTGAAATTTAATTGTTTCCAGAATCCAAATCTCAGGTTTTGTGAATTCACTCATATATGGTCCTGGAAAAGCGAAGTGAAATTTAATTATTTCCAAATCTTAAGTTTTATGAATTCACTCATATTTGGTGTTGGAATCTTTTGGGTGAACGGGAAGAATTTCTTTGAGTTGCATTCAAATTTTCCAAAAATAATACTAAATTTCTCCCTGACTAAAATTCTCCCTGAAATGGCTTTGGGATTGAAAATTTTGTAAATATTTTTAGGGAAACAACCCAAAATGCTTCTTCCAGATTAGAGTTTAATAGTCTTCTATTTTTTGTTGCAAATGTCTAATAGAGACTTCCAAGAAACTAATCAGAAAATTAGGTAGATGCACTGGACGGGATAAATAATTTTTAATGAATAATCACTTAACATAAATGATATATTAGGTTGCATAAATATATAACTTAAAAGCATGAAATGAAGAATAAATATCAACGAGATTGACATATTCTTAATTGAGTTGAATGAGGCCAAGAATAACTTTGACTAGAGGGTGTTGAAAATGGCATAATTTTGTTCTGGTTGGATAGATTTAGAACTAAAAATCAACACTTTTCTTTTGCTTAAGCGAGAATGGTTCCTTCTTTTCATTTTCTAAAAAAGATACATAATGTCCATTAAAAACAAAGGAGGTGTGGCCCACATAAATGTCGAGCCCACATAACCATAATCTTTGTTACATTACAATGCCGAGGGCCCAAAAAACATTACCAAAAGTTCTCCATAGACCGTGCAATCTACCTCCACATATCTAACAGTCACAATGCATTTTGGGTGGCAAACATGCCCACCCCATAACTTCTAACTCAGACCCGAGCCCAATGAACTGAATTAACTATTATTTCGGGTCCGTTTGGGGAGATATCCCTTAAGCACTTTACCTACCCAAAATCCTCCATATCCATGCGATCTCGATGAGGTTGTGCGACTAGCACGGTATTTAACCACCGAATCGGACCTAAAGCAGGATCAATATTCCACCTAAGTAATTTTGGGTCCAATCTTCTGGTTAACTTTCTTGCAATTATCCACACGAAATGCATGGGATTGATGCGATTTTGCCGACCTTCTTCCCTTTTATATGAATCCTTCTCCCAATTAATTAATGTGATTAGGGTCCATATACTAATCTTAATGTTATTAGCGGCCATAAATGTATCCTTGGCCCAACTAATCCAGTTTATATTTATAATTTCTGGCCTGAGAACCATTAATTTATATAGTTCTAGGAGCAAAATCCAGCCCGAACGCCAAATGCAGACCTTGGAGGGGTCCCTGACCTCCTGCTCGCACTTTGCCATATACTGCTTCCCCCTATGGACCCACATTCCTTTGTCTCCCTCAGTCTTTATCCTACTTATTTTCCTTGCTCTAATAGAGCTCTCTGTCTAAAGTCGCATATCTGGAACATTCTTCCCTCAAATGTCCTTGGGGAACCCCTATCCAGTCATATCTTATATTGCTTTTGGAGTAGAGCACGCCTTCATTTGCCAAAATATCCGCTAACTTGTTGGTTGTTCTGCACACATGGATAAAACTAAGGGTTCTCATGTTTTGCGGGTGAGATTGAATACATTGATAGACTTGTAGCAACCTCCAATGTTTCAACACTTTGTCTGGTGCTGAGCCATTGCCAATTTTCTTGACCGAATTAATTACCAATTTGGAATCAACTTCAATTATGATGTTATGTAAATTTTAGTCCCTCAAGATTTCTAGGCAGTGTTCCATGGCCATGAGCTCTGCCATATTATCGGTGGCCTTCCCCAAATGAAAGTAAAAGATGGCTTTTATGATACCCTTTTCATCTCTTATGACTCCTCCATAACCAGCCATACCGGGGTTTCCTTTTGAGGCTCCATCTATATTGAATTTCATAAAAACTTGAGGTGGAGGATGCCAAAATTCCTTCTCAGATTTTATGTGACCTACTTTCTTGTTTGCTCCTTGGGGTAAAATTCCTTACAGTCCCAAATTTAGAAGTATCTTCTCATCTTGATATTGAGGCCGGTTATCAAGTAGGCTTTTTAAAAGGGTTCCTACAGTATCTTTTAGTTGTCTTATGATTTGAGTCATGATGCTCTGGGGTGACCCAATCTTGTTCTTGAAGATTCTATTGTTGCACTCTTTCCAGACATCCCAGATTATGAAGCCTGGAACCAAAGCCCACGCTTTGTTAATTATTTCATTTGCAGAGAAATTTTTCCTCCAATTCTTCAAAGTACTGGTGATGTTGCCCATGTTCCTGTCTATTTTTCCAAAGATTGAAGCCACCCAATTCCATAAGGTGGAGGTGAATGGGCACAGGTTGAGAAGGTGTTCCATAGTTTCTTCTTGTGATTCACTAGCTGGCATCTAGATGGACTAGCTACCCCTCTTTTCCTGAGGTTTTCCCAAGTCAAAAAATTTTTATGCTACATTAACCACATGAATAGTTTAATTTTCATCCAGTTTTGGTTCTGTTATAGGTCCTTCCATACCTTATCAGGGTTTGGGAAGTCGAGCCCCAGGGTTATTCACTTGGCCTCTTTGAGGTTAAAGTTGCCTTCATTGTTTTTGCCCCATCTTAGTTGGTCTGGAGATGTTGATTTCAGAATCTTTCTCTGTTCCAATATGACTGTAAGAGCTTCTGCTTGGGCTTTCAATGGGGAGTCATCAATGTAACCTAGGTTCTTCCATTTTCTCCATTTTCCATCACTTCTTTCCTGATCCCAAAAGTCATTTACTGTGAGCATCCCTTTGTTGTCAATTTCATTCTTGAGATTGACAAATTCTTCTTTTAACAGTTTGGGTTCCTGTTGCCAATTATCCTCCCAAAACTGAGCAAGGTTTCCATCTGTGATCTCCCAGAAACTGTGTTTCTGAACTATGGCTCTATTCTCCCAAGATTTGTTCCAAATGTGGGAAACTTTGATGAACCCAGACATCCTAATGTAATCCCTTTCTTGCCAATTTGCTAACATATTTATGTTTCCATACTTTGGCCTAAGGGGAAACCGTTTCTTTTAGCCATTTACACCAAAGGTTTTCCCCCAAGACTTTGTTTAGTGTTTCAGGGTCATCAAGGCCCAAACCTCCATTTATCTTTGGCTTACATATTTTATCCCAGGCTACCAAAGCCCATTTCTTTTTTCTTCCCCTTTGCCCCAAAGAAAATCCCTTTGGATATTTCTGATGTGTTGCATTACTCCTTTAGGCGCTAGAAGGACTGATAACATGAAGATGGGGATAGTTTGTAGGATATATTTTGTAAGCACTAGCCGTCCTGCTATATTCAAAGACCTGTTAGTCCATTTCTGTATTTTGTCATGTAGTTTATTAGTAACCGACTCCCAAACTACCTTGCTTAGAGGTTTGTCTATAAGAGGTACTCCAAAATACCTGGAGGGTAGCATATCTCTTTGGAAGCCTAGAATTCTGGTAAGGTTTCTCTGAATAGCAATATTAGAATTAAAAAAGAAAAAAAAAAATTTGCTTAGGCTTACCTCTGTCCCCGCAGCTAAAGCAATTTCGTTCAGGATTTTTTTGAAGGCTTGAGCTTCCTTGACCATAGGTGTACCCTGCAGCATGGTATTGTCCACAAATTGCTGATGGGTAATTGTTGATGGGTCAAAGCATCCCCATTTAATGTGAGCTTGAGACCCTGGATTTTGCCTTCTCCTTTGGCATATTTAATCGCATTGCCTAGCCCTTCAATCATGAGAATAAAGAGGAAGGGTGAGAGCGAATCTCCTTGTCTGAGTCCTTTCGAGGGCTTAAAGGTCTTGGTGGTGAGCCATTTAGTAGGATTGAAAAACTTGGGGTGGTTACAAGGGCCATTACCCATCTTATCCAGATATGCTCAAAGCCATATGCTATCAATACTTCCTTGATGTAATCCCAGCTCAACTTATCATAAGCCTTTCTAGGTCAAGCTGGATGATCATACCAGCCTACTTATTTCTCTTAAGTGAGTGAAACACCTAATGAGCTTGAATAATGTTATTAAAAATTCGTCTGCCTTCCACATATCCAGTTTTCTCCTCAGAAACTAGAGTTGGGAGCAGGGGCTTAAGTCTGTTCGCAATTACTTTTGAAATAATTTTATACACCACATTGCATAATGTTATGGGTCTAAATCTGTCTGGTGTGATAGCATTCTCCTGCTTTGGAATCAGGGTTATGAAAGAGGTGTTGAGTGCCTTCAAAACAACTTTGTTTTTCCTTGAGTCCTCCACCACATCAAGGATATCTAGCTTGACTATTTCCCAGCATTCTTTGAATAAGTCAATGTTGAAACCATCCGGACCTGGAGCTTTTCCATTTTGCATTTTTTTGATGACTTCACTGATTTCCTCTTCATTCACTAGCCTATTCAGATTATAATTGTCTTCTCTTGTCACTAGCTTAGGAATGTGCTTTGTGAAGTCCTTGATAAATTGAGATCTTTTTATGAAAGGCTCCTCGGCTATGCCTTGGAAATGCTGAACTAGAACAATTTCTATTTCTTGGTGTGTAGTGAACTGTTTTCCTTTAGTGTCTTTGATTTTTGAAATCATGTTATGCAACCTACTATCCATGGTAGATTTATGAAAAAACCTTGTGTTCCTTTCTCCTTCTTTTAACCATTGTACCCTCAATTTCTATTTCCAAAAGATCTCCTCTTGCTTGCATAAGCCTTCCCATTCTTGTTGAACATAGTCCGCTTGTTCCTTACTCTCCTCGGTGAAGCCCTCTAAAATGAGGGTTTGGTTAATTTCATGTAGTTTCCGTTCTGCTACTTTTTTGGCTTCGAATAAAATGCCAAATTCATTCTTTTTCCAATCTTTAAGCCTTTGTTTGACGTGTTTCATTCTCTGATGCGGAAGGAACATTTTAGTACCCTAAACTTGTGTATCTTCTATCCACCATCTTTCAATATTGCTGATGAAATCAGGATGGGTAAGCCAAATGTTTTCAAACCTGAAAGGTCTATTTCTTGGAGTTCCTATAAAAGACACTTCAATTTGAATGGGCCAGTGGTCCGAGCCTCCAAAAGGAAGTATCATTGCTACCAAGTTATGGCCTGTGAGGATGAGGTCCTCTGAGATAATGAATCTGTCAAGTTTAGAGGCCACTTGAGATGCTCCTCCCCTCTTATTATTCCAGATAAATATGCCATTACTTGTCTCTGTATCTACAAGCTTCATGTTGTTTATGAAATTCTAAAATGCTGTAGAATCTCTGCCTAGTGATCTAGTTCCCCCTTTTTTTCCGATAGAGAACTGATCATATTGAAGTCTCCTCTTAGAATCCAGGGGATACCCGGATGTCTTCCTCTTAACTCTTCCAATGAGGTTAGAAGTATGAGTTTATCTTCTGGCTTTTGTGGACCATAAACATCTGTGAATAGATAAACTTCCTTGTCCCACAAAGGTTGGATGACCACTGATAAATAGTTGATGGATGCTTCAACATCTAGGATACCCAGTTTCTAAGGGTTCCAAAGTGTGAGAATTCCTCTTGCTGCTTTGTCTGCTTTAACTTCTAGATATTCATATTTGATAAGCCATTTGCTATGTATCTCTCTTATTTTGTCTACTGAACATTTTGTTTCCTGGATGAAAATCATATCTGGTTTTTCTTCTTTCATTCTATTGCTAAGATTTATTTGTTTCCTTTTACTTCCTAGACCCCTAATATTCCATGTTGTTAGCTTCATTAAGAAATATTTGTAAATTAGTAACTAGTAAGGTCTTTCATCTTACCTGAATTGATCATGAGTTTTCCACACTCTATCAGAAACTCATTCTTTTTTTCCTACCTCTTCTCCTGCATGGGTTCCTTGGATCTAATCCCGATGTTGCCTTCATTGTTTTAACCCCTTTGTTTTCCTGACTATCATGGTTTCTTATGATCCCCGTACCTTTTGCCTGAGTTCTCCATAGGAATAGTTGTTGCACTCTATTAAACTCCTCTTGAGGTAGCGAATCCATTCCTTTGGTAGTTCCCTGCTCCAGGAACTTTTCCAGATCTAGATGCTCCCTATCCAGTATATCCTGCAGTTCATGATCCTCTATTCCCACCTCACTCGGGGTCATTTCTTGGTCCCTATCAAGTTCCATATTGTTCGGCAGATCCTCCATTTGTTGGTTGTTTTCAGGTAAATCCTCCATTCTATCTTCCGTTTCCTTCTTTACAGTGCTTTCCTCCAGTATCTGGTTCACTTTATCATGCTCCTATGCTTCTTCTAATACCTTGAACCTATTCTGACTAAACTGCTTTTCCTCATTGGCCTTCTTCTGGTTCTTTCTCCCTCCTTTACCTCTACTCCCCACTTTGTTAAAGCCTTGAATTTCTTTCCTTGAAGTTGCTTTAGTTTTTCTTTCCTCTTTGTTTAAGGGGAAGTCTCTGAATAGATGCCCATGTTCATGGCATTTGCGACATCTAAAAGGAACATGCTCATAGTCCACCGCTTGCACCCATTCTTCATCAAAAACTTCTAGAATTATTTCATCTGGCAGAGCTCCAGAAAGGTCCATCTCTACGCATATACGGGAAAAGGAGGTATACTTCCCTTGCATTGTGGCCTCTGATATTTTTTAAAAATTCCCTAATTTATTTCCTATGGCTTTTAATGATTCTGGCTGCCAATAATCTAGAGGTAGGGAATAGAGCCTTACCCAAATTGGGATCGAAGTGAATGTCTCACACTCCAGGACAAAATTTATCACCCAAGGTTGCATATAGAGGACTACAGCAGCATAGAAGGCCCTCCTTCAAACACCTTGTCTTTATCCTCTATGTTTTGTAAAAACTACAGTGAAGAAACCCTTGGATCCAAGGTGCAGATCTATATCCCCCTTAGGTTTCCCATGATTCTTTATCCATGCATTTAAAGCCTTCTCCGTTGGCCATAACCCCATGAATTTACAAATAATTGCATAAGTCACCATGTTTTCCCTATGCACCTGTAGCACTGGATAACTTAACATCACTCTAGGTGTGATGGTTGCCCTAGGCTTACATGGTCCAGTTCGATTTCTAGTGTCAGCAATCTGATTATCTCCTCTTATTCGCTTCTCTCGTCTGACTTCTTCCTGCATATCTTCCTACCCCTGAGAGCTTCTGTTTTCCTTTTTTCCTCTTCCTAAAACCCCGGTTTTAGTGCCCATAGGTTTCTTGAATCGATTAGAGACTGCCTGACTGTAGGAGGGAGTGGAACTCCCCCCCTCTTGCCTCTCCATGGTACCCAACATTGATCTCATGTTGCAAACCCTAGATTCGCGTGTTTTTTCCCAACACCCTCCCAAAACGTTCAATTCGATTTCTAATCAAGCAAGCAAGAATTAGCATCCCATAACCAATTCAATGATCCAAAATCAGCAGTTTTCTTGCTTGCATAACTTGGGAAGATTTTTGTATCTCAAGTCTCAACCTTATTGAATAGTACGATTTATGCCTTGCAATGTTAAAATTTGTTGTGAGACCACTTGCTAGTAACCTAAACACTTTGGATGAAAATTTAGTTGTGAATTTTACTTGCAAATGATATAAGTGAAAATATAGATTAATTGTCCCTTGTGTAGAATTTCCTTGAAATTCTGCTACTGCTTGAATGAATAAATCTGAAACTAATTGTTGCATGAAGACAAAGAATATCTCTACCAATTTGTAGTGGAATAGAACAAAAATAAAACACAGTCACACTATAGCAAAAAAAATAAAAATTTCTAGGGAACCTAACTGGGAAAACCCTCTGCTAGCAGTAGAAATTTAAAATACTATCCATATTAGACTTTGAAACACCTTCTTCAAGACTAGGTTTATCAATTTTTATTGCTTTTCATATCCATTTTCATAAGCATTAGGGTTTTTGTCTGTCAAATCAGATTAGCTAGAAAGTGTCTCTTTGATTTCAGAAAGAAGATCATGATCAACTTCATCCAAGAATCCCCTAGAAGGCTCATCAATAGCAAGAAGAAAGGTCCTTTTTTTTTCGTCACATGCATCCATCATAATCACTAATTTGTCTTCATTTCTTTCACAATCATTTTCAATGTTAGATGCAAAAGGTAATTCAGTATGATATAATCCTTAGGTAACCAACCTCAGACATATTGTTGGTTAATTTATGTTGTTTGATGTTTATTGAGATTGAGTTTTATCATGAAACTACTAGAAGCGTACTAGAATGAGTGAGTTGATTATCTTGATAACAATGTTATGGTTTGATCTAGTCCTTGAAAGGAACTTATAGTTGATGGTCAAAATTTCACATTCCTTTCATTGTTTTTCTTCACATATAACAAATATCTTTATGTTATAGCCTCTAGCTAGATATAACAGTAACTGCCACTTAGAAGTTGGATGCCATCATTTTGGAGCTTGATCTTACTCAACTTACCTTTGTTTGAGTTGTAAATGTCAATAGATCTCATTATATCGTCTATTGCAGAGAATGAATCCAATTTACCTTTGTTTCAGTTAAAAATGTAATTAGATCTTGCTACATCATCTTTCGTAGAGAATCAATCCAATTTCTCATAGTCCATTTGCTTGAAGTATAACAAAGCTACTTTAATTCATTAAACTTACTTTTCATATTCTATTTGCTAATTGTGATTTTTCAGGCCACATCTACACTAGAAAAGGGGCATATTTAATGAAGTGTGGAAGGAGAGGGAAGCTTCAATTATGTCCTTTCAAACTTTCTAAGGTATGTAATAAAATTAAAAAAAAAAATCTCCATAGAATGTTGTGCTTTAACTTTTTCTTTTGATAATGGATTATTTATGTGATCTCCCCTCTCTTACACACAACCAGAGTCTAGACACACATGGTTTTTTGGGATATGTGAACAACGCACAGATTTACGCTAACCATTTATCTATAAATTTACATTGTAGAAGATCAAGCATTTACAATTGAATATTTCCTTGCCACTAAATTAGAGTTGAAGAGTCGGACTCCTATTTTTCAGGCATATACCTCACTTTTAAATCAATTTATTGATGACTCTGTATAGACCTTCCATGGGAGCACAAAGAGTGATCACTACCATTCCTTAATCTTTCTGCAGACCAAGTAAAAATTCCAAATGTGTATAAATTAGTGGTTGCTTGGAGAATCCCAAGGGTGGCGGTATTGTAGCAACAAAAAATTCATTTATTTTGAGTTCTTCATTAGTCCATTGGTAGTATATTTCTTATTCCATACAATACCTCAACAGTGTATGATCAAATTACAGTTAAACCTGTCATAATATTTTGAATTACCCTCTTTTAGAGGGAAACTAGACTGCGTGTCAAGCTTGCACATCACAATTGTATCATGCAAAGTTTACCTGGGGCAAGTTTTGTGGATCTAAGTAGCAAGGTACCTGTTGGAATTCAAGAGACAACAATACTACAAAGTGGGAAATAGGTTTCACAGTTAACCTAGATTTCACATTATGGTTGGAGTCGGTTTGTTGGCAAGATGCTGGATACCCCAAATTCCTTTTTATGACTTGAGTGCAAGATTGAATCCTTCGACATATTCCTCGCTCAATTGTCATTAAGTGATGGGTTTTCTCAGAAGTGTTGCACACCTATAAACTTTACTGCAGTTGTTCTTGAGCCTTCGGAGGTGGTTAGCTTTTCAAAGCACACATGTATAAGAAGAGGAGAAATAATATGCCCGACTAATTTGAAGTTATCTACCTGTGAATAGGGTGTTCCCATTCATAAACCTGACGAATCACTCTACTTTTTTCTAGTGAACAACTTTGGGACTTGCCACAAATCGTGAGACAATTCCAACCCCATAACTATAAATTTATTATTTAAATCTATACCTCATAGACTATAATCTGCACAAGGAGAACTCCATTCTTATTTCGAAAGAACCTGCAATCGACTTGTACCATGCTATTTAAACTTTTTTGTATTTAATCACACCTTGGGTCTATGACATAAAGATGCAACAGGATACCTTGCATTTTCTATACTAACATTCCTAAAAAATAATAAGGTATACCCAAATCTATCATTTCAAATGATCTTTGTAGCTCACCTTTTGGTTTTTCAATTATCGAAGTTGTTACCTCTATTGATGAGAACTTCTACAATCGATACCATAGTGACAATATATGTTATAGTTTTATATGTGTTTCTCTAAAGGTGTTTCTCCTTCAGTAGAGCAGCAATACACTGTAGTTTCCATTTAGGGGAGAAGTGTACCCAGTAGCAACCTTGGCCTGTGTGCAGATGGGTTGAATGCACATTAGACTCTCTTTGTTGTTTTGAAAGTGTTTCTCCTTCAACAATACTTCATCTTAGTAGATACTTTCGGTCTACACCTTTAGTAGATACATGTAGTCGTGGGATACATGTTGTAGATTATAGTTTTCCTATGAGGTTGTAGCAGCGATGAAAGAAGTGCATCGATTTTAGGCATATTTAGTATGCTTATATTGTTTGACTTAGATGCTCACTTTTCTTAATTTAGGTGTTTTTCTTAGTTATGTTTTATGCACAAATTTATCTTTAAGAAAAGTGCATAGTAGAGAAGGGTTCTAGATTTTGAGCAAGGGACACACTTCTAGGAAGGAGGTACTCTATTCTAGGAAGATTTTGCCATGCAGGTTAGGTGATTTATCCGAGAATCCCAAGAATAAGAAATTCGTTTATTTTGAGTTCTTCATTAGTGCATTGATATTATATTATTTATTCCATGCAATACCTCAATATTGTATACATCCATATTTAGTATGCTTTTATAGTTTGACTTAGATGCTCACTTTTCTTAATTTAGGTGTTTTTCTTAGTTTTGTTTTATGCACAGGCTTATCTTTAAAAAAAGTGCATATTAGAGAAGGGTTCTATATTTTGAGCAAGGGACACACTTCTAGGTAGGAGGTACTCTATTCTAGGAAGCTTTTTCCATGCAGGTTAGGAACTTTATCTGAGAATCCCAAGAGGCGCTATTGTAGCAATAATAAATTCGTATATTTTGAGTTCTTCATTATTGCATTGATAGTATATTGTTTATTCCATGCAATACCTCAATATTGTATGATCTAATTACAGTTAAGATTGCCATAATAATTTGACTTACCCTCTTTTAGAGGGAAACTAGAGTGTGTGTCAAGCTTGCATGTCACAACTATATCATGCAGAGTTTCCTTGGCACGAGTTTTGTGGATATAAGCAGCCAGATACCTGTTGGAATTCAAGAGGGAACAATATACAGAGTGGGAAAGAGGTTTCGCAGTTAACCTTCCTTTCACATTATGGTTGGAGTCGGTTTGTCGGCAAGACGTTGGATACCCCAAATTCCTTTTTATGACTGAGTGCAAGATTGAATCCTTCGACATATTCCTTGCTCAATTGTCATTAAGCGATGGGTTTTCTCAGAAGTGATTCACATCTATAAACTATACTAGATTTGTTATTGAGTCTTTGGATGTGGTTATCTTTTCAAAGCACACACGTATAAGAAGATGAGAAATAATATGCCCAACTAATTTCAAGTTACCTTCCTGTGAATAGGGTGTTCCCTTCCATAAACTTGATGACTCACTCTACTTCTTTCTACTGAACAATTTGGGACTTTTCATGAATTGTGAGATAATTTCAACCCCATAACTATGAGTTTCTTATTTAAAGTTATACCCACTAGATTAGGACCCGCATAAGGAGAATTCCATTCCTGTTTCAAAATAACCTGTAATTGACTTATACCATGCTATTTAATATTTTATGTATTCTTTCGCATCCTTGGCCTATGACATAAAGACGCAACAAGTTACCTTGCATTTTCTATACTAACACTCCTAAAAAATAATAAAGTATGCCCAAATCTATCATTTCAAATGATCTATGCATCTCACCTTTTGGTTTTTCAATTACCGAAGTTGTTACCTTTATTGATGAGATCATCGACAACGAAGGCCACAGTGACAATATATGTTAGAGTTTTATCCGTGTTGCACTAAAGGTGTTTTTCCTTCAGCATCACTACAATGCATTGTAGTTTCCATTCAATGGAGAAGTGTATCCAGTAGTAGCCTTGGTCTGTGTGCCAATGGGTTGAATTCACAATAGACTTTATCTATTGTTTTGAAGGTGTTTCAACTTCAATAGTACTTCATCTCACCAAATCCTTTCAATCCACACCTTCAGCAAATGCATACAGCCTTGGGGTACATGTTATAGATTCCAGTTTTGTTGTGAGGGTATAGCAATGATGAAAAAATCACATCAATTTTATGCATCTTATTGTTGTTATATGAAAGCATTCTTGTCTAGTGTTTCCCAAACTTATATAGAGCCATATTTATTATACTTTTATAATTTGACTTAGATGCTCACTTTTCTTAATTTAGGTGTTTTTCTTAGTACTATTTTATGCACGGATTTATCTTTAAGAAAAGTGCATAGTAGAGAAGCTATATTTTGAGTAGGGGACACTCTTCTAGGTAGGAGGTACTCTATTCTAGGGAGCTTCTGTCATGCATATTAGGTGTTTTATCCTAGACAGAGTTCCAAGTCCTTGCCTCCTTGACAAAGTCCCTGCCAGACAAGACATCGGTGGATAGAGTTCCAAGTCCCTAAATATTCCAAAAAGCCACCTAACCCTAGCTATCTAGCCTAAAAAGCCTTTACATTCCAGTCATCTCTTCGCTGTGATTTCATAGAGAGAGCCCTCTCTGGTTTGGTCGAGCTAGCTACCAAACTAAAATCTTGGTCTATGGTTACCTCTGTCAATCTCTTCATCAGCCTGGGAAATTATGGAGGATAATAGAGGCATGACAACTAGGGAGTGCCAAGGTGTTCTAGTGAATGTAAAGTTCCCAAGTTATGGAAAAATTCAATGCTAGTTGTGAGGTCATGACTGCCAAGGTGTGTTAGGGAATGCTAAGGCATGCTAAGATGTGCCAGATAGTACAAAGACATTTCAAACAAGCTAAGATGTGCCAAGTGCTAAGGCATGCCAAGATGTACAAGGGTTCCAAGTCCTTGCCTCCTCTTCTTCCATATAATATATTTTTATGACATTTCCTTTGCAATATTTGATGCATTTGATAGTTATAGATCATTTATAGGTTATAAATGTCTATAAAGTTTCACTTCTAATTGAGTATTCAATTGAACATATTTATTCTCTTATACATAACTATTTTTCCCTCCACCCAATTTTCATAACTTCAATAAACATTAGGTAAGGACCTACATCTTCGATGTTGTTTTATTTGTTTAGTAAAATATTGCTGAGACTTTAATTTATTGAAAGCTGTAGAATTTACAATTTATGAAGTTTTTGTAGTATACCTAGGGGGGATAATATGGGGTACAGAGGGAGGTACCCAAGGGAATAATGTGATAATGGGATGGGTCATAGTAATAAATAAGGTAGTTAACCCATATCATGTAAGGGACCACAAGTAGTTAGCAATAATGTAATAAGCCCATGGTATTAGATAGATAGTATGAGGGAACTGTGGTAATGACCCATGGTATTGTATATATGAGGCCTATATAGAGGCTAGAGACTCCCCATTGAGAGATGTCAAGGAATATTGTATGAACAGGAATATGGCTTGTGGAGTGGTTTCCTTCCTTAAGTAGTGATTGTATGGTGTTGCCCTACCTTCAGGGTTTGGTAAATAAAGTGAAGCATTTCTATATTCAGATCTTGTTATTTCTTGGGTTAATTTATATTATCATCTATTTCTATCTTATTATTTCTGGGTATATTTCTATTATCATCTATTTTTTGGATCAGATCTATAACAGGTGCTATCGGAGCACTTTCTTGGGCAAAGCAAATTCTTTTTTTTTTTTTGCAGGAACTTTTTGGGGCGGCGACTTTGTAGATCAAATCTGTACTTTCTAATGCAAAACCTATAGAATATAATTTCATATCTGGGTTGTTTGTGAGAAAATACACAATTTGAAAAAAAAAAGTCAGCCGAATCGGAGTCCGGATGAGGGAGATATTGCTGATTTAAAGATCTGTTGTATTGCAAACATTTTTTAGGATAGCGAGTTTGCGGATCAGATCTGAACGTTCTGGTGCAAAATCTACAAAATCTAATTGCAAATCTGGGTTTTTTGTGAAAAATACCCAATTTGAAAGAAAAAAATTGGTTGAATCAGAGTCCGAATGAGGGAGATATCGTTAATTTAAAAATCAGCTATGTTGCAGACATTTTTTGAGGCAGCGAGTTTGTAGACTAGATCTATATGTTTTGGGGCAATATTTGTAGAATCTAATTATAGATCTGAGTTCTTTGTGAAAAAATACCCAATTTCAAAAAAATAAATTGATCGAATCGGAGTACGGATGAGGGAGATATCACTGATTTAAAATCATTTCTTTTTCAGAAATTTTTGTGAAGGTGGGACAGCTGCAGTGCAAATCTAAAATTCCAATGCCTAGATCGGAATTCGATGAAGATGTACAAATTTGATGACTCTAATCCGGAAATATGGTTAGAACAAATGGAACAATATTTCACTTTGGAACACATCGTAGATAATGAAACTAAACTAAGTGTGGCAACCATTTACTTGGACCAAGAAATATGGCAATGGTGGTAGTGTCATCTAAAATGCTATCCAAAGAAAATTACTTGGCAGATGTTCACAAAATCAATTTGTGACCGCTTTTACCCTAAATCTAATTTTTTGGGTCCTCTTACTAAGCTCAGACAGACAGGCATACAACCTAGCAAAGATTTTACAAGAAAGAATGAAACCAAGAAACCTAAAGGGTTATTTTCTGTTGGTATCTCGTTATTGCATGTTCAGGGATGTATTCAGTAGTAGAAGATCATTGTGTCTATAAATCCTAGCTACAAGCATAATTTTATCAATGTTAATTTGGCAAAAAAAATTGCAATTTCCAGCAAAACACATTGAAAACACACAGGTTGATGATGAGGATGTTCAAGTTTATAAGGATTTGAAGTTTTCTATGGATAAGTATGTGTTAAATTGTGATTTTTATATTTCAGATATGGATAACATGGATGTTGTTTTGGGATTTCCTTGGATGGAATCTATGGGTACTGTCAATATTAATGTGTAGAAGAAATTCAAGAAACTTTGGTATAAAAAGAAGAAAATAACATTGCAAGATATTTCTATTAAGACCCACGCAGAGACTATGGAGGCAGAAACACAAAGCTCTAATGACACTTACACATTAGATGATGAGCCTTTGATGGTTGAAAATCAGACACAAACATCAAACTAGGTACCAGAAAAACAGGTAGTGTCCAAGGAGGCTAAAGCAGAAAAGGTTACTGGTACTGATACATCAGATGAAGACTTAGTGGTTGAAGTAATATTGGAAGATAATAAACAACTGCAGGCACCACAACATGTACCAAACACCAATCAATCTCCATTAGGTGGCGAATTAAAGAAAGATACACCGTTGGTTAACACTTCAGCATATCACCACCCACATCACCCCGCAAGAAAACAACCAACAAGATGGAAACGAATTAGCCACAAGGACAACAACCCCCGCATGATTGACAGAGAGGAGCGACGATCCACCTACTACACATCAACATAGAAGAGCCGTCAGGTTCAACTTCCATCTCAAGCGAGTGAGGCACCAACTAGATCAAGGGTTCACCTTTCCCTTGGATGGCTAGATGCACGTGCATGGTACCATTGGACTATTTTGAGTAGATCTTATTATTTGTGTTCTTCGTATGTTTCAAGGACGAAACATGTTAAGGGGGGTGGAATGTAGTATACCTAGGGGGGATAATATGGGATACAGAGGGAGGTACCCAAGGGAATAATGTAATAATGGGACGGACCATAGTAATAAATATGGTGGTTAACCTGTATCATGTAAGGGACCACAAGTAGTTAGCAATAATGTAATAAGCCCATGGTATTAGATAGATGGTATTGAGGGAACCATAGTAATGACCCATGGTATTATATGTATGAGGCCTATATAGAGGCTAGAGACTCCCCATTGAGAGATGTCAAGTATTATTGTATGAACAGGCATATGGCTTGTGGAGTGTTCTCCTTATTTAAGGAGTGAATGTATGGTGTTGCCCTACCTTAAGGGTTTGATTAATAAAGAAGCATTTCTATATTCAGATCTTGTTATTCTTGAGTTTATTTCTATTATCTTATATTTTCAGGTCAGATCTATAACAGTTTCAAGGTCTAATTTTAAAAAATATAATTCTTTAGAGGGTGCTAGCTCAATGGAATAACACCTGCTTTACAAGCAGGAGGTTGGTGGTTTGATTCCGTCGTGCCTTGACATCCATATGGAATGGAAATGATCAATTTTTGGTGATGGAGGCTCTTTTGACTATCACCAAAGAGCTTTAGTGACATTTTCTTACCCTCACCAAAAATATGAAATGGTGACAGTCAACGAACGCCATCATATATACACATCAATAGTGACGACCCTCAAAGGTCCGTAACTATAAATCATTGTTGTTGATATGAAATGGTGACGGTTGTTGTATGTCATTATAGTCATTATTCGTGATGGACATTGAATGTCACCACAATGAACATCACCATATATATGCACCAATAGTGACAACCATTAAAGATCTATCACAATAAATCATATTGTTCATATGAAATGGTGACAGTCACCATCCGTCGTTATAATTAATATTTTTGATGGAACTTGAATGTCACCATAACACCTATACTTTTGGCGACGCCACCTTTGGTGACGTTCAATTTTTGGAAACCAAGGCTATGGTATGTCACCATTTCTCATATGCAATGGTTACGGATGCTACTCGTCATTATAAATCATTATTGGTGACGAACTTTGAATGTCACTACAACACCTATACTTTTGGTGACGTTCAGTTTTTGGTGACGAAGGATATGGTCCATCACCATTGCTCATATGAAATGGTAATGGTCATTATCTGTCATTATAAATCATTATTGGTAATGGAATTTTTGTGTCACTACAACACCTATACTTTTGGTGACGTTCAGTTTTTGGTGACAAATTCTCTTTTGACCATCACTAATGAGCTTATGGTGATATTTTTGCCCCTCACCAATGTCCTTTTTTCTTGTAGTGGAAGAAGGACATGAGAAAATGGTATGAGTTCCATAACAGCTCCACTCACAATACATCCAAGCAGTCATTGGTAGCCGAGCTGAAGGCTTCCGAATCAGATGCAGGTTCTAACTCTGAATCAAAACCCAATAATGGAACTCACAAAGGGAAGAAAATCATTAATGGAGCCTAGTGCCACCGTGGCCACCACCAAGATCCTGAAGATCTAGAGGAAGGGAAATGCCTCTTCCACGCACAGAACGGGGTGAAGGGTTCTTTGCTGCAGTTCATTGTCGACAGCGGGAGCCAAAAGAACCTCATTTTATAAGAGGTCATGAAGCGACTGGGCCTAATGACTATAGCACATCCACAGTTGTACACCATTGAGTGGCTCCACCAAAGATGATATCTTCGTGTCACCCAGTAGTGTCGCTTTCCCTACAACATCAACACATGAGGTACTGTGTGACATTGCTCCTCTTGAAATTTGTGATGTATTGTTAGGAAAACCATACTTGGGGAGGAGACATGTTGATATGAGTCTAGACATTGCTCTGTGATTGTTACTTTGGAAAATAAGTTGTACAAGATAACGGAGGTAGCCCCTCCTAACTCCATCTCTTTTATCACTTCAAAGAAATGCAGTAAGATCATTATCCATACCAGGAATGTTTTTTCCTTATGATTCACCCCTATGGAAAGAAGAAGGTTGCGGCCACAACTTCCAAGCAGGGCTCTTCTGCATAGCAGTGGCAGATGGACAAGGTCGTTGAGTAGTACCGTGATATTTTTACCTCACTGATAGGGCTATCTTTGCACTGTCAGGTCAAGCACTCCATCGATCTAACCCCGGTTGCGTTGCTACCCAATGAACTAATCTATCGATGCTCTGTTCTAAAGAATGATGAGTTCAAGGGGAAGATTCAAGAACTACTGTAGAAAGGGCACATCAGGCGAAGCTCGTCACCTTGTGTGAGCACGATTATATAGGTACAAAAGAAGGATGGGACTTGGAGGCTCTGTATTGACTATTGGGCACTGAACAAGATCATTGTTCAGAATGGGTACCTAATCCCATGGATTGATGACCCTTTGGGCCATCTCAAGGGGGCAAAATATTTCAGCAGGATTGAATTGAAGTCAGGTTATCACCATGTACCTATCAAGCCCTTTGATGTGTGGAAGACTGTCTTCAAATCCAAGGAGGTACTTTTCGAATTGTTGGTCATGTCGTTCGAATTAACAAACACCCATGCAACCTTCATGAGACTGATGGATGACATCTTGCGACCCTTCACTAATGTATTCGTGGTCGTGTATTTAGATGACATCTTGATCTTCAACCAGAGTTGAGAAAAGCACTTCCATAATATTCAACAAGGTCTTCAAACCCTGCGCCAACACAAGTTGCGTTAAATTGGAGAAATGCACCTTTGGCCTTACCCAAGTTCAATATCTGGGGTAAATCATTAATGAGTAAGGGGTACATGTGGACCCATCCAAGATACAAGTCATTTAGGATTGCCCAGCCCCAACCACTCTAACGGGCCTCTGCAGATTTTTGGGTCATGCCAATTTCTACTGTAGGTTCGTGTTTAGGTTCTCTCATATCACTTGGCCTTTAAGTCAAGTCACCAAGGGCAAAGCGAAAGAAATTTTTTTTTGGTCAGAAACCCAACAAAAAGCATTCTAGGAGTTGAAGAATTGCCTATGTTCTGCACCAGTGCTCACATTACCAGATCTACAACAACCATTTGAGATGATACAAATGCCTATGACCATGCTATTGGTGTGGTTCTTACTCAGCATTGGCTTCCAGTGGCTTACCACAGTGAGACACTTTCAGACACAGTCTGAAAGCATCCCACTTTGCAAAAAAGAAATGTATTCCATTGGGTAGGACTGCCCTCAATGGAAGCATTACATTTTGGGGAAGGAAATGGTCATCCACATAGACCACTAACCTCTACAGTTCATACAGACACAAGGGAGGTTGTAGAACGATCACCACCAGAAATGGTCCACCTATTTGGAACAGTTCCATTTGAACATTAATTATAAGACGGGAAACACCAATAATGTTGTTGATTGCCTTAGCTGACCACTGTCCATTGCGCTAATCACTATGCTCAACCCCTGTGGGCACGAGACATCGAGGTGGCCACATCTTGACAAGAGCGATCTATAATTTGAAAACATATACCAAACACACCTGGAAGGGAAGAAATTTCCAAATTTTCACCTTCAGGATTCACTATTATGCCACCTCAAACACATCTATGCTCCTTCAAGTGAGCATGCCAAGATGATTTGAGAGGCACACTATAGTTGGGTCACTAGAAATTTTAGATTAGGGAAAATAGTGGCAGTATTGCAAAGTATTATTATTGGCTGAAACTTCACCAGGATGTTGGGAAATACATTAGATCCTGCACCGCCTCCACCATTTCCAAACCAGTCATCAAGAAGAAAGGCATGTATACTCCTCTACCTACTCCTAACCAGCCTTGGGAATCTGTCTCCATGGATTACATGTCGAGCCTTCCTTCTACTAAGCAAGGAAACAATTGCATTTTCATGGTCGTCGACAGATTCTATAAGATGGCCATCATGGCGGCCTACAAGAAGAGCATCACAGAAAAGGCCATTTCTAAGCTCTTCTTTGAGCGAGTATGGGTACACTTTGGGATCCCACAATCCATTGTATGAGATAAGGACAACAGATTCCTGATTGCATTTTGGTTAAGTCTCTGGTTGATGTTGGATACAAAACTTACTAATTCCATGGCTTTCCATCCCAAACTAATGGCCAAACAGAGGTTGTCAACAAGATGATCGTACACATTTTTCACATGTACAACTTGACGCATCCACACACGTGGGACGAAAGTCTACCTATGTCCAACACAACTACAACAAAGCTCTCCACAACTCAATAAGCCATAACCCCTTTCAAGTAGGGTTGGGATTTCAGCCATTATGCCCCATTGATGTGGCCATATGATTTTCATCCACTCAGGTAGATTCGACTCATGTTCAGTCTGGAGTTGAAAGGGCTAACAGCTTCATTTAGTGCATTCAACACATCTGCCAATAGGTCCATGATATATTAGACGTAGCCAATGCTAAGTACAAGCAGTGCCATGATCAATATCGAGTATCACACAAGTTCTAGGGTGGCAACAAAGTTTGGATACATTTGTAGGAGCGCCTTGCTAGACCCCAATGCAAGCTTCGCCCTTTCCTATATGGGTCATACACCATCACCAAGGCCTTTGATGACAATTCCTTCAATCCCGACATCCCACCATTCCTTGGTCTGCACCCATTGTTCAATGTAGACCACCTTCGGCCATACTTTCCACCATTGTTAGACATATCTGACATAGCAAAACATCTCACATCAACAGAGCTCAACCGGGACTGCATGGAATAGGCCACAACCGATGAGATCATGGAAACACAGATGAAGAATAATTTCAAACATAGGATACACCTATATCAATTTTTTAAAGCATGCCAACTCCTTCACCAGGGAAAGTGGTTCACCAAGGACCAGGTTCAATAGAAATTTCCTCACCTCATGGAGGCTCTGCACCCAATGGGGACCCTTGTGTCCTAAGGGGGGAGGAATGATCCAAGTGGATATTCATGGTAACCCACCTATTCCACCTAGACCCCCTAGTCAGTTTCATTTGTTTCCTTGTTCATTTCAATGCTTACTATGTTTAGCAGTTTTCCGAGTCCTGAACCTCTGAAGCAGTTTTGACCCCATAAACGACATTGTTTTGGGACTCGTTGCCATAGGAAAGGGCCTGCAACGAAACATGTAGTACTCAGAGAGACCTTTCCAAGAAGTTATCGTACATGTCAAACAAAGATAAGATGACCAAGTTATGACCTGGGGAAGTTGGCTGCCCAACTAACCCCAAAGGGGCCCACAAACTCTTGGTGTTACATATCCTAGGGTTAGGGTTTTCTCATGTTTTCCAATAATAAATAGGCCCTTGAGCCTCATTGTAACACAGTTCATAGGCATGTAGCCACCACATCTCTTCTCAGAGATAAGCTACTATCGCTCGAACTATCTTATTTCCACTCTGTTTTTAAGCATAGTTTAGTATTTTTCTATAAATGAAATTAAGTGCTTTCTACTGCATCTCTGTGTTTATGATTATATATGTAATTTCTTGCATTCATTTTAAGATTGGATCAATAGTATCATAGTAGTCTTCTCTTTCTCTCTTTTTCTTTGCATGTCTCCAACAAAGTCAGGGTATAAGGAGTTTGACTTGATATGGTTGAACCATTGCAAGATTAGCCTCGCAAAACCCGACGACCTCCATGGTCGAAGAAAAGAAAGACGAGCGGGCATGAGATCCTTTCAAAATGTTTCTCAAGGAATCCCTGAAGTGATAGAGGGATGTGATCATGGCTAACTTTTCCCAGATCCTTTGACGGCTACCCACAAGAGATGCATCTTCATCCAGTGGCCACTCTGGAGGCGCCACTCCTTTTAAGGTACAAGTTAACTTCGATATTCCCATATTCGAAGGCCTGATAGATTCAAACGCCATAGATAAATGGTTAAATCTATTGGAAGGATATTTTTCAGTTCATGACTTTTCCAATCAGGAAAATATTACTTTTTCACTTCTTAAAGCCGCCCCACATGTCAAGGATTGGTGGTAAACCTATTGTGAACAAAAGGACAAGAGCGAACCCTCGTTGTTTTCAACCACACCGACTTGGAATTGTTTCTGATACACCATCAAGGAACAATATTACCCTGTCGGGAGCTATGAAGACAAATACATAAAATGGACCAAACTAATGCAGGGAAGAGACCAAGATGTGCCATAATTCACAAATACTTTCCATACCCTTCGCAAGATGCTCGATATAAAGGATATTGAGTGACATTTGGTGCTCAAGTATTGCGGCTGTCTACACAAGTACATCCAGGATGAGATGGAGTTCCTGGACATTTTCTCGCTCGGCATGGCGTATCGGTACATTGTCAAGATTGAGAAGAAGTTTAAACAGAAAAAGCAGGACTTTGGTTCTGAGAATCCAAAGTAAGGAAAAGGCACCTCCAAACCACAGAAAAAAAGGACCAAGCTAAGGTGACGCTACCCAGGATAGTCCGCCAAAGCCATAAGCAAAGAAAAACAACTCGAAGATGAAGAAAGACACAAGAAAATGGTGTGAGTTCCATAAGAGCACCACCCACAATACATGTGAATTTCAATCCAAGCAATCACTGGTGGCCGAGCTAAAGGCTTCTGAATCAGACGTAGGTTCTGACTCTGAATCACAACTTGATAAAGGAATTGAAAAAGGGAATAATATCATTGATGGGGATCCTAGTGGCACCGTGGCCACCACCAAAATCCAGAAGATTAAGCCTGAAGATCCACAGGAGGGTGAACACCTAATCCACTCACAGATGTGGGTGAAGGGTTCTCCACTGCAGTTCATTTTCGATAGAGGGAGTGAAAAGAGTCTCATTTCAGGGGAGGCCATGAAACGGATGGGCATAAAGTCTATATCACATCCACAGTCGTACTCCATTGGGTGGCTTCACCAAGGACGAGATCTTTGTGTCTACCACCAGTGACGCCTTCCCTATAGCATCAAGCCCTTCACGGATGAGGTACTGTGTGACATTGATCCTCTTTAAGTTTGTGATGTATTGTTAGGACAACCATACTTGTGGAAATGACATGTTGTATATGAGACTAGACCTCGCTCTTTGATTATTACTTTGGCTAATAATTTGTAAAAGATACTAGATGTAGCCCTGCCTACCTCCATCTCTTTGATCACTGCAAAGCAATGCAGTGAGATCATTTCCTAGATTAGGAAAAAAAATTCCTTATGATTCACTCCCAGGGCAAGAATAAGGTTGTGGCCATGGCTTCCAGACAAGGCTCCTCTGCACAACAGTAGCAGATGGACAAGGTCGGGGAGGATTACAGAAATATTTTCACCTCACCCACAATAGTACCTCTATAGTGTCAGGTCAAGCACTCCATCAATCTAACCCCGGGTGTGTTGCTGCCCAATGGACGAATTTATCGACGCTCTGTTCTAGAGAATGATGACATCAAGATGCAGAGTTAGGAAATACTATAGAAATGGCACATCGGGCCAAGATCATCACCTTGTGGGACCCCGATTGTATTGGTACAGAAGAAGGATGGGACTTGGAGGCTTTGTATTGACTATCAGGTGCTGAACAAGATCACTGTCTAGAATAGGTACCCAATCCTGTGGATTGATGACCTTTTGGACCAACTCAAGGGGGCCAAATAATTCATTAAGAATGACTTGAATTCAGGTTATCGCCAATTGCCTATCGATCCTTCTGATGTGTGGAAGACTACCTTCAAATCCAAGGAGGGCCTTTTCAAATGGTTGGTTATTCCATTCAAATTGATGAATGCCCCTGCAACCTTCATGAGACTGATGGAAGACATCTTACGACCCTTCACCAATGCATTCGCGGTGGTGTATCTAGATGACATCTTGATCTTTAGCCAATGTTGGGAAGAGCACCTCCACGATATTTGATAGGTTCTTCAAACCCTGCACCAACACAAGTTGTGTGCTAACTTTCAGAAATGCACCTTTGGCCTAAGCCAGGTTCACTATCTGGGGTGCATCATTGATCAACAGGGTGTACATGTGGACTCATCCAACATACAAGTCATTCAGAATTGGCCAGCTCCAACCGCTCTAACAGAGCTCTACAGATTTTTAGCTCTTCCCAATTTCTACCGTAGGTTCGTGTTGGGGTTCTCTCATATCTCTTGGCCTATAAGTCAAGTCACCAAGGGTGGGGCGAAAGAAAAGTTTTTTTTGTCAGAAACCCAACAAAAAGAATTCTCCGGGTTGAAGAATCACCTTTGTTCTGCACAAGTGCTCACATTACCATACCTACAACAACCATTTGAGATTGAGGCAAATGCCTCCGACTATGCTATTGGTGCGATCTTAATTAGCATGGGCGGCATCCAATGGCTTACCATAGTGAGACACTTTTAGACACAGTCCGAAAATACCCCACTTACAACAAAGAAATGTATTCCATTGTGCAGGCTTACTTTCAGTGGAAGCATTACATTCTAGGGAATGAAGCATTGATCCACACAAGCCATCGACCTCTATAGTTCATACAGACACCACTACAAGAAAAAAGGACATTGGTGAAAGGTGAAAAATGTCACCATAAGCTCATTGGTGATGGTCAAAAGAGCCTTCGTCACTAAAAACTGAATGTCATCAAAGGCGGCATCGCCAAAAATATAGGTGTTGTAGTGACATTCAAAGTCTGTCACCAATAATGATTTCTAATGATAGATAACGACCGTTACCATTTCATATGAGAAATGATGACAAACCATAGCCTCCGTCACCAAAAACTAAACGTCACCAAACGTAGAGGTGTTGTAGTGACATTCAAAGTCTGTCACCAATAATGATTTATAATGACGGAAAGCAACTGTCACCATTTCATATGAGCAATGGTGACGGACCATAGTCTCCGTCACAAAAAAAAATGAATGTCACCAAAGGTGGCATCGCCAAAAGTATGGGTGTTCTGGTAACATTCAAGGTCTGTCACGAATATTGATTATAATGACAAATAGTGACCGTCACCATTTCATATGAAAAACAACGATTTATTGTTATGGATCTTTCATGGCCGTCACTATTGGTGCATATATATGGTGACGTTCATTGACCGTCACCAAAAGCCGCATTGCCAGAATTATAGGTGTTGTGGTGACATTTAAGTCCATCACAAATAATGACTATAATGATAGACAACGATGGTCACCATTTCATATCAACAACGATTTATGGTTAAGGACCTTTGAGGGTCATCACTATTGATGTGTATATATGGTGGCATTTGTTGACTATAACCATTTCATATTTTGGTGAGGGTCGAAAAATGTCACCAAAGTTCATTGGTGATAGTCAGAAGAGCTTCCGTCACCAGAAATTGATCGTCACCATTCCATATGGATGTTAGGGCATGATGGATTCGAACCACCAACCTCCTGCTTGTAAAACAGGCGCTCTTCTATTGAGCTAGCACCCTTCAAAGAATTAGACTTTTAAAAATTAGACCTTGAAACTTCATAAATTGTAAATTCTACAACTTTCAATAAATTAAAGTCTTAGCAATATTTTACTAAACAAGCAAAGCAACATCGAAGCTGCAGGTCCCTACCTAATGGTTATGGAAGTTATGAAAATTGTGTGGAGGAAAAAATAATTATGTATAAAAGAATCAATATGTTTAGTTGAATACTCAATTAGAAGTGAAACTCTAAAGACATTTATAATCTATAAATAACCTATAATTAGAAAATGCACCAAATATTGCAAAGGAAATGTCATAAGTGGATAGCATACGGAAGAAGAACAATAATGAAGATAAATGCAATACGTTATAGGTTGAGTGAAAGAAAAATCTCAATGTCGTTGTTGTTTGGTGTTTAGATATCTGAATGATATCTAAACTTATGTGAAAATGTAACATGGATCTTTGAAAACCATGAACAACATACATATATATATAAAAAATATATATATATATATATATATATATATATATATATATATATATATATAGATATAGATATCCCCTTTACATAAACTAACACGCAATTTGAAATTTCACAAGTCCGCACTCAAAACATGACAACGACCAACAAACAAAAGAAATTGACTTGGACAAAAAGTAATAGCTTCACCTTCATTCTTGAGCTGCTTCTGTTTATTTGAGTTTGACTCATGACATTCTTTATCTAACAAGAATCAAAATCATCACTAGTATTAAATTCATCCAACACAAAGTTTGGATATCCCATTGACATCTGCGTTTTTGTTTCCATGCCTGAAATCCATGGAGTTCCCTATTGATAGTGGAATAAGATGTGTGTATGGTGTTCAAGAACACATTCCTTATTAACCATTGTTACCTGACAGAAACCAAAGAGACAACACAATATTAGCATACATAAAATCCCCTACCGAAATATAATCATAACTTAGCAAAGAAGCCTAAAAGATGTTCTAAATTAATAAACTTTGTATTTGGAAATATTGTTTCTTTAGATTTGAAAACTACCATGTTGTACAACACTTGTGTCTATTTATCCAAGCAATGATATCATAGCATATGTCACACAGTAGCAATCTACAGTACCTAAAGTAAAAAGACAAATTTGCTCAAGATAATAGATTTAGAAAAAAGCTTTGAAAACTATAAGTTTGTCATCAAAGCTTTAATTAATTTAACAACAAACTAGTTGGAGTTTGAAAATCAAAATCATTCATAGGAAACAAATAGGACAATGGCCAAATTCGCTATTCATACAAATAAATCTAGAGTCACTATTGCCATTGCCAATAACTAAAATTTGGGCAATGGTCTAACAAGTAGAGCTTATTTTCCGAGAAGACTCATCAATACCATCATTTTTTTCCACGGTCTGTTGTGTCTCTAGATCCAAATCAGATAGCTTGCCATTCTCAAGTTCTACCTTTCAAGTACTGATTTATGGCTCACCCTTTACAACACAATTCTACCACTCCATTTTATTTTGTTTTGTCAAGAGAATTGGTAGGACCTTCCCATCCTTTGTTTTACATCATCAATAACCATCCATCAATGGTATAAATAATAACAGATACACAACAAAGGCTAAATATGTGCTTGGTGTATACCTATGTTCTAGGACTCATCTGACCTTATTGGTGCAAAGAGCTCACCCTGAAAAAATAACATCCATGTGGAATTTACAAAACTTTTTTAAATCAAGCTCCAAATAAACCAATCAAAATATGAACATCCTTTTAAACAATAAAATCTCTGACCTCAAATAAAAGTGGCCTAGAATTGAATGTTATATCAACCATGTCAAGTAGCTAACATCGGGTGAGAAATACAAGCCATGCATATTGGATTAATGAAATAATTGATTTGGTAAATCTAAAAATAAGATGACTTACAACTAATAAACACAAATAAATGACTTAGAAGTTAGAATTAAGACATGAGGTTTCCCTTTCAACCCTGTCGTTAAATAACTCTTCTTTATGTCACTTACCATTAAAGTTTTTCTGATACTAGGTGGAAGTGGTATTGTAACATTAACCTCTGAGAGTCTGTGTCCACGAATACTTCTCAAGATCCGCTCCATTACCGCCATTTGGGGCTAGATAAGATAAATGAAAAAACCATCAACATGAAAATGAAATGTACATCCTTGTAAAAAAATGAGTGGAAAAAAAATCCACAAATTGAAACAGACTATAGGATACCTCCTCCATGCAACATGATTATCTTGTCATGAACAATAAATAAATAAATCATGAAAAATGTAATTTTTGCCACATTTTGACAATGAAATATTTTGCATATTCTATGAACAATTGATGAAAAAAGTCAGCTAAAGCTTGTAAGCATCAGGATTATAGTAAAACATAAAGGAACCACTCCAACACATATATAATCCTAAACATAACTATCTTTACATATAAATATTTATTGAGGACATTGTATTTTGTAAAAATATGGAAGTCAAATATTTGAAATAACACAATTTATGGTACCACTACCTTACGAAGTCCATTCATTTGAGTATTTACGAAGTCGATTAAAGAATTTCTTCAAAGTTCAAAGTTCAAACAATTAACATGTAGCCTAAAAAAGCTCAGATTTGAAAAGGAGATAACCCAAAGATATAGAGTATATATCTCACATTTATATATTCTAATTTCGAGAGATTGAAATGACACTTTTTAGCATACTATTGTGAATTCAGCCCAAAATGCTAGAAAAAAATATTGATGATTATTTTGCTAATATAAAAGTTTTATACATGCATTTATTTAAACAGTTAGCTTTCAATCTCAAACATATCTAAGGATGCACACAATATGTTGCATCTTTAGTGTTGGTGTGTGAACTTTAGACAACGAAGTCCAACATTTAACAGTTTGCATACAATATGCACTAGTCAAATAGGTGAACAATAGTATTGTAGGCATGTGTTATGAATATATGTATTGCAAGCCAATAAGAGTATGGTTGGAACAGTCATGTCCAACCCTTCCAAGTTTGCCTATAACTTGCACTGGTTTAATACGTGAACAATAGAACTGTAGGTGTGCATTCTGTAGATGTACCTATGGAGAAGTCATAAAATATAGTGCTACATTATTTCTCCTTGTGCATCTTCCTACCCTACCATTTATAGAGACCATTAAAGATGGTTCCAAAAGTTGGTTTCACGAAACAAATTTTTTATTTATTCAATGATCATCTATGACTGTGTCATATATAATAAATGAATAGCCAATGGCTAGGCCTCTGCATCCTCATGAAAATGCTATAATGAAATGTACAAGGCATGGGTCCAAAGGTTAAACAAATGTCACTTAATAAAAAGATCATCCTAGAAAAAATAGACATCATATTCATTCAAGAATCCAAGCTTGATGAAAGCAGGATGGAAGACACCAAAAGGAGAATATAAAAGAATGTTGAAGAAATCTCTATAAGGGCCAAAGGGAAAAAGTGGAGGGATAGCTACATGGATGACCTTGGAAATATTAGATGTTTTGGATTCTAATAAAGGTAGATTCTGGATAACCTTAAGGTTCCCTCCAAAATATGGGACAAACATTTCTACCTCACTAATGTTTATTAGTTTATGGTCCTGTTTTAACAATTCTCAAGCCTAATTGCTAGAATATGTAATCTAGAGAGAGAAAGTCTTGAATAACTTACAATGGATTGTTGGTGGGGATTTGAACATAATTCTAGGGGTGCATGAGAAGAAAGTTTGGTTGCAGCTTGTATGGAAATCCAACTTCGATTTTGTATGATTTTATCCAAAAAAGCATTTCCACATTGACATTACCCATAGAAATGGATATTTCACTTGGAATAAAAAGATAAATGGGAAAGGTTTTGTTATTAAAAGATTACACATATTTCTTCTTAACAAAGACTGGATAGAGGATGATTTTGAATTAGGTTCTCTCATCCATAGAGGAATCCTCTCAAATCATTAGCAGTTCAAACCCTCTTAGATATTTGGGTGATCTCTCTAATCATAGAAAATGATGACAAACTACACAATGACCCCTTGCATTAGAGCTTATGTGGCCCTCTCACTCTGATTTCCTTATTAAAATTTAGAAGTTGTGGCAAGATTATCAAGTGGTGGGATCCAAAATGTTTATCATGCAAAAGAAACTCCAACATCTCAAAAATCCAAACTAATAGTTTGGAACAAGGAGATCTCTCATAATACTCTTAAAAGAGAAGAAATTGTTGAAGCTACGAATGCAAACCCTTCAATCATCTCTTGAAATAGTGATATTATCAATAGATTTTTGAAAGAGAAGGAATCCTTGGATTTAGGAATGCAAACCCTTCAATCATCTCTTGAAATAGTGATCTATCTCTAGATTTTAAAAATAAGGAAGTTCATCCAATAGCCAAGTTGGAGGAGAGCTTTAAAAAAAAGAGGAAATTTTCTTGTGTCATAAATATAGAGTTCATTGGCTTCAAGTAGCGGACCCTAAATTTATATTCTTTTATAATCTTGTGTTGGTTGAAAATCAATTAAACACATCTCTAAATAGACAGCAAGCACTGTAGACATAATGAAATGGAAAGGCACAATAATCTCTATATGGAAGCAGTAAATTACTTCAAAAAACTCCTTTCAGAGCATGGAAAGAGTTTTGAAGAAGAAATGACGTAATCCTCAAATTTTCCCAAAAGTGGTCTCCAAGAAGGCCATTGAGAACTTGCTTAATCACATTCAAGAGCATGGTAGCAATGGGTTCCCTACTGACTTTTCTAGATGGCATGGAAGATCATTAAAATAGACTTCCTAGAAGCGGTTGAAGAATCGAAAAAATCAAGGGTTGTGCTCAAAGCTTTAAACACAAATTTTCTAATAAAAAACACCCCATAGAAATGACATTTGAGTTTTAATAGCTTCAGGTCAATATCCTTGTGCAATTCTGTACTTAAGATTACAACCAGGATTATCTCTTTGTGATTTAAGATGAGTATTGATTTCAGATGAACAAGGAGATTTTCCAGAACACCAAATCTTGAATTTCATTGTGATAGTCCAAGAAGTCACCCACTCTCTAAATACGGGGAGGATGCAATGTTCTCAAGATTGATCTAGCTAAAGCCTACAATAATATTAGATGGGACATTCTTCATGAAATTCTACCTAAACTAGTTTCTCAGCACAATAGGTCAAATGGGAGTAACATTTCTTTTCTTTTGCCTCCTTTGTTCTTCTCATCAATGAGGGTCCCTCTGATTTCGTCAAGGCCTCTAGAGGACCTCGGCAAGGTTTCCCTCTCTCCCTACTCCTTTTCACTATTCTCATGGAACCACTTGGTAGAACTTTGGTTAAGGAAAATTTGTAGACCCCGTGAAAGATTCCACCTTGTTAGTAAGCCTACTCTAAGGTTTTTCTGTTCCCATTGTGAGGTTATTCAATCATTTTCTGAGTTATGGGTGGATAGATCTTTGAGACAAGATTGTTCATACCCCGAAGTCACATTCAGGGCACTTTATCAGTTTATGTGGAACTCCGCCACATTCCTTGAGGAAAATTATGTATTGCTGAGATTAGGTAAAAGCTTTCTTTAGGTTTAAGTGGAGCAATAATACATCTGCAAAGTGATCTTGAACTACCGTTGCTCTTTCCATTGAGAATTACACAAATCAGTTCAGGTTATGCAGGCTATAGAAGAGTACAATTCAATTAGTAATTTAAAAAAAAATGAATTATTTGACAGAAAATGTTGTGAAATATTGGTGGAACAACCACTAGTTGTTGAATAATTCAATTATGTGTATTGTGCCATCGAGATATCATATTACTGTTGACTGGAATATTTTGTGTTTGTAAAGTGATATATGTTGTTGTGTAAAGATCTATTGAATTTCTATTGAAACCCCTAGAATTAAAGCCCTAGGAAGGAACAAAAATCACCCTAGGTCACTACAAAATTTACCATAAAAATAAAGAAATATTAATTTAAAGAATGCGTCGCATTTTATGTTTGATGGGAACAAATAATGAACAAATATATTTGACACCCTATGGTATAAATTTATAGTGAGTCTAGGCAAGCTTACAATAATATATCTATCTAACACCCTATGGTATAAATTTATAACAAGCCTAGGAAGAAGCTCTAATAACAAAGATGGATTGTTATCTTTAAAACTAGTTTTAGGGATGGCAACGAATGAGGGTGTTCAAAAATTCAAAGAATTAGTGATTCTCTATTAGTCATAGAATGGATGAAGGGGAAAAGGAAATTAGAAAACTTTACTCTAAGCCCCATCTATGAGGATATCTTGAATATTAAAAATGTAGTAGCTGATTTTTTTTAATGCATGTTTACAAAGAAAGGATTAGGAAAGCAGACTTATTATTAAAGGAGGTACTGCAGATGTCTCCTGGATATTAGCACAGGTGAGAAAAGCAAGAAGACAATCTTGTTGAATATGGTCCAAGTCCCTTTATGTGAATTCATATCACTAGAAATCCTCAGAAGTTAGTTTGGAAAAAAAAACGTTTATTTGTCGGAAGATTCTAACATAGTTTCTCCAATCACAACTACCAAAACCTTAACAGTGATAACAATATTTGGTGGTATGGACATACAACCTGTTTCATGTGATTGTTCATGCATGCTCATCATTATAACATATGATATTTCAGAGATAATTTCATTGTCCCCATCTTTATGTGTTGTTTGCGAGCTGACTCCAAAACCTTTGATCATTTCCTTCTATAGTGCACCTTTCCCAGGGAGGCATCCCAAAATGTGACAGCTGACCTAAGCATGAATCTTGGAAAATTTTGGCAAATAGAGTCACACAACTTGATTTAAATTGGAGTAGATTGCATCTTGAGACGTGAAGGATGGGTACACACGACTCGCATTTGTATACTTTTAAAGTTTTCTAGCAATATTCTTTTTAAAAACTATACATTTGAAAAGAAAAATGCTGATTTTTAACAATGAAATTCCTAGTATGTAAAGAAACTACTTGAGATTTAGCACTTTGTTGACAATGTTGTTGTAATTTTCTCCCAAAAAAGACATAACATGTAATATATGTTACAGCTTGCAATATTCCAGATGTTCTCTTTCTTGGGTATGCCATTCCCTTTTGGATGTAAACCAGAAATTGCCCGGCTGAAATCTAGTGCTTCTCACCAGTATTGACATCATTCTACCAAATTTTGTTAAAATTCATTTTTATTGTGCTTCTAAGAATAACCAAAGTGTTGGCCATTTCACTTATAAAGAAATTTTATGTACATTCCCTTCTATAGAAGACAAGGAATGAAGTTAAGATTAATGCCCTTGATCCAAGGACATGTTGTTGAGCAACATGTCAACGACAGGTATGTTTACATATCAGGATAAGAAATAAAATATGAATGAAAAGTGAGTGCCTATTTGTGGCCAAATGAGTGGATAATGAATCAAATGATTATGTCCATTGCTTTGCCACACTTATTTTACAATGGATTTAATACACTGGGTATTTAAGTGAGATCGCATATACATTTTGTGATTATTGTAAAGTATCTATTTATATATATTGAACAAATCCTCTAGAGTGGATGATAATGTTGATTCAAGTTCTATAAGGATACATCATTGAGTGTTGTAACACTGTTTTGGTCAAGTTATAGGCCCAAATTTGGTCTCTTTGAATATTTGTACATTTTTAATATGATTTCCATTTTGATTTATTAATTTTAAAAGAAAAAATAACTTTAACTCTCGCAATACATATTTTGTAGTCTGTTTTATAATATTTAATTTAATTTATTGCACAATATTAGATTCATATATCTACCATATCGCACATAGATCCCATGATTTATATATAGTACGATGATTATAAATATTTGAATTCTATAGAATTGTCGAATGAGTCAAACATAACACAAGCACTCCAACACAGGAACTCACAACTTCCTCTCCTTTTAGGCAACAATCACTCAGAAACTTACAAAGTTTTAAGTTTGCAATTCAAACTGATGGAACCAAAGTAAACTTACCAACGTTATCTATCTGAATTTTCTTTGCCTCTTTCTTTAATTGACTTTTCTTCATCTCATTCTAAAGTTTTCATTTTGTATGTTTTTAATATTTAAATCATTTTTATGGATATTGTGACTGCAAACTACTAGATTTATAATGGTGTTTTCTATAATCATAACATTTTGAGATAAAGTCAACTTGTGAATTTCAAGTTTTACTTCTACTAGATTTATTATGTCCTCGTACTTTTATGTACATAATGCTTAATCCTTGCTCTACTTATATGCACCAAACTAGCCTGCAAGTTGTTGGCTACTTATATCACTAGTTCTAAAGAAATTTTGCAAGAAAAACTAGTGAATAAAAACACTCTTACTACAAAATTTAATGGTTTATGTTCCAAATCAGCATATAGCAGTGGAGACAGTGCCAAATCGATGTGATAAATTATTGGTGAATTTATTAACAACAATAAGGTTATGGGCAATAGCCGAAAGAGTTTGGATCCAACAATGAAAAGTAAGAATCTTTTCTCTAGTGGGCTAGGTTTAAATCCATCCATTTCAGCCTTTTCTTGGAGCCATGGGGGCACCTTGAGGTAGTGATCGTATGTGTGTTGTCACACAAAAAGATTACATAGTCTCATTACCCATGCTCACATAAGTTGATCAAAACCCACCCTCATGTCCCTCAAATTAAAAATCAACTAGGTCTGGCTCAAGTGGTTGAGAAAATTATTGTTATCCATAGTTTTAAAACTCGGCTTCAGACTTTAACTTGATCACTTATCAACTCAGGTTACAAGTTTCAACTCAAACTCGAATCAACTTGAATTCTATGACTTGGTTTTCAACTCAGATCAAGTCGAATTAAATGACTCAGTATTCAACTCAGATTGTTCAGGCCATATTGTTACCAAACTGGCCCAAACCAACCCACCTAGCCTAGTTGAAGGCCAAGTTGGCTCAGTGGCCAATCAACTTGACTTGTTTGACTAGTTTTAAAAGTATGGAGTTATCTTCCCCACCCAAATATCATTCCCACAAGTGACATGGAAAAATGGTAACGAACATATTGCTGTAACTGCTTGAAACCTAAAAAATCTAGGGTTTAGGCAAGGTGCCAACCTTAGAATGTTTGGTTTTCCCCTAGATATGTTACTGGGAAAATAAAAGTTTGTGGAGGGTTCTCACATATAATACGGTAATACCAAGCGAGTTGAGTCACAGATGAAAATAACCAAGGTGAAATTAGTAAAGGTGGAAAATGGCATAAGATTGGGTTTGGGCCGGGGATTGTATGTCAGTTAGCAAACTTTTACTGCCATATTTTGTTGAGAAATCTCAGGAGCCCTTAAGGTAAAGGAGGATATCAAATTCCAAGTGGATTCCTATTTAATATATTCACATGTGCTAACTACACCACTGAGATCTATCAATGGTTGGGATTCAATATCGCAACACAAACAGTTGTTGGCTACACCTTTCTGGTTGTAGAAACTTTTATTATGACTAAGTGGGCTTTTGCCAAGCACCACCATTTAAAGAAGGTGAGTCTCTTCTTTGCTAATACTTGAATCTGCAATCAATTGCTTAACATAAGTGTAACAACAAATAATGCTCTTACATATTTATGGGCATGAAATTTCTGGCCAAGGGCATGGGCATTGGCAGGTACATTACCAGTGAGACTTTCACCGTGGGAGGTTATCAGTGGGCTATTTATTTCTACCCTGACGGCAAGAGTGCACAACACAATTCTCTTTATGTTTCGGCTTTCATCGCGCTGGCCAGTGAGGGCACGAAGGTTCGTGCTGTCTTCGAATTGACGTTGGTGGATCAAAGTGGGAAGGGCGAGCACAATACGTTCCACACTCATTCGGGCCTGGCTTGGAGAGAGGGCCTTACACTCTTAAGCATCGAGGAAGCATGTGGGGTTACAGACGGTTCCGTAAACGGGCTGCACTTGAAAAATCCAATTACCTCAAGGATGATTTCATGATATTAAGTTGTAAAGTAGGTGCTGTGGATTCTGCCAGTGAATACGCTAGGTTGCACTCGCTGGTTGTTCCTGAATTAGAGTTAGGTTTAAACTTTGGTGCAATTTTAGAAAATCAAGAAACCTTATATGTAATTTTTGATGTGGGTGGGGAGAAATTTCATGCCCATAAACTCATTTTAGCTGAGATCTATCAATGGTTTGGATTCAATATCGCAACACAAACAATTGTTGGCTACACCTTTTTGGCTATAACAACTTTTATTATTATTAACTGGGCTCTTTCCAAGCACCGCTGTTTGAAGAAGGTGAGTCTCTTCTTTGTTAATACTTCAATCTACAATCAATTGCTTAGGATAAGTGTAACAACAAATAATGCTCTTACATATTCTTACAGCTTCTGTATTCTAACTTCTGGATTAACCTGGCTTACAGTTTTTTGATGGCAAAGATGGCAGACCCAAATATCCAAGGCGATGGGTGATATTACCTCCTTTCCTATGAAAAGGATGCTTATTAATTCTGGGGACACTTTCGTTGGTTTCTATATTGAATTGTCAACAAAACTTGGGCCCTTTTCTGGTTCTACAATGTCTAAAATTTGGTGGCTTTAGCAGGATGGGACATTGTAATTGACTGTTTTGTGGCTGTAATTTATTTAATTGTGCTTGCTTAAGAAGCTAGTAAGAGTGAATTTCTCACCTGGGTATGTTCCAGGTATTTTAAATGGAGAATTTTTAATTACTATTTTTGTTGATTTTTGAAGTTACACAGATCTATTCTACATGTACCATCTTGGTACTTGCTTTGCTATTTTCTCACATATAACTGTTGCTTGCATTAGTGTCATTACCTTTTTGGGATATGACTGTTGCAACTCATTTCTTTCATGGATGATGATGAATGATTGAATTCACGTAACTTACGATTCCTATTTTTCTATTACAGATGGACCCTAATTGTATATGCCTATCTTTAGTTCTCTTGATTATATGTATTTTGTCCTTTTTTCATATTATTTATGATTCCATGTATTATGAACTTTATCTTTGCAGAGAGAGAGGTAGCTTACAATTATGATCCTGGCCGTCTGTGTTTTTTTATTGCGTGTTTTTTATTGCAGATGTATCATTTTATTAGATTAGGAAAATGTATATTGTCATTTTCATATCCATGAGGTTGCAAAGAATGTGGACGGATATCTCGAGTTACATAAATGGCTGACAATATGAAATAATGATTTCTCATATGTATGCAACCGTGAGATGCATATTAGACTGTGAGATGCACATTCAATGCACCTTCACAAACACAACGACAAGCACATTCAATGCACCTTCACAAACACAACAAGCACCCACAACTGACAAATCACCCTACCCCCAACCAAGCCAAGTTATGAAATGCACCTCGCTTCTCTTGGTGTGATTAAAAAAGAAAAAAACTCAACTCTGAATAGCATAAGCATAGTTGTAACTCTAAAATTCTTTCATTTTTCAGTGTATGTCACTTGGAGAATCAGATTATTGTATTCTCGGTTAAATACTTTGATTTATAAAGTTTTTTGGCTGCTTTATTCTCCATTCATCCAGTTGTAATTTTCGCTTGCAGGGCAATGATGCAAGAGAAATATACAAAAAAGGGGCGATCTATTGGAACGCCTCATCGAAATTGTGCAAAAACTAAACAATGCCCATTTGAAGATCCAAACCTTAAACCCTAAATCCCATTTGAAGCCCATAGTGGGTATAAACCCAAATTTTTCTATGCGTAGCAAAGTCATTCTCTTTTCTCTTTATAAAAATAGTAAAAACCAATACCCCAAAGCCACAGCCAAATTTTGAGGGGTTAGAAGATCCAAAAACTCCTGTAAAACAGCCAAAAGGCCAAAGCCAAAGCCCATTTCTAAGGATTTTATGATACCCAACACATTAATCAAACTCTTTTAGGTGAGGGAGTCGAAATTAAGAGATGTCTAGGGTTACTTACTTGAGTTAGCCATGGAAATCTCACTAACTTCATTAGGATCGAGCCAAACTTTTCCTTTACCACACTTGAGGATGCTCACTGCTAGCCATTTCTGTAACTTTAACGACACCATTTTCGCCTACGAATCGAAGCTCTTTCAGCAAATCAACAGTAGAAATGCACCGCCGCCCTAAAAAATGATCCAAAAGAGAAGCTCCTGGTCTATCTATAAAAATATATAGAGAGGGAACACTAGGGTTTGAGGAGCGATGACCTAACCCAAGCTTGGCCTTCGGAGTGAAAGGAAAGAACATCGGTAGAGTAAGCGTTCCATATGAACCTTAAAAATCCAAGTGCGTTATTTTGTAAAATCGTAAAACTTTTGCATTATGTTATTTCATCGTACATTCACAAACCAAATTTCATTTTTAATTCTAACCAAGAGATAAGGCAAATTGGAACCAACAAAAATCTTAAAATTTAGCATTATGTTCTTCATCCTACCTTCACAAATCATATTTCATTTTTAATTTTAACCAAATACATAAGGCAATTTGGAATCAACTTTGTTTAGTTTTTTTCATGTGGAATTAGAAAGGAATTTGGCTCATTGTGATAAGGTTCAAGGAATAGACCTGGAGATTTTCTGCTCTCACTAAGTCATAAATTCGAGGTATGTCAAGTTAATGGGTTATTGGATATAATGTTGGCGTTATGGTGATGATATCTAAGTTTAATCTTGCTTATATTACTCCAACAAATTACCAATTCACCATGATAAAAGAAAAATTAAAAAATTAAAACATTAAAAATCTTAAAACTTTTGAAAATTCCTATGGGAGAAGAACTCTAGGGAAAATATGGCACCAAAAGCCACTCAAGTTATAGGCTTTTATACCATTTTGTACTTAGTATGTTTATAGGGTGCATCTTCTCATATATGGGCAAGTTATATATAATAGTATTTTTATGTGTTACATTATATTGATATTTTAAAAGTTGGGTTCAATGTTATGGTATATCAAAATATATTTTTTATACAATGGGAAAATCTATTATAACTCGGTTATCAAAGCAGCAGTGGGGATAGTCATTACTGGTTGTTATCCTCAAATGCAATGGGGGTAGTCATTATTTGTTGATATCCTCAAATGTAGCGGGGATAGTTATCATTGCTTGCTATCCTCAAATACAGTGGGGATGGTCATTATTGGTTGTTATCCTGGAGTTATAGCCTTTTATACTAGTGTGCACTTAGTGCGTTTGTAAAGTGTATCTTCTCACATGTGGGTTAAGCTATATATAATAATATTTTTATATTTTACAATATGTTAAGGTGAATAATATATCTATCTAACACCCTATGGTATAAATTTAAGCAAGCCTAGGCAAAAGCTCTAGTAACAAAGATGGATTGTTAGCACAATAAAAACGAATTTTAACAAAATTTGGTAGAATGATGTCAATAATGGTGAGAAGCACTAGATTTCAGTCGCGCAATTTTTCGTTTACTTCTGAAATGGAATGGAATACCAAAGAAAGAGAACATCTCGAATATTGCAAGTTGTAACATATATTACACGTTATGTCTTTTTTTGGGAAAAATTACAACAACTTTGTCAACAAAGTGCTAAACCTCAAGTAGTTTCTTTACATAGTAGCAATTTCATTGTTCAAAATCAGTGTTTTTCCTTTCAAAATTTATAGTTTTTAAAAAGAATATTGCTAGAAAACTTTAAATGCATACAAATGTGAGTAGTAAGTACCCATCAGTCACATGTCAAGATTCAATCTATTCTAACTTAAAATCAAGTTGTGTGACTCTATTTGCCAAAATTTTCCAGTATTCATGCTTACGTCAGTTGTCACATTTTGGGATGCCTCCTTGGGAAAGGTGCACTATATAAGGAAATGATCAAAGGTTTTGGAGTTAGCCCGCAAATAACACATAACTAGCATTTGCACCTTATGTTTCAAAGGAAACGTCGTAAGGCATAGAGTGGGGAAGAATAGCGATAGGTGAATGGGCATTGTTGAAAGCAAGGGTGGACGATAATGTGTATTCTGAAAATGGATATTTTATTATGGTCAACTTAATGCATTCATTAATTAGATGACAATGAAAAAGTTTTGGGCCCAGGCTGAACCAACACAAATCTTTTCTACAAGACTGAAATTGCCTAAATGATTCCTCAATCAATGGAAATAATTGTTTCCTTCCTCTGATACCTAAAATACATTGTAGGAGACCTATTTTTCAAGTAACTTAATATAACTAGCAATTACCCCAAAAAGTGCAAAGAGAGGCTGATTACAGACAAGTTGTTTTATGTATAAAGTGTTGAGAATGGAGGATCTCGGATTAGACTTTAGTTGGACTCCGTTGGTTTGGGAGATGTATCATGTATTACCATTTGTGCATATTATGGGCATAAAGTTTCTTATGATGATGGAGATTATTTTCAACCAATTGTGCATTGGAAACAACTTTTGTGAATGCCTTGGGTAAGATTCCATCTTCTGGATAATGGAAATTCTAGTGTCCATTTAGTCTATACTAGAGTACAATGATTGTTGGCAAAGCTAAAGAAACTGTCATCAATGTATAGAGCCAACGTAACTCGCAGTCATTAGTTTTTATCCATACAGGGCTATGATTATAGGTACCAGCCATTTGAGTGGGCAGCTGGTGTATTTGCTAAATAGGGATCATGTTATCCTCGTGGAGTTATTGGTTGTGCTTAGAAAATATAAAGTAGGATTGAGCATTGACTATCTAGCTGGATGGAATTTTTGATAAGTGCTGGCCAATTTTATCTATTGTGTAATCATCCAAAACATAGAGGCTAACCCAAGTGGATGCTTCAGTGGAAATTGTGTGGCCCTTGCATTATCTAGGTCTTATAGAAGCAAATAACAAAAATAGCATCAAGTACAATCCATCTCTAAACCGAAAAGAAATCAACAAACAGGGTCCAGATTGTTATAAACATTTTTGGGCACTGCAACCCCAAGCATAAATGTCCATAAACCAAGGGCTCCTAAGTCCCTAAAGGTGTTGTTACAACCCCTAAAAGAACAAGGTCAACTGATTACAGCATCTCCCAAAAGTTCTCCATGAAAAACTACTCAGAACTGGTCAAAACTGGACCATTTCACCTACTCCATAGGCAAAGTGCGTTGCATCCCACCTAAATACACACAGTAGGTGCGTTGCATTTCAAAAATCCCTTCTATGGGGTGTGATGGGCGAGAAGGGACAAATGGCAGGGTCAATCAGCAAGGTGGAGAAGCATGGAATCTTCCAGAAACTTCTCCTGTGACACTTGCCTCTCTGAATTCGACCAAGGATGAGTAAGAGATCATCAATCTCCAAGTGGAATTAAGAACTATCAGAGGGAAGACACTAATCAAATATCAAGTTGACTCACCTCCCTTGCAAACATCTATATATGGATCCCTCATCCCAGAGATCCAGAGGCTGGAATTTTGCATTTTGTAAGGAAGTGTTGTTGGTTTCTTGAGGCAACATCATAGTGTTGGGTGATCTAAGCTTTTCATGAGGTGAAGAAGGGCTTACTTGCTAAGAGGATGATGTTGGGTTAGAACAATCGGTTGTAATTGTCTTGGCTCTTTCTTGATTATCAATAAAACTATTGAAGTTTTCCTCCATACACTTGTGTGATTGATGTTTTATGCATTTGTGTGGTTAATATACATCTGATCCTATATTGCTTATGATAATAGATCTATGTTCTCGTATAGTGTTATGCTGCTTTGATTCTACAAGTACTCTGTGAAGCTGGGTATGAAAGCAAGTAGCAAAGGACTATCAGAAGAGAGAGGAATCGAGCAAGGAACCAAGTGCAAGACAGAGGTTGGTCTCCTTTATTCTTCTCTCATCTATCTTTCATAAAGGAAAACGAAAGTAGTTTTAGTTTGTTTGTTTCTAAGGTAGCTACCAGCCTTAGTGGGATTAGCAGTTCTACATAGACAATATTCCCAGTAACAATATGGCGACTCCACTGGGGAGCGAGTAGATTGTTTGTTCATCTACATTTGTTTACTTCATAAACTTACAGACGAAGCCTGAAGTCAAGCCAGCTAGCCTTCGAACTGCATTTGCTATGCAAGTGCAAAGTAGATCAATGCTGCTTCAGTCAATCTCCGGTTTTGTTTATGAATTAAACAATTGATTTACAAGCTTTCTAATTTCCCTCGTGGTGGCTCTAGTAACCTCCTTAGATCTACCCTTGTGATTGATTTACTGATTACCACTTGCTTGGCCTAAATCCCTAAACTGAACTGCAAACTGTGACCCAGAATCCAATCAAAGTCTCGTCCATGGTCCAACGCACTGTCTATTCTGTGAAATTCAAATGCAGCGCACTTCCCGAGTGTAGTAGGTGTGTTGCATTTCAATTTCACTGTGTTACAGGTGCGCTGATCAAACAAGGCCTTGTTCCTAAATTTTGGTTTATGTGTTCACTCTTTTCATATCTATTCAGGAGTTTTGCTGCCTGTAGTCAGTACACCTCTATTTGAAACCCCTTTCCTTGCTGATATTCCGCCTCCATTGTGCAAAGAACTGTAAATGTTTTTATGTATTTTTTCAGTCATTTTCAGTTCTCCTTTACAAAGAAGTAACGTAATTGTACTGTCATTTCTTGATTTGAAATTGTCGCAAGTGTCGTTTTCAATCATAGAAGAGAATCTGATTGTTCTTGATAGTCGATTACCCTGTTACTATTGTATTTGATCTGAATTAGTAGTTTTTCTAGTGTCGAAAGCAAGTTTTCAATTCCAAATCGCAAAGTGTTGTCATTGTCCTCATTTTGTTTTGAAAAGAAGCTTGTTAGTAATTGTCGCTTTGAAAAATAATTCAGATTTGCGCATTAGCTTTGTTTTTATCATTCACACATTAAGAAGGCTGAAAACAAATACATGCACGTGTATTTTCATTTAGATTGTTTGTTGGTTTGATTTAGGACAATGCATATAGTGTGTGCTCTTTGCTCTTTGTTGAAAGAATGCCATCTCTCTTTCCTTAGTAGCTAGGATTTTCATTTGCAAAAAGAAGACTAAACGACTATTTATCATCCTAGATTGCATTTTAGGAATTGTACATCTACATCACGCGGTGAACCTGAAAGGAAAATTTCTTAAGCAAGATCAACTATAAAATAAATTTAATGAATCTAAAAATGCTTTGGAACCTAATGCACAACATCTAGAAGTCTAGGCTAGAGATGTATTCCGGCGTCGTAAAGCCTGGTAACTGTTGTTTTCACTGTTGGTTGGGTGATTCCTCCACTTTGAGACGATAAGTGCCAGTACGGACTTGTGCTCCCACGTACCGTCGAGTATATTTTGGGAGACCACAATAGGCTTTATCCTTTATCCATAGGAAGCCGTGTCTGCCGCCCTATCGATCGCAATGCACTGAACACAGCATTCGGGAAGATTGACTGTCGTACCGTAAAAAGTATTCTGTAGTTTTGCGATTGGTTTGGTAATCCCTATGACTAGATTTCCAGAGTAGTCCCTTTCGTTCCTTTTCAGACTCCTTAACGGAAAAGGTCCATTTGAGCACTTGTCACTTCAGGCTCATTAAAAATAGAAGGCGAGTAGAGTCATCTTTTGTTTTTTCTCGAATCTTAAAAAATTGAAAAACAAAGTTGCGTCAAAGCGTCTAAAATTTATTTTAAACGGAATAATTATCACCTTTCCTACGTTGGTCTTAGGTTGAGGAAAATGGAATCCACCAACAAAGGAGTTCCCCTTGGAGGAAATCCTAGTCCCTTCTCCTCTTGGGGAGATGTTGGTGCACCCCATATGGCCACATTGTCTCTTCCAGGATTGACAATCGACTTGCTTGTATGGCTCTTATCAACCTCCGTCGTTCAGAACACCGCGATTCCTGAACAATCGAGTCAGCAACTAAACGATACTAGAGTTACCCCCCAACCCTCTACTTCGTCCAGTTCTTCCTCTCCTCCTTCCTCTTTGCTTGATGAAGCTGGTAAAGCCAAAAATCAAGTACCTGAGAAGAAGAAGGAAAAGAAGAAGAAAGAGAAGAAGAAGAAGGAGCCAAAGGCGAAAAGGGGCAACCAAGCGTCGTCTAGCAAAAATCCACACACTGCACCGACCAGGCCTAAATTTCCATGTGTCATTTGCAAAGGAGACCACTATCATCGAGATTGTCCTTGCATCCCTCGGATCTTAAGGGACTGGTCTCCTCGTTTGCACAACCCGGTGTCGTCAACCTCTGACGATCATGTTGAAAGTACACCATCAACTAGTGAAAGTGAAGCCCCTAGACAAAAAGGAAAATGTAAATTTCCTTGTAAACTGTGTGAAGGCGATCATGCCGTCCACTGTTGTCCCTTCTTATATGAGGCTAAAAGAGTTTTGGACGACCGTCCGGTTTCACCGTTACGGCTCCCTCCTGGATATAAGAAACTCTTGCCAAGTCCGTCACTAGTTGAAAATCCGGCTGACACGCCCTTGTGGTCGGCCGAAGCGTCTATCATTGAAGATAAACCATCTAAATCCATACCGGACAAAAGTCAAAAGGTCGAGGCGGCAGTTGACCTGTTCATGCCTTCAGAGGATCAATCTTCAGATGATACAGTCACCGAAGAGAACAAGAACGACACCGTCCAAATTCTCTTCGTAAACACAGACTCCGATGAACATGGGGGCAATCTACCCGTTCCTTTACCGCAAGAGGGAAGTTCGTCAGAGTCATACCCGGCCGTCTATTCGGTCCCACCTCCAAGCAACCTGGTTGTTTCCTTTGACTAGAATCTACTAGGCAGACCCCGTTTACCGGCTAGTATACCATTCCGAATCATCGCTCAAGTATATAGAATGGTTATGGCTGGTACCATCATAGATGAGGGGGCTTCTGTGAGTATCCTTTCCTCAACTGCTTGGAAAGTGCTTGGTTCGCCATCGCTTTTGCCTGAGATGATAAATCTAACAGGCTTTGAAAAAGGAACCAGTCGACCGTTAGGGATCCTTCCCGATGTGCCCATAACATTGAGAAGGAAAACCGTTCACATGAATGTAATGGTAGTCCAAGGACCCCTGGATTATAATCTACTCCTTGGACGAGACTATATTTATTGCATGGGAGCCATTGTCTCCTCACTCTTTAGAGTAATGTGTTTTCTGCACGAAGGAAGAGTGGTCAAGCTCATAGACCAACTTTCATTCCCCGGTTCACGCATAGCAAATAGTCATATACCATCCCTGAATGGTCTTTTTACACAAGGAATGTCTCATCAATCCCCAGTCTGTCCTCCTGATGAGCGCGAGTGATTCGGAGGGCATGACTGAAACCCAGGGGGCATGCACCGTGGCCTATTTCGACAGGAAAACTTCGGGTATAGGGTAGGTTTCCACGAAGGATATCTGACTAGTCTAACACTCCCATCCATTTAGGAAAAGGGGAATAGACTAGAATAAGATTCCCTCGTCAAAGTTATGTGAGTGGAGGCGTCTGCGCCACTCACCTTTGTCTATTTCAGTAGACATTGCCGAAGAAATGTTTTGTTTGTGACACAAATAGAACAATCTTTGGTAACCTGAAAAAGGTAGGCCTTTCTCGATAAAACAAATGTTTTGTCTGCAAATTGAGGGGTAACCTGAAAAGGTAGGTCTTTCCCGATAAAAAAAATGTTTTGTCTGCAAATTGAGGGGTAACCTCGAAACTCTATTTCACTATACCTGGGGGCATGCAAACCTTTTGGCATGCAAGCAAAGAGCGACCATTTATCTTTTTTTTGGATTGGTCGTTTCCTAACTTGCATAAAGAAAGGATGTGGGGCAAAGCTTTGAAATAATGTCGTTTTTATGAGACATCCTTATTATGCGACTGGATTAATCGAGCAGTTTTATCGCGGAATTCAAGCTCGTTAAAAAATAAACATAAGCCATGAGTAAGTGTTTCCCCAGCATTTAAGCTCATTAAAAAATGAACCAATTTCTGGTAAATGACCATCGTGAATGTATTACTTCAGCCTTTGAAGCCTTGGTTGTGTTCTCATCATCACCTCCACTTTGTATTGGCCGATCATTCACCTCCACTTGATTGTTTACCCCTTTTGAGGAACAGCTGCAAAGAGTGATCTTGTTAGCCATCCTTGTGACACTACCGTGATTGGAAAATTCCAAACCTTACCTGGAATCAGCTGCTACCCGAACCTATCACTCGTTCCTCAAAAAACGAGTCTCCTTTAAGCTCTTTTCAACTGACTCGTAAAATATGAAAAGATTTCCGAGCTATTGGCCTCTCCAGCTCGTTAAAGCGACCGAAAGTGCTATCCATCCTTTATATTTTAATCATTTTGGACCTGAGGGATTATTACACAAAAAGATCGAGCACTTGTTTTGTTCGGCTCGTTAAAAGTACTGAAAATTCATCCCTTCTGTATTATTTTATACTTTTTTGGACTTAAGGGATTAGATGACGAAAAAGGATTTTTGGAGTTTCCTTTACGTTCCTTTTCAGACTCTCTAAAATTGAAAAGGACCGAGTTATCTTTGTCATTAAACTCGTTAAAACCTAATAGCGACAAACTTGTCCATAATAGACAAGAACGAGTTTCACTATCGCTAGGCTCATTAAAACATAGCGATGGGTTTGCCCGAAGGGAAAAATACAGAACAAGCATATGTTATCCTCCTCAAGCTTGACAAAAATAAAGAGGTACTGGTCAGCAATGACTGGGGAAAAATTGGGAAGAAAACTTGAAGAAACTTTGTTGGTAGCAAGTTGCTCTTGAACATGACACTTTCACTCTGCATCCGAGTTGGGTTGGGTTGTTCTATTCACTAGTAGCATCACCATGGTTCCATCACACCATCCACATTTGGAGTTAATGCTACCAATCCATCATGTCAGTGTTGCCGATATGTTCAAGAGAAGTCACTCAAAGAATTCACCTGTGTCTCACCAACTATAATACATTTTCGCTCCATTCTTTCATGACCGCCACCCTGAACCGTATATCACCAGATTGTTTTCACCTCCATTAAAATCATTTGCTCCATTCCGTGTCATTGATGTGGGATTCATTAAGGCCCTCCTATGACAGATTTCTTCTTGTCGACATCAGCTCATTATCCAAGAAGTCGATCTAGGAACAACCCTTTCAGTACTTTGAAGCTTGCATGCCTCAATGGCAAGTTTCTCACTTCCGGCGACAGGTTTACATCAATGGCCTTCGACCGAAAGATTTTACGTGGTGTTCGACGCCAAGTCCCTTATTCACACCATGTGAATTGTACTGCAGTACCTTGAGGATCATTATCATTATCGGTTATTCCTCTCGCGCCTATTAACAACTTACATCATTGGTTGGTAATCAGGCGATGTCTTTCCATGTTCGACTCCAGAACATCTCTCACATGGATCGACTTGTACTTTGAGTGAAGATCGAACGAGATTGAAGACCCCGGATCTAGTTTCATCCATCCGGGCTGCGATATATATTCAGGAAAATAAAGACATCAAATGTACATCATTGCTGCATGGATAATCATCCAATCTAAGGGATGATGGCTCTACCAGAATCATCAGTCTACACTCAGACGATTGTCTGTCTCATGTACATGAAAAATGAATTTATAAATTTGAGCATGGGAATGCCCGCCTCAACTAGATCATGAAAATATTATGAAGATAATGTATTTTATTGTATCTTATTACAGGTCTCCTTCCAGCTTGAAAGAACTTCGGATCCTCATGATAAAGCATTTCACCGACATCAAAAGATTAACGACCTCATGCTTTAGGGGGCAATTGTTATTGACATTTTTGGGCACTGCAACCCCAAGCATAAATGTCCATAAACCAAGGGCTCCTAAGTCCCTAAAGGTGTTGTTCCAACCCCTAAAAGAACAAGGTTAGCTGATTACAGCATCTCCCAGAAGTTCTCCATGAAAAACTACTCAGAACTGGTCAAAACTGGACCATTTCACCTACTCCATTGGAAAAGTACATTGCATCCCACCTAAATACACATAGTAGGTGTGTTGCATTTCAAAAATCCCTTCTATGGGGTGCGATGGGCGAGAAGGGACAAATGGCAGGGTCAATCCGCAAGGTGGAGAAGCATGGAATCTTCCAGAAACTTCTCCTGTGACACTTGCCTCTCTGAATTCGACCAAGGATGAGTAAGAGATCATCAATCTCCAAGTGGAATCAAGAACTATCAGAGGGAAGACACTAATCAAATATCAAGCTAACTCACCTCCCTTACAGACATCTATATATGGATCCCTCATCCCAGAGATCGAGAGGCTGGAATTTTGCATCTTGTAAGGAAGTCATGTTGGTTTCTTGAGGCAACATCATAGTGTTGGGTGATCTAAGCTTTTCATGAGGTGAAGAAGGGTTTACTTGTTGAGAGGATGATGCTGGGTCAGAACAATCGGTTGTAATTCTCTTGGCTCTATCTTGATTATCAATAAAACTATTCAAGTTTTCCTCCATACACTTGTGTGATTGATTTTTTATGCATTTGTGTGGTTAATATACATTTGATCCTATATTTCTTATGATAATAGATCTATGTTCTCGTATAGTGTTATGCTGCTTTGATTCTACAGGTACTCTGTGAAGCTGGGTACGAAAGCAAGTAGCAAAGGACTATCAGAAGAGAGAGGAATCGAGCAAGGAACCAAGCGCAAGACAGAGGTTGGTCTCCTTTATTCTTCTCTCATCTATCTTTCATAAAGGAAAACGAAAGTAGTTTTAGTTTGTTTGTTTCTAAGGTAGCTACCAGCCTTAGTGGGATTAGCAGTTCTGCATAGACGCTATTCCCAGTAACACAGATGACCCTTAGCGTTAAAAAAATTAAAAAATCATGTTACAACAAATACCTACATATAATCAAAATCATTGTCTATATTAGGATCTCCATCATCAATATCACCCTCTAATCATTAAAATAAGATAGAAAAAAAAGTAGCATCTCAAGTCAAGATTTTGTTTCAATGATGGGTACATTTTTAGTAGGGTTCTGAGAGAAGAGTTCATCAACCAATGTCACTAACATTAAGGTACATAGAGAGCTTAGTGTTCTTGATTAATTACTTGTTCATACCCTCATACATAACAAAATCCAACGGAAATGTGGCAACCCCCACAATATTGAAATCTTGAAAAAGGTTGTCAAGTCTATTAAATTTTGAGTGAGATCTAAAATTTTACTTTCTCCATATGAAATTCAATGAGGTCAGAACTACTCTCAAACATCCAAATTCATTTCATGGTAATGTTATGAATTCCATAAGCAATACTAAAGCCATAGGCTTGAATATTAGGCTACCCCACTCAAAAATTCTTGTTTTTTTCTAAAAAATAATTACGTTTGGAACAACTTTAATCAAATTGTGCAGAATTGGCCAGTTTGGTACCTAACCAGCCAGTGCAATACCAAACTGGCCATTTTCGGTTCCAGACCTCGAACCAGACCCGTTTGGGTGTCAAAAAGATCGAACCAGCTGATTTCACTAGTTGCGGTATGGTTCCAATAACACTGGTTCTATGTTATTCAAGATTTTTGAGCAATACCCTGTAGTTATCATGCATGCATATTTATGATAACTACTATAATTTTTCTTACCTTTTTCATTTCCCTGATTTAAAGGCTTCTCTGAGTTACTAATAGAGACAGTTCTAAAAGATAAGGCTTCGAGAACCTTGCTTTAGTTGGTGGAGGCTTAGTAAATTTTCTTCTGAAGCTTTGGCCTCAAACTCGAGAGCTACTTGTAAAGCATTCTCCAAAGAATTTATACTAAGTAGGTCCATTATTCTATGGATATTTTGGTTGAGAGTCCTCTGAGAAGTGAGTCGAGGAACTTCCAAGTTCATCACCATGGGCTTGAAGCCATCAAAAATATTGTTTGATGCCTTTGACCAGGTACTTGCCTTACGTGAATCCATTACTTCATGATTTCCTCTGCTTTCCCCTTCAGGTATAACCTATCTTGCATTTCATTCTTGAAGCATATCAAAGTTTGTGTAGGAGGTGCATTTGAGTTGACTAAGTCTCGTACAAGAGCCCACTGCCATGTTAAGGGTTGGTCGCTCCATACTGACTTCTTTTAGCATCAACTTCTGTGCATCATTCAGTTGTTATATTTCAAAGAAGGCTTCTCGTACAAGAACCCACCACCATGTTAAGGTTTGGTCACCCCATACGGGCTTCTATTAGCATCAACTTCTCTGAATCATCCAGTTTTTACATTTGAAAGAATGCTTCTAGGCTTTGTAGTGAAGCATCCAACACTTATATTTTAGGATTGAAAGCTTGATATATAGTTCATATATCAGTGATGTTATTGTCCCATAATACTGTAAGACTGAAAGATTCATATCTGGTTTGAATTTCGATGATAGTGCTGGCCTCACATTCTGCTGGACTCCACATTTTCTAAAAGGTCGGGAACATATTTTGCATTTTAGATGCAATTGTTGGGTGTCAAATATGTCTTATACATTATTTTTATTGGACTTCATGCCTATAGAGATATTTACTCTTGGCTACTTCCCCATCCATGATAGAGAAAAGGAGCCCAAACACTTGTGAGGCTTCTTCCTCTGCATAGGTGGTGTGTTAGAATGGGTGCTCTTTTTGGTAGACATTTGAGTAACGGTCTTCAACCAATATAAGATTCCAGTATGCAAGTATAATTTCAACATAGAATTTCCTACATGAACTTAGACCTGAACATTGCCGTAGAATAGAGACTTCAAAGCTAGTTCTTCAAGCGCATGTAATATAGATTCATTTAGAAAAAGGATGCGTGAAGACAATTGTAATGTTGATGACAGACTTTGATCACCGTATTGAGGAACTAACATTGTGCCCGAGCCCTACTAGCTTGAGAGTTTTGACAAGGTTTGTGTCTGACTAATATATTCAATGAAGGTGAGTATTGAATAGGATCTGATTGGACCAAAAAACCATGATGAGTCTCAATGATTCCTTAGCAAGGCATCAACCAAAACAATGCAGGAATTACACAAGCCTTTCGAGATGCTCTCTAAAGAAACATGAAACTTCTCATTGTGTTCAACAACGTTTCTATTGAAGGTAAAGTTGGCTCATGTAAAGCAAGGGAATTTTTGCATCTTCAACAACTTCACATTGTCAAAGACAACAGTATTCTCTTGTCCAATGTAGGAAGAGAAGGAACACTTACAATGTAATATATTCATAAAATCATACTAAGAAATGATAGTTATCAAGATAGAATCCGAATTCAAATGTGGATACCATACAATACAGAAAACAATTGGCCCACAAAACTACAGTTCAAAAAATTCAGGAGTATACATATTATTAAAGAAAAAACATGCACTTCTTCAAATTTATTGAAAAAAATAGGTATGTGGATAGTCCAGACTAATTTTATCAAAAATTGTAATGATTGGATAACATAAACCCCTACAAAAATGCTCAAAGGTCCGTTGAGCCTTCTGATGCAATCCATTTAAGAAATGTATTTCCTTATCATACACTATAAACTGTACGAAATCCAACAAAAACTAGAGTAGTAGGTCTTCTCTAAACAACATTAGATTTAATATTGAGATTATTACAAGTTTGATTTTAAAAATTTGATAGCCATCACACTATTTTCTTGTGCTTGGTGGGCGTATGTATTTGTTTGCGTGTGTTGTGATTCTACTTTTGATGATGCAGGTCATGTAACCTGTTCTAGGTGTTCTGGAAGCAAGAAGGATATGCACAGACATTAGGTACACCCTTTCAAGTTGAAAAATAAAAATTAAATAATCACATAGCAAACAGAGAATATATGACTAAATACATAGTGGAAGCTACTTATTTAGTATATTAGCTCGATGCATGCTTCATTTGAGTGTAACTTTGTTTATGAAGGTCTAAGCAGGCCTTTAAGGTGCAGGCAACAGTGTCCCAACTACAAATGCAGTCTCCTCGAGACTTCACACATGAACAGAATAGACAAACCTCTCTAGGCATCAGTAGCAGCATAGTCTCTTGAAATCTCCCATGGCTAGCTCCTAAACGAGGGAGTAGTGACAGGCATTGGCAGGACAGGGAGAAGAAATGGGAAAATAACATATTCATTGGTGGCTTGAAAGTTAAAATGCATTTTCTTAAGAATTCTTTAGGTTTTCTTGGGAAGATGATTTTTTTGGGTTAAAATTGGATTTGGTTTGGTTCAGTTTTGGACAAACAACAGATTGACTGTACGAATCCCAACTGAACTCAATTATTTGGTTGTACCAAAGTTCTTCCAAATTTTCGAATGTTTTCCTCGATTCAGCCAAACTTTTTTACCATGTAAAAGATAGTTTCTTATTAGATAGAATTGCAATCAATCGAAAGCAAGAATAAACAACTAATCACAACAAAACAACCACAACTCTAAAAGCATTTAAGAAAAATATACTACAACAATAGAAATTAATAAAACATAGCATTTATTACATGAATCTGAAAAACAGTACATATTTCAACAATAATTTGGAAAAAGGCATCACTCAACATCAATCTCAAACAACATAAAATTCCATGTTTCACCAACTGCATGATAACTTGCAGTGGAATAGCGTTACTTAGAGGAAAGGAATCCTTTTGGAATATTATATACCATTTTTTAGCAGAATGGTTGAGACAAAACAACACCCTTGAACTTTAGATGTCAAGAAAATACAGCCTATATTTCTAACACATTGTTGATTTCATGCCTGCCAACAATCCATGATCTTGCTACTGTTAAAAGACAATCCTTGGTTGACTAGGTTATTGCAGTTGTGTTTCAAAGTGCCTATAATGGCACACTACATATAGAATTTGAAACAATTTATGAAAATGTTCACTTTAAGGCTTTTCTGCATATGTTTCTGGAAATCCCAAAAGGAAATTTCCGAATCTTTCATATAAAAATTAAATGGGGCAACAAGCAGAGAAAATATCATTATTTATTTTCACAGCGGGCCTCTTCTACGCTTGTAATCATTCACAGTTAATGTCAGACTATGCCTCCTTTAATCATTGCTAGGAACTTGGACTCCACAAGTTGACTCAATCTTCTTCTTTCTAGCCATAAAAGCTAAAGGGGCCCCTTAAGCACCCCCATACTTCTGCAGCCCAGCAAGTGAAATTGGAAGTTCAAAATCATGCAAAGAATACACCTTTGCATCTTCTGATACAGGAGCATCAGTGTCGACAAGCTTTCCATCATCCTCAGCAGTTTCTATTGCTATGGCTTCCTCTACTTTGGCTGCATTTGCCTCTTTATTCGCATTAGTGTTGTCTTCAGCAACCTTCGCCTTTGTATCATAATAATTTTTAGATTGAGTCCAACGCCGAGTGAAAGGATCATACCCTGCTTCACCTACTTTAAGATTAAGGCTTAGAGGCTTGATCTCAAAAGTGTTCTTGAAATTTTCAGCCTTGTTTTTCTTATTCATTTCTGCTAGCATCAAGGCTTTTGCATCCTTGCTTTTGCTCTGAAGAGAAAGGACTTCTAGTTCCTTCAATCTCACTTTAATTCTCTCAACTTCTAAATAATCATGCCTGCTCTCCACCAGCTCCATCTCTCTTCTAACCCTATCCTTTTCAGCAGCCACATTCGATGGCCTTTTGGAAGCCAACTTCTTTTCCTGCAACATTTGTTTTATAGTTTCTGCAAATACACAAATTGATTTATCTTTTTTAGCGCATTTATTTTTTCCTCAACTTCTACTCGACTAATCATCCAACCACCACTACGTTCTACTTCCCGTTCCCAATCTGAAAACTCTTTCTCAAGTGGAGGTGAATAAGACACCCTGGCCATCTATCATCTTGCTGCACTGCTCTCGCTACCCCAGAAACAATTCAAATACTTGTATGTGGTGCGGTTCTCAAACTTGTATTGTTTATCAGGGTTTATCGCATCAACATTTTTTACCATGCAAATATGGTAAGTACTCTGTCCTGACCTGGACATTCCTATCCCAATTCTTACAAAGCAGCCCACAATGATATTCTCAAAGAATGGTTCCATAAACCACTTGGCTAGTTTTGATCTCCTTATTGTTATGATTCTAATATCTTCAAAGCTGGGAGTGTCAGCAGAGCCGGGACCATCACCATCACTATCTGATTCTTCGCCACTGCTTCCACTTCCTTCTCCTTCACTAGAGGATGACAAACTAAGGCTCGAACTTGCATGAGATCTTCTTCCACTAGGTGACGAATCCTGCCCCTTAGATGAACCAATATTATCTCTCCACTTACGCTGAATGTCAGAATCCTGTGCTTTATGCTGCCTTGCTACCAATTCACTCAAAGCATTTTCTTTTACAAACCTTGGCGATTTCACACAAGAGCGAATCCTTGAAGATGGAGGCCGTGTTTCTTTCTGTTGTTGATTTCTAATCTCATTTTTGCGAGCCCTTTTACGCATTAAATAATTATCCCTTGCTTCTGCTCATTCTGCCAAAATCAACTCCCGATCCAGTTCAAACATTTTCCCAAGCTGCTCCCTATCTTCATCATCTTTGTATAAATAACTTCCTATGGATAATTCACTATCGGAATCATCTGACCCCTGTCATCATCATCCTTGTCACCAGAATCAAATCTCTTTTTCAGGGGCATTCTTGACCCAGAAGCCTTCCTATTTGTTGTCCCAGCATCATCTGAATCATCATCATCAATGTATTTCGAGTCACCGCCATCATCTGAATCAGAATCTTCCAGTCTCCCTTTCGCAGGACTTCGGTTTTGCTTTCCATCATTGGTAGATGTTCGACCAATTGCTTCTAGCAGCAAATGCTCCAGTTCATCCATAACTTTTTTCTCCTCTAAACACCCACGCCGATTGAATAGTCCTTCATTCCCTAGCTAGAGCAGAGACTGCAAATACCACTCCTCAATAGATCTTCAAAACCTAAAACCTATTGTCCATCAAACAGATTAAACAAGCGGCATGAAAATACACATAAAATCAGATATTAACACATACCTATTTGACCTGAGACGAAACAAGGCATTCTCCAAAGCATTTATACTAAGCAGGTCCATTTTTCTTTGGATATTTTGGTTGAGAGTCCTCTGAGAAGTGAGTCAAGGAACTTCCAAGTTCATCACCATGGACTTGAAGCCATAAAAAATATTGTTTGATGCCTTTGACCAGGTACTTGCCTTACGTGAATCCATTGCTTCATGATTTCCTTTGCTTTCCCCTTCAAGTATAACCTATCTTGCATTTCTTGCTTAAGGCATATCAAATTTTGTGTAGGAGGTGAATTTGAGTTGACTAAGTCTCATACAAGAGCCCACCACCATGTTAAGGGTTGGTCGCTCCATGCTGACTTCTTTTAGCCTCAACTTTTGTGCATCATTCAGTTGTTATATTTGAAAGAAGGCTTCTCGTACAAGAGCCCACCACCATGTTAAGGGTTGGTCGCTCCATACGGAGTTCTATTAGCATCAACTCTGTGCATCATCCAGTTGTTACATTTGAAACAAGGCTTCTAGGCTTTTCAGTGAAGCATCCAACACTTATATTTTGGGATTGAAAGCTTGATATATAGTTCATATATCAGTGATGTTATTGTCCCATAATACCGTAAGACTGAAAGATTCATATCTGGTTTGAATTTCGATGATAGTGCTGGCCTCACATTCTGTTGAACTCCACATTTTTTGAAAGGCCGGGAACATATATTGCATTTTAGAAGCAATTTTTGGTTGTCAAATATGTCTTATACATTATTTTTATTGGACTTCATGCTTGTAGAGATATTTACTCTTGGCTACTTCCCCAGCCATGATAGAGAAAAGGAGCCCAAACACTTGTGAGGCTTCTTCCTCTGCATAGGTGGTGTGTCAGAATGGGTGCTCTTTTTGGCAGACATTTGAGTAACGGTCTTCCGCCAATATAAGATTCCGGCATGCAAGTATAATTTCAACATAGAATTGCCTACATGAACTTAGACCTGAACATTGCCGGAGAATAGAGACTTCAAAGCTAGTTCTTCAAGCGCATGTAATGTAGATTCATTTAGAAAAAGGATGCGTGAAGACAATTGTAATGTTGATGACAGAATTTGATCACCATATTGAAGAACTAACATTGTGCCCGCCCTACTGGCTTGAGAGTTTTGACAGGGTTTGTGTCTGACTAATATAGTCAATGAAGGTGAGTATTGAATAGGTTCTGATTGGACCACAAAACCATGATGAGTCTCAACGATTCCTCAGCAAGGCATCAACCAAAACAATGCAAGAATTACACAAGCCTTTCGGGATGCTCTCTAAAGAAACATGAAACTTCTCATTGTGTTCAACAACGTTTCTATTGAAGGTCAAGTTGGCTCATGTAAAGCAAGGGAATTTTTGCATCTTCAACAACTTCACATTGTCAAAGGCAGTCGTATTCCCTTGTCCAATGTAAGAAGAGAAAGAACACTTACAATGCAATATATTCATAAAATCATACTAAGAAATGATAGTTATCAAGACAGAATCTGAATTCAAATGTGGATACCATACAATACAGAAAACAATTGGCCCACAAAACTACAGCTTAGAAAATTCAGGAGTATACATATTATTAAAGCATAAACATGCACTTCTTCAAATTTATTGAAACAAAATAGGTATGTGGTTAGTCCAGACTAATTTTATCAAAATTTTTAATGATTGGATAACATAAACCCCTACCAAAATTCTCAAAGGTCCGTTGAGTCTTCTGATGCAATCCCTTCAAGAAAAGTATTTCCTTATCATACACTATAAACTATACGATACCCAGCAAAAACTAGAGTAGCAGGTCTTCTCTAAACAAAATTAGATTTATTATTGAGATTACTACAAGTTTGATTTTAAAAAGTTGATAGCCATCACACTATTTTCTTGTGCTTGGTGGGCGTATGTATTTGTTTTCGTGTGTTGTGATTCTACTTTTGATAATGTAGGTCATGTAACCTGTTCTAGGTGTTCTAGAAGTAAGAAGGATATTCACAGACATTAGGTACACCCTTTCAAGTTGAAAAATAAAAATTAAATAAGCACATAGCAAACAGAGAATATATGACTAAATACCTAGTGGAAGCTACTTATTTAGTATATTAGCTCGATTGGCATGCTTCATTTGAGTGTAACTTTGTTTATGAAGGTCTAAGCAGGCCTTTAAGGTGCAGACAATAGTGTCCCAACTACAAATGCAGTCTCCTCAAGACTTCACACATGAACAGAATAGACAAACCTCTCTAGGCATCAGCAGTAGCATAGTCTCCTGAAATCTCCCATGGCTAGCTCCTAAACGAGGGAGTAGTGACAGGCATTGGCGGGATAGGGAGAAGAAATGGGAAAATAACATATTCATTGGTGGCTTGAAAGTTAAAATGCATTTTCTTAAGAATTCTTTAGGGTTTCTTGGGAAGATGATTTTTTTGGGTTAAAATTGGATTTGGTTTGGTTCAGTTTTAGACAAACAACAGATTGACTACACGAATCCCAACTGAACCGAATTATTTGGCTACACAAAAGTTCTTCCAGATTTTCGAATGTTTTCCTCAATTCAGCCAAACTTTTTTACCATGTAAAAGATAGTTGCTTATTAGATAGAATTGCAATCAACCGAAAGCAAGAATAAACAACTAAGCACAACAAAACAACCACAACTCTAAAAGCATTTAAGAAAACTATACTACAACAACAGAAATTAATAAAACATAGCATTTATTACATGAATCTGAAAAGCACTACATATTTCAACAATAATTTAGAAAAAGGCATCACTCAACATCAATCTCAAACAACATAAAATGCCATGTTTCACCAACTGCATGATAAATTGCAGTGGAATAGCGCTACTTAGAGGAAAGGAATCCTTTTGGAACATTATATACCATTTTTTAGCAGAATGGTTGACATAAAAAAACACCCTTGAACCTTAGATGTCAAGAAAATACAACCTATATTTCTAACACATTGTTGATGTCATGCCTACCAACAATCCATGATGTTGCTACTGTTAAAAGACAATCCTTGGTTGACTAGGTTATTGCAGTTGTGTTTTAAAGTGCTTATAATGGCACACTACATATAGAATTTGAAACAATTTACAAAAATGTTCACTTTAAGGCTTTTCTGCATATGTTTCTGGAAATCCCAAAAGGAAATTTCTGAATCTTTCATATAAAAGTTAAATGGGGAAACCAACAAGCAGAGAAAATATCATTATTTATTTTCACAGCAGGCCTCTTCTATGCTTGTAATCATTCACAGTTAATGTCAGACTATGCCTCCTTCCATCATTGCTAGGAGCTTGCACTCCACAAGTTGACTCAATCTTCTGCTTTCTAGCCATAAAAGCTAAAGGGGCCCCTTAAGCACCCCCATAATTCTGCACTCCAGCAAGTGAAATTGGAAGTTCAAAATCATGCAAAGAATACACCTTTGCATCTTCTGATACAGGAGCATCAGTGTCGACAAGCTTTCCATCATCCTCAGCAGTTTCTATTGCTATGGCTTCCTCTACTTTGGCTGCATCTGCCTCTTTGTTCACATCAGTGTTGTCTTCAGCAACCTTTGCCTTTTCATCATAATAATTTTGAGATTGAGTCCAATGCCGAGTGAAAGGATCATACCCTGCTTCACCTGCTTTAAGATTAAGGTTTAGAGGCTTGATCTCAAAAGCGTTCTTGAAATTTTCAGCCTTGTTTTTCTTATTCATTTATGCTAGCATCAAGGCTTTTGCGTCCTTGCTTTTGCTCTGAAGAGAAAGGACTTCTAGTTCCTTCAATCTCACTTTAATTCTCTCAACTTTTGAATAATCATGCCTACTCTCTACCAACTCCATCTCTCTTCTAACCCTGTCCTTTTCAGTAGCCACATTCGATGGCCTTTTGGAAGCCAACTTCTTTTCCTGCAACATTTGTTTTACTGTTTCTGCAGAATACACAAATTGATTTATCTTTTTTAGCGCATTTATTTTTTCCTCAACTTCTGCTCGACTAATCATCCGACCACCACTGTGTTCTACTTCCCGTTCCCAATCTGAAAACTCTTTCTCAAGTGGAGGTGAATCAGACACCCTGGCCATCTACCATCTTGTTGCACTGCTCTCGCTACCCCAGAAACAATTCAAATACTTGTATGTGTTGCGGTTCTCAAACTTGTATTGTTTATCAGGGTCTGTCGCATCAACATTTTTTACCATGCAAAGACGGTAAGTACTCTGTCCTGACCTAGACATTCCTATCCCAATTCTTACAAAGCAGCCCACAATGATATTCTCAAAGAATGGTTCCATAAACCACTTGGCAAGTTTTGATCTCCTTATTGTTATGCTTCTAATATCTTCAAAGCTGGGAGTGTCAGCAGAGCCGGGACCATCACCATCACTATCTGATTCTTCGCCACTGCTTACACTTCCTTCTCCTTCACTAGAGGATGAAAAACTAAGGCTCAGACTTGCATGATATTTTCTTCTACTAGGTGACGAATCCCGCCCCTTAGATGAACCAGTATTATCTCTCCGCTTACGCTGAATGTCAGAATCCTGTGCTTTATGCCACCATGCTACCAATTCACTCAAAGCATTTTCTTTTAAAGACCTTGTTGATTTCACAGAAGAGCACATTCGTGAATATGGAGGCTGTGTTTCTTTCCGTTGTTGATTTCTAATCTTGTTTTGGCGAGCCCTTTTACGCATTAAATAATTATCCCTTGCTTCTGCTCGTTCTGCCAAAATCAACTCCCGGTCCAGTTCAGACATTTTCCCAAGTTGCTCCCTTTCTTCATCATCTTTGTATAAATCACTTCCTATGGATAATTCGCTATCGTAATCATCACGGAAACCCTCTTCATCATCATCCTTGTCACCGGAATCAAATCTCTTTTTTGGGGGCATTCTTGACCCAGAAACCTTCCTATTTGCTGTCCCAACATCATATGAATCATCGTCATCAATGTATTTTGAGTCACTGCCATCATCTGAATCAGAATCTTCCTATCTCCCTTTCGCAGGATTTCAGTTTTGCTTTCCATCATCGGTAGATGTTCGACCAGCTGCTTCTAGCAGCAAATGCTCTAGTTCAGCCATAACTTTTTTTCCCCTCTAAACACCCACACCAATTGAATAGTCCTTCATTCCCTGGCTAGAGCAGAGACTGCAAATACCACTCATCAATAGATCTTCAAAACTTAAAACCTATTGTCCATCAAACAGATTAAACAAGTGGCATGAAAATACACAGAAAATCATATATTAACACATACCTAGCCGAACTGAGACGAAACAAGGCCGAAGACTGGGCACCTGAACTTGTAAACATGCCGACTCTATCTCATGAAGCCCTAGCTCGCATACCTCCAGAGGAAACATCCCCAAACAATAACTCTGAAGATAGAGAGGCCATTGGGTTGGGAGACAAAAGGACGGTTTGAGGATCAATGATCAAACTCCATTCAATCGTCTAACACCACAAATCCACGGTCAACAATAGGACACGCCATCGGCTGGGGAAATTCATTTCAAAGGGAAATGCCTTACAGCGTAAATATGGGGACAATGAAATGATCTATTATTGAAATATCATATGTTATAATGGTCAATAGGCATGAAAAAACACATAAAATAGGTTGTACATCCATACCACCATATATTGTTATCACTGTTAAGGTTCTGGTAGTTGTGATTGGAGCAACTATGTTAGAATCTCTGACAAATAAACATATTTTTCCAAACTAACTTCTTAGGATTTCTAGTTATAGGAATTCACATAAAGGGACTTGGATCATATTCAACAAGATTGTCTTCTTGTGTTTCTCGCCTGTGCTAATATCCAGGAGCCATCTGTAGTGCCTCTTTTGATAATAAGTCTGCTTTCTTGATCCTTTATTTGTAACATGCATTAAAAAACATCATCTACTGTATTTTTAATATTCAAAATCTCCTCAAAGATGGGGCTTAGAGTAAAGTTTTCTAATTTCCTTTCCCCCTTCATCGATTCTATGAGTAACATAGAATCACTAATTCTTTGAATTTTTGAACACCCTCATTTGTTGCCATCGCTAAAACTAGTTTTAAAGCTAATAATCCATCTTTGTTATTAGATCTTATGCCTAGGCTTGGTGTAAATTTATACCATAGGGTGTGAGATAGATATATTATTGGGAACAAATAATGAATCAGTCATTTAATGTATAAATCTGGCAAATGAGGAGCAGCAATAGGTAAATTTGTTCAATAACACTTGATTTCAAATGTCATTTATGTTTTTAGATGTAATAATGTTCCTAAGGTTCTAGAGTTACAAGAAGAGGTCATAAGGCTAAAAAACTAAAAAATAAAGTGAATTGGTGAGGTGGGCCATCCTACCTCATTAATCACTTAGACACCAAAAGCAAATTATAAAAGCATGTGGAGGAGCTCATTCACACTCATTTGCACTTGTCTACCATCCTATAATCGATTTCCTCCCTCTCCTTTGCAAAAAACTATGATTCCATAGCCCTCACTCGCAAAAATTGACTCTCGCTGCGCACCTGGACAACACAATGCACACCTGGACAACATGCTGTGCACAAGAAGCCTTTGTTGTGCATGGGGCAAAGTTGTCCAAAATTGTTTTTTGACCACCAAAAATCATTTTTCAAAGCTCTTCTTTAGTCGTTTCATCCTCCAGACTCTATAACAAGTAAGTTTAATCATTTTCATGCCCTCCTTTGCCTCATATGTCAAGGAAATGATCAAATACTTCTTCTTCTAGGGTTTACATGATTTCCATGGTTTTGATCCTCAAATGATGAGTTGTTGCCTTAAACCCTAGATTCCTTGCCCTACACCTCTGTTTGCAGCTAATACATCATTTCCATCCATCACAAAGCCTTATCCCCTCATTTTCTATCATTTTCCTCTAAACCCTAATCTACCCTATCTCTTTCCAGGATAGGCCTGTGTTTTTGCCTTTTCCACCCCCTCCCCTCACTCATTTCCTAACATTCCTTTTTCCCATGCTCACTGACATCATCCTCTACGCTCCTAAATTTCATTACAAATTTAGGCAACTCCTAAGTCCATCATACCACCTCATTCCCTCACAGCAGCAAATTTCACTGTGTTTGCTTGCCTTTTGACCTAGGGTTTGAAGTATGGAGCCTGACTCATCACCATCATAGAAGAGGAAGTACAACAAGGGGAGAAAGATACTAAGGTTTGAGCCCTCTAATTGCAATGAAATCACCTCCTCCCCATTTGTCATAAAATGCTTTGAAGATGTCAATTGTTTAGGATTTTGTCAAAGAGTGCAAGAAGTAGGTTACCATGAGCATCTTACAGGTATATTTTCCCTCACCTTGAAGGAAGACAAGATCACCATTTTAGGAACTAATTTCATGTTTTCAGTGGATTCCATCTCTCAAGCTACAAGCATACCAAACCATGGTGAAAATTGGTTCAAATGCATGAACCTAGACATAGAAGAGTACAAACCCTACTTGAAATCACAATACGAAGGAGCTCACTCACATGTTTTCCAATTCAGATACTTGTTGGAGAGATATGCACATTGATGATGGTTTTCATGAAGTTCTTCACATGTGAGGGAAGATTTTCTAGGCTATATCAATACCACATAAGACTCCTCATGCACTTTACAACTGCCAAGTCTCTAAATTTGTCCAGCTACTTGTATAGGATCCTAACCAAAATGTATGAACGGGTGCAATTGAAAGGCAAGGTTCATTATCCCAGCCTCTTTCACCATAGCCCGATAAAGGTTATACTTCTCCATGAGTGGAAATAGAAGAACATGACATGGGACACCTTCAGTGAGGCAACATTGAAAATGCATATAACCACTTCACCAAGACAACACCAAACCATGCCAGTACAACCCATGGAGGTGGGGTCATCAAGAAAACATGATGATATTTCCAAGGCACCTAGGCCTGAGGTGACCAAGACATATCAGAGAGGTAGAAGCCTTGTTTTTCTCCTCAAATTGAGGAAGGGGCCAAGCCTACTACATCAACAGAACATGGATCACCATCACATCACGAGGCTTCTTTGCATGATGAGGAGCCCATTGAGCATGAATTTGACCTAGTTGACTTGGAGGCACATGATGAGAATCAAACCCTGCAACAAGTCATCAAAGAAAAGGATTCTCAGATCATGGAGCTCAAGGACAATTTGGAAAGGGCCAAATTCATCATTTCATTCCTTGAGCAAGAAAACAGTCAACTTAAGGCAAACCAACTAGTCATGGAGAAGGAGTGATTCAAAGCCAAGAAACAAGAGATGAAAGGAAAGGTAGTGGTGGAGCATGAGGACACTGAGCAACATGAAGGACATGTGGCAAGGAAGAGACCAAGAACAATGGGTCTTAGGAAGGCACTTCAGAGGGAAAGAGAACAAAATCCACCAATGGAAGAATTGACCTTTGAAGAGAGGATTGCCATGGAAATAAATGAGGACAGGGAGTTTTGGCTTGAAAAAGTAAATTTCCACCATGAGAAGCTCCTTGATAAGGCTAACAGGGAAAACAAGTTTCAAAAGAAAATGGCCATCCATTATTACACGAGGAATTACATTGTCAAGGTCAAAATCAAGCAGTTGAAGGAAAAACACAAGGAAACACTAATCAGCCAAGAGGAGAAGGGTAAGTTAAATTTTCTTGTTGATGAATCCATGATTGCATAACATAACTCATTGGGCATCTTTGGATAAATTTTAGGAGGATTTGGAGAAAATTTTGTGTTTTGGTGTAGACTTGCAATTTTTTGGAATTTTTTTGTCTAAGAGCTCAGCGAGCTCACGCTGCGATTCTTCCTAAAGGATCCAAATGATGGAAACTCAAAATTTTTGGAAATATTATGACCCCCTCTCAAAACCGATTTTCCCATTTTCCTGGTCTGGGGCTCAAGTTTTGAGAAATTTGCAAAAAAGAGGCCAAAAATCACCTTTCTACCCCTCTTTTTCCAATTCACTACGCATCTAGAGACACCTTGGAGAATGGCCATATCTCAGCCAAAAATGGGTCATTTTGAGTGAAAAAATACTCTAAATACATATAATCTCTCCCATATTTCTAGAAAAGGCTCCATATCTGGATTTGTACATCAGAAAGGCACTCAAAAATGGCCTCCAACAGCTCGCTGCACACCTAGAAATTTTTGAGATTTTTGTAAAATTTTCACTGTGTAATTTTTTGTAATTCCTAGTTTGACTTTCGTAAAAGTCAAAAGGGTGAAGTAGATCAATGTGAGGGTAAAAGAAAATGTAAATAATGGGTGGTTAGTGTTTGTAAGCTATTTTGATGTAAATTTGACCTCATTTATGAGAGAGGTTGGAGTCAAAGTTAATTGTAGAAGTTGTTTTTAACTTCCCTAAACATTAGGGTTTGGGTAGAACACCTCGTGGAACAGTTACTAGAGTCATGTATTTGACCCCTGAGAGTGCGGAGATGCTGTTTTGGTATTTATGTATCAATTTCTCAATGATAGAATGGGTTGGATTTCAGAGGAGAGAACTATTGTAGCTTGTACTTGGACAGTTTTTTGGAAATCAAAGGACACAGTTTGCAACTATTATCTAGGAATTCATGTGTAGTAAGTTTGTGATGTTATTTTTTCTCTATTATAAATTTATATGAAAGATATTCATCTTCCATTTCCAATCATAAATTCTTCAATGGTTTTCCTTACAGTTTATAAACAAAATTCTTTGCATAAAGCTCTGTTTTGATGGAAAAATCATTATGTGTTACTTTATATCTTGCTTAATGAATTCATGTTTCATGATCATTAAGACATTTTGCTTCTTCCAAACACTACACTACACTGAAAAACTCTAAGATCCATCACAAAAGTAATTCTACCTTGCTCCTTTATATATTTGTTGTTGTAACCCTTTGATCTTCTAGCCTATCTGCCTGGTTTTTCTCCCTTATCCAACAACAAAACCCTAAATTTTCCAAAACCCTCCCGAGCCTAGCCATCTAGCCTAAAATTATTTAAATTCTAGTCATCTCTTGGCTGTGATTTCATAGAGAGAGCCCTCTCTGGTTTGGTAGGGTTATCTACCAAACTAAAAGCTTGGTTTATGGTTACCTCCGTTGATCTCCTCATCACCCTGGGACATTGTGGAGGATAACAAAGGGCATGACAACTAAGGAGTGCCAAGGTGTTCTAGTGAATGTAAGGTTCCCAAGTCATGGAAAATTGTAATGCTAGTTGTGAGGTCATGATTGCCAAGGTGTGTTAGGGAATGCTAGGGCATGCTAACATGTGCTAGATAGTACGAAGACATGTCAAACAAGCTAAGATGTGCCAAGTGCTAAGGCATGCCAAGATGTACAAGGATGTGACAATGCATGCCAGGGACTGTCAAGGAAAAGAAAATGGAGGAACAAGTTAAACTACAAGGAAATGATAGAATAATAAGGTTAATAAGTCATCAATTTACCTTTTCCATGAGTGGCACACTAGGCACACAAACACTAGGTGACAATATGTGCCAGATGCCAAGTGTCAATACATTCTAAGTGCCAAATCTTCCTCTGTTTCTTCTCATATAGTTTCCAATAATTGATCTCAAATAAATTTAATATTAAACCATGCGAAAGAAATATACCAAGTCATCTCAATGCATGCCAAATATGCTAAGACTTGCCAAGTGCCAACACGTGCCAAGTGCCAATGTGCGTCAGAGAGTGTGATTCATATTATGAAGTGGCATAGCATATCGAAGAGTGTTAAGGTGTGCTAGAGAGTGCCAATGCATGTTGAGGAGTGTTAGGGAGTACTAGGACAACAAAAGGGAGCACTAGGTAAAAATACATGGAAGTGAATGAATATGAGGGTGTGTCGGGGAGTGTCAATGAGTGTTAGCTGTCATGCCAAGTAGGGAGTGACAAGGTATGCTAAGCATGGGTAAGTTATGCCAGGGAATATTAGGGAATGTTAAGAAGTGCTAGAGTGTGCTAGGTAGTTCCAGGGTGTGCTAACATGTACCAAATAGTGCCAAGGCATGCCAGGTGCTAAGACATGCTAGAATGTGCAGGCTACCAAAGTATGCCAATATGCGTCAAGGAGTTTCAAGGCAACAAAAGGAATAACCAAGATAAAATTCAAGGAAATGAGCGCATAAGAGGGTTAATAAGTTGGGACTTTACATTTTTCAAAAGGGGCATGCTAGGCAAACTAATAATATGTTCCAATACATGCCAAGTGCCAATGTGTGCCAAGGGTTAATGTTTGTCAATGAAATATTATGCCAAGGTGTTCCAAGGCATGTTAGGGACTACAAGGCATTCCAACACATGATAGGGGAGTGTTATTCTATGCTAGGGCATGCCAACATCTGCTTGGGCATCCTACTCATGGCAAGAAATTCTAGGTACAAAGATGTTCTAGGTACAAAGATATTCCAAAACATGCGAGGTGCCAAGGAATGTTAGTGTATTTTCCAAATCATGTTAAGGTGTTTCATGAGTGTTGAGGAGTGCTAGGCCTCTCTCATTAATAGAATTAACAGAGCTTGGTTATGTATTAAATAATATATTTCCTACACACACTAGTGGAACTTTATTTAAAGGGCATTTGCTAGATAGTAAACCTAAGAGAGATGAATCATGTGTTGACACATAGGAAAACTATATTCTTATGACTTGAGGGAAATGGTACACACTAATTACTTGTTAAAAAATTGACTGACTGTTATAACCACTATGACCTTGGACACATAATGAAAAAGACTCCACAAAAATGGTCTTAAATCGTTATCTTTTGACAAAAAATATAGTAATAGGTACATAGCGTCATCAAAAAATCATTGGAATGATCAATGATGACGAAATTTTTTTGACCGTCACCAAAAGTAACCAAAAATAGAATTGGTGAGGGTCAATAAAATATCGTCACTAGAAGTGTCACCAAAGAGATAATTAGCGATGGGCTTTTAACGACCCTCACCAAAAGTGTCACCAAAGAGAGAATTAGTGACGGGCCTTTAACAACCCTCACCAAAAGTGTTATTAAAAATGGCTTTGGTGACAAACCTTAAAGGACCATCACTATATACACTTATAACAACGATTTTTTAAAGATCATCACCATATGCGACATTGGTGTCACACGCATGAAGCGTCATCAAAAACTCATTAGAATGATCAATGACAACGAAAATTTATTGACTGTCACCAAAATTAACCAAAAAGATCATTGGTGATGGTCAAGAAAAGATCGTCACTAGAAGTGTCACCAAAGAGATAATTAGTGATGGGCCTTTAACGACCCTCACCAATAGTGTCACCAAAGAGAGAATTAGTGACGGGCTTTAACGACCCTCACCAAAAGTGTCAATTAAAATGGCTTTGGTGATAAACCTTAAAGGACCATCACTATATACACTTTCAACAATGCTTTTTTAAAGACCGTCACCATATGCAACATTGGTGAAGTACCTTAAAGGTCCATCATAGGCATGACCCTCACCAATGACCTTTTTACTTGTAGTGCACAAGGGAAGTTGCAGAACGATCGACATCAGAAATGGTCCACCTACTTACAATAGTTCCATTTGAACATTAAGTATAAGAAGGGCAGTAACAATAAGGTCATCGTGCTAATCAATGTGCTCGACTCCTATGGACATGAGACATTAGGGTGGATGCATATTTACAAGAACGATCCAGAATTCGACAGCATATACGAGACACTTCTAAAAGGGAAGCAAGTTCCAAATTGTCACCTTCATGATGCACTGTTATGACACCCAGGACACATTTTTGTTCCTTCAACTAAGCATTCCAAGATGATTTGGGAGGCACACTACAATCCGGTCATTGGACATTTTAGAGTAGAGAAAACAATGGTAGTATTGTAGAAGTATTTTTATTGGCCAAAATTTCATCAGGATGTTGGGAAGTACATTAGATCTTGTACCATCTGCGCCATTTCCAAACCAACCATCAAGAAGTAAGGCCTGTATACTCCTCTACCTACTCCTAGCCAACCTTGGGAATCTGTCTCCATGGATTACATGTTGAGCCTTCCTTCTACTAAGCATGACAATGATTACATTTTCATGGTTGTCGACATATTCTCTAAGATGGCCATCATGGTGGCCTGCAAGAAGTGTATCACAACAGAGGCCACTACTAAGCTCTTCTTTGAGTAATTATGGTTACACTTTGGGATCCCATAATCCATTGTCTCAGATTGGGACAATAAATTCCTGAGTGCATTTTGGTCAAATTTTTGGTCGATGGTGGATACAAAACTTACCAAGTCCACGTTTTCCATCCCCAAACTGATGGCCAAATAGAGGTTATCAACAGGATGATCGTACACATTTTTTGCATGTACAACTCGAAGAATCCATGCACGTGGGATGATAGTATCCCCTATGTCTAACAAAGCTACAACGTATCTCTCCACAGCTCAATAGACCACAACCCCTTTCAAGTAGGGCTTGGATTTCATCCAATATGCCCATTGATGTGGCCATACCATTTGCAGCTACTCAGGTAGATTCGGCTCATGTTCAGTTCGAAGCTGAAAGGTCTAACAGCACCATTGAGTGCATTCATCACATCTGCCAGCAGGTCCATGATATATTGGAGAGAGCTAATTCTAAGTACAAGCAGCACCATGATCAACATTGAATGTCGCACAAGTTCCAGGTGGGCAACAAAATTTGGCTACATTTGCAAAAGGAGCACCTTGTTGGACCCCACCACAAGCTTTGCCCACTCTGATATGGGCCATACACCATCACTAAGGTTGTCGATGACAATGCTTTCGATCTCAACATCCCATTGTTCCTTGGTCTGCACACATCGTTCAATGTAGATCGCCTTTGGCCATACCTTCCACCATTGTTGGACACATTTGACATAGAAAAACAGCTCACACCATCAAATCTCAACCCAGACTACATGGAACGGACCACAACTAATTAGATCATGGAAACACATATCAAGAAATCTCGCCAACAGAGGAGCTATATTGAGTTGTCAAAGCAGGCCAACTCCTTCACCATGGCAAGTGGTTCACTAGGGACTAGGTTCAACAAAACTTTCCTCACCTCATGGAGAATCCACACACAATGGGGACCATTGCTTCTTAAGGGGGTTGCAATGATCCAAGTGGATATTGGTGGCCACCCATCTATTCCACCTAGACCCCCAAGTCAGTTTCATTTTTTTCCTTGTTCATTTCAACATTTACTATTTTTAATAGTTTTTCAGGTCCTGAACTTCCGTAGTAGTTTTGACCCCCTAAACGACATTTTTTTGGGGTCCACGGCAGGCCCCTAGCCATGGGAAAGGGCATACAATGAAACCTATAGTACTCAGAGAGACCTTTCCAAGAAGGTATTGTACATGCCAAACAGAGATAATATGACCAAGTTACGACCCCGAGAAGTTCACTACCCAACTAACCCCAACGGGGCCCACAAATGCTTGGTGTTACATCTCCTGGGTTAGGGTTTGGTTTTTTAGGGTTTTCTAATGTTTTCCAATAATAAATAGGCCCTTGAGCCTCATTTTAACATAGTTCATAGGCATGTAGTTTCCACATCTCTTCTCAGAGATATGCTACCATCACCCGAGTTATCTTATTTCCACTCTATTTGTAAGCATAGTTCAATGTTTTTCTATTAATGAAATTAAGTTTTTTTTTATTGCATGTTTGTGATTATGATTATATGTTGGCTTGTATGGGCCTGACCCAGGTTCAGAGCTGATTTAGCCAAGCAAATCCTAGTACTACTGGCCCTTTCGGCAACAGTCCGCAGAGCACGAACTGAGGTCTCACCCGAAATAGTATGGGAGGGTGCTAGAACCAAGTTTCCGCACCCTGGGGATGTCTGATGAGCTTCTAGAGGTGTGTAGTTTGACCCTGCACGCACGTCACTACGTGCACTTGCTATTCCTTTGCAACCTGCGATGCTGCTTTGTTATAGACATTTTTGTGCCTTACATCTCTAAGCATGAAATTTCCATAAACCAAGGGATCCTAAGTCCCTAAAAGTGTTGTTCCGGCCCCTAAAGGAACAAGGTCAACAAATTACAGCTTCTCCCAGAAGTTCTCCACCAGAAACCGCTCAGAATCAGTGAAATCACAACTGCTCCACTAGCTAGCCGCGTTGCATAGCACCCTAGTACACAAGCTAGGTGCGTTGCAACGCACCTAAATGCACTACCAAGGTGCGTTGAGCGGGAAATGACAAATGACAGTGTCATTACGCGAGGTGGACAGACAATGGAAGCTTCCAAAATCTTCCCCAATGACACTTGCCTCACTGAGCTCGACCAAGGATGAGTAAGAGGCTCTCAGTCTCCAAGTGGAACCAAGAACTGACAGAGAGAAGACACTAGTCAAATCATAAGCTGACTCATCCTCTTTTCATACATCTATATATGGATCCCTCATCCCAGAGATCCAGAGGCTGGAATTTTGTACATTGCAGAGAATTGTTGTTGGTTTTGAGATAGATATCAGAGTATTGGGTGATTTATGCTTTGTTGGAGGTGAAGAGGGGACTCCTATGCTGGGAGGTTGATGCTGGATCAGTAATCATTGGTTGTAACTCCTCCTGGATCTTCTTGTTATATCAATAAAACTATTTGAGTTTCTCCTACATGCTTGTGTATCATTGATGTTTGTTACGTTTGTATGTTTAGCTTAAATCTGATCCTAAGCTATTTATGAATATAAATCCATGTCTTTGTGTAGTTTTCTTCTTCTGTGATCTTACAGGAACTTGGTGAAGTTGGGCAACTAAGGGAGAAGGTAGTTGGAAGCTATCAAAGAGGAGAGAGATTGGATCAAAGGACTAGCGCAAGACATAGGTTGGTTCATCCTATTCCTCTTCGTTTATAGTTCATAAAGAAGAATACAAAAGTAGTTCTCCCTGTTTGTTTCTAAGGTCACTGTCACACCTTAGTGGGATAGGGTCTTTCTGAATAGACACTTTTCCCGTTAACATGCTTCCGTACAGCCCGTATACTACCCAAGTCCCTTGCTATTCAATCTGTTATTACCTGATTACTTAACTTATTTGCATAAGACTAATGATTATTACAGCATATTCGGCAATCATATTAATGTGCACGATAAATAAAATAGTATAAATGTAAATAAGGCAATGCACAACCAGATACACAGAAATAGGAATCAACTTCTCTTTATTATTCTTTGCTCGAGATTATAGACTCGACATCGCCCTGCGCACTTAGCTGCAGGGGTCCGCGCACTTAACTGTGGACTCTACTAGACCTCTGCACACTCAGCTGCAGAGCCTCTTCCTACTACTATGACCCAATACACTTAGACTCTTACTCTAAGCTCGAACCATTCGTATTCTTCTCTTTTCTTCGCTATCTTTACACTTAGAGCCTCGCTTTATTTATACAATCCCATGGTCTGTGGACCATGGGTAGGCCAACATGACTTTACATTACATTACAATACTTTAGGGTGAACATCCCTATGACTCATCCTATACTTCACGCTCCGCACCCACAATTCGTGGAGTCTTACAAAACCTTTGACCAAAACTTGGGCTTTGAGCCCCAAAACATGCTGTGGGGGGACTCCATGCCCAACAGGCCCCCAACTCAATCATCGCGATTCATCCTGAGTCACTCTGCTGGTGCGTTGATCTTGGCACGAAGCCCCTCCAACTGGTCCCATACTGCTCGGAGGTCCGCGACGCATTGTTTTGCGGTTTGCTAGGCGTGCTGCATGCGCTCTTCCGATGCTTATTTGTGAGGATCCACTACTTGCCTTAGCACGTAGAGTCCCTGCATCTGTGAGAGCTTGCCCTCAATATCTGCCGTAATGGTGAAGGCCTCATCAATCCATGGTTGGACACGCACTTTGAGAAATGCCTCTTTCTCTCTTGCGACATCCACTTGCTCTTTTAATGCCCTTGCTTGCTACATCTTTGCCAGCCGTTGTATGAGGATGACAGTCTGTGCAGTTCCCCTTACATTATCATACTGTTCCTGTAGTTCACGCACCTCCATTTCGAGGCGTTGTATGTTGGGGTCCTCCTACAAGGATGTGAGGACATCAAAACCTTGGTCCAACATACTGGTACAGTCCTGCACTTCCCCTCCAATTTCTTCCAGTCCTATTTGAATAGTGGTAACGCGCTACTCTCTTACTTTTGGAGGAGTGGAAGGTTACGCCTTTAGTCGTAGCTCAATAATCTGGAGGTTCAGCTGTAGCTGCACTCGCATTGTTTTCTCATGCGCACTTTGGACTCCACTTTCCAGACAGTGGATCCACATCTTTGTTGGTAGATCTGCAGCGATGGACAACTCTGGGACTTGCCAGCATGCTTCATCAACTGTCTGCACGATATGCTGGTTCTGTGACACCAGTTCGTCACACTGCAAGCTGAGATGTTCGATGTTGATCTTTTGCTCACTCATCACCTGAATTGTGCGACCCTCCCTAGTGCGGAGCTTTGCTATTATACCACCCTACAGTTGGTACAATGTGTTTCATGAAAGGGCAACCAAATTAAGGCCAAGTCCCTTGATCCTTCTCACCATGCCTCTATCATCCTCGTTCTTTGCTATTATCACTCCTTCCAGTAGCACTATGGTGTTGGCCATCTTTGCGCGTAGCAGCTGCTCTACTGATGATGTTCCTACTGCATCGTAGGTGGCTACAATTATTTCCTGTGGGGGCCACACCTGTAGTTCCTGCGGCTCCGCCCTTAGGGCCCCCAACATAATCTTCTACTCCAACATGGCTTCCTGGAGCACTTCCTTGTTGACATCACAAATCGTGTCACCGATGTAGTAGAGGTCAAATTCTATTAACATGATCGGGTCGATGGCCAATTTGGATGCCTTGACCTTTTTTCGTGGACCCGATCTCTCAGTAACGCGCGGCCTTTTCAGTTGGGTGGAAGTTGTGCCTGGGTCCGCACATTCTTCTATGTCCTCTTCTTCCTATCCCGTAGACAAGTCTTGGCCCTCCTCGTCCTGCATTGTGGTGGCCCCTGTTGCCTGTGCTGCTGCTGCCCTTGTTGCCTCGCGGACAGCCCTTACCTCTGCGACTACTTTTTTATTGCACCTTTTCTCGACCAACTTCGTGACATTCAACTTGGCTTCATCCTTTTGTTTCTGTGTTGATGTTCTATCCAGCTCCGCCAGATCCGGGGAGTGCCACTAGGGGGGCCATGATTCTAACACTGAAAAGATTGCATCATCAATGGCAATGAAGGGGAGCTTGGTCCATTGCTGCACTGGATCCTTATGTGACTTGATGTAAACATTATGCCTGTTTGCCTTGAAGTCTGCGAAGCTCCGCAGACTGTTGTGCACTGTGGGGGACAGGCGTAGCTGTCTATTGACCCACATCCGGATGCTTGCCTCCATGAGCACCTAGAAGATCATTGTTTCACGAATCCGCTTTGTGTCCTTCGTGGCCCAGAGTGATGCGTACTTTGCGGCCTCTAGTAAGTCCTGTTCAATGCTAGGGAACTGAATGTCCTCGGGTAGTTCCCCGGTTATCAGTAAAATGGACAAGAGAAACCATGCGCAGTGGAAGGTCTTGCCCTGCTCCTGGGCTTCCTTGCAATTGGTCAAGAACTCCTCGCAGAGGAACTCGGCCCAGTTGAATTGGACCCCCTTTGCGCATTGTTTGTCCAATGCAACTACCGGCATTGGTACCTCATCATTGTGACATTTTCTCATTACCTTCCTAGCTAGGATTTGGGTGGCTACACGCACCCCTTTATCTTTGATGTTGCTGATTGCGTAACCCCTCTTTTTCTTCTCAAGCTTGTATTTTTTCTTCATGGCCACGGCGAGCACAAAATCTCCACTTTTTCCTACTATCGCTGCGAGGCCCCTTCCCTTACAGGGGAGCTAGAAAATTCTATGGATGAGATTCGCCGTGATGGCAATAGGCTCCTCTAGCCATAAGTACCCATTGTGCACTAGGGAAAGCAGCTACCTGATGACGGAAATAGTGATAGGCGCACGGTGAAAGTGTGGAATCCACAATAGATGAAGTAATACGACCTTCTCCACACCGTGCAACCATTTCCACGGCTCTAGTGTTGTGACTGGCCCCCCCGTGCTTTGCTTCATGAGGCTCTCCGTATCTGAGTGTGGGAACTTCTTGCTGTCCAAGAGGTCCCAATATTCAAACTTCGTTGTGGGCATGCGACCCAGGTGCGAGCCCTTAAACACAATTCCATCGGGGAGGATTGAGGTCTGGAGTGTGCTCTTAATGGCATCCAGGTCCTTTGGTATCTTAGTTTTCCCATTTCGCGGAGGGACGTACTCAGGAAATTTCACTGCAGAGCGCACCGGCTGGATGTCCTCTTCCATGTCTTCTGATTCCTCTATCTCATCAATGAGAGCTTGTAGGTCCTCCTCCTCGTCATTTGTCTCAATGGTGACAACCTTGCCCTTTTCTTCCATTGAGAGTTTATCGAACCGAAGATTCCTCAGGGACATGCAAACTAGTCCCACTGCCTACTTATCTTTCATGGGCCTCAGTGTCTGAGGTGATTTCGGGAGTTCCAGGGTGACCCCAATGTCTCTAGGAACATCATGTACCATGGGGTTCTACGCGGCCTTGTCAGTGGTTCCTTCTGCAGAGCCCAAACATCTCTTGGTAGTCTTCATCCTGTTTGAGCTGTCTGTGGTCGTTCGCTAACTTTGGGGCTCAAATATTTATCAGCGCTCAACACTATGTGCTCTAATCAACTGCTCAAATCTCAAATGAACAAGTGTTTTCTCGTAGTTAGCCCCTAGAGTTTTATAGCACCTTTTGAATTCAAATTCGACCGTTCCCCCAATTCTGGGCCATCAATGCTTTCTTGGCAGCAGATTGCCCCAAATCTTGCCCTTAATTCGTGTCTTAAATGCCCAGCACCCGCTCCCTTTTGCCTTAAATCAGACATCTTGTCATGAATAGTGACACCAACGGTCACCTCCCAGTCTACCTGCATGGCAGCGCAACCTCCCATGCGCAATCATGACTGTTGTGACATATTGATTCTGTGCGCACTTCCCTCATCGTGCAGCTCCCAAACAGACTCTTTTATAGTCCTGTGCTCTCTTTCAACTGCCTAGAGTGCTGATACTATGCTCCCTACGGCTAGTCAGGTGGTCGTACCACTTGTGCAAGACTTCAACTTTCCTTTCGGCATAGTCCACAAAATTTCCTCAATCGCCTTCACAACAGTCGACACCACGCATTCTACTGTATGTAGTGCGCTCCCCTGGTTACTACGTTTGGTGAGGTGCGGTCGTAGCCATTGCAACAGAGTCATAAATTCTCGGAAACAATCTTCTAATGCAGTGGTATGATCATCTGTATCTTACTTTGTCATCCTCAGTTTATCGACGAGACATGCTTGCATGATCACGTTTTCCAGCCTCTTGATCTCAGTATCCATCAAAATGCTTTTCTTCCTCAATTGTACCCTATCCTTTTCGAGTTCGCGAAGTGTAAGGTTCCCTCACTGGATGACTTCTTGAATCCCTATCTGTTCGACCTCACATAGATGTGTGATTTATTCCTCCTGGCCATCGCGCACTGTCACAACTGCGGGAGCCATTACATGCGGATTCTTTTTTGTATTCTCTTCAGAAATTACAGTCTCTACTTTATTTCGCACCTTCGAAATCGTCTCCGCATTCAGGGTTTTGCACATGGTCCTATAGGTCCATCGAATCACTGGCACGTGCAGGTCCCAATCAGTTCATCTCGCCTAGTGAACCTTGTTCAGTACTCCGCACACCCTATCGAATGCTTCATCATGGAGAATTGGTAGCACGCGTCACCTTTACTGCTACTGTGGTTTGTTCCGATTTTCTATTCTGGGGTTGGTGTGTGCTTGTGCAAGCTGTACAACATATGTTTGTACCCATTGGGATAGGTGGGCACTCATGTTGTTCTGTCCTTGCTGATTGGATTTTGTTCGAAGCTAAGGTTTTCCAAAACATAGACGCATCATCCTTCTACATCCACACCAGTCCTCAAAATTTCCTTGATGCGTACCCCACCATCGTACGGGCATTACGCACAGCGCCCATTTCAGAGAATTGAATCACTGTTGTTCTGGTACTGCACTTTCAAATTTGTTCAGAAATTCATCTACTGTTGTTAATTCATCGTATGCTGGTAGCTCCCTTGCCTCTGCTGTCACGCAACTCAATGATCTAATCATCATGTTGAAATTCAGCATTGTTACTTTGTGCAGCCGATTATTCCATCGTTCTACTTCTTCATCTGAATCCGAAGTGTAGGAGCTTTCACACTCCCACGAAATCCTTCCATCTGTAGTTGGATTCACCCAATCCTATTCTCGCGCAGTTATATTGTAAATACAATCGAGATCATCATCACTATCATCATCGCACACCGGTTCAATGTATCGCGCTCCTTCAGCTGGATCTAGTGGTACTACTACGCGTAGTGACTTTTTCTCAAAGATCATTTTGCGCTTCTTCAGATTTATGACTCTATTCATATCGGTGGCCCAAACTATTCCTAGTAGTGCGGGATAGGGATTATTGTCATCGATAATCTCTATCACTTCAAAATCTGCCTGTGCACTCACACCTTCAATATCTACCGTTACCCCTTGTAGTATTCCCATGGACAAAATCTTCTGTTGGTTCGCCATTCGTAACTAAATAGGGGACCATTGTAGCGCGAGTCTGCCCATGCGTTCCCATGTTTGTTTTGGTAGTACATTCGCATCCGAACCCAGATCTAGGATTACTTGATCCATTTCATACTTGCCGATTTGCGCAGTCAACCTCATTTCTCTTCCTGTGCGCAATGCATGCTTTCCAAGTTTCTGGACCACGTGAAGTTCCCCTGACCCCGCACACCTAGTAATAAGTTCCTATAGTCCTCTGACTACCTTGTTGTCGCACAACAGTTTCATGCATGTCTCCAGAAAGTTAGTGAGCATTGAAGGATCCATCCCTTGTTCTATGTGATCCTTACTACCTGAAGTGGAGGCCTCCGTGAAGCTCTTCTTAGCTTCCATGAATGTCTCCTTCGCATGTTCTAAATCAAATTTGGGTTCCTTTGTAGGATCCTTGTTAACCCATGCACTTTCTTCTAGCTACTTCCCTTATCATCTCCCGTGGTCATACCACTCCTGAGCATCATGTTTACATTCGGGTCTTCTTCGCGCAGCTCAGACCTCATCATCTGTAAATTCTGAGTCGGATGGGACTGGAGTACCCCCTTTTTGTGCATCCTCGCTATCAACGAAGGGTAGTCTTCACCTCGTGATCAAACTAAGTACACTACTGACATGATGTTCTTGTCAAGTTCGTGCAATCGCAAGCATAATGTCCTGGCCCTTCGTAATTGTAACAAATCAGTTGTCCATGACCCCTTCCTGGTCCCATTCTGCCTCGACCTCGATCACGCCCCTGAAATCTAGTGCGCGCGATCCCTGCATTTGGGTCAAGGGCTCACGTTTTAGTCTACACCCTGTAGGTAGGAGTCTGATCCATCATTATTTCGGAGCTTCGCTAGGTGTGTTCATCATGGCCTACCAACCTGCAGAAATTACAAAACAATTGTTGGGACGTCTGCGTATACTTCTGCAATAGATGACAGTTATCCATAGTGTGTTTTCCTCATATATGACAGATCGTGCACCATAATGCAGACGCCGTGCTCGACCCTACCTATGCCTCCAGTTTTAATGGCATTACCTCCCCTTGCCAAGTAGTTCGTAAACACTGAACAATGGTCCTTTTCGTGCCCTTGGCCTTTGCATTTTATGGACCATACCTCCTCACACGTCTCCGACCGAGGTGCCCTGTCCTATTTCAAACTTTGCATTTCCAGACACAAATTCTGCAATTGTGCGTGGATTTGTTGGACTCCCAAACCAGGGCCTTGTATATGGGTCCCATGTAATCTCATTTCCATCTCCAATGCCTCGGCCTAGGTGGAAAGTTTTTGCTATGATGGCATCATCCTTATGTGTGGCGTAAGTGATGCCACAAACCATGCGCGATGTTGTCCATCTATCAACGTCATATTGGCTTCACGAATTGTACTCTTCAGCCTTTGGTCTAGATCCTAGGGGGTCTCGCCTGGGAGGATCACGATCTCCTTAAACCCTATGATTGATTGTGTTTCTGATTTTGGCCTACTAAATATCCTGTTCAACGCGGCCTGGATCTCTACAATTCCTGCATTTGGGTGGTCATTAGAATCTTATATACCATGTTAATGCACGATCCTGCAGTGCGCTCACCAGCGTAGCCTTTTTAATATTGTCATCCATGATGCCTTATGCTTCCCATACTGCTCTTACCATGAACCAAAATTGGTCCAGATCTTCATTCCCCACTCCTCTGAATACCGGTAGTTTGATCGCACTTGCCATACTAAACTATGGTGGTGGCAGAGGTGGGGTGGGTGGAGATGGAGGTGAGGAGGGTGAGCCAGGTGGTGGTGTGGGTGGAGGTGGTAAACGCAGAATATGCTTCCTTATCAAACTGACCGCACTTCTCAGAGAAACTTTCACGAGCTCTTCCTCATGTTCCCACGAGGGTGAAATTAAGGGACTAGTTTCCAACTCTTCACTACTTCCACTTCTTTATATCTTCCCACTTCACCTAGTCCCAAACATTAATTTATTCGCATAACCCGCTTTTCACACAATAGCATCTTAATCCAAGTGTTCAAAAATTTAATATACTTACCTCGCGGTCCCTTGAGGAAACATCGCTCTGTCTCAATATAGTTTGTTGGCATTATGACACAAGTGTTGTCCTTGATGGCAACTCACTTAGATGAAAAATCACAGTTCAAGCTCACATAATGAAGGAAAAAGAGGTATACACAGGTTTACCTTGACAAAGTCGCGTATACACACAGGTTCGCCAACCAAAAGGCACGTATGCGTATACACGCACTTTCATGCAAGGAAAAGCGCGTACATGTTGGAAAACTTGGTTTTGGTCTATGGTATTGGTTCTTGGTATTTTGACCCATGGTATTGATCCAAGGTATCTTATCTGAAATGTTGACCCCAGGTATTTGGTCCAAGGTATTGCTTCTAAGTGGTTTTGGACCATGGTATTGAGAAAGGCCTAAGACTATAAAAGGAGAAGGAGATCATTAGGCAAAAGCACTCAAGGATTGAATATCTAATGTAAAGCAAGATCTAGAATACTGGTCATTGGGTTATGGTGCATAGCTGGATCTGAATCAAGGAGGAACCTAAGCTCTTGAAGAAGGAAAAGTTCTCTTGATGGGTCGAGATCTTAAGGCTTCAAGAGAAGTATCTTTGTGTGGTTTTGATCTTTTATAATTGCCGCATGTCTTAATCTATAAATCTGATGATCTGGGTATAACTGATGTCTGAATATTTGTAAAGGGTAAATCATCTTTTAAAGATCTGTGCGTAGGTTCAGTATAACAAAGGCACGTATACACGCTGGTTTGGCATTTTAAAACGGCGTATACGCAAGTTTGCCTTGAGAAAAGTGCATATGGCTGTAGGTTCAACACATTGAAGTAGTGTATGTCTCATAAAATATGTTTTAGCTACTTCTGTTTACTGTTGCAGTGTTTTGGGTTCTGTTTTAGGTTCTGGTACTGTTACTGTATCCTGGTTACAAAATTCAGAGAAGTGATTGTTGATTCAATTTTGGATAGTGCAAGGGAGATTGATTGATGAAGATATATTTTGATGGTTGATTGATGCTATTGATGGATCCAGTCTGAAAATTTATGAAACATGGTCCCTGGAAGAAAAGAGAAGGTTGTAGCCTTCTGTAGGTCAGCACCTACGTACTAGTACATCAACTAGTACAAGAGCTAAGGGGGTTGTAGCTCCCTTCCAGAAGAAGCTGGAGAACGAGAGAAGGTTGTAGCCTTCTGCGGGTATAAGCCTGCGTACTGGTATAAGACTGCACCAATACAGAAATATTGTAAAAAGAAGTTTCTTATTAAATGAAGATAGAGACGAATTGCAGCAAGTGGTTTTCACCCACATTGGGTTTCCACCTTACATCTTGTGTTCTTGTGTGTGATTGTCTACTCTGTGTTTACTATACCTGTTACTAATTATTTGGTTCTGATATACAGATTAAAGATCAACTGACTAAATTATAAGTTTACAAGATATACGTTGGTTTCTCTACACACAGTTGCGTATATACGCAAGTTGTATTAACAGAAGTAGCGTATATAAATCTGTTTATGAAATGAAATATTGTTAAATTGTTAATACTGATTCACCCCCCCCCCCCCCAGTATTATTTCCAACAATTGGTATCAGAGCAGGTCCTTCAGAAGAAGCTTGATCGCTTGAAGGAAGATCTATCATCATGAGAAACTACAAAAGAGAGGCATCCATCAGGCCACCAATCTTTAATGGAAGTAACTTCCTCTATTGGAAGGTAAGAACCACAACCTATCTTCAATGTCTTGGAACAGATGTTTGGGAAATAGTGGAAGGAGGATACACATTTCCATCAACAATTCCTATAGATACGGCAGGTAAAAAGCAGTATGAATTAAATGCAAAGGCTGTCAATACTCTATTGGGGAGTCTGTCACAATTAGAATTTGTCAAGATTATGCAGCTCAAAACCGCCAAAGAAATATGGGACAAGATCATTCTAAGCTATGAAGGAGACGATCAGGTAAAACGTGCAAAAATACAATCTCTCAGAATTCAATATGAAACTCTTAGAATGCACAATGATGAAAGTATAGCTAATTATTTATTATGTATAGATGAGATTGTTAATCACATGAAAAACTTGGGTGAAGAGATAAAAGAAGTTACTTTAGTTGAAAAGGTTCTAAGATCCTTGTCTTCTAAGTTTGAATCAAAAGTTTCTGCCATAGAAGAAAAGCAAGATCTTCAGAGTATTACTATGTCACAGCTGCACGGAATCTTAACTGCTTTCAAAATGAGAAAATGGGGTCCATCAGATATGAGAGAAGCCGAATTCAAAGCTTCAGGAAAAGGAGAACTCAATGAGTTAGGACATACGTCAGAAGGAGAGGAAGAATCAAACTTTGTCAAGAACCTTCAATGGGGTTCTGGAAGATTCATAGGTAAACTACCTTTCAATTATTTTGCTTGTGGAAGAGTATGTCATTATGCTGCCAAATGTCCTCACAAAGATAAGCTTGATAAAGGTAAGAAATCAACAAAATGGAATAGAAAACAAAGTGTAAATAAGAAGAGCTACTATACGCATGAAGATAATGATGGTTTATTAAATAGTGATGAAGATGAAAATAGTAATGATTATAGACTTCTGATGGCTTTTGAAGATGATGATTTCTTGGATGATTTAGATGAAGATGGTCTCTATGAAGAAATTTCTAAACTTAAAATCTGTTTAGAAGAAAAAGGTATGATTATAGATACTCTGACATTCCAACTTGCTGAAAGGGAAAAACACAATGAAAAGTTAGAATGTGAAATTGTGGGTCTACGAAAAGAAATTGAGAAAACAAAAGCTCTCAATCTTAGGTTTGCTAAAGTATCAGAAACTTTAGATGAAATTATCAAAGTGTAGCATTCTCCTATGATAAAGACAGGTCTTGGATATACTAAAGAACCATCTCAGGCATAGAAGCCATCAACCTCCAAAAGCTATCTTAATGCAGCAAGGAGAAATGAACAGGTTGAAAATCATTAGCAGAGGCTTAAAGTAGATCACTAGGTAAATTGAGTTCAATCTACTTCAAGGATGAACAAAAGCTATAACCAACCACAGGTAAATCATTCTTAATTTGCTTCAAGAAAGAATGTAAATTGAAACTACAATCATCAGGTTAGTAGATGCGATAATCGCAAGAATTTCTTTAATGGCAAATGTTTTTCATGTCATAACTTTGGACACAAAGTTGCTCAATGTGTTGCTTACAAGACCATCATGACTAGAGAAGCACGAAATCAAAGGAATGTGACTGGGATCATGAAAAGGACCTACAATAACTTTTCTTCTCTTGAAAATGAAATAGAATGCTCTATCTGTAACAACTTCGGTCATGAAGACTCTGAATGCAGGAGTAAATTTTGGCAAACATCTCAGAAGAAGCAAGCTTCATTGGGTCCCAAAACATGGAAAAATAAAGAACCGCAAACCAAAAGATGTGGTATAGCCTTATATGCAGAAGGACAAGAAAATAAATGGTACATTGACAATGGATGCTCGAAACACATGATAGGTGATAAAGAAAAACTTCAGTCATATAGTGCCTTAGAAAAGGAATGAAAGGTCTCATTTGGAAATGACACCCCTGTAGTCATAAAAGGTAAAGGCTTTGTTCTCTTAAAAGAAAAGGTCAAAGCTGGGAATGTTATGTATTTTGATGGTTTAAATCATAATCTATTGAGTGTTCGTCAAATGTGTGATCAAGGAAATGAGGTAGTATTTCGATCAAATGGATGTGTTGTTCGTGAGCTTGATACAGGAGAAATAGTGATCAAATGCATAAGAACTCCAAATAATTTGTACATACTCAAGGGAGGGCAGCAACAATGCTATCTAAGCAAAAAAGATGAACACTGGCAATGGCACAGAAGATTGGGGCATCTAAGCTTCCCTCAGATAAGGAAAGCATGAAAATTCCAGGCTGTTTGCGATCTTCCTGACATCAAAATTCCAGACAATACAATATGCAAATCATGTCAATTTGGTAAGTAAACCAGAAAACATTTCCCTGAGAAGGAAGGATTAGCTAGTAAGCCGCTTGAACTTGTCCATACTGATTTATGTGGTCCATCAAGGAAAAAGTCACCTCGTGGAGAAGAATACTTTATATTGTTCATTGACGACTTTTCCAGAATGTGTTGGATAGGACTTCTAAAGCATAAAGACGAAGCATTTGAAAAGTTCAAAGCATTCAAAGATTTGGTTGAAAAGGAATTAGATTGCAAAATCAAATGCCTCAGGTCTGATCGAGGAGGGGAATTTACCTCAGATGAATTCTTCGACTTCTATGAAGAACATGGAATAAGAAGGGAATTCTCTACCGCAAGGATTCCTCAGCAAAATGGAGTAGTAGAAAGGATGAAAAAAACTATTCAACAAATGGCTCGTGCTATGCTAGATGAGTATGGAACTCCTACAACCTTCTGGGGTGAAGTTGCATTTGTTGTCATCACTATTCTCAACAAAACAAGTGTTCGGGTAAACAACACTCAAACTCCACATGAAATTTGGCATGGTAAGACTCCTACTGTAAAATACTTCAAAGTTTTTGGAAGCAAATGTTACATCAAAAGGACTGATAAAAAACATGGAAAGTTTGAACCTAGAGCAGATGAAGGCATTCTCCTCGGTTACTCTTCCCGAAGTAAAGGATACAAGTGTTAAAATAAAAGACGGGAAAATTGTTAAAAGTGTTGATGTTGTGGTTGATGAAGCAGGTAAAAACTGAAGAGTGGGAAGAAGATGAGGATTATCCTTCCACGTCAAATCAGACTAATTCTGAAGAAGAAGAAACCAATGAAGCACCAGAAGAGTAGATAACGGCAAAAGAAAAGACTCCATCCATATATGTTTAGAAAAATCATCCAGAGACTCATATTTTGGGACAGAAAGAGGTAGGTGTGCAGACAAGAAGAACTATTACAGAAGCTTCAAGATATCTAGCATTGCTTTCCTCCATCGAACCGCAAAATGTACATGAAGCATGCAAAGATGAATGTTGGGTCAAGGCCATGGATGAAAATCTTGAGCAAATTGAAAAGAATAATACTTGGGAATTAGTTCCTAGACCTCATGATAAGAATGTCATAGGAACCAAATGGATATTCAAAAACAAGTTGAATGAAAATGGAGAAGTTATTAGAAACAAGGCCAGACTTGTTTGTAAAGGGTATGCTCAACAAGAAGGTATAGACTTTGAAGAAACTTTTGCACCTGTTGCTAGACTTGAAACCATAAGAATGTTCCTTGCTCTTTCTAGCTTTCAGAAGTTTAAAGTATATCAAATGGATGTGAAATCTACCTCTCTTAATGGAGACCTAGAAGAAGACGTTTATATTGAGCAACCAAATGGATTCATCCTTGGAAATGATCCAAAACTTGTATGCAGACTCAGAAAAGCTCTCTATGGTCTAAAACAAGGTCCAAGGTCCTGGTATTATCGTCTTGACAAATACCTTCATCAACAAGGTTTTTCAAGAGGATCAACTGATAGCAATCTATATATAAAGATTGACAATGATAAATTGCTAATACTTGTTGTGTATGTTGATGATATCATTTTTTGTAGCAATGGAGAAGCCTGAGTCAAAACTTTGCTTTGGTAATGCAAAAATAATTTGAAATGTCCCTGCTTGGTGAGCTCACATATTTTCTTGGTTTACAAGTTCAACAAAATAAAGATGGTATTTTTCTATCACAAACCAAGTACCTCAAGAAGATCCTGAAGAAATATGGCATGGAAGATTCTAAACCAGTATGTACCCCTATGGTAAAAGGATGTAGCCTCAGCGAAAATGATGAATCAGCAGAAGTACATCAACCAACCTACAGATCCATGATTAGTAGTCTACTCTATCTAACAGGTACTCGACTAGACATCATGCATGTAGTAGGAATAGTTGGAAGATTCCAAGCAAATCCAAAGGAAGCACACCTTTAGGAAGTCAAAAGGATTTTCAAATATCTTCAAGGAACACAAAACTTTGTTTTATGGTATCCTAGGGATACAGATCTTACACTTCATGCATATACAGATGTAGATTGGGAAGGAAGCGTGGATGACAGAAAAAGCACTAGTGGTGGTGCATTCTATATGGGTTCCAGATTAGTATCTTGGTTTAGCAAGAAAGAAAGTTCAATTGCATTATCTACAGCTGAAGCAGAATATGTGGCTGTTGCATCTTACTGCACACAACTCCTTTGGATGATGCAAACATTGCAAGACATTCAAATCACATGTACTCCACCCATATCCATTCTATGTGATAATACAAGTGCAATCAGTGTTTCAAAGAATCCAGTCATGCATTCCAAGACCAAGCACATGCCTATCAAATATCATTTTCTCCGTGAACAAGTGCTTGAACAAAAGGTCAAATTGGAGTGTGTTCCCTCCAAAGAACGAGTTGCCGATATATTCACCAAAGCGCTACCCAAAGAGACATTCGAATATCTCAGACAGAAGCTAGGAGTAGTTGATGCATCATCTTTCTATTGAAACCTATCTGGTTCAGAGAAAATTGGTTGTACGCGAGTTTCATGAAGCATATCCTTGTACATACACTGGTTTCTATGGATACAGTTGCGTATATGTTGGTTTAAGAAAAATAGTGGGCTAGACTCAGGATGAAAAGAGTCTGATCTGGGTCTGACAGAGACCATATGGCACAGGTTCAGGGGGAGCATATACTTCTAATTGTTGGCATTATCTTAGAAGATCTTGGTACATTTTCATAGTTGTTTTGATTTAGGTGGAACAGGTGCAGAGGGAGATCATGGTTGTTAATGGTGATTAACAGATGGTGCTGATGATAGTTGATGATAACTATCTTGTTTTAGAGATTTTGTCTCTATGTCATGTATATCTTTTATTATTAAGGTCATGTAATGACCTATTTTGTTTCCCGACTATGCCTAGGATGGATGATGTAATCGTCTTATCTTATCATAATCTTTTGGTGTATCCCCACTTGGTTGGGTGGATGAGTCAATCTTGGTATATCCCCACTTGGTTGGGAGATGGATGTATGTATGAGTCATTGGTGATAGTAAGGTCATTTATGATGTTTAGAGTCTTGTTCTTCTTGTAGAACATCTTTTTGCAAACCTTGCTTACAGTCAGGTGGAGCATGAACAACACGCTTCAGCATATCAGAGAATTCAGCATGTACTCAGGGGGAGCATAACCCTTTGCTCTTGATGACAAAGGGGGAGAGTAACTTGGGGTTGCCATCAAGTCCAAAGGGTGATATTGTTGGCATTATGACATAGGTTTGGCACTATGACACAGGTGTTGTCCTTGATGGCAACTCACTCAGATGACAAATCACAGTTTAGGCTCACAGAATGAAGGCAAAAGAGGTATATGCAGGTTTACCTAGACAAAGTCGTGTATACATGTGGGTTCGACGACCAAAAAGCGTGTACGCGTATACACGCACTTTCAGACAAGGAAAAGCGCATACATGTTGGAAAACTTGGTTTTGGTCCATGGTATTTGGTCCTTGGTATTTTGACCCATGGTATTGATCCAAGGTATCTTGTCCAAAGTGTTGACCCCAGGTAAATGGTCCAAGGTATTGCTTCTAAGTGGTTTTGGACCATGGTATTGAGAAAGGCCTAAGACTATAAAAGGAGGAGGAGATCATTAGGCAAAGGCACTCAAGGATTGAATATCTAATGAAAAGCAAGATCTAGAATACTGATCATTGGGTTATGGTGCATAGCTGGATATGAATCAAGGAGGAACCTGAGCACTTGAAGAAGGACAAGTTCTATTGATGGGTCAAGATCATAAGGCTTGAAGAGAAGTATCTTTGTGTGGTTTTGATCTTTTATAATTGGATCATGTATTAATCTGTAAATCTGATGATCTAGGTATAACTGATGTCTGAATAGTTGTAAAGGTTAAGTCATCTTTTACAAATCTATACACAAATTCAGTATAGAAAAGGCGCGTATACACGCTGGTTCGGCATTTCAAAATAGCATATACACAGGTTTTCCTTGAGAAAAGTATGTATGAAAGCAGGTTTGACACATTGAAGTAGCGTACGTCTCATAAAATATGTTTTAGCTACTTCTGTTTATTGTTGTAGTGTTCTGGGTTTTGTTTTGGGTTCTGGTACTATTACTGTATTCTAGTTACAACATTCAGAGAAGTGATTGTTGGTTTAGTTTTGGTTAGTGCAAGGGAGATTAATTGATACAGATATATTTTGATGGCTGATTAATGCTATTGATGGATCCAGTCTGAAAATTTATGAAACGTGGTCCCTGGAAGAAAAGAGAAGGTTGTAGCCTTCTGTAGGTCAGCACCTACGTACTATCACATCAGCTAGTACAAGAGCTAAGGGTGTTGTAGCTCCATTCCAGGAGAAGATGGAGAATGAGAGAAGGTTGTAGCCTTCTGCAGGTAGAAGCCTACGTACTGGTATAAGACTGCACTAGTATAGGAATATTGTAAAAAGAAGTTTCTTATTGAAAGAAGATAGAGACGAATTGCAGCAGGTGGTTTTCACCCACATTGGGTTTCCACCTTACATCTTGTGTTCTTGTGTGTGATTGTCTGCTCTGTTTTTACTCTACCTGTTATTGTTTATTTGGTTATGATACACAGATTAAAGATCAACTGACTAAATTATAAGTTTACAAGATATATGTTGGTTGCTCTACACATAGTTGTGTATATATGCAAGTTGAATTAACATAAGTAGCATATATAAATCTGTTTATGAAATGAAATATTCTTAAATTGCTAATACTGATTCACCCCCCCTCTTAGTATTATTTCCAACATAGCTGATGGTTGTGTCTACCGCAAATTCAGTGATAAATCCTCCTAATATTCGGTCGAGCCAATGGTCCACAGTCCATGCGATATTATCCCCTGACACTTCTAGTCTGCAGACTAATTCCGGAGTCCACACTATTGGTTTGTCAAGCCTACACCTTCCCTGGCTACTTGCTGATCCAATCATACAGCTCAGAAGGAAAGGATGCAAAGAAAATTTTGTGGATTTCCGTATACAAGTAGCGCTCCAACCATTGTTCCTTATATACTCGTAGATTTCTGTTTTCCTGTGTCGCAAACTCATGAATCTTCTTATCCAACCACTCCTAAATTTCTTTCTTTGTTGGATTATAGTGGCATGACATCAGACATCCCTATACAGATCCTAGTCCTGGCAATGGAACCATTTGTTGGTTTGTATGGGCCTAACCTAGCTTCAAAGGTGATTTAGCCAAGAAAATCTCGGCACTACTGGCCCTTTCAGCAACAGTCCGTGGAGCACGGACTGAGGTCTCACCTGAAGTATTATGGGAGGGTTCTAGAACCAAGTTTCTGCACCCTGGGGATGTCTGATGAGCTTTTGGAGGTTTGCGGTTTGACCCTGCGCGCACGTCGCTATGCGCACTTGATATTCCTTCGCAACCTGTGATGTTTCTTCTGTGCAGCCCGTATACTACCCAAGTTCCTTGTTATTCAATATGTTATTACCCGATTACTTAACTTATTTGTGTAAGACTAATGATTATTACAGCATATTCGGCAATCATATTAGTGCGCACGATAAATAAAACAATATAAATGTAAAGAAGGCAATGCACAACTAGATACACAGAAATAGGAACCAACTTCTCTTTATTTTTCTTCGTTCAAGATTACAGACTCGACACTACCCTATGCACTCAACTACAGGGGTCTACGCACTCAGCTGCGGACTCTACTAGGCCTATGCGCACTTAGCTGCAAAGCCTCTTCCTACTACTACGACCTAATACACTTAGACTCTTACTTTAATCTCGAACCATTCGTATTCTTCCCTTTTCTTCGCTATCTTTACAGTTAGAGCCTCGATCTACTTATACAATCCCATGGTCCACGGACCATGGGTAGGATGACATGACTTCACATTAAATTACAACAATTTAGGGTGGACAACCCTATGACTCATCCTATACTTCGCGCTCCACACCCGCAATTCCCAAAGTCTAACAAAAACTTTGACCAAAACTTGGGCTTTGATCCCCAAAACATGTTGTGGGGGGATTCCATACCCAAAATTATATCTATAAGTTGTTGTGTTCCTCCCTATGTTCGTATCAGTGGTATCAGAGCAATCTACTCTTTCTCTATTTTTCTTTGCATATCCTGAACGAGGTCATGGTATGAGGATTTAGGGCTTGATCTGGTTGAACCATTGCAAGATCATTCTTGCAAAACCCGACAACCTCCCATGGCAGAAAAAAATAAATACAAGGGGGATGGAGATCCTTTCAAAATGTTGCTCGAGGAAGCTCGCAAATGACAGAGGAACTCGATGATGGATAACTTTGCCTAGATCCTTTGACGGCTACCCACAGGAGATGCATCTTAATCCAACAACAACTCTGGATGCACCACACCTTTTAAGGTACAAGTTAACTTTGCTATTCCCATATTCGAAGGCCTGATAGATGTAGATGCCATATATAAATGGTTAAATCTATTGGAAGGACATTTTTCAGTTCATGACTTTTCCAATCGGGAAGAGATTACTTTTGCACTTTTTAAAGCCACCTTGCACGTCAAGGATTGGTGGGAAACCTACTGTGAACAAAAGGATGAGAGTGAACCCTTGTTCTTTTCATCCCCACCCACTTGGAATTATTTCTGAGATGCCATCAAGGAACAATATTACCCTGTGAGGAGCTATGAAGACAAAATTATAATGTGGACCACACTACGACAGGGAAGGGACCAAGATGTGCCAGAGTTCACAAATACTTTCCATACCCTTCGCACAAAGTTGGGTATCAAGGATACTATGTGGAATTTTGTGCTCAAGTACCACGGTTGTCTACACAATTACATCAAGGATGAGATGGTGTTCCTAGAAATTTCCTCGCTCGCCATGGCATATCGGTATGCTTTGAAGATTGAACAGAAGTTTAAAAAGAAGAAGCAAGACATTGGATCTATGAATCCAAAGCATGAAAAAGGTGTCCCAAAACCACATAAAAAAGGACGAATCCAAGGTGCCACTACCAAGGACAACCCGCTGAAGACACAAGCAAAGAACAACACCTCGAAGACGAAGAAGGACACGAGAAAATGGTATGAGTTCCATAAGATCTTCACTCACAATACAAGTGATTTTCAGGCCAACCATTCACTAGTGGTTGAGCTGAAGGCTTTTGAATCAGATGCAAGTTCCGACTCTGAATCAAAACACGATAATGAAACTGACAAAGGGAAGTAGATCATTGATGCAGAGCCCAGCGCCACCCTGGCCACCACCAAGATCTAGAAGATTAAGCCTAAAGATCCAGAGGAGGGTGAATGCCTCTTGCACTCACAGATGTGGATGAAGGGTTCTCCGCTCAAGTTCATTGTCGACAACGGGAGTCAAAAGAGCCTCATTTCAACAGAGGTTGTGAAGCAGCTAGGCCGAAAGACTATAACACATCCACATCCATACACCATCAGTTTTCCTCACCAAGGAAGAGATCTTTGTGTCATCCAGTAGTGTTTCCTTCCCTACAATGTCAAGCACTTCATGGATGACGTATTGTGTGATGTTTCTCCTCTTGAAGTTTCTGATGTATTTTTAGGACAACCATACTTGTGGAAGTGACATGTTGTATATGTGTCTAGACCTCACTTTGTGATTATTACTTTGGATAATAATTTGTACAGGATACTGGAGGTAGCCCTACCTACTGCCCTCTCTTTGATCGCTGCAAAGCAATGCAGAAAGATCATTTCCTAGATTAGGAAATTTGTTTTCCTTATGATTCGCCCCAAGGGCAAGAATAAGGTTGTGGCCACAGCTTCTAGGTAGGGCACCTCAGCACAACAGAAACATATGGACAAATTCGTGGAGGAGTATAGTAATGTTTTCACCTCACCCATAGGGGTACCTCTGCACTGTCAGGTCAAGCACTCCATCAATCTGACCCTTGGCGCGTTTCTTCCCAATGGACCGATCTATTGATGCTCAGTTCTAGAGAACGATGAGATCAAGAGGCAGATTCAGGAACTATTGTAGAAATGGCACATCGGGCCAATCTCATCACCGTGTGGGAGGCCGATTGTATTGGAATAGAAGAAGGAGTGGACCTGGAGGCTCTGTATTGACTATCGGGTATTGAACAAGATCATTGTCTGGAATAGGTACCCAATCTTGTAGATTGATGACGTTTTGTACCAGCTCAAGGGGGCCAAATATTTCAGCGAGATTTGCTTGAAGTCAGGTTATCACTAGGTGCCTATCGAACCCTCTAATGTGTGGAAGACTACCTTCAAATCCAAGGAGGGAATTTTCGAATGGTTGGTCATGTCGTTTGGATTAATGAATGCCCTTGCAACCTTCATGAAACTGATGGACAACATCTTGCAACCCTTCACCAATGCATTCATGGTGGTGTATTTAGATGACATCTTGATCTTCAGCCAGATTTGGGAAGATAACCTCCACAATATTCGATGGGTTTTTCAAACACTGTGCCAACATAAGCTATGTGCAAACTTGGAGAAATGCACCGTTGGCCTGACCCAAGTTCAATATCTGGGGTACATCATTGATGAATAGGTTGTACGCGTGGACCCATCCAAGATACAAGTCATTCAGGATTGGCCAGCCCCAACCACTTTAACAAAGCTCCGCATCTTTTTGGGTCTTGCCAATTTCTACAATAGGTCCATATTGGGGTTCTCTCATATCACTTGGCCTTGAAGTCAAGTCACCAAGGGCAGAGCGAAAGAAAAAAATTTGTGGTCGGAAACCCAAAAAAAGGTGTTCTCTGAGTTGAAGAATTGTGTATGTTCTGCACTAGTGCTCACATTACCATACCTATAACAACCATTTTAGATTGAGACAGATGCGTCTAACTATGCTATTGGTGTAGTTCTTGGTCAACATGGGCCAGTGGCTTACCAATGTGAGACACTTTCAGACACAGTCTGAAAGTACCCCACTTACAACAAATAAATGTATTCCATTTTGTAGGCATGCTATCAATGGAAGCATTAAATTATAGGGAAGGAAACAGTCATCCACACAGGCCACCGACCTCTACATTTCATATAGACACAAGGGAAGTTTCAGAACAATCGCCATCAGAAATGGTCCACCTATTTGAAACAGTTTCATTTGAACATTAAGTATAAGAAGAGAAACACCAATAATGTTGTTTATTGCCTCAGCTGCCCACCGGTCATGGCGTTGATCACTATGCTCAACTCTTGTGGGCACGAGACATCGAGGTGGTCTCATCTTTACAAGAGCGATCCATAATTCAACAGCATATACAAGGCACTCCTGGAAGGGAACCAAGTTCCAAATTTTCACCTTCAGGATGCATTGTTATGTCACCTGGGACACATCTATGTTCCTTCAAGTGAGCATGCCACGATGATTTTGGAGGAGCACTATAGTGGGGTTGCTAGACATTTCAGAGTAGAGAAAAATGTAGCAGTATTAAAGAAGTATTTTTATTGGCCAAAATTTCATCAGGATTTTGGGAAGTACATTAGATCCTGCACCACCTACGCCATTGCCAAACCAACCATCACGAAGCAGGGCCTATATACTCCTATACCTACTCCTAGCTATCCTTGGGAATATATCTCCATGGATTACATGTCAAGTCTTCCTTATACTAAGCACGACAACAATTTTATTTTTGTGGTCATCGACAGATTCTCTAAGATGGCTATCATGACATCCTACAAGAAGAGTATCACAGTTGAGGCCACTGCTAAACTCTTCTTTGAGCGAGTATGGGTACACTTTGGGATCTCACAGACCATTGTCTCAAATCGAGAGAGTAGATTCCTAAGTACATTTTGGTCAAGTCTCTGGTTAATGTTGGATACAAAAATTACTAAGTCCACAACTTTCCATCCCCAAATTGATGGCCAAACAAAGGTTGTCAATAGGATGATCGTACACATTCTATGCATGTACAACTCGAAGCATCCATGCACATGGGATGGAAGTCTCCCCTATGTCCAACACAACTACAACAGAGCTCTCCACAACTCAACAGACCACAACCCCTTTCAAGTAGTGCTTGGATTTCAGCCATTATTCCCCATTGATGTGGCCATACCATTTGCAGCCACTCAAGTAGATTCGGGTCACTTTTTGTCCTAAGTTGAATGGGCTAACAGCTTCATTGAGCGCATTCAACACATCTTCCATTAGGTCCATGATATATTGAACATAGCTAATGCTAAGTACAAGCAGCGCAATGATCAACATCGAGTGGCGCACAAGTTTTAGGTGGGTGATAAAGTTTGGCTACATTTGCAGAAGGATCGCCTTGTTGGACCCCACCGCAAGCTTTGCCCACTCCGATATGGACCATACACCATCAAAAAGGTGATCAATTACAATGCCTTTAAGCTCAGCATCCCACCATGCCTTGGTCTGTACCCAATGTTCAATGTAGATCGCCTTCGCCCATACTTTCCTCCATTGTTAGACACATCTAACATAGCAGAACAATTCACACCAACAAAGCTTAACCTAGATTGCATGGAATAGGCCACAAGTGATGAAATCATGGACACACAGATCAAGAACACTCGCCAACAGAGGATACAAATATATTGAGTTATTAAAGCAGTCCAACTCCTTCACCAAGGCAAGCGGTTCACCAGGGACCAGGTTCAACAAAAATTTCCTCACCTCAGGGAGACTCTGCATGCAATGGAGACGATTGCTTCCTAAGGGGGGAGGAATGATTTAGGTGGATATTGGTGGCCACCAACCTATTCCACCTAGACCTCCTAGTTAGTTTCATATGTTTCCTAGTTCATTTTATCATTTACTATTTTTAGCAGTTTTTCAGGTCCTAAACTTCCAGAGTAGTTTTGACCCCCTAAACGGCGTTTTTTTGGGTCCGCGGTAGGCCTGTTGCCATAAATAGGGGCTTTCTGCGAGACCTATAGTACTTAGGGAGAACTTTCCAAAAAGGTATCACACGTGCCAAACAAAGATAATATGACCAAGTTATGACCTTGGGAAGTTTCCACATGTAAGGTTTTCCTAAAGAAAATCACAAACTTTGAGTGGGCAAAGACCACAAAGTGCCTCACCTATGAAGGTATTGATGCTATAGGACAAAAGATGTTATTGGCTAACATGGGTGTCTTGTCCATGGATTAACCAACCAATGGTGTATGGTTGGGGGTGTGGCATTATTGGTATCTTCAATCTCTTGGTGACCTCAGCTAAGCTCCGGTTCTTTTGGCTCCCACTATTAACAATGAAATGTAGTGGGGTCCTAGTCACCCACATCTATGAATGGAAGATGTGCTTCCCCATCCTTGGGCTCCTCTTACTCTTCTAGTTGGATCTTCATAATTTTGATGGTAACATTAAGTTTTACATCAATGATCCACTTTCTTTTATCCTATTCTAAATCAGAATATGACTCAGAGTCTATTTGTTTTCCTTTAAGATTTGCCAACAATGATTGTTTCAAGTGGCATTCATCATTGTTGTGTGAGGGACTTTTGTGGATCCTACACCACTTCCCAGAGTCTTCCTTTGAATATCCACAACCATTCTCTATTTGTGCCTTAGGTGGGTTTTCTTATGCAGTCCACCATAGTTTTGTCCCTTGCCCTATTTTTGTTGTCAAGGATTCGCAGATCGAAACTCATGCTTATTTTGTAAAATTTTTACTCTATTTTGACAGCATATTGATATGTTGTGCCAAGTGAGGAGATTTCTAGGAACTCCATTTCTATCTAGATGTATTTGTGTAGACAACCACGTACTTTAGCACCAGATGTTTCTTAGAGTCTTTGATACCCATATTTGTGGATGTTGACAAGGAACAATGTATCACTGATAGCAAGGGGATCTCTCGGGTGAAAATTGCCAATTAAACCTCACATTTTGCACCAGGGATATCTCCTTATTAGTTGTAGTACATTTTTCCTCATCAAGGGTGCATAAGAATAAAAGATATTTGTGAAATCTAGCATTGCTTGGTCCCTTTCCAACCATAGTGTGGTCTATCTCATGTATTGGTCTTCATAGTATCCTATAGGGAAGAATTCCTCCTTTATGGCATCAACAAAAATGGCTCAAGTTGGGCCTACCTCCTATACCCCCAAAATCGTCTACATTGAATCTGAATCTCATAACCTTCCCACCAATATTTGACATGGGGAAGAGATTTTAGGAGTGGGAAGGTGATTTTGTAATTGTTTGAAAACATTTGGAGCGAGTAATAGCCCTCTAGTAGAATCAACCATTTCTATAAATATTTTTCATCTATTTTTCCTTCAAAGAGAGGGATATCAAAGTTAACTTGTACCTTGAAGGGTATCAATACTCCAATATTTTTTCTCATTGAAGGTTTTTCAATTGTTGTTGGGAGCCATCAAAGTATCTCAATGAAATTGTACATCATCTCACTCCTATATCATGTAAGTGCTTCATTGATCAATAGTTTGATAGGATCTCTTGCTCCATTTTTTTTCCATCTGCCATGTGAGGTTTTAGGGGTCAGCGAGGAAAACCTTGAAAAGGTTGCAAAAGGTCAAGTCATGCTCCTTTTAACCTGAACGCAATGGGGAAATGCGCAGAAAAATAGACAAGAGCAGACCGGTCTGATACCATTGATCTAGATCTTTGGAGGAATGAGACTTAAATAGTGGCAAAAGACTAAACTAAAATATCCTAGTAAGTCACCCATCCCAATATTACTCTTGCCCAAGTGCATTTAATTGCAATGTTCTCATGAGATATGATGCATTAATGTTGGTGTGATTCAAATATAAGAAATGAAACCTCACAATGACAAAGGAATATGTCACAATGCAAAAGAGAAATATTCCGAAGAAACATTGTAAAAGAACTAAAAATATGGCATAAGGCATAAGAGAAATATGGCATAAAAACAATATAAAAACAACTCAAATATTTATTGAATTTGTAATGTACCATGATACTACATTATGAGAAAATAAATGTTTTTCTCCCCCATTAAAGTCAGGTATTTATAATTTTTACCAATGTCTTTCCACCGAGAGTCGGTCCCTTTTACATTTCAAATACCATGCGTAAATACCATTGTTTGGGTGAATATCATAGACTACCATGGTAAAAACTAAATCACCATGCGTGTTATATTATCACTTCACTATTATGATTTTTTTTGGTTCATTATGATGCATATTACAAATAAATCCATGGTTTTACCTAAACCACATGTTGTAAAAAAACATTAGTAGGAATGTAATTATTAATTGCGGTAATTATCATCCACTGGATCACCTTATGATCCATCTCTTTGGTTAATGGAACCTGGTCCCGATTGGTTCAATAACTCTGATATTTAATTTGACATGGATGCATATAGTTTCAACTAATGAATTGTATGATTGGCCTTTGGTCTTGTGTACTCATCTACTTCAACAAAATTTCCACACCAATGTGTCACTACTTGTGTGACCATGCCATAGAGCCAACTTGATATTATTTGACCTAGCATCCAAAACCTATGATATCCCTGAACATTATCTCTATGAAAACAAGATCACATAGTAAAAAAATTTATCTCATAAAATATTTATTATATTAGAAATGAGAGAGAAAAATATGTTACAATCCACTTGAATTTCATTCTCTCCACACTCTTGCTCTTGCTTGTCTTTATCTTGATTATGTATGAGATTTTTTTAAATAAAACTAATATATGACTTAAAAAACCAATCTAATCCCTATCTTTCCATAACCAAATTTCTAATTTGTCTACTCTATCCCTTAATAATAGAATCTTAGATGAAACTTGACATATTCTCCTAACTAGTTAGGTTATTCTAGACTCTTCATTTAAAAACTATTATATATTACAAAATCAAATAAAAACTAATTTCATATTGAGCCAACTCTCTTAGTGAATGTTTTTGACCAGGGAGGTCAAAGGCGAATTTAGTTGGTAGATGCTCTTGCATCAAACTCTCATGGAAGAAAATAACTTTTCATCACCTACTCAACACATGCACCATACGTGCTGATATCTTCTTCGGTCATCAAGGTAGCATCATCTATTGGTTGTTGCGTTTAACTAGATCCTAAAGATACTCATTCCCTCTAGTATTTTTGACTACTTTCTGACCTAATATCATTTCTATTTCCTTTTGAGTTGCTTTGGATATTTATTTCTTCCACTTGTTGATCTGATCTTCATCACTTACAGCTGCATCTGTGATAACATTGTTAGATTCCTTGAAGGGATATAATTCTGCTACATTGAGAATTGGTGGTATTCCAATATCATTTAGAATTTCTATCTCATAAGTATTCGAAGAAAACTTCCTCAAAATATTACATGGACTAGTTGTTGAGCGCATATAAGGTGTATTTTAGAACTCCTAAGTGCCTCACATTAATTATCAACCTGGGTAAGTCTTTTTGTTTCAAGAGTGTACACAATATGTGCAAGTGATGAAAATCGTTGAATCTACAAAGAGTAATGCTTTAAAATAGCTTATTGATTTCAATACAAGAGTAAATGGATCAAACCATAACTATCAAACTTGTAACTTCAAGGGAATTAACCTATTCAAGCATCAAAACTCAATCTTAATAAAAAACAAAACTCAATCTTAATCAAAAAGTCCTAATTGCAATTACATCAACCGAGTGCACTGTAGCGATAACAGAGCTCTTTTAGCCGAATCTAAACTTATGCATAAAAGTAATACACCTGATCTAATCAATAACACTTTGGCTTTCAATTAACAAGAAATGATTCTTATCTAATAATTAAATCAATCTACGACATAAATAAATGAAGCCAATCAACAGAAATAAGAATTAATGCAATGAATACACAAACTCAACACTAGTGAAAGTAAATCAATCGTAAAGCTATAAAGTAGAGTAATTAAACTTGTAGTAAAAGAAAGGTAAAACTATAAAATAGGGAACAACAGTGAAATCCACCAGTGACCAGGCCCAAGCCACCAGTGATTACTGCTTAATTACTTCAGAATCTCGTGAATGAACAGCAACATGAATTATATATTATTCATCAAATCCAAATGTCATTACAACATGTTGTATCCTTTAGAATAACGCTCTGTATATTCAAATTACAAATGAAGTAAAAAGGCAAAAATTTGAGTCCCTCTATTCTATTCGTTTTTCCCCTCTTACAGTCAAAGAGGAAAAGAGATAAATGTGATTCCTCAGGATCAGGAGATCATGAGGAATTCACAACCAAATACTATTATCAGAAAATATTTCATCTTGCGCTGATCCTCCTGATTTGTTTCTCGATTTGACAGCACAAGACACGCTCTTCTCTCCCTGTTTAGCCTTTGTTGTTCAATAGTTTGAACAACAGCTATTCCATTCACTAATTTCTCTATAAACAGCAACAAAATTTAGTTTTGACAGCCAAATCAGATGAAAAGTAGTTTCGTTCACTTTCTATCGAAATTCTATCAAAACCTTATAACATCATGGCACAAATGCATAAAAAGGAGGAAAAAGATAGTGTAATCAAGAGTAAATTTATACCTACTACATGACCCAACATACTCCCCTTCTTACCTTGTTTCATGTCCTCGTGAAAACAAACAGTTATTATGTAATGCAATTAAAGAGTAAGCAAGAAAGACTTTTTCTTTATCCAACCTAAAGCCATGCTTTTCTATTAAATTTGCAAAGGTTGTCTCTTCATGACCGTCAGGAAACTCATAATCAAAACGATATTCTTCAGGAAGGTACCAAAGAATAGGGCTCCTAAATCAATACCCTATCCAATGTGGTCCTTCCCTCAAGATAATATTATTGTATGTGGCAAAATGGCCTGCGTCATGAGCCTTTTGTGTCTAACAAAAAGTTGCAAGGGGTGAGTAGGCTCACTCCTTACCCACAAATCCAGTCCATGTTCTTTTCTCTGAAAGGTGTTATAAGCCTTGGACCACTTGAGTTGGTTTGCTGTGAAAGAAATAAAGGCTTGGAACTGAATGTCCCCAACAAAAGGGTTAGGATTATCATCTACCTCCCCTTCTAATAAAAAATTGTGAAAATAAAATTCATAGAGAAGACGTTGGACTTTTATCCCATGCTCCTTAGAGCAATTTATAAATTCTTCGGTTGTCTTCAATTCAACTAACTTGCCAACCTTAATGGCTTTAATCTTTAACAGTAAATATATTTCCAATAAAAACAGAGCATAGTTTGTAGCAAGAGACTTGCAAGATAAGACATCAGAATATAAGGAGCAAATGGTGTCAATCTGACCTACAACCTTATCCAACTTGGCTTTTACTTTCCTCTGCTTTTCTTCCTCCTGCCTAAACTTAGCAAAAGTTTCATCCTCAGTTATGGTCAATTCTCTGAATTGCTTCTGCAACTCCTGATACTTTTGCAGAGGAACTGTCTCCTTCCTACATTGCTTTAAAGCAAGCTGGGCTTGTACCAGCTCCTCCTGTAACTCTAAAAGAATAGGATCACTGCTTGATGGAGCATCATTGAATATTTCTTCTGTCTGGGTGCTTTTGTTGTGAGAGGGTAAACCCTCGGTTTGAGTAGCCATATCTATCAGATCTATATGAAAGCTTGTTTGTGTGACTATCGTTTGAGTAGAAATAGGTTCGGTATGGGTTCCTATTGCCCTACCGTCACATATTTCTGTTTGTGTGGCCACAATCACTAACTCAGAAGTAGTGCTATGAGCTTTCCTATTTGCAGTTTCTTTTAATTTTCGACGTAGCCTCTTAACTATTTTCTGAAGCTTTCGGTATTTATTCCTCATCTTCCTTAACTTTATTTTAGCTACTCAATTGTTCTGAGGAGCATCCTTTGTAGGAACAAGTTTATCAATACCCTATGTATCTAAAGGTTCTTGGTGCTCGTCTTGGCTATGTTCCACTATAACCGTGTCACCTGATTGATTATCAGATTCATGAATTATTTTTGTGTCCACTTCCTCTTCCCAGTCTGCAGCTTCTGGGGAAGGAAAAAATTATGTGTGACTAGAATCTTCTGAGGATTGAGCTTTGTTCAGGTTCAGGTCAAGCGATCCTTCAGGTTGCATATATGCATTCAAATTTGCAAGAACCTAGGCCATACCTTCCTCAAAGTCTTGCAAGAAATCATCTCGAAGGCTCGTAGGTGGTGTTTGAGAAGGCCTTGCTTCATTTTTTGGTTCATCATTGTTTTGAAAAAATGTTGTGCTTTCCTTTGTTCTGGGTCATAATCATGTTCTTCCCCCTGTTTTGGTTCAGAATTGCATTCTTCCTCGGGTTCCAATTCAGAATTACATTCTTCACCCTGTTCAGGTTCATAATTGCATTCTTCCTATGGTTCAGGTTCAAAATTGGGTTCTTTCTCTTGTTTACGTTCAGAATCATGTTCTTCCCCCTATTTTGATTCAGAGTTACCTTCTTCCTCTTGTTCTGGTTTAGAGTCCTGTACAGTATTTGGATTAGATGGCTCTATCAGGCGTTCGGCGCTACCCTGAGGATCTACAAAAGTACTTTGAACTAGGTTTAGCCTCACAAAACATTTTCGCTTATGAGGTCCTATTACTGTATGAGCAGTTCTTTTCCTCTTCAGAATAGGGTTCTGCTATCCAATTTCCAAGGTTGCAGAATTTTGGACTACAGGGTCTGGCCTAATCTCTAGTGGTGCTATAAAATTATCCCAAGTTAAATTTTGTTGAGCAAGACTGTGACTAACAATCAGTCTGATCAAACCATGATGACTGATTACAGTATCAGGATGTTTAGCCTGTCTTACTCTATTAGATGTATCATGTAATAATGAATTTAAGAAAAATGGAACATTGACAGTAAGCTTTTGCTTTAAAATGGTTAAGAGTTTAAGTTGTTGTGTTTTTACCACATCACGTCGACCATCACAGGTAATGTACTTCTGGATGACACTTGCCAATTCACACCATGGTTCTCCCAGAGAGGATGGTTGAATGCCCTTGCCTTTTCGGGTTAGTTCTTCGCCTGCGTCTTTAAAAATCTCCACCGCATCATGCAACAGTATGTGCTTTTTAGGCCATACCACTCCTTCTGCCGGCAGCCTGGACACTTCATCTATCATAGCCTCTGATACTATTATTCTTATACGTTTTACTGTGGACTTCCCATTCTGTAAGTGGTGTAAAAATTCGAGAGTGATTTCACTGCTAGGGGCCTGAAGCCTGGTGAAATATGACATCCATCCTGTGCACACTAGAATTTCCCTGGCTCTATCAGAAATTTCCAACACTAAGGGTTCTCAGTTCAACAATTTCAAAGATTAAAAAAAAAAAAACGCAACAGAGAACAACAATTCCTTTGGTGAAATAGAACAGCAAGTAGATGTAACAACTAAATTCCAGGATGTTAAGCGGAATTTCCATGAGAATTCATAATATTAATTCGAGGACTATCATGCTACCACATGCTGTTTGATCATGGGATATCATAGCAACATATCAAGTCCAATAAGTGAAATAAATACATCGCATGCAAAGGTGTAATAGGTGTCCTCCCCCTCCTTAAAATGAGAGGTCGCCTACGACCGAGTAGACAGGGAAAGGGTTGTTCTGACCGCAAGGCAAGGGGGTGAATAATATGGCAGTAAATGAAACAGAGTACGCATATCAATGATAGGATGACAAGAGGTATGGTTATAATGAGAGCGGAGTGTGTAAAGATAGTTATGAATAATAGATAGGATGCTTTGGTTGATGCGAGAAAGAAAAGGACAACAATATGCCAAAAAGATGCTTTGTTGATGGTATTCTAGCCAAGAATGATATGATTGATCGAAAAACAGTATCTCATGCATAAAGGTTCGAAACAGGGAAAAATTAAGAAAATAATTTCTCCGATAAAAAGAAAGAATAAGAAGAGGGTATCATAGTAATAATTGACGATAAGATATAAATGCAATACCATAAGCAGAGCCTCTGCTGCCTGCAGGCGTCCATAGCCTCGGCATGGTTTCTTTTTAATCCATATGAGCCAGGATCCTCAATTTATAAATGGAGAGTTCTAGTGTTGTTCTACATAAGAGATCAGTGTGCTGGTGTGGTAACTAGATAACCACACTGCTATTCACTGGGATGTAGCAAAAGTGATCAGGTCAGCTCGTGATGAGACCTCCTATTATATTTTGGCTATCCAATGGATCATAACCCTGGTGTGGTGGTCATAATTGGAATGTCACTTTGCTACAACCTTATGAACATGGTAGGTTGGCTCGTAATAAGACCCCCTATCCTCCATCTGAAAACAAAATTTTGATGTTATTACACATTTTTATGATAAATAGAGGGAGGCTCAATAGTCCTTAACAGCAGGGATGGTGGAAGAAGTTGAAAATGTCAATAGAAAAAGTATACCCATAGTCTTATTTGTTATAGACAGAGAAGATTATAACCAGGAAGGGTGGAACCAACATGGTATTAAGATGATCAATCAGTATCATGTACAGCAGAAAACGATGCAGTAAAGTAGTATATAAATAATTGTGTTGTTTTTCTTGAAAAGAATCTATCATCAAGAAGTTGTCATGTTAAAGATCATAACGTTAATGGTATTAACACCCTTCAATAGAATCCATAAATTCTTTGTCCTCATAAAAGTAGTGTACTTCATGCCATGGAAAAAACAAAATGACAAACAAAAGAAAAATGGGCTGAGATAAGCAAAGAGCAATCACACAAAAGAAAAATTTTGTTGTTCAATTAGTTTGAACAGCGACTGTTCAAAAGATTGAACATCAACTGTTCAATTAAATGATCAGCAAACAACACAAAAAAAGAAAAAGAAATGTTTTTCAATAGATTGAACAACAAAACAAAACAAAAAGAAAAGATGTGTTGTTCAATAGATTGAACAGAAAAACGACAAAAAGAAAGAAAGTGGTCTTCAATAGATTGAACAACAACTGTTCAATAGATTGAAGAACAAAACAATGAAAAGAAAGAAAGTGTTGTCCAATATATTGAATAGCAGTTGTTCAATAGATTGAATAGCAGTTGTTTAATGGATTGAACAACAGTTGTTTAATTAACTAAACAACAAAACAACAAAAAGAAAGAAAGTTGTTCAATAGATTGAACAGCAAAATGATGAAAATAAAGAAAGTGTTGTTCAATAGATTGAACAACAAAACGATGAAAAGAAAGAAAGTGTTGTTCAATAGATTGAATAGCAGCTGTTCAATTAACTAAAAAAAGAAAGAAAGAAAGAAAGAAAGTGTTGTTCAATTGGATTGAATAGTAGTTGTTCAATAGGTTGAATAGCAAAACAAGTAGAGAAAAAAAAAATCAAATCAATAATCATATTTACATATTTTATAGAGAAGAAATAAATTTTATAAAGATGAAGCTGCCGAAGGATTACCTTTTGCAAATAAAACTTGCATGGTGGGGTCCTCACATATCTTCTGATAGAAAGATTCTCCAGTAAGTGGTTTTTGGTAGAGGCACACCCGATGCCCGAGGGAAGTCTTGAAACCTGGAATGGTAAATAAGTGCCTAGTTGCCCTCATGAAATGTCTTTTCCTTAATCATGTCATCATGCCATTTGGCTCTTTTTTGTTGAATAAGTGTCGTACACTATAGAGCCAGTAGCCGAATTTCATCTAATTCATTCATTTGTTGTAACCTATTAACATGGGCTTTAGTTAAATCCATTCCCACTTCTTGGCTTGTCTTTAGTGTTTGTATCTCAAATTATATGGGAAAAATGGGTTCCTTACCAAATATCAGTTGATACAGAGAGTATCTAGTAGTGCTTCTCCAAGTTGTGTGATACACCCACAAGGCCTCTGGTAGTAGATTAGTCTAGTCTCATCAATGCGATGAGACTGTCTTTGTTAGAATAGATCGATAACTTTGTTGGTGCTCTCCACCTGCCCGTTCGCTTGTGGGTGATATGGAGAAGTAATTATGTGTGTAATGTGGTTATTTTTCAGTGTAGCAGCAATCTTATGACCCAAAAATTGTGCCCCCCCATCCGTTATTACTTCTCTGGGTAAGCCATACTGTACAAAAATTTTGAAAAGAAAATTAATAACAGTTTCCTCTGTTGCTCTTGGTAGCGCTACTGCCTCCACCCACTTAGTTACGTAATTTGTTGCAACCAACATATACGATTTCTGGTTGGATGGTGGTTTGAATGGCCCAATGAAATCTAATGTCCAATGCTCAAAGGGTTCTATCACCAGCTGTGGATGCAGGGGAATTTCATCAGATTGGCCAAGGCGGATAATCCTTTGGCAACTATCACATACTTGGGAAATTTCTTAGCATCTTTAAAATAGTGGGCCAGTAGTAGCACATATATAGAATTTTATGTCTAGTTTTATGGTCTGCAAAGTGTCCACCGCAAGGTCCATCATGGCAGGCTTTTAAGATATCATAAATTTCTTCCTCACTGATGCACCTGCGGATGTGCATATCAGCTCCCGTGTGGAAAAGGTATCCTCCAATCCAGGAGAAACGAGTGCTACGCTGAACAATCAATTTTCTTTCTCTGGGTGTCAGATGTTTGAGCAATTTTCCCGCTGCTAAATAATTTGCTACATATGCATACCATGGCATTTTTACAGCCACAAAAAACAAATGTTCATCTGGGAACTGATCTTCTACTGCCATTGTATCGTCTGTTCTTGGCACTTGGGAGAGGAAGTCTGCCACGAGGTTCTCCTTCGTTGGTCGATCCCTTATAGTTATGTCAAATTCCTGCAAAAGTAGTAACCAATGAGTTACTCTTCCATTTGTAATTGGTTTATTGGCTAAGTATTTAATAGTAGAGTGATCAGTATACAAAATACAGGGTATCCAGTTATATAGTGTCTAAATTTGTTGATAGCATAAATAACAGCTAGAATCTCCTTTTCTGTTACTGTGTAATTCAACTCAGTAGGAGTTAGGTTTTTGCTGATGTAATATATAGCGTAAGGTTTCTTATCTTCTTCTTGGCCAAGAACAACTCCAATGGCTGTATCTGATGTGTTTGATGAAATCCAAAAAGGTATATCCCAATTCGGGCCTTGTAATACTAGTGTTGTCGATACTAACCGTTTCAAATCTGTGAAGGTAGTGTCACATTTATCATTCCATATAAAATCAACATTTCATGTCAATACATATAAAGGTGCAACAATTTGCGAAAATTTCTTTATAATTCTAAGATAATATCTAGCAAATCCCAAAAAACTAGATACCTCTATTTAAGTGCAGGGAATAGCTAATAAGAGGATTACCTGTATCTTTGCTCGATCTACCTGAATTCCAACTGCTGAAATGTAATGACCCAGAATCAGGCCTTTTGTCATCATCATATGACATTTCTCATGACTTAAGCATAACCTAGTAGCAATACACCATTTTAGGACTTTCTCCAATGTCTGCAATGTATGATCAAAGTCATCTCCATAGGGTGTGAAATCATCCATGTACACCTCCAATCCTTCATTTATCAAGTCTGCAAAAATACTGAGTATGGTTGTTTGGAATGTAGCAGGTGCATTGCACAATCCGAAAGGCAATACCTTGTAAGAAAATGTTCCCTAGGGGCAGGTGAAAGTAGTTTTATCCTGGTCTTCAGTGGAAATTTGAATTTGGTTGTAGCCACTGAAGCCATCCAGGAAAGAGAAGAATTTATTCCCTGCTAGTGTATCTAGGACCTGGTCGATAAATGGAAGGGGAAAATGGTCTTTTTGCATTGATTTGTTGAGTTCTCTGTAGTTAACTCATATCTGCCATTTTCCATTCTTTTTGGGGACAACTACTAATGGAGAAACCCATTTACTGTCAGATATAGGATAAATAAAATTCACATCTAACAATTTTTGAAGCTCTTCTTTCACAATATCCTTTAGATGAGGATTTAATCTACGTTGTGGCTATCGAATGGGTCTTGCATCTTTTTCAATGTAGATGTGGTGCATGCATAACTGAGGGTCAATCCCTTTCATGTCTGGTAGTCCCATGTAAAAGCTCCTTTATATTTCCTAAGGACTTGGATAAGTTTCTCTTGTTGGTCATTACTCAAATTACTGTTAATGTTTAGGATTTTCCCTTGCTCGATTTCAATAGGCTTGCTATTATAGACAGTGGTTGTTGGTATCAGTTGGTCATTAATGTCTCTCAAGGAATCTTCTTCAATCTCATTATCAAGGACTGCTTCAATCATGTGACATTTCAAATTAGACACTACAACATGGTGATTGATAAAGGTGTTAATGACATCATCTTCTGTTTGGTTTTTGAATTCAAGCGCATCTCCCACAGTCAATGGTGAACAAATATTTTCTTTTAAATATGATGTTGGTTGTTTCCTAGTTTTTACAATGGTTAGGCTTGGCTGAACAGGAGGGTATAAAGCTAGATTATTTACATCATTCCCTCTGGTTATGGTCATATTACCTGTTTGGTAGCCTATATAAGAATTGATTGTTGCTAGCCAAGGCCTTCCCAGTATTAAGGGATGTCCATCTAGCTGATTTCTGGGGTTAATGATAAAAAAATCTACCAGATATTCCCAAGAGTCCACAGAAACCATCACAACCTGTAATGTTCCTTCTGGCCTAATGACTGAATGGTTAGCTAGTTCCAGCAAGGTAGTGGTTGGTTCTAAGGTTGTGATGCCTAGCACTTCACAAGTTTCTGTTGTAAGAATGTTAATGCCTGCCCCTAAGTCAACTAAAGCATTGGGAAAAGAGAGGCCATTTATTTGTACTGTGACAATGGGATTTCCTGGGTCTTCATATTTTACAGGTGTCTCTTTGCCTAGTAATAAATCAGACAAAGCTCCGACGGCATGAACAGTTGGTATTATTTTTGTTTTCCTCACAGACTTCTTTGCACACAATTCTTTAATGGTTTTAGCATATATCGAAATGTCTTGAATGGCCTAGAGGAGGGGTATTTTTATACAGAGATTTTTGAGTTCACCCAGAAGATCAAAGTCAGGATATTCAATTGGTTAAGGTATTATCAATCTTTCTAGGAACGGGGGAGAAGTAATTATAATTTGCTCAGGATTTTTCTCCCTGACTGTATCTCCTCCATATTTTATTGTTGGTCATCTACAATCGAAGGCTTATTCATATGTGTTTCTTTAACTTTAGGTTGCAGATTTTTGTCCTCATCTGGAGCAATTACACATCTAGATCTTAACTTAAGTTCATTGCATTCTATCAACTCAACTTCAGGGTCCAAACTCTTAATAATATATACTAACTAGATCGGTCTGTTGTTAGGATTTGGGTTGGGTTGAGCTGGGAGTTGCGGGCGTATATTAGGTTGAGGAATTTGTTGCAATGTGTAAGATGTTGGTAACGTTGGTTGAGGCAGAGGAACTATTCCCATAGGCTAGTTTGCGGATCATTGCCAATTTGGTTGTCAGTTCTGATTTTGTGAGGTAGAAGGAGACCATTGAGAGGAATAGGGGGTGTTCTACCAGAGTGGTGGAGGGTAAGAGGAATTTGTCCAATTATTATTTGGATTTGATTGGTTGGGCCACGGTGTTATAGAAAATGCTTGAGGTGGCCACGTAGAGAAAGGTGGTTGGTTCTGCCATGCTGCTCCTGAATAATGCTGAGAATTAAATTGTGAAGAAGGAAAGAATGAAGATGGTTCTATAGGCATACCTATCGGACGTGTTTACCATTGACGATGTTGGTTCAGCAGATATACTAGTTCCACTTCCTCTTCTGCTTCCTTGAAAACTAATTTTAATCCATGAAGTGATGGACAACTTTTCGTAGCATGATCCTTAGTGAAAATGGTGCATGTTTGTATCATATCTAACGAACATTCTCTATGATTATGCTTCTTTCTACAACGTGGACAGAAAATAGCCAGATTCTATTCTGCTTTGGCTTGCATATCCAATTGTTTCATTAGGGTCCCCAAGATATTGGTCTTGAAATCTTCCAGCAAATTGTCGATTTCAACTCGTGTAATTCTCCCTTCTGAGGCTTTGTTGTCTCTGTTGACCACATCACGTCTAGTTGGTTTCAACCTTGTACTGTCTCTGGAACACCTGATGCACAATTGTATAATATTGTCATAATACTCTTGATAAATATCACCTTCCCCATCAAATTTAGTGTTTCTACCCATTGGTCTTTCATACCTTTGATCATCGTAATTTTAAGAACTTCAGGAGGTAAATTTTCATAAGGAGATCTTTGCAGATTATATTGAAAACATTCTACATATTCTTCAAGAGTCTCATTAGTCTTAACTACCATTTGAAAGATTTCATCCTTCAGTTCTCTAGTTTGGCAATAATCTTGGTATTTTTTTAAAAAGGTTGTTTTCATTTGGTCCCAGTCATTAATGGTACCTCCACCAAGCCCCATAAACAAATGCAGAGTTGCTCCCTTCAAAGTAGAGGGGAACAGATTCAGCTTTTTAGGGTGGGTAGTGTAATCATATCCCCTACATAAAACATCAAATTCGAAAAGAAATGCATCAGGATCCTCTGAAGTTAGCCCATGAAAGGTAGGAATATTCTGTAATGGAACAGCTTTCATGGGAGCATTGACAGTTGTATCAACAATAGGGTATTTTAATGTAGAGGTCTGAGGATGTTGTTAATTATTAGCCATTTGATAAAAAATATGCCAATATTCTTCATGGATTTCTTGAGCTAGAAATTTGTTCCTGGGGGATTCAGAAGAGACTTTTAGAATGATTTTAACAACACTACCTTGGTCTAGAATACTGGGTGTCCTCTGTTCAACTACTACTTCAGGAGATTTGGGTTCTGGTGATTTAATCTTTTCAGCACTACCTGTTTCTCCTTCTCCTTCATGAAGGTTGAAATAATTCCCTTCTTGTAAAGGGTTAGGCTGTAAGTTTTCAATGATTTGAAAACTCTGTTTAGGCCCTTCAGTCTTACTATGAATCTCAGCGTCAGCTACAGTTGGTGATCCTGTGGCCTGAAGGGTTACAATAGGATTTCTTGTAGTAGTGGTTCAGGGTCCTACTGATGACTGAGACTCAACTTTCCTGATGATTTCGTCAATGAAGGTTGATCGTCCAAGGGGCATCGATCCCTTAGATTTTTCATATCTAGGCGGAGGAATTATATCTTTTTCTACTCTTTTCTTCTTAGTCATTCATACAAAAATTCAAACATTTATTTCTACTTTAATTCCTACGCAATTTTGCTGAAAAGCGGGCAAAGGAGCAATCACTTTACTTACTCGTACATAGGTTCTTACCTTCCATTTTTAATACTCAATTCTTTCACAGCAAACAAACATAAAACATCTATTTCTATGTCAATCCCTACACAATTGTGCTGAAAAGCGGGCAAGGGAGCAAGCACTTTACTTGCTTGTACGCAGGTTCGTACCTTCCATTTTTAATACCCAATTCTTTCACAACAAACAATTATCAAACATACATCACCTTCTATGAAATGGAAACACTCTCCCCCAACAACGACGCCAAAATTTTGGGCGCATATAAGGTGTCTTTTAGAACTCCTAAATGCCTCACATTAATTATCAACCTAGGTAAGTCTTTTTGTTTCAAGAGTGTACACAATATGTGCAAGTGATGAAAATCATTGAATCTACAGAGAGTAATGCTTTAAAATAACTTATTGATTTCAATACAAGAGTAAACGGATCAAACCATAACTATCAAACTTGTAACTTCAAGGGAATTAACCTATTCAAGCATCAAAACTCAATATTAATCAAAAACAAAACTCAATCTTAATCAAAAAGTCCTAATTGAAATTACATCAACCAAGTGCACCGTAGCGATAACAGAGCTCTTTCAGCTGAATCTAAACTTCTGCATAAAAGTAATACACCTGATCTAATCAATAACACTCTGGCTTTCAATTAACAATAAATGATTCTTATCTAATAATTAAATCAATCTACGACATAAATAAATGAAGCCAATCAATAGAAATAAGAATTAATGCAATGAATACACAAACTCAACACTAGTGAAAGTAAATCAATCGTAAAGCTATAAAGCGGAGTAATTAAACTTGTAGTAAAAGAAAGGTAAAACTATAAAACAGGGAACACCAGTGAAATCCACTAGTGACTGGGCCCAAGCCGCCAATGATTACTGCTTAATTACTTCATAATCTCATGAATGAACAACAACAATAACTATCTATTATTCATCAAATCCAAATGTCATTACAGCATGATGTCGCTCTGTATATTAAAATCACAACTGAAGTAAAAAGGCGAAAAGTTAAGTCCCTCTATTCTATTCATTTTTCCCCTCTTATAGTCAAAGAGGAAAAGAGATAAATGTGATTCCTCATGATCAGGAGATCCTGTGGAATTCACAACCAAATACTGTTATCAGAAAATATTTCATCTTGCATTGATCCTCCTGATTTGCTTCTCGATTTGACCGCACAAGACATGTGCTTTTATCCCTTTTTAGCCTCTGTTGTTCAATAGTTTGAACAACAGTTGTTCCATTTGCTAATTTCTGCATAAAAAGCAACGAAAGTTAGTTTTGACAGCCAAATCGCATCAAAAGCAATTTCGTTCACTTTCTATCGAAATTCTATCAAAACCTTATTACATCATGGCACAAATGCATAAAAATGAGGAAAAACATAGTGTAATCAAGAGTAAATTTATACTTGTTGCACAACCCAACACCAGTTTTCTTATGCTTAAGTTTGTTGTATGTGGAAATATCTCCTTCCTCAAATATGCCATTACTAGATCACCAACTTCAAAATATAGCTATCTTCTTTTCATGCCTACTTTTTGTTTGCTTGTTGTTGTTCTGCTACAATTGTTTCTTAAGTCTTTCATGCTACTTTTGCATACTTACTACAAATTCTTCACCGTCTATGCTTCTAAGCTCCTATTTTCCAAAGGTTCTCAACTCATAGAATCCCTTAGGGTGCATTCCATACAAGATTTGGAATGGGATCATTCATGTATTCTTATTAGGTGAGTCACTGCAGGAAAAATCTACATGGGAAGTATCTGATCCCAGTGCTTGGGATGCTCATCCACCAAACTTCTTAGAATGTTTCCAAGGCTCCCATTCACCACCTCTATTTGTCCATGATTTTTTGGGTGATAAGTTGAACTGAACTTCAAATTAGTGCCCAGTTTCTTCTATAAAGTTCTCGAAAGTGTCCCACAAATATCGTAACCACGTCTGATATAATTCTTTTGGGAAGTCCATGCAATCTTACAATTTCTTTGAAAATATATATTTGTCGCACTAGTTGAATTAGTAGTTCTTATACAAGAAAATGAAATATTCCATTTTAGAAAGCATATCCAAAACAAAAAAAAGGAATCATTACCTCTTTATGTCTGAGATAAACCTAAAATCCATTCTAAGAGAATCCCAAGGCTTGTCAGGAATTGGTATTGGATGATAGAATCTTACATTTTGACTCCTCCCTTTTACCTATTACCATATTGTAATGCTCCCTCCCACCCCCTTTGTCTCCTCAAGCCATGGGAGGTGTTATTTTTTAATTAACCCAATCTCCATGGTATACTATGAAAATGGGGTTACAAAAAAACTCCTCCAAAGTTTGTGGAATTAGTGTCTAACATCACCATTGCACTCAAATTGTCGAGAGCTTTCTAGTGATATAAATTTTATTTCCATCCAAATCCTCTATTGGAAGATATGCAAAATTGAAATTTTAACAATTAAATCTTTCGATGTCAGATAGGACCACCACGTGGCATCCACATGGCCCTACCCTGCCTCTTTAGCACATGTCACCTCCACGCGAGCTATTAAGTCCCACAGGGCTCGTTTCATTCATGCTTTATTGCATATATACATTAAATTCAATCCATAGGAGAGATTTGTTGCACATATTTTAAGTCATACAACAACACCTCCCTAATGCCTAGATCCTTTGAATCCCTTCCCTACATGTGGATCCCATGGGGTGTCCACATGGCCACACCTACCCATGGCATCTAGAACATCATCTCCACTTGTAGATCCCATAGCTCCCATGAAATTTTCGCTTCATTTCCTTTTGACATTATATATGATCCATAGAGGAAATCTCATGTGCATACAAGCGTCCACCCTTGACACACACCTAGATCCCCTAGATCTCAGATGAATCCTCCACCAACTTCAATATCTAGTGTCATGAATAATTACACCACACACTATCACATAGATCCCCTAGATCCTAGATTATCTCTCCAATGACTTAACATCCAGATTTTCCCAAGCAATACCCTCACCAGATATCACCACTCGATTAACTCAACTACGAAACATCTGGATTATTTAGGATCTGATGCACTTCGAAAGTGCATAAGTACTGACTACTTAGATGATTTGATTTATGGATACATCACTAGTCCAAATGAATTTTCCCCTTCTACGTATCCAAATGCACTAAATGAAAAATCCCTAAACAGGTATCCGACCTGGATATTTGGTCTGCCCCAAAATCCATCTAGCCTCAGATACTAGTATTGATTTCTTCCCATTACTTACACTGGTAAAACTAGAAAGATTCAAGGGATTTGACTAGGACTTCCTTGAAGTATGTGGATTTCCAGAACACTAATTTTACAAGGATGAAACCCATATATACACATTGATCATTCAAGGAATTATAATTAACCATAACACATTCAATGGGTCGAATGACTTATCTGATGGTTGACATTGAATACGACTAAGTTATAGTTGATACCTCTCTGTAATTTCAAACACTATAGCCAACATCATACATAACCACAAAATTGATTACATTGACCTCAAAACAACACTATCCATATCCCTTATTCAAGAAATAAAATCAAGAGAATTCAACAAACAAAGGTCTATGATATTCACAACACATCAGATAATGGAAATCACACTTTAGAGTAGATTAATTAACCACTTCAAGCACTGAAAAATAATCATGGAAATAACTTTGTATCTCTTGAGAACATCAGCAACTCCATGGACCTACGACTCCCTTATAACAACGAGAACATGTATATATAAAACATTCATCATGAACAAACTAGAATATCACATTCCTCCTTTAATAGTGTTGATGCAAACACTATCATAACACATACCAGACATTAATCATCATTCATGGTGAAACCATGTACACAATTAAATACACTTATTTGATTAACTTGAATGATATACATCGAGGGAGGGACTTAAACTCTCTACCCAATCATAAGCTTGAAACACTACAATATTTCTTACAGTTAACCACCCTCGATCTAGATTCATAGTCTGACGAGTTAAGTTCTCAAGGGAATTTCACATTGATAACAAGTCAACCAGACTAGAGAGGGAGTGAACTATCCAGGTGGTTTATCAACTTCCTCCTACAGTAAGAACCAATTTGACTCTTCTACCTCTGAAATAGATCACAGGGATTCACCTTAGGTTCAATAAATTTCTACTTAGTCCAAGAGTATGATCTCATTCTAAAGGTGGTTTATTAGCTGAATTTTTAGGGAAAACACTATAGGAATCTAGAGCACTCTATCTAGGTGGTTTATCAAATTCCTCCAGCAGTAAGAACCATAGTGTCTCCATCTTCCAAGTGGTTTATCAACTATCCTACAAGCACCCTGGTGGTTTATCAACCCATTCAACAAGCTCTAAGTGGTTTATTAGCCCCAAGGCAAGCACTTAGAGGTTTATTAGTTGAGGCAACAAGCACTAGATCTAGAAAATACAGGGATCATCATCCCTTCTTCTCTTCTCTTCTCTTCTCGCTCCTTTGCGAGCTCTCAAATTCACTACTCTTTGTGTTCCTTTTTTATTTGTGTGTCTCATACCACACCATACTAGTGCATATTCATGCTCTTGCTCATTCCTATGTTAGTTACCATAATTTTCAGTCTCTTTTCCTTTCTCTTGCATGTTCACTCCACCAACACGTTCCAAAAAACAAAGGTGATATGGGTTTTGTCCTTTAATCTAGAGAAGCATACTCAACTTCTATGTCTATTGTGCAAACCATCTAATTCAATCAAGGAATATGTATAATCAATAAATGAAGTGGCATGGGTTAATCACATCCCAAGCAACCTCTCCTCCTTGTTCTCTAAATATATGTCCACTCCCCTAGCTCAGTCATAATTTGTATTTCCACATTATTAACATGAATTAAAATTCATAGTGACATTTAAAAGAGGGGTATAAAAAAGGGTTGTTACAAACCCCACCCCTTTAAAGGAAAATTTTCCTCAGTGTTCTATACACAAAACACAACTTACAATCGCGAGCCTTATATATACATAGCTCTTTACATGCATTTACACAGTAAAAAAGAATGGGCAAGATACCATCATCTGATTAGAAATTTCCCAAGTGGCTTCATTTGGTCCAAAGTGTTTCCATTACACCTTGACCTACTCTATTACTTGATTATGGATCATGTTTTAACTTTGATCCATAACAGATTGTGGTTTTGGTTGGAATTCTCCCTTAGATTCCACAAGTATCATATACCAATCAACAATATGATTAGCATCATGCGCATACTTTTTAGAAAATAAATATGGAAAAAAATCATGTGCTTTCATGTTGGGTGGCAAGGCTAGTTTATAAGCCACTAGCCCCTCTCTTTCCAAAATCGGAATGGTCCACAAAATCTTGGTGCCAACTTGGCACAAGATCCTATTCTTTGTGAAATCTCCCTTTGTATGATGTGGACATACAAAAGCTCTCCCACTTGGAATTCCTTATGCATCCTCTATTGATATGCATAGATCTTTTTCTTGTCTTGCGATACCTTTAATTTTGCCTAATAGTAATTACTTCTTGTTCCATTTCTTTCAGCATATTAGGTCCAAGAACCACCCTACTCACTGGATCATTCCAACTAATGTGTGTGCTACATTCTTTCTCCATATCAAGCCTCAAAGGATTCATATTCAATGATTCTTGATACCCATTATTATAGGTAAAATTAGCCAAGGGTAGAAACTGAAGGTTTTAACCCTGTACAAATAATACATGTAAATGAATTCTTAAAAAATAAAAAAATATACAATGGAAAGAACATAAAATATGCACATATTTTTCTCGTGGAACCCAAAACCAGGAAAACCATATTGATTTTTCATTATATTCCTTTCAATGTTACAATACATTATGTACATGTTGAAGCATTTATAAAACCCCCAATCCATTAACCCTGGATTAGAACATAACCATAGTTCCTTTGACCAGATCTACAAAACCATGGGCAAAAAAACCATCATGTGTAAAACCATGTATGTGTGGCTAGTTCTGCAAAGAATATAACACATACCTAATATAAATTTTTCCCATCTCTTGGGTTGATGTATTACATACATTCTTATCATGTCTCCCACCACCCTATTTACTCTTTCAGCATGTCCATTCGTTTGAGGATGATATGTTGTGTTAAATGCTAACTCTATCCCAAAGCTAGCAAACAATTCTTTCCAAAATTTTGAGGTGAACTTGGCATATCAATATGAAATGATCTTCTTGGATATACCATGCAAGCTAAAAACTTTCTTCATGAAAATCTTAACAATGCCAATTGCTTTGTGGGTGGATTTGATAGCTATAAAATAAGTTGCCTTTCTTAGCTTATCCACTATTACCATTATAGAATCATGTTGTTTAGATGTCTTTGAAAATCACATGATGAATTCCATAGAGATGGATTCGCTTCCACTCAGGAATGGGGATCGACTGTAGCAATCCCATTGGATGCAAACACTCCACTTTAAATTGTTGGGATTCTAGGCACCGGGAAATATATTCAACAACATCCTTTTTCATACACTGTCAATAATACATCGTTTTCATGGTTGTTATCATTTTTTGATGCATACGATGACCTGAATATGGTCTTTTATGAAATTTGTCCAAGATGAGCTTCTTTAATTCTCCCATTCAAGGTATATACCATCTACCCTTGAAATTCAACCTACCTTCATCCATGAGTGATTAATTAAGCCTTAAAGTTCCTTCTAGCTCTTGTTGCAATCTTTCATTCACACGATGATAATGCTCATCCTGAATTACTCATGAAATTGGAACAGGTTGGTTATCGGTTGTACCTTCCATCTTAATCACCAAGGCTTGGTGATTGACCTTCCTGTTATCCAATGTGGAATAGATTTATGGAACATTCTAAACCACATCATTTACCTTCTCTACTTCTTGCACATTATACAAATTTGGGCCATTCTATTTTCATTAAGGATAATCTTTGTGCATGTGGCTTTCCCCACATGGCCAACACTATATGGGTCCCCTTCTGAACCCCTCGACTTCCTCTTTTGCAGGCTCAGAGAAACGATCTCTACTAGCACTAGCAAATTTCTATTGAGGCTCATCCTCAGTAGGAGTGGTATACTTCACGTTCATTCCTTCTAGTTGATGCCTTGGTAATTTATGCCCCTTTCCTTTAATTCTAGGCCTACCTCTTGCTTTCCAATTAGCTCAGAACTTAATTTTATGCTTGGATTGTTCATAATAGTACATCATATTCTGAATGGTGTCCTCCAATTTTTTTGACTCATTGAACTCAATTCTATCCTTGAAATCTTATGGCAGACCACTAAGGTACCTATGGTTCTTTACTTTCTCATCCTTGATGTTAGGTTCTTTACTTTCTCATCCTTGATGTAGGGATATTTACTTTGTGCTCATGAAACTCTTTGACCTTGTTCTCATAGTACCTTTCAAATAGGTACTTCTCCCAGAAGTATCTCTCAAACCTTCTCTAGGATATATTTATCTCTCTAATGTCCTTGACATTCCTCAGGTCTTCCCACCAGATATCAAACTTTCTTTTTAGGTTGAAAATGACTACTCTTTCCTTCATATTCCTAGAGTAATCATGCAATCTTAAATAATTCTTCATTCCGAACAACGATGCTTCTGCCTCTTTTTCCTTTTTCACCTCTCCATGAAAGGTAGGAGGATTTTCCTTCTTAAATGATTCTAACATTAAACTTTTCTCATTCCTCATATGTTTGTGTTATCTCCTATTTGTAGCACTAGAAAAATTCTCATGACATCCTAAACTTCTCTCTAGAGTACTAAGGGGAGTTCCTCTTCTCAATGTACCTTCACTTTCCTTCCTATGTCTTTTCTTAGATTTTATAACTTCTTCTCCATTATTCTCCAAATCATGTTTCCTAAGTCGAAATAAGCTCTGCTTGGATTTATGTTTTCCTAGGTAGTTGGAACCTAGCTTATTTTTCTTCTATCTTTGCAGATCTAATAAACTCTACAATATTACTGCATTTACTTCTCCTTTCTTCTCCTAAGATATGGAAATACTCTTTTTGTCAGCCTTGCGCTTCTCAGCTCAACCCTTAAACATCTAAGGGTTTTATCTAGTCAAGGTAGTATTCTTCTATTCTTTCCCCAACTGTCTCTTCTTCCTGAAAATGTTGGGACCTATCACTGTTGTACTACACCATTCTGCTACCCATTCCTTGATTCCCTTCTATTCTTTCGTGTCTTCTTATGTGTTTTTACACACACATAATTCTTATTCAAGTCAAAAAACCATTAAAACTATTTACCCATCACCTTTAGCATCTTGATTTGTGGCCAGCTACCAAACATCAAATATTAGGTTAGTTTTAATTTTTCTTAGGGATACATTGTTCTTTGCTTTGATAATTTCACTACATCAATTTACTTTTCATCATTTACATCATTAAATAATATGCAATTATATAGAAAGAACAATATCAACAACAATGGAGTGGAAAATAAAGGAACAACAAAAGAAAAGTAAGAACACATAGAGACACCAGGATTGGTCGAAGGCCAAGGAAAATCCCCACAAAGGGGAAAACCTGGGATTCTTCTTCTTTTATTAGATTTCATAAAATTTTCATCTGAGGTAAAAAGTACATCCATAGTGAGGTACATCATTACATAATATTGAAGGTACTATCACACAACATTATAGTCATACCAAGGTAATTCCATAGATTAAGGTCTAAACCATATCCTACCATAATGATGCATCAAAATGTCTGCAATGTTTGTTATACCATGCCAATGTCATACATGCATTAAGGGAGTCTATTATATCCAACACATGAATATTTTCCATGCCACAAGGATGTGTGCCATAACTTAAGGTTGTTTGTGTTGGGAAAAATACTGAGAGGGGGGGTGAATAAATATTTTCAAATAAATAAACTTTTCAATTTTATTTCCTGATTTCTATATGCGACTTTACAGAAGGGAATCTGCGTGTGTATGTGATTGTTCCTAAGACAACTAGCTTATATCCAGTAAAGTTACTTTGTATTTAATTCTTCTTCTATTTATTTTGATTTGGTGGATCAATACTTCATTAAACATTAAATAGACAGTAACCATGTGTAGTAAGAACAAAATAAACCATCACACATAAGAAACACACATGAATACTAGGATTTAAGTTGGAAACCCAATGTGGGAAAAACCAAGTGTTATTTTCATCTTCGCCTTATTTTTAATATAAACAAAAGCTTTTACAATCTTGTATTGGTGCATAAACATACTAGTACACAGGCACCCACCTGTAGAAGACTACAACCTTCGCTCGTTCTCCAGATCCTACTGGAAGGGAGCTTCAAACCCCTGAATATTGTACTGGTGTGAACTTATACTAGTACAGAGGCACGAACCTGTAGACGACTACAACCTTCACTCATTCTCAAGCTACTACTGGAAGGAAGATACAAACCCCTGATCTGATTTACCAACTACCATTGGAAGGAATCTCCAACTCCCTCATCTCCGAGGACCACATTTCATAAATTTTCATACTAGATCCACCTATTACACAACATCGTAACCTGTAGGCCACGTTTCATTAAGTTTTCAGACTGGACCCACTACCAACATTCAATCTCAAAACCAATCATCAAAACTGAAACTTATCTATGTAACTCAATCATAAATATCTAATCCAACTGAACCAACAAATCACTGAAACCCAATCAATTGAAGCTCAACCAATCAACTAGAACAGTTAGATCACTGTAACTACAATACCGAAATCAGATCTTGTTACTGCAAACCTTGATCAACCATCTAGAAAAATATGTATCCTAATTTGCAGTAGCAAACTCATGTGTGTACACACCTTTCATTAAGCATACCCACATACAGATCTTAAACCTCTGAAACCTGAAAACTGGACCACTGTCACTCTGAAACAAACATTGAATGATATACAGATTTACTGCATCATTCTGAGAGAACTATAAAACCTTCCCTGATCTTCAATCACAATCAGCAACTAAATTCAACATTCTTTAAACAATCAATCCACAACCAAAACATCATTGTTTAAACCTAGATCATCAAGAAGACTTCATTGACAAACAACATAAACACATCAAAACTAATAAAACTGATCAGACATCCTTTTCATCAAAACCCTACTTATTATACGCGCTTTCCGTAAAGCATATCTTCATGTATACACACTTTTCAAGAAATAAACCCATGTGTGACTTACCAAAGGCACACTAGCGTTTGTACGCACCTTGTAGATAATAAAACCCACGTACAAGTTTGCAAATTTAGAATCAAATCTTCGCTGCAACACAGAACATCAGACATCCCAGATCTTGGCATACATAGAAAATCACGCGTTAAGATGATGATGAGCCTCATCATTGGGTAACTATATGGACCTTAATGCACCTCCTAGCTTATTCAAATCAACTCTTCTCATAATTTCTTACATATTTTGATTGTATTTTGCTTAATGAGATGAGTCAAAGTGAGATATTATGCCTAGTGGACTAATGTGCATTGATTGCAGGTTTTTGAGAGAAAATCATGGAAATTTTGGCTAATTAAGGGCTGAAACTCGAATGAGACAAGGAGGAGAGATTGTAGGAGGTAGATCCTCCTCATTTACTCCTCACTCATTCGAATATTCCTCCATCAATCACACTAGCTCGGAGTACAAGCAGCCAAGTCATGGAGATCAAAAGGCAGCCGAGCAAGTGAAAGTTAAAGAGATAGTTTATCTCAAGTTTGGGAGTCGAGCCTCCGTATATTTAAGGAAGTCATTGGAGGCTTCAGTGGTATAAGTAAAGAGGCCTAGAGCCTCATTAGGATTCAAATTTTTTCTATAAAAGCACTAGTCATTTTTGAGTTCAAGACTTGTGGAAGACATTGTTATGTAACTTTCTGATTTGATAATGAGAATGAGCATTTCTTTGATCCATAACTAAGTTGACTCAGAGGCATGAAGCTCTTGGGTTAGGGCCCAACCCTCGTAGCAAAGGCAAATCTTCTTGTATTTGTATCTTTAGTTGATTTCATAGTTGAATTTTCTTTAGCATTATTTCATTACAAGTAGTTGTGGATTTAATTAGGTTGCTTCCATTTGTGCCTTAGTTTAGTAGTAGCTTAGAAGAGATAAAGGAATATCAAAAGGATTTTAGTAAGTGGATTTGGCCTCACTCCTCCCTTCACGGATAATGGTTTGAGGAAAGAACTCATATGCAGCCGCAAAAAGACAGAATTCTAGTTTCTTATGGAATTTAGGGTTTTTTGTTACTTAGCCCAGCATTTGATTAGTTTGCAAGAATAGGATTTAGTTATCATTTCTTCCATCTTCAATCTCACATTATATCTCATCAATGGTTAATATTATTTTGCAATTTCTTCCCATGCATGAGATAGGCAGCTAGCTCATGAAATTATGTTTTCCTTAGTTAATTGAAATCCTTCTTGTTTACATGATTTATGGATAAATGTCAATGTTTGATGCAGTGTAGGAGTTTCAGGGGTACACAGAGATTTCATGATCAGCAACCTCATCCCAACTTCATCCATCCATGGTCATCACTTTCTTTCACTAAAACCCTCGCCAATTTCATCATTTCACAAGAGTACTTCTCCAAGCTTGTTGAGCAAATCCAGCCATCTCACAACTCTAATTTTGAGCTTTGAAGGAGTCCTAGACTCTCCCTTGCCTCATTCCATGCACCATCCACCTTCCCTAAGCCTTCCATAACCTTCAACATCCCTCATTTTGCTCTTGGTTCTATCCTGTAGGAATACACGGGATCCTATAGGAACTTAGGACATCATGTAGAATGCATTAGGACATCCTATAGGTTGACCCGTAGTGGCCTGTTTTGAGGCTGAATTGTGGGAAAAACCCCTAGGAAGCTAGAAAAGGACCCCTACTTGTCTCCCAAGCCTTCTGACCATTCACCATCATCCCTGAGCCACCTGCCACATCACCAAAAGGAGTTATCTCTCACACTTTCACATAAAAAAGGACAAAAATAAAAACAAAGTTATTTTATTCATTTACATGCACAACAATAGAATGTTTGATGTTTTAATTTGCATGCCTAAGACAGTAGGATTGCATACATGTTAATTTAGCATTCTTTTGAAGCAAAGCCTCTTAGCAGTTAGGTAGAATAATGGTGTGTTCAAGCATTTGATTTCAGTCTTCTTCCTTACTGCAATAGAGAATATTTCTTTTAGTGTAGATTTCTCTTTTCCACATTGGTAATCAAGCTTCTTCTGAATCAATAGAAGTCTAGTTTGAAAAACCTTGGTGGTATATCACCAGCTTAGCAATGACAAAGAGCAGGCCCATCACATTTACTTGTGTATACAACACTGTCACCTCCAAGTTTGCATGAACCTCGGGTTGATAAAGTAAAGTTGGTAGCCCCAGGAGTTGCAGCATTCTTGTTGCAATACTAGTGCTCATCACTTTTTGGCACCGTTTTCGGGGAGGTGTCTGAGTAATAGGTGATTTCAACTTTCTTTCTTCCATTTCTTATCTTTGACATTCTGGCTATTAGCTTCATTTCTACAAAAGTAATCTAGTTTTCTTTCTTTTCCATTATGAATTCTTTGCTTTATTTTGCATTTTGCAAGTGAGATTTCATTCAAGCAGTTAGTTTTCATTCAGTCAGTTAGCTTCCATTCAGTTTGTGATTTCAATTCTATAATTATCTTCAAATCTTGGAAAAACACAAAACAAAACAAAAACACTTCTTTCATGCCTCATAGGAATAGGGATAACTTAGGGAAATTTCTACCAAGTACCCCCACCACTTCAAATAGCCAACCTTCCCTCTTCTTTGGTGGCTGTGAATTGAAGAACCCCTTAGGTGAACAAGCAGAGATATTTGAAGAGCCTACAGGGGAAGAAGAATAAGAAGAACCCATTCCAACTGACCCAATAGCTGAAAATAGAAATTACAGAGGAAATAGAGAAAGAGTTGAGGGTGCCTTTCCCATCAGAGAAACTAATGGTGATAACAATATGAATAATATAAGCCCCTCTACTCTTCCTCATTTCCATGGCCTAACCTCAGAATATCCAGACACTTTCTTGTTTTTGTTTGCTATCATATGCAGAATCTACGATTACACCAACAATGAGCAGAAGTTGAAACCATTCCCATCCACTCTCAAGGATGCAGCTTTATGTTTGTTCATGGGTTTACCTGGGGATAGCATCACAAATTGTGCTCAAATGCAGCAAGCTTTCCACAATAATTATCAATACTACTGCAGGTCCAAGGACACTAAAGAGGAAATTTTTAGGATGCCCTTAGGGCATGATGAATCCCTAGAAGATTATGAAGAAAGATTCCAGCTTAGCTACAAAAGGGCCAGGTGCACACTTGATCCTGAGTCACTAAAGCTGGTCCTTCTTAGGTAGGGAAGGGAAGATCTTCTAGATACCCTAAACCTGCTAGCAGGAGGGGACATCTACCAACTACCCTATGAAGATATCAAGACTGTCTTTAAGAACCATTATATGGCAACTAGGAAAAAGGGTAGGGGTAGTCAACCTATGGTAAGTCCATCCTCTTCCAATACATCCATCAAAGGTGTAATTCGAAATATGATGGAAGATTTCAAGAGTTAGATGTTGCAAACCCTTGCCCTACAAATGGACACTATGCACATCAAGAGAAAGCAGGAGGAAGCAGAGAGAGCGTTAACCGTTTCTACCCTATACACACAAGGAAGCACCCTAGGAATGAATATCCATTGAATTTGATTGAATTCTGCTCAGTCTGTGAAGAAAACCACTCCACAGACAAGTTCCCTTCTCTACCTGGACCAAAAGTTGTGTATCAGGGGACTAAAGGGGTGACTGAAAATCTCTGCTACATAAATTGAAAACGAGACCTCATGGGCCTCGACCATACCAACAAGGCATGCAAGGGTCATCCCATGCATATTACAACCCCAACCAGACCACATCCATTCTCTCTTGGGTGGGGGTGGGGACTGCTCATCCTTCTTGGTCTACACCTCCTCCTTGGTCCTTTGCACCTCAGTACCATTCCCAGCTGACCAGCTAGTCATTTCAGCCATATGCTCCACCACAACCTTAATGGAATGCATCGCCCCAGGGGTGGAGGCCCCCATACAACAATGCCCCAACTTTATTGCCTTCACCACCTAGTCAACCACAACTTTTACACCCTGCTCCACCTAAACAACCCCAAATGCCTACCCAGCCAAATCTAAACCCAAACAACAGATAGGCACATCAAGTATACAGTTAAGAGACATCCTATCGTGCTTATGATGTGGAGATTCAAGAAATCAAACTAAGATCTAGGAGAGTACTCCCGGACAACCAACCTCTACCTCCATCTAGGGAGAGTGAGGAGGAAAGAGAGGAAATCATGCTTAGATTAAATTCACCACACTTTCCTGAGAGATTAACTCGTCCAGTCCATCCTACCCCAAAAGCGAATGAACTTCTAGGTGAATTGAAAAATCTATGTGTCAAAATTCCACTTCTCTAAGCCATAAAGGATGTACCTATTTAAAATAAATTTATTAAGGAGAAGTGCTTCAAACATCCAGGGAGGCAAAAAGAGACACCCCTACCATTAATGTCATTGGATAGTTATTCGACTTAATGCTAGGGCAGGTAATTTTCCCGAAGTATTTGGACCTTGGAAGCCCTGTAGTAGATGCGCACATCAATGGCACCATTGTCCCACACACTTTGATTGATCTTGGGGTTGCCATTAATGTTATGACTAAGGACACCATGCTCAAGCTCAATCTCCAGGTTTCATTGAGAAAGACCACAACAGTCTTCCAACTTGCTGATCTGATAATCACCCTATGAGTGACCTCAGTGAAGATTTATTAAACAAAAGGTATTACAGACCCATGTGCTGGTGTGTGTTCTGTGTTATTGAAACAATGGATCGATCAGATTGCCAATACAAAGAAAATAAATGGAAATACAGCAGAGTAATACAGTAAGAAACACAAAGACACAAACTATTTTTAATAAGGAGTTCACCCTATTCTCCAAGGCTACATCTCCGGTCCAGCTTCAGTGGTGGCCTTGTTTTATTATGTCTTTGAGCAAAGAAATTACAATGCAGGGACTTAATATGAGTTCTCCCGAAGCAGATTTTGCTTGGTAGGGTGGTTCTTGGATTCCCCAAGCCACTTGGAGTACACAGACTCTTGTTCTTCCTACCAGCCCTGTGACCCTTGGTCTACAGTGGAAAGAGCCAACTGTGATTCTCAATCTGGATAGATTCCTCTATGGGAAGGCTTTATTCTTCAAGCTCTTTGGTGCTCGATGCTGCCTATGGTCAACTCGGCCCTCTGTCTCCTCTGCTTGGCTTTACTACTCTCCGTGCTCAGTCCTCCTCTCAGGGTTCACTGTTCACTGTCTCTCTTGGTCACTTGGACTCTTCGTTCTCTCCCTCTCTCCTTGAATCTCTGTTCACTATCTCTGTTTATGGCTTTAGCCATTTGACCTCCATGCCTGTTTGGTTCCTCTCCTACCTATGTCGATTCGCCTGTCGCCTGTGTGCTTGGAATTCCCTATTCTGTGTCAGCATGAACGCTCGAGAAGTAGCCACGTGTCCTCACTGTAACAACGCCAACATGTTCATCGATTCGTTTTTTTATCCACCGTGGCAGTCAACGGATTCCAAATCCTCTTAAATTGTGGTTTAATCCCCTGTCAATTCCGCTCTGTCTATCGAACGCAATCTCAGCCATCCGATCTAGGCTCCTCCAGATCCAACGTCATTCGCATGCTGAGCGCGATTGACTTGCTTGACCGATAACGTGTGATCGTGGCGGTTTTTCTCTCACCTTCGCCACCATGCGTCAATCACTGAGGGTGCTCGCTCTGTTTCTTTCCAAAACCTTTTACCATTCAAGGGCACCCCAGGTAAAACCGTCAGTTTCCAGGTCGTGGGTCCTACCTTCGTACGATGGCGCTTTTTTGCTTTTCCGCCCATGGTCCTCTGGCTCCCAACGTGATCAAGTGCTTAAGCCCTACCATTTCGACCCTATTTTCCCAGCGATGCGCACATCGAAAATCAGCTCCTTTTCCCAATCCGGGGCTCCCAGGGGCTATTTTGACCTCCTGCGCAGTCTCCATGGGCCTCGATCAGCGCACTTTGACCAAGGTCCTCGTCGTTCCACGCCGGCTGCCATGGCCACTGGTTCAGGGTGTTTTCGATTGCTGTTTTGGATTCTTCAAGGGTTTGTCTCACTTGTCCAATCTCAATCCACTTCTCATTGCTCGGCTTCGAACCTTTAAGCCCAATTTTGAGGTATTCCACCTGTCCACTGCACATCGTCCTTACCTTCCTATCTAGCATTGTATCTTCCTGCAACTCATTAAGATATTCAGGTAGTAGGTCATCAACAGAAGGCAATTGACTCTACTCTTCAAGGTCCTCAATCATTGAAGGTTCAAACAATCTCAAGCAATCTGCATTCACAACTGAGTAGATGTGCATGTAAGCTGACAGATCAAGGCGAAAAGCATTTTCACCAATCTTCTCTAGTATCTTGAAGGGTCCATACCTGATAGGTTTTAGCTTCTTACCTTCACCTTGCATCCTGTCCTTGCTGATATATAGCCAGACTTGGTCTCCAACTTGAAAACTATGCTCCATCCGATGCTTATCATGCCTAGCCTTGTACTTGGCCTGGCTCTTTTCCAGTTGTTCCTGTACTGCCTGGTGGATCTCCTGGATCTATTCAATGAACCTACCTGCTTTGTCCACATCACTGTGTCCATGAACCATGGTATCTTTACCAAAGACAAAATCCAAGGGAGACCTTGGTATGAAACCAAAGCAGGTCTCAAAAGGAGATCTTTGTGTAGAAGAGTGTTTGGCTCTATTGTAACCATGCTGCACATAACACAAGTGTTCATCCCAAAGCTTAGGGTGTTTGCTACAATATCCTCTCAGTAACTGGATCACTGTCCTGTTAACTACTTCTGTTTGGCCATCTGTTTGTGTATGAAAAGCTGTGCTTTTCCTTAATTTGGTGTCCATTAGTTCCCACAGACTAGACCAAAACTTCCCCACAAATCGGGTGTCTCGATCAGATATAATAGAAGTGGGTAATCCAAAATGAACCTATACATGTTCAAAGAATAATTTTGTAGTTTTTTCAGTTCTAATCTATTTACTACAGGGTATCAAAATACACATTTTGTTGAACCTATCGACAACAAAATATAGATAATCATGACCTTTCCTAGATTTAGGCAGTCCTCCAACAAAATCCATGGAAATGGTTTCCCAAGGGTGAGAAGGAACTGGTAATGGAGTGTATAAGCCTAGTTTTTTGTTACTGGGCTTGCTTTTAGCACACATAGCACACCCCTTTACATATCTAGAAACTGTCTCACTCATTCTTGGCCAATAATAGAACCTTTATAGCTGTGAAACTATTTTACTTACCCGAAAGTGACCTGATATCAGAGAAGTGTGTGCTTCCTGTTGGGTTGTGTTATATTCTTTCCACGACTAACCTACGTAGTAGCCCCCCTTCGTTGCGCCGATTGCGCAGCGGGGGGGTCATAGGGGGGGTGGCAGCCCCCCCTATCCGGGGGGTTTAAGGGGGGCGGGTAGCCCCCCTCTACGGGGTCCGGGGCAGCGCCCCGGGAAAATTTTTTTTGGGCCCTATATTAGGTTGGGCGAACCTACCTATGGTTTTGTGCATGATTTTCGCACATGGTATTGGACGCGATGGTTTTTCGATCCATGGTATTGGATGCTTCAGCATGTATAAATATGTATTGTAACATTGAAAGGAACATAATGAAAAATCAAGCTGGTAGTCCCGGTTTTGGGATCCAGGGAAAAATCTCTGTGCATATGTGTTTTATGGGTTATGCTCTCGCATTGTTTATTTTCTTTGTTTAAGAATTCGTATGCAGGTAATTTCTATACAGGGTTAAAACCTACACTTCCCTAATTATCTTTGCTCTCTCAGTTTGTGGAATGCAGAGTTTCCCACAATGATATAAGAGTCAGTCCTTCACATGATAGTCCAATTCTTCTACTCTTTTGCCTTGACTCAAAGTTGCATATACATCTTTAAAGTTCATATCCTAAGCATATTGTTCTATGTAGCTTTCATGTAGCACAGAATTATTCTTAAGTATGGTAGATGCATTTATAATGGGTCTAGATAACATGTCTGCAACCTTGTTATGTATGCCCTTTTATATCTGATGACTAAATGAAACTGTTGTAGAAAACCCATCCATCTGTAATTGTCTTGATTGTTGCAACTTAGTTTGGGAGTGTAGATATTGAAGTGGCTGATGATCAGTATGTATTATTGTTTCTTTGCCCATTAAGTAATGTTTCCACTTTTTCACACTCTGAACTAATGCATACAATTCTTTATCATAGGTAGGATAGTTAACTACTGCAGGATTAAAAGTCTCAGAATGATAACATATGGGTTTACCATGCTGTGTCAACACTGCTCCCATGGCATAGTCACTGGCATCAGTTTGGATCTCAAAGGGTCTTTGTAGATCTGGTAGTTCTAGTATGGGTGTTGTACTAATTTTTTCTTTCAAGGTGTCGAAGGCTTTCTGATGTTTGCCTCCCCACTAAAACACCTTGTTCAATCCTGTCAAAAAGCATGTAAGGGAGTTGTAATTGAGGAGGAATTTGAAATGAACTTCCTCCATTACTATGCTGCTCCTAAGAAGCTTCTCACTTCTGTAGCAGACTTGGGTTTAGACCAGTTTACAATGACTGCCACTTTAGAGGGATCTATTTTCAATTCACCGCCCCCTACTATATGACCCAAATAATTTAGAGAGGTTTTTCCAAATTCACATTTGGAGAGTTTAACATGAAATTTTTCTCTTTTCAAAACATCTACTGTCTGCTTAACATGCTTTAAATGTTCTTCCCACGTTTTACTAAAAATCAGAATGTCATCGAGATACACAATAACAAAATCATCAAGAAAAGGTCTGAGTACATCATTCATTAATCTCATGAAAGTAGCAGGGACATTGGTCAAGCCAAAAGGCATAACCAGCCATTCATACAATCCCTGCTTTGTTTTGAAAGCAGTCTTCCGTGCATCTTGCTCTGCAACTCTGACCTAATGGTATCCACTGTGCAAATCTAGCTTGGTGAAATAAACAGCTTCCTTCAATTGATCTGAAAGATCATCTATGCGAGGAAGGGGATAATGATTTTTGATTGTTATTTTATTCAGTGCTCGATAGTCAATGCACATTCTCCACGAGCCATCTTTCTTTCTCACCAAAATGATTGGTGACCCACATGGTGATGTGCTAGGCCTGATGAACCCTTTCTCGAGCAACTCCTGCACCTGCTTCTTGATTTCAACATTCTCTAAAGCAGATAACCTGTACATCCCAATGTTAGGCAAAGGAACATCTTGCTGCAAAATAATATCATGTTCTATTCCCTTTTTGGGTGGCAGACCTTGAGGTTCTTGAAACAAGACATCATACTCTGAAACAATCTTTTCTATATCAGCTTGCTGATCAGAATACAGCCCTCAAATACATTGGTTTCATCAGTTTTCTTTTCCTTTACAACCATTAGTAAGAACTGTTTGCATGAATTTATCATTCTTTTCATCTGTCCTAAGTTTATGAGAGTATAATTATTCTTGAGCTTATGAGCTCTGACAAAGTATTCGATTCCATCTTTAACAAGTAGATACTTGTTCTCAACTCTATAGAAAATAGCCTTTCTATCATACAAGTAAGGACTTCCTAAAACAATTCCACATATATCCAAAGGAATTACATCTAACTCAACCTCATCTACAAATGTTGACCCAAAAGAAAACTTGAGTTTGCACTGTCTAGTCACTTGTAGTTGTGCTTTATCATTTAACCATCCTAATGGATATGTTTTCTTATGAGGTGTAGTTGCTAATCCCAATTTCTTTACAATTGCTTTAGAAATCAGATTTACTTGTGAGCCACTATCAAACAAAGTATCAATCTTTTGATATTTGGAAACAACTCGAATATGGAAAAGCTCACGCCTTTTTCTCTCATGTTCTTCATCAATAACAGATTGAGCAAAATTACTAGTAGATGCTTCAAAATTCTTACCTTTCATACCTTTGGCTGCAATGATTGTTTCATCTCCTGAGTCTGACCCCAAATCCTTCTGAATAGCTACAACAGTCTTCTTCTTCTTGCCCTCGGACTTCTTAGGTCTCAGCTCTGGATGCAGAATCCAACAGTGCTCATCATCATGCCCCTCCTTTTTACAGTGAGTGCATGAGGCTTTGCCTTTCTGTGCAGTGTTATCCTTCCTTGATTTCCACTTCTGCTTTCTTTTCTCCTTACTCTTGCTTACAGTGGGTTGGGATGGTCCCCCAACTTCTGGATTTCCATTCTTTCCTCTAGCTTCTAGATGAGTAGCTTGTACAGATACCTCATCTATACTAGTGGGATTAAACATGAGGATAGTGTGCCTCATGTAGCTGTGTAGATCACCAATGTACTTCAGAAGAGTTTCAAGTGAGTCTAATGAAATACCTAGCATCAATGCTCTCTTTCAGAACTCTTGAGTATACCCTTGTACACTTTTCCCTTTCAACTACCAAAGAGTTTGCCAGCTCATCATGGCTTGTTGCATGTAGGCCAATAGATAGAACTGCTTCTTGATGGTAGAAACAAAGTCACTCCAAACAGAGATGGTCTTACCATGCTTCCTCATATCAGCTTAGGTTCTGCCTTCCCCCCAAACCAAGGCAGTGCCCCCTAGGCGAAGGCTTGCCAGCTGAATCTTGCTCTTGTCTGAGTCTATATTTTTTACTCTGCAATACACATCAATTTGTCTTATCTAGTCGTCCAACTTTTTAGCATTCAACTCTCCATCATATATAGGCAAATCAAATTTAACATCTAACTTAATCAAATATGCTTTCTTATTATGCACAGGGCTACTAGGAGGCGTAGGGAAGCTTTCTTCTTTTCCCTTTCCTTTGGAGTGGTCATGGGAATGAGATTGATATTCTTCTTTATCTTGCTTAGAGCCTGATGAATCTTCACCCTTATGCGTTCTAAAGTCCCTATACATTTCTTCCACCATGGACTTTATAGCTAGGAAACTTTCTAGGAATTGAGAGTCTAGCCTTACAGAACCTTCTTCTGCCATTGTCTTTCGAGAATAGACTCTCCCAATTTCAGGATTAGTTTCCACCAATTCTCCTTCTCCTAATTTGAACTTTGATCTAGTGATCATTCACAGCTAAACCAACACAAGCTTGTCTAAACTTATAGCCTAGAGCTCTGATACCACTTGATCTGATAATCACCCTATGAGTGACCTCAGTGAAGATTTATTGAACAAAAGGTATTATAGACCCATGTGCTGGTGTGTGTTTTGTGTTATTGAAACAACAAATCGATCAGATTGCCAATACACAGAAAATAAATGGAAAGACAACAAAGAAATACAATAAGCAACACAAAGACACAAACTATTTTTAATAAGGAGTTCACCTATTCTCTAGGGCTACGTCTCTGGTCCAGCTTCAGTGGTGGCCTTGTTTTATTATGTCTTTAAGCAAAGAAATTACAATACAGGGATTCAATATGAGTTCTCCTGAAGCAGATTTTGCTTGGTAGGGTGGTTCTTGGATTCCCCAAGCCACTTGGAGTACACAGACTCTTGTTCTTCCTACCAGCTCTATGACCATCGGGCTACAGTGGAAAGAGCCAACTGTGATGCTCAATCCGGACAGATTTCTCTATGGGAAGGCTTAATTCTTCAAGATCTTTTGTGCTCGATGCTGCCTATGGTCAGCTCAGCCCTCTGTCTCCTCTGCTTGGCTTTACTGCTCTCTATGCTTAGTCTTCCTCTTAGGGTTCACTGTTCACTGTCTCTCTTGGTCACTTGGACTCTTCATTCTCTCCCTCTCTCCCTGAATCTCTGTTCAGTGTCTCTGTTTATGGCTTTAGCCATTCGACCTCCATGCCTGTTCAGTTCCTCTCTCGCCTGCGTTAATTCACCTGTCGCCTTCATGCTTGGAATTCCCTGTTCGGTGTCAGCATGAACGCTCAAGAAGTAGCCACGTGTCCTCACTGGAACAGCGCCAGCCTATTCGTCGATTCATTTTTTCTCCATCGTGGCAGTCAACAGATTCTAAATCCTCTTAAATCGCGTCTTAATCCCCTGTCAATTCCGCTCTGTCTATCAGACGCAATCTCAGTCGTCCGATCTTGACTCCTCCAGATCCAATGTCATTCGCACGCCGAGCGCAGTTGACTTCCTCGACCGATAATGCGCGATCACAATGGTTTTTCTCTCACCTCTGTCACTACGCGTCAATCACTGAGGGTGCTTGCTTCATTTCTTTCCAAATCCTCTTACCGTTCAAGGGCACCCCGGGTAAAACCACCGGTTTCCAGGTCGTGGGTCCCACCTTCGTACGATGGCGCTTTTTCGCTTTTCCGTCCATGGTCCTCTGGCTCCCAACGTGACCGAGTGCTTAAGCCCTACGATTTCAGCCCTGTTTTCCCTAACGTACATAAAAATTCAGCTCCTTTTCCCGATCCAGGGCTCCCAGGGGCTATTTTGATCTCCTATGCAGTCTCCATGGGCCTTGGTCAGTGTGATTTGACCGAGGTCCTTTTCGTTCCACACCGGCTGCCATGGCCACTGGTTCAGGGTGTTTTCGATTGCTGTTTTGAATTCTTCAAGGGTTTGTCTCGTCCCGATATAGTCATGGTCTTATGACAGTCGTTTATGGATCCGATTCAAATCACTTGCAGACCATTCCACAGTGACCTCTAAGAGGATTGTGGAGGATGTGATGGTCTCCATTGACTCTTGGGAGTACCTTGTAGACTTCCTAGTTCTCCAACCTAAGGCCAAGCTTACTGGTTACCCTCTCATCCTTGGGAGGCCCCGGTTAGCGACCGCCAATGCCTACATTAGCTACAGGGCTGGAAATATGACTATCAAAAATGGGCATATGTCCAAGCAGTTAGTCATGTACCCTCCTGCTCAGCCATCTCTAGAACATGAATTACCTTTATGTCTAGAAGAGTAGGAAGAAGATGAAGTCTACCCGGCCCAACTCTATACATTAGAAACAACCATGGGAGGAGGACTGCTGGATGAAGATGGCTTGATTAAACACATACTCCAAAGTCCAACTCCCAACACCTTGTCCTTAGAGGAAGTAGTAAAGGATACCCATAAAAACCATCAGATTGATCTATGATTAGCTTATTCAAACCCTACCCATCTCAAAACCATATATTTCAACCCTGAGAGAACTTTGAAAATCAACCCATCTCTTTTTATACACCAAGAAGAAAAGTTGTGCAACATGCTAAAGGAACATTTGGATGCCTTTGCTTAGAGTTACAAGGAAATGAAGGGATTTCACCCCTCGATGTGTGCTTACCACATTTATATCAAAGAAGGTTGCAAACCAGTCCGACAAGGCCAAAGGAGAATGAATCCATCTCTCAAGGACATAGTCAAAGAAGAACTGAAAAAGCTGCTAGATGAAGGATTCATTTACCCTATCTCAGACACTGAGTGGGTCTCTCCTTTGGTGTTGGTTCCAAAGAAAAATGGTAAGTGTCGATTACAGAGAGTTAAACAAAGCAACAAAGAAGGACCATTTCCCTCCACCTTTCATTAACCAAGTGTTAGATGGCTTGGTAGGGAAAACAAATTTCTCTTTCCTATATGGGTTCAACGGGTACAATCAAATCTAGATTACCCAGAAGACTAGGATAAAACCACCTTCACTTGTTATTGGGGTACTTTCGCCTATAGGGTCCTTCCTTTTGGCCTATGCAATGCCCCTACCACTTTCTAGAGAGCAGTCCTAAGTATCTTTGCCGAGTTATTCCATGATGCAGTAGAAATTTATATGGATGATTTTACACCCTATGGGTGTGATTTCGAGGAGGCTCTGTCCAACTTAGGTAAGGTGCCGAACAAATGCATTGAAATTAAATTATCCCTTAGTCCCGAAAAATTTGATTTATTGATGATTGTAGGGATTGTTCTAGTTCATTCAATATCCCAGCAAGGACTGTAGGTGGACCCAAATAAGATAGCCATCATCAAAAGGGTCCCATATCCGTAAAAACAAAGAGATGTCAGAAGTTTTCTAGGATTAGCTGGATATTATCATAGGTTTATAAAAGATTCAACAAGTTATCTTCTCCTTTATTTGGGTTGTTGACCAAAGACTTTGAATTTGTATGGTCAAAAAGCTATCAAGAGGCCCTGGACACCCTGAAGGACAAGTTGACCATTGCATCTATTCTTTGAGGCCCAAATTGGGCCCTTACTTTTCACATACATGTTGATGCCTCACACAAAGCCATAAGATCATCTCTAGGCCAAATAGATGACAAGTTACCTTATGCCATTTACTTCATCAGTAATAATTTGTCAAAGGCCGAACTAAACTACACAGTGACCAAAAAGGAGCTGCTAGCTGTTGTGCACTCATTGAAAAAATTTAGGCATTACATTATACGTTACCAAACATTTGTACATACTGGCCATGCTGCAACTAAATATTTGGTGAATAAAACTTATGTGAATGCCCAGATTATTAGATGGTAACTTTTAATACAATAGTTTGATCTAACTATTGTTGATAAGCCTAGAAAGGAAACTGTTGTTGTAGATTTTTTATCCAGGTTAACTTTGCCTGCAGGGGAGGAAGGAATGGTTGATGATCAGTTACCGAATGTACTCTTATTCACCATTTCATTTCTCTCTCCATGGTTTGCTGACATAGAAAACTACTTGGTGTCTGCCTAGCTCCCACCGAATACTTCCTCCAAAGAGAAAATCAATACTGTGAGGAAGAGTGCCCCATTCACTTGGATTGTGGGCAACCTCTTCAAGCTAGGCTCAAATCAAATTCTGAGAATATGTGTCAGGGAGGAGGAATTCTTTGACATCCTTCTGACTTGTCATGAAGGGCCTTGTGGAGGTCACTTTGCAGCCAAGATGACAACATTCAAGACATTACAGGCTAGTTATTATTGGCCCACTCTTCATCAGGATGTGATAAGGTATACTAGTCAGTGTGATCGGTGCCAAAGGACGGGGAAGCCTACTACAAGGGACGAAATTCCTCTGTAACCTCAAGTGACTTTCGAGCCATTTGAAAAGTTGGGCATGGATTTAATTGGACCTATTCACCCTCCATCCAAGCAAAAGCAGTACATCATTATATGCACTAACTATTTGACCAATTGGGTTGAAACCAAAGTAATCGAAGTAGCAACAGAGGAGAAAGTGGTTGAGTTCTTAAGGGAAAATGTATTTTATAAGTTTGGGTACCCTAGAGAACTGGTCACTGATCAAGGCAGCCAATTTACATCTAACATGATTGAAGACTTGTTAAACCAACACAAGATCAAGCATAGAACATCCACTCCTTATCACCCACAAGCTAATGGACAAGTGGAGGTGACTAATCGAGCATTGGAGGGCATTCTGACCAAAGTGGTTAGCAGCAGTAGAAAATATTGGGCAGATAGATTAGTTGAGCTCACTTGGGCCTACAATACCACCTAAAAGACCACCACTGGATTCACTCCCTATGAGTTGGTCTATGGAAGAAGGTCTAGATCTCAGCAGTGCAAAAAAAGAGAGATTTCTCCAGCTGAATGGGTTAGATGAGTTTAGAATGCAGGCCCTCCTGCACACAAAGGTGACTCAAATTCGGAGGAAGATCTGGCATGACAAGAACATCAAGCACAAAGATTTTCAAGAAGGTGATTAGGTTTTGTTGTATGATTCTAGATACAAATATTTTAAAGGAAAGTTAAGGACTAGATGGTTAGGGCCTTATGTCATAGAGAAATGTCATGATAATGGTTCAGTGCAGATTAGAACCATTGATGAAAAGGTTATTCCTTTACTTGTTAATGGGCACATATTGAAGTTTTACAGGAAGCCCTTGTTAAAGCAGGAATTCAACCTCTTGAGGCAGCCCAATGGTGTCAAAAAAAAAGAGAAATAAAAATATCTCTGGGTGAAAACCTATTTTAAGGCACCCATGGCAAGCAGCTAAAATGAAAACCTCTTGGAGCTAGACTAGTTTCTTTAAATATATATATATATATATATATATATATATATATATATATATATATATATATATAATGGAGAAAAGAAAAATTTTAAAATTTTGTTTGTAGGTCAGTAGGAGGAGGATCAGGGCCAAGAGAGGATCAAAAGGGACCTGTCTAGTTCTTATTTTCATTTCTCCATTCATTATCCTTCATCATTCTATCATTCCCTCTATTTCCCTACTCATTTAGCTCAATTTGCAAGGGTTCTGTGTTTTCTATAGGATTCCCCGAAATTATAGTGACTTGGGAATCCCAAAGGAAGTGACCCTAGAGCAAGGGGATGACTGTGGAGCTATAAAAAGGGTCTCTTTCACCTTTAATTACCTCACATTAGTTGTCAATCCAGGAAAGTTTTGTTATTTCAAAGAGTGTCTTAGTCTGAGGCTATCATTTGCCAGAGTAATGCTAGTAGTACAGTGTTCAGAAATACAAGAGTAAACGGATGCTTGTTTACTGCAAACGACTTCAAAAGATTAAACTACACATTCAAAAAACTAAGCAATCTATCAGTCAAGGGTTCAGTAGTAGTAACTCATCCCTTTGTAAACTAATGGAACTAAGGTAATCAGAGAATAGATTGTGGATCTGGGAGCCAGGTAGTAAATGTCGGTGCTCACTACAGCCCTAGATCGTTCTTCACACCAAAATAACAAAGGACAGGAAATGGAACGACAGATAAGAAATGGAGCAGCGAAATAAGAAATAGAACAACAAATCTGAAATGGAACAGCAAATCTGAAACTGTAACAGCAACTAAGTCTAGCAAGTAGTAACACCTTAGTCTACAAGATCAAATGCACAAACCGTGACCTACAGGAATCAAATGGCAATCTTTCACTCTAAAGGACAAATTGAACAACACACCAAAATGGAATAGCTCTGATTAATGATGAATTATAGAACAACACTTCAAAACCATATATGCACACGACACACCTTAATAGTAACCTGATCTTAGTAAACCAATTATCACTCTCAGCTATAAAAGATTACGACTGCATTTCATAATGGAAAAACAATGTCTATAGATCCAACAATCGCAAAGAACATAATCACTAAGATGAATTCCGTAATAAGTGCATAGCACAGAGGCTCTGTAATTAAACAGCAACAATATTCTGTAAAGACTGATAGTATTATATTAACACTTAGAAGAACAGTGATACGTTGCAGAGTCAATGCAATGGTGTTGTCTCAATAAAGTAAACATAACAGAGCATGTGATGTAAACTAACAAAACACATCAGATTACCAAATAACACTAATAAGAAAACCACGCATAAACCGAACATAATAGTACATGAGCAAGTGTCCTCCAGGGCTGGGCCCTTAGCCTCCAGGGGTACACCGCTTGAAGTTATTCCAGACTCAGAGATGAAATAGTAACCAAGTTTGTATTAATGCATAAAACGAAATTACAATAGATCGGTTCTTAACGAGACTCGATGATCAAAGTTTTGATCTTAAAGGAAATTACATAAAACATAACCAACCCCCCTCGAGCTAACAGTGCTGCCCCTTTTATAAGGGTGAAGGTGGAGATATCTAAGTGCAGAAATAGATAAAACAGCGATCCCTCAGGATCAAGGATCCTGAGGGATTCGCCGAACCGTTAGTCCTCAGTCATCTCTTTCCTTTCCTGCGCCGAGCCGATATCTCCACTTCCTTTCCAGGGCTGATTCACTTTGATTTGCTTTGCCTTGTTTGCATACGGTCTCCCGTCAAAGGGACAGTGGTTAACCCATCCTTGTCCTTTCCTTTGGAACGACAACTTCTCGTTTTTCCTCCTTCCTGCATAAGGAAATGACAATTGTTAGTGTTTTCATCTTGCATATTAATCTCACATGTTTTATTACAATTCCTTATCGTTTTCTGAGTTCATGATGCAAAAAGGTTTGTAAGTTCTAATGAAAAGATGCTGAAATAATTACCAAAAACATACCTTCTTTAGTACTCCACACACCCCCTTGCTTACCCTTTTTCATGCCCTCATGAAAACATTGTAGTTGACGTGTAAGGCAGTGAGTGAGTAGGCTGGATATGGAATCTCATGTGAAGGCCTACAGTCATGATGCATAACTAGGTGTTCAAAGAAGCGGCTTGTCTGACCCTCAGGCATCTCATACAGGGCTTGGTATCCGGGTGCAGGGTGCCAAATAATTGGACTCCGGAACCTTTATCCTAACCAGGATGGCCCTGCCTTCAAAATTACTTCACCATAGAGGTGCAAGCGGTTGGCGGCTAATTTAAAATTTTCATACTTAAATGGTTCCCTGAGCGGGATATTCAGATTAGAGATTTGATACCGAAATTTAGCCGCATCAATGGCGGGGTCTTTTATAGAGAAAAAGTATTCTAATCCTTGTCGAATGATTGCCTCATGCATGGGTCCTAATGCTTCAATTACACCTGGAGTCTTCATGAGGTTTCTATGTTTTCTCCACAACTACACTGGATCCCTAGGCTCAGCTCTTATCCACAAATCTAATCCGTTTTCTTGTCTTTGGAAAGCATTATAGGCTTTAAGACATTTAATTTGATTAACCCCAAATGAAATAAATGCATGTAATTGGATATCCCCAACAAAAGGCCCAGGGTTCAGCTCTGTCTCCTGGTCTAATACAAGGTTATGTAAGTAAAACTCACATAGTAGTCTGAACTTTTACCCCATAGTGCTTACAGCAGTTTATAAAATCATTGAGGGTATTAATTTGTATGGGAGCACCTGCTTTAACAGCCTTTATTTTCAATTTCAAATATCGTTCCTTTAAAAACAAGGCATAATTCTTAGCAGGGGCTCTACATGCTAGGACGTCATTGTACAAAGAACATAAGGTATCCATCTGCTTGATAACTATATCTAACCTACGAGTTACCTTCGTGACTTTTTCTTCTTCCCTTCGCCACCCTTCAAAGGCCTGGCTTCCGGATAGATTGACATTCCTAAGCTATTGTTGTAGCTCTTCATACTTTTCTCAAGGGAACGTTTGCTCTCTAAGCTTTTTTGTTGCTTGTTGAGCTTGCTTCAAACCCTTTCGTAGGGTTACCGTTTTTGGATCTCTTTTCCATGCGGCAGTGGAGGCCGGGAGTTTTACCTGAATTTTCCTATTGCGTTGTTTTGAGTTCATGACTCTGATCACTCCCGAAGGTGGTGTCTCCATCTGAATTTCCTTATCGCAGGTCAACATCTCATCCATTTCTATCTTAACGTGGATATCAGTCCATTGTTGTTCCTTTTCAATTGGAATAGCAGTCTGCTCCCCAGCATCATTTGGAACAGCAGCCTAGTTTTCGACAAGGTTTTGAACAACAAGATGGACTCTGGTCCTCTGCCCCTTTGTCTTGAGGGGTTTTGCTGGAGTGGTTGCATTTTTCCTTCCCAAAGTCTTTTTTACCCTTTTCCTTGCTTTTAGAATCCTAATCTGCTGGTGGAGCTGGACTATTATATTCAGTAATCTCTGTTGTTCCTTTCGCAATTCCTTAATTTCCTGAATTTCTTTAAAAGGAACAACAGGCTGTTCACTGCGGCCTGGACTGTGACTAACTTCCTGATTTTATCTCTAGGGTGCTTCTTCGTTGCTCTACTCTGGTTGTTCCGGGGCAAGAACCCTAACTGGTCTTGTTATTTCTTGGGTGACCTCCTTTTCTGCCCCCGTTTCCTCCGGAATTTCTTCTGGTGTCTTCTGGCTAGGAACGGATTGTTCCTGTTCAGCATCTCCTGTCATGTTTTCATCATGAACAGGCAGATTCTCTTCTTCTGCCTCCTTTGCATGTGATTCTTCAGGTGCATTTTCCTCTTGAGCAGAGTGTTCTTTTGGTTCCTCTTCAGCATGGAGGTCTGTTGGGCTAGAAGATTGGCCATATTCGCCCATATTTGCCAAAACTTTGGCCAATTCATCTTCTCCCAATGGGACCTGCAATGGGCTACCTTCCTATTGTTCTGTTTCCTCCTCCTACTTAGATTGCTCGGCTTCTTCTTCTTTTTCTCCTTCTTCTTTAGATTGCTCAGCTTCTTCTTCTTTTTCTCCTTCCTCTTCTTCCTGCACTCCTTTCTCATCGTCTTCCCCTTCTAATCGTGGGGGTTGCTCATCTTCTATTTCTACCGGCTAGCTGGTGTTTCCTTGGGGCTTCTCCAGCCTCCCTCGTAGCCATGCTAGCCAGACCAATTTCCTGCGTTTTTCTAGATGCTCGGGTGTACTGGTGGCATGTTTACGTTTTGGGGATGGTGTGGTCAATCCTCCATTTATCATGGTGATTAGCTCTTCCCAGCTGCTCTGCTGCTGGGTAAGGCTATGGCTGACTATTAACTGAATCAACCCATGATGACTAACAACTGACTCTACATGTTGTGCCTTTTTTATGCTCCATGCAACGTCATGAAGTAATGAATTCAAAAATGCAAGTAAATTTACAGAGCATTTTTGCTTTAGTACAGCTAAGAGTTTAAGATGTCGTGGTCTTACCACGTCTTTTCTGCCTTCACAGGTGATGTAGCTTTGAATGGTCTTCGCCAATTCCGCCCACGATTCTCCTAATGCTGCTGGCAGAACCCCCTTTCCTCTAATTGTCAGGCTCTAGCCTTCCTCCTGGAAGGTTTCTATAATCGTTTGCAATCTCTCCTTCTTTAGCGTCCATACAGGCCAGTGGCTGGCAGTCCTGAGACCTCTGCGATTATGTCATCAGTGACTGCTATGTGTTTGCCCCTCACTGTGGAGTGATCCTCTTGCAAGTTCTGCAAGAATTCAATTGCTACATTTTGTGGGGAAAAATGCCTATTTAGGACGATCCTATCCACCTAAGGTGTGACAGCGCCTTAGCAACAAACGAATACAGCTATTATGATTCCTTCCTTTATGAAATGTAAAAGAGGGGAGATTGGCAGACTTACCGTTGTCTTCCGGTTGTCCCTCAATCTAGATCCTCTTCCCCTTTGTGTGTCTACAACTACTCGCCTCCTCGCTTGCTCAAGAGAACAGCTACTTGAATCCCACGAGGTCACAAGAGAATAGCTACCTGTGACAAGAGAACAACTACTTGCAACAAGAGAAGAACACAATACAAAGGCAAATGTACATATTCATAAATGATTCAGGATTAGAAGTAAATCAAATACACTAATGCAATCATACAAAGTACACTAGCATATAGGAAAGAATCAAGATAGATTTATTGAAAGTAACAGGGTTCAGGAAGAGATACAACCCATGGGGCTCCAATCCAGCATCTCCTTCCCAGCAGAATGGAATTCCCTCTTCAGCTCCCTTCAAAGCATAAACACCCAATGTATCCAGCCACAAACCAACAGCAATTCTTTACATTCACAAAATTCCAGCCTCTAGATCCCATCGAGGAGAGATCTATATATAGTTATTTGGAGAGAGGATGAGTCAGCTTGAGATCTGACTAGTGTCCTCTCCCTCTATCAGTTCTTGAGTCCACTTGGAGGTTCTTGCTTCCACTTGGAGATTTGGAACCTCTTACTCATCACCAGTCTAATTCCCTGATACAAGTGTCATTTTGGAAGCTTCCTGGGCATTGACACCTTGAGAAATGAGCCTGCCACTTGTCCAGTTACACTCAGCGCAGGTAGCCTTTGTTGCAGTTGACATTCAACGCAGGTAGACAGTGGAGCAGTTGACATTCAACGCAGATACTCAGTGGAGCAGTTGACATGATCCAGAATTGGCTTGTTTTTGAGTGTTTTCAGGTGGAGAACTTCTGTGAATTGCTGTGGTTACTTGGCCTTGTTCCTCTAGGGGTAGGAACAACATGTTTAGGGACTTTGGATCCTTTGATTATCGACATTTCATGCTCAGTGATGCAAGGCACAAAAATGTCTATAACAGTTGCCCCCTAAAGTATGAGGCCGTTTATCGGGTGAAATGCTTTATCCAGGAGGGTCCGAAGTTCATCCATCTGCTGGGAGGAGACCTGTAATAAAATACAATACAATACATTATGATTCATTCTGCTTTCATGATCTAACTGAGGCGGGCATTCCCATGCTCAGCTTTATAAATTCATTTTTTTGTACATAGAACAGACGATCGTCTGATGGTAGACTGATAATTTTGGTGAAATTTTCATCCTTTGAGTAGGATGATCATCTGCTGCAATGATGTACATGTCAAATGTCTTTATTTTTCCTGAATATATATCGCAGCCCGGATGGATGAAACTAGATCCGGGGTCTTCAAACTCGTTCGATCTTCACTCTAAGTACAAGTCGATCCATGTGAGAATTGCGCTGAAGTCGAACATGGAAAGACATCGCTTGATTACCGGTCAATGATGCAAACCGTTAACAAGTGCGAGAGGAATCACCGATAATGATAATGACCCTCAAGGTACTGCAGTACAATTCATGTGGTGTGAATAAAGGACTTGGTGTCGAACACCACGCAAAATCTTCTAGTCGAAGGTCATTGATGTATACCTGTCGCCGGAAGTGAGAAACTTGCCATTGAGGCATGCAAGCTTCAAAGTACTGAAGGGGTTGTTCCTAGATCAACTTCTTGGATAATGAGCTGATGTCGACAAGAAGCGATCCATCACAGGAGGGCCTTAATGAATCCCACATCAGTGACACGGAATGGAGCTAATGACTTTAATGGAGGTGAAAACGATCTGTGACATATGATTCAGGGTGGCGGTCATGAATGGATGAAGGATAATGTATGGCAGTGGATGGGACCCGGTTGACTCTTTCTGAACGACTTCTCTTGAACATATGGCGACACTGATGCGATGGATCGGTAGCATTACCCTGGATATGGATGGTATGGTGAGACCATGGTGATGTGACCGGTGAATGAAACAACCCAACCCGAATGTGGTACGGAGGAAAAGTGTCATGTTCAAGAGCGACCTGCTACCATCAAAGTTTTCTTGATTTTTCAAATTTTTCCCCAGTCATTGCTGACCAGTACCTCTTTATTTTTGTCAAGCTTGAGGAGGATAACATATGCTTGTTCTATAACCTGCCCTTCGGGCAAGCCCATCGCTATGTTTTAACGAGCCTAGCGATAGGGAAACTCATTCTCGTCTAAAGACAATTTTGTCGCTATTTAATCATTTTAACGAGTCTAATGACAAGGATAACTCGGTCCTTTTCATTTTTAGAGAGTCTGAAAAGGTACATAAAGTCAACTCCAAAATTCCTCTTTCGTCATCTAATCCCTTAAGTCCGAAAAAGTATAAAACAAATATAGAAGGGATGAGTTTTCGATAACTTTAACGAGCCGAATAAAACAAGCGCTCGACCTTTTGTGCAATAATCCCTCAGGTCCAAAAAGATTAAAATCTAGAGGAGGGATAGCTCTTCCTGTCCTTTAACGAGCTGGAAGGCCAAAACTTGGAAATCTTTTCATATTTTACGAGTCAGTTGAAAATAGCTTAAACAAGACTCGTCTTTTGAGGAACGAGTGATAAACAGGGATAGCAACTGATTCCAGGTACAGGTTGGAATTTTCCAATCACGGCAGTGTCACAAGGATGGCTAGGTGAAATCACTCTTCGCAACTGTTCCTCAAAAAGGGTAAACAATCATATGGGGGTGAACGATCGGCCAAATGAAAAGTGGAGGTGGCAGGTGCAAACACGACCAAGGCTTTAACGGCTGATAAATTTACGATCACTGTGGTTATTTACCGGAATAGGTTCATTTTTTAGATAAAAATGAGCTTAAACACTGGAGGAAACTCTGCTCACTGCTTTTATTTATTTTTTAACGAGCATGAAGACCGCGTTAAAACTGCTCGGATCTTGCGTTTATTTTTTAACGAGCATGAACTTTATGCTAAAACTGCTCGATTACCCAGTCATAAGATAAGAGTGTCTCATGAAAGATCCCATTTTTTATAGAGCTTGCGCCTTACCAAAGCTATGCTCCCTCTCCTTTCTTTATGCAAGTTCGGAAACGACTAATCCTACGAGTTTAAAGGGTTAGACCTACAGGTTTAAAGGGAGGACCTAAAAATTTAAAAAATAAATAGTTGCCCCTTGCTTGCACTCCAAAAGGTTTGCATGCCCCCAGGTATAAAACAGAGTTTCAAGGTTACCTCTACTTACCCTCCGCCAAAACATGTGTTTTAATCGAGAGAGGCTTACCTCTTTCAGGTTACCCGAAGATCGTCTCGTTAATCTTTCAAACAAAACACTTCCTTGGCAATGTCTACCGAAATAGAAAAGGGTGAATGACTGGTGTCAAACACGTAACTTTGACAAAAGAATCCTATTCTAGAACAACCCCTCTTCCAACCACGGACGGGGTACAGACTAGTCATATTCTCCTGCGGAAACCTACCCTATACCCAAAGTTTCCCTGCCGAAGCAGGCCAGGATGCATGCCCCCTGGGTTCCGGTCATATCCTCCTGGATTACTCGCGCTCATCAGGAGGACGGACCGTTGGTTGAGACACTTCTTGCGTGTATAGACCATTTAGGGATGGTACATGACTATTTGAGATGTGTGATCCGGGAAACGAAAGTTGGTCCACGAGCTTGACCATTCTTCCTTCATGCGGAAAACACATTACTCTAAAGAGTGAGGAGACTACAGCTCCCATGCAATATATATAGTATCGTCCAAGGAGTAGGTTATAATCCAAGGGTCCTTGAACGACCATCACGTTCATGTGAACGGTCTTCCCTTTCAATGTTATGGGCACATTGGGGAGGATCCCTAAAGGTCGACTGGTTCCTTTATCAAAACCTGATAGATGTCTCATCTCAGGTAAAAGCGCTGGTGAACCAAGCGCTTTCCAAGCAATAGAGGAAAGGATACTCACAGATGCCCCCTCATCAATGATAGTGCCAGCCATTACCATTCTGTATATTTGACAAATAATTCTGAATGGTACACTGGCTGGCAACCGGGGTCTGCCTAGTTGGTTCCAATCAAAGGATACAACCAGGTTGCTTGGTGGTGGGACCGAATATACGGCCGGATAGCGCTCTGATGAACTTCCTTCCTACGATAAAGGAATGGTGGCATTGCCCCCTTGATCATCAGAGTCAGTGCTGATGAAGAGAATCTGAACGGCGTCGTCTTGATTCTCCTCTGTGATGGTGTCATTCGAAGATGGAGCCTCTGAAGGCAAAACCAGGTCAACTGCCGTATCAACCTTTTGACTTTCGTCAAGCATGGATCCAGACGGTTCATCTTCAATGACAGGCGCTTCGGCTGACCACCTGAGTGGTTCAGCCGGGTTCTCAACTAGTGAGGGACTTGGCAGGAGTATTTGATATCCAGGAGGGAGATTCGCTCGTAAAATCGGGCGATCTTCCAGAACTCTTTTTGCCTCGTCTAAGAAGGGACAACGGTGGATGGCATGATCGCCTTCACATAGTCTGTAGGGAAATTTAGCTTTCCCGCTCTGTCCTGGAGCTTCACTCCCACTAGTTGACGGTGAGCAGTCGACATGACTATCAGAGGTCGATGCTCCCGAATTGTGCAAACGGGGGGACCAGTCTCTTAGTATCCGTGGGATACAGGGACAATCTCTATGGAAGTGGTCTCCCCTGCATATGACGCATGGCGATTTAGGCCTTACGAGTGCGGTGTGTGGATTTTTGTTAGATGACACTTGTTTGCCCCCAGTCGCCTTAGGCTCCTTCTTCTTCTTTTCCTTCTTCTTCTTCTCCTTCTTCTCCTTAGGAACACGGTTTTTTGATTTACCAGTTCCGTCAAGCGAAGAGGAAGGGGGGGAGGAAGATGAAGTTGAAGGCTGGGAGGCAACTCTTGTCTGATCTAACAGTTGACTTGACTGTTCAGGAATGGTGGTATTCTGAACGACATTGGTTGAAAAGAGCCAAACTGGTAGGCCAATTGTCAGTCCTGGAAGCGACAATGTGGCCATGTGGGGCGCACCAACATCTCCCCAAGAGGAGAAGGGACTAGGATTTCCACCCAAGGGAACTCCTTGGTTGGTGTGCTCCATCTTTTCAACCTAAAGATCAACGCAGGATAAAAGGGTGATTGTTCCGTTTAAAATAAATTGTTAACGACGCTTTAGACACAACTTGCTTTTTCAGTTTTAAAGAGTCGAGAAAAAGCTAAAGATGACTCTAGTCTCCTTCGATGTTTTAACGAGCCCGAAGTGACAAATGCTCGGATGGACTTTTTCTGTTATAGAGTCTGAAAAAGGCCAAAAGAAACTGCTTTGGAGATCTAGGCAGAGGGTGTGCCAAACTTTTCGCAAAACCACAGAATACTTTTTACAGTACGGGTGGTCGATCTTCGTGAATGCTGTGTTCACTGCATCTTGATCAGTAGGGCGGCCGACACGGCTTCCTAAGGATAAAGGATATATGCCTATAGGGGTCTCCCAATATATACGCGACGGTACGTGGGACCACAAATCCATATTAGCGCTACCGTCTCTCAGGAGGAATCACCCACCTTCGAGATCGACAGTCACTATGTTTAACGACGCCGGAACACGTCTCTAGCCTAGACCTCTATGTTGTGCGTTATGTTACAAAGCGTTGTTAGGTTCATTCACTTTATTTTAGGTTGATCTTTTTAAAGTTTTCCTTTCAAGGTTCACCACGAGATGTATGATACAAATTCCTAAATGCAGTCTAAGATGATAAGCAAGCTTTATTATCTTTCAACTTTGAAAATCCTAGCTACTAAGGGAAAAGAATAACACTATCTTTTCTCAAAGAGCAATCAGCACACTCTAATGCACTTTCCCTAAATCCAACATGCAAACTTATCAAATGCAAAATGCACAATGTAGGTGTTTGTTTTCCACTTTCTTAGTATAAATGCCTACAAAGAAAGCTTTTTGCACAAATTTGAATTTGCTTTTAAAATGAACAATACAAACAAGTTCACTTTCTTCGAAATCAACAAGGGTAGAAGAGATTACAATCACTTTGCGATTTTCGAAACAAAGACTTGTTTTGACACTTAAAAGACAAAAATTCAAACCAATAAGCAAAAGTAAATCTATAATCAATCTGCAATCAGCCGATGAACTCTCTTCTAAGATCACAATCAAATCCGAATCAAAGGCTACAGGATGACTAATTTACTCATGCAAAGGAAGACTGTAAATGACGCCACAAACACATAAAAACATTCACAATCTTTTTGTACAAAAATGAGGCAGAATCAAGCAAAGAAAAGCTTATCAGACTGGTACCTATGCTGGTCAAAGGCTGCAAAAACAGAGATCAAAACAGGGCAACAAAGGACAAAGAACCCCAGCTGCACAAGGCCACACTGGTTCAGCGCAGGTCTAACACTGTCAGTTTGACATTCAGCGTAGGTAGCCCCTTCGGGACCTGCGTTGAAATGCAGACTGCCTTCACAGTGTCTGCGCTGAAAGGGAAAACTCTCGTTTCCCTTGGTTTCTGGGTCACAAAATGCTCAAAAATCAATTGTTTCAGGCCAAATCAGAAACACAAGCAAGGTATAAACAGAGGGATACTTTGATAGGGTACTAAAGACTATCACAAGGATCATCAAATCATTTGTGGATCTAGTTTAGATCATAGACAAGTCCAACAACTGGATCAAAGCAGCAACTTTCTACTTTGCATCCCGGAAAGATGCAGTTCAAAGTTGCTGTCAAGTCTATGAAGTAAACAAATGACGGAAACACAAACGAAATGAATAAACAAGTTCTTCCCCAGTGGAGTCGCCAATTTGTTGTGGGGAAAAATGCCTATTTAGGACGATCCTATCCACCTAAGGTGTGACAGTGCCTTAGCAACAAACGAATACAACTATTATGATTCCTTCCTTTATGAAATGTAAAAGAGGGGAGATTGGCAGACTTACCGTTGTCTTCCGGTTGTCCCTCGATCTAGATCCTCTTCCCCTTTGTGTGTCTACAACTACTCACCTCCTCGCTTGCTCAAGAGAACAGCTACTTGAATCCCACGAGGTCACAAGAGAACAACTACCTGTGACAAGAGAACAACTACTTGCAACAAGAGAAGAACACAATACAAAGGAAAATGTACATATTCATAAATGATTTAGGATTAGAAGTAAATCAAATACACTAATGCAATCATACAAAGTACACCAGCATATAGGAAAGAATCAAGATAGCTTTATTGAAAGTAACAGGGTTCAGGAAGAGATACAACCCATGGGGCTCCAATCCAGCATCTCCTTCCCAGCAGAATGGAATTCCCTCTTCAGCTCCCTTCAAAGCATAAACACCCAATGTATCCAGCCACAAACCAACAGCAATTCTTTACATTCACAAAATTCCAGCCTCTAGATCCCATGGAGGAGAGATCTATATATAGTTATTTGGAGAGAGGATGAGTTAGCTTGACATCTGACTAGTGTCCTCTCCCTCTATCAGTTCTTGAGTCCACTTGGAGGTTCTTGCTTCCACTTGGAGATTTGGAACCTCTTACTCATCACCAGTCGAATTCCCTGATACAAGTGTCATTTTGGAAGCTTCCTGGGCATTGACACCTTGAGAAATGAGCCTGCCACTTGTCCAGTTACGCTCAGCGCAGGTAGCCTTTGTTGCAGTTGACATTCAACGCAGGTAGACAGTGGAGCAGTTGACATTCAGCGCAAATGCTTAGTGGAGCAGTTGACATGATCAAGAATTGGCTTGTTTTTTAGTGTTTTCAGGTGGAGAACTTCTGTGAATTGTTGTGGTTACTTGGCCTTGTTCCTCTAGGGGTAGGAACAACATGTTTAGGGACTTTGGATCCTTTGATTATCGACATTTCATGCTCAGTGATGCAAGGCACAAAAATGTCTATAACACTACAGTCTCATTAGACTCCTACAAGCAGTTGAGATAAGTCAGCCACCCTGCTCTTGCCAAGATTTCCCGGGCAGCAGCAGAAATTGTTAACACCAGCGGTTCTCTCTGAATCGATCTCCCTGCCATGTTTATGGTTTTGCTGTGAAATCTCAGAATTTTGATAATGGAACGACAGTTGTTCACGCTGTTAGAAACACAGAGAGGCTGACAGACGCGAGAATCGCTCAAAATCTAATGTTGTGGAATATACAATGGAAATGGCTTAGGAACAGCAAGTCATGCAAAAAATAAAAAATAGTATACCGTTGAGCCGTGCTATTCCCAAGTATGTCATTTCCCAAGTGTGTCCTTCCCTCGGGCCTTTTACCAATTCAAAGCAATTTCTTATAAAAATAAAGATTTTATATTTTACTGGATTTCAGTATGTTGTGATTTTGTATTCATTGCATAAGTGCATCGTTGTATTCCAAAAGACTTGAAAGAACAGGAACAATAAGCATCCTTAATTTAAAATAGCAAGGGGAACAAGAATAAGTAAAAGGAATACGAGGATGTTGCTACTTCAAAGAGGAAGAGCAAAAGAATACAAGTGGTGTTCCTTTTAGAAAAAGGAACAGCAAGATCAGAAGCGTTGTTCCTTTGGAAAAGGAACAGCAAAACACACAAATGTTGTTCCTTTGGAAAATGAACAACAAGGATTGAAAATGTTGTTCCTTTGGAAAAGGAACAGCAAGACACCCAAGTGCCGTTCCTTTGAAAAAGGAACAACAAAAATCGAAAATGTTGTTCCTTTGGAAAAGGAACAACAAGACACACAAATTTCGTTCCTTCGGAAAAGGAACAGCAAAAATCGAAAATGTTGTTCGTTTGGAAAGGAACAGCAAGACATCCAAGTGCCATTCCTTTGGAAAAGGAACAACAAAAATTGAAAATGTTGTTCCTTTGGAAAAGGAACAGCAAGGCACAAAAATGCCGTTCCTTTGGAAAAGGAACAACAAAAAAGCAAAAGCGATGTTCCTTTGGAAAAGGAACAGCAGAAAGCAAAAATAAAGAAAAAGAACAAAATTAAAGCAGAATGACGGCTGATCCAATAGGTGTCGTTCTTTTGAAAAAGGAACAGTAGAAATAATAACATTTGCTGCTAGTTCGAAAAGTAACGGCAAAGCACTTGATTCAAAAATATGTACAAAAACAAAAGAAATTATGTACAAATTGTGAAAAGAGATAAATTACTTAATGAATCATAGGTGAGGAAGGCTTCTCTCCCTCTCCCAAAATTTCCATATCAGAGTCTTGGCGTAGCTACTGGCAGAAGGACTCCCGAGTGAGTGGTTTGCGATAAAGGCGAACTCGGTGTTCATTTGCCTCGAAGGCATATCTAGAACCGTCAATAGTGATTAGAGTAAGAGTACCATTGTCATGTACCTTCTAGATTTCATATGGTCCCAACCAACGAGTCTGGAGTTTCCCGGGAAAGTCCTGAAACCTGGAATCGTACAAAAGTGCCCAGTCTCCTTCGTGGAAGACTTTATTTTTAATGAGAGCATCATTCTATTTAGCTCACTGCTGTTGGATAAGTGCAGTATTTTGGAGTGCAGAGAGCCTGATTTCATCGAGCTCATTGATCTGTTGCAATTGATTAATCTGTGCCTCTGTTAAATCTAAGCCAACTTACTGTGTTGTTCGTAGTGTTTGGATTTCGAATTCTATGGGAAAAATGGGTTGCTTGCCAAACACTAATTGATAAGGTGAGTAACCAGTGGTACTTCTCCATGTTGTTCTATAACTTCTCCATGTTGTTGGGAAAAGTTTCTATTCAGAACGCCCCTATCCCACTCTAAGGTGTGATAGTGCCTTAGCAACAAACAAGGAAAACTACTTGAGTATTCTTCTTTATGAAATGTAAATGAAGAGGAAGGATGTAACTAACCTGTGTCTTTCGCTAGTTTGTTGATACAATCGCTCCTCTCTTCAATAGCTCCCAGCTCCCTGCTCCCTTACCGGCCCAGCTTCACCGAATTCCTGCAAGATCACAGAAGAGAGAAACTACACAAAGATATAGATTTACATTCATAAAAAGCTTAAGATCAGATTAAGCGAAACATGCAAATATAACAAAACATCATTGATACACAACATGTAGGAGAAACTCAAATAATTTTATTGATATGATAAGAAAGTCCAAGAGGAGATACAACCAAGCGAGTCTCGATCCAGCATCTACCTCCTAGCAAAGGAATCCCTTCCTCACCTCCAACAAAGCATAAATCACCCAATGTACTAATCTCAATCTCAAACCAACAACAATTCTTTGCAAAGTACAAAATTCCAGCCTCTAGATCTCTGGGATGAGAGATCCATATATAGATGTAAGCAGAGAGGATGAGTCAGTTTATGTTTTGACTTGTGGCTTCTCTCTGTCAGTTCTTTCTTCCACTTGGAGACTGAGAGCCTCTTACTCATCACTGGTCGAATTCAGTGAGGCAAGTGTCATTGGAGAAGATTCTGGAAGCTTCCATTGTCTCTCCACCTCGTTGAATGACTCTGCCACTTGTCATTTCCCGCTCAGTGCACCTGGGTAGTGCATTCAAGTGCGTTGCAACACACCTAGCCAGTGTATTTGGGTGCTTCGCAACGCAGGCAGCTAGTGGAGCTTCTGAATTGATCCTGATTTGACTAGTTCTGAGTAGTTTCTGGTGGAGAACTTCTGGGAGAAGCTGTCATTGGTTGACCTTGTTCCTTTAGGGGCAGGAACAACACTTTTAGGGACTTTGGATCCCTTGGATTATGGACATTTCATGCTCAAAGCTGTAAGGCACAAAAATGTCTATAACAGTTTCCCCCTAAAGTATGAGGCCGTTTATCGGGTGAAATGCTTTATTAGGAGGATCCGAAGTTCTTTCAATGCTGGGAGGAGACCTGTAATAAGATACAATACAATACATTATTTTCATACTGTTTTCATGATCTAGCTGAGGCAGGCATTCCCATGCTCAGCTTTATAAATTCATTTTTATGTACATAGGACAGACAATCGTCTGATGGTAGACTGATGATCCTGCTGAAGTCATCATCCTTTTGGTAGGATGATTGTCTGTGCTGCAATGTTGTACATGTCAATGTCTTTATTTTTCCTGAATATATATCGCAGCCCGGATGGATGAAACTAGATTCGGGGTCTTCAATCTCGTCCGATCTTCACTCTAAGTACAAGTCGATCCATGTGAGAAATGTTTTGGAGTCGAACATGGAAAGACATCGCTTGATTACCAGTCAATGATGTAAACTGTTAACAAGTGCGAGAGGAATCACCGATAATGATAATGACCCTCAAGGTACTGCAGTACAATTCACGTGGTGTTAATAAAGGACTTGGCGTCGAACACCACGCAAAATCTTTCGGTCGAAGGTCATTGATGTATACCTGTCGCCGGAAGTGAGAAACTTGCCATTGAGGCATGCAAGCTTCAAAGTACTGAAGGGGGTGTTCCTAGATCAACTTCTTGGATAATGAGCTGATGTCGACAAGAAGCGATCCGTCAAAGGAGGGCCTTAATGAATCCCACATCAATGACACGGAACGGAGCAAATGATTTTGATGGAGGTGAAAACGATCTGATGATATATGGTTCAGGGTGGCGGTCATGAAAGAATGAAGTATAATGTATGGTAGTGGATGGGACACGGTTGACTTCTCTGGATGATTTCTCTTGAACATATTGGTGACACTTATATGATGGATTGGTAGCATTTACCCCAAAGGTGGATGGTATGGCGAGACCATGGTGATGTGACCGGTGAATGAAACAACCCAACCCAACTCAGGCACAGAGTGGAAGTGTCATGTTCAAGAGCGACTTGCTACCAATAAAGGTTCTTTGACTTTCTTCCCAATTTTTCCCCAGTCATTGCTAACCAGTACCTCTTTATTTTTGTTAAGCTTGAGGAGGATAACATATGCTTGTTCTATAATTTCCCTTCGGGCAAACCCATCGCTATGTTTTAACGAGCCTAGTGATAGTGAAACTCATTCTTGTCTAAAGACAAGTTTGTCGCTATTAATGTTTTTAACGAGTCTAACGACAAAGATAAATCGGTCCTTTTCATTTTTAGAGAGTCTGAAAAGGTACGTAAAGTTAACTCCGAAATTCCTTTTTCGTCATCTAATGCCTTAAGTCCGAAAAAGTATAAAACAATACAGAAGGGATGAATTTTCGATAGTTTTAACGAGCCGAACAAAACAAGCGCTCGATCTTTTTGTGCAATAATCCCTCAGGTCCAAAAAGATTAAAATCTAGAGGAGGGATAGCACTTCCGGTTGATTTAATGAGCTGGAAGGCCAAAACTCGGCAATCTTTTCATATTTTACGAGTCAGATGAAAACAACTTAAAGAAGACTCGTCTTTTGAGGAACGAGTGATAAAACGGGTAGCAGCTGATTCCAGGTAAGGGTTGGAATTTTCCAATCACGGCAGTGTCACAAGGATGGCTAGTGAAATCAATCTTCGTAGCTGTTCCTCAAAATGGGTAAACAATCAAATGGAGGTGAATGATCGGCCAATGGAAAAGTGGAGGTGACGGTGCAAACACGACCAAGGCTTTAGTGGCTGAAAATGTTACATTCGCGGTGGTTATTTACCGGAGGATAGTTCATCTTTTAACGAGCTTAAACGCGGGTTGAAACACTTGCTCGATCTTATGTTTATTTTTTAACGAGCATGAACTATGTGCTAAAACTGCTCGATTATCTAGTCATATGATAAGAATGTCTCATATAAGATGCCATTTTTTATGGAGCTTGCGCCTTACAAAGCTATGCCCCGCATCCTTTCGTTATGCAAGTTCGGAAATGACTAATCCTACGAGTTTAAAGGGTTAGCCTACAGGTTTAAAGGGAGGACCTAAAAATTTAAAAAATAAATAGCCGCCCCTTGCTTACACTCCAAAAGGTTTGGATGCCCCCAGGTATAAAGTACGATTTCAAGGTTGCCCCTCAATTTGCAGATAAAACATTTGTTCTACCAGGAAAGGCCTACCTCTTTCCGGTTACCCAAAGATTGTCTCATTTGCGCAGCAAACAAAACACTTCTTCGGCGATGTCTACCGAGATAGACAAAGGTGATTGACTCAATTCTGTCAACTCACATAACTTTGACAAGAGAATCTTATTCTAGAATAACCCCTATCTCAATCACAGATGGGGTACAGACTAGTCATATTCTCCCGCGGAAACCTACCCTATACCTGAAGTTTTCCTGCCGAAGCAGACCAGGACGCATGCCCCCTGGGTTCCAGTCATATCCTCCCGAATTACTCGCGCTCATCGGGAGGACAGACCGTGGGTTGAGACATTTCTTGCGTGAAGAGACCATTTAGGGATGGTATATGACTATTTGCGATGCGCGATCCGGGAAATGAAAGTTGGTCCACGAGCTTGACCACTCTTCCTTCGTGCGGAAAACACATTACTCTAAAGAGTGAGGAGACGATGGCTCCCATGCAATAAATATAGTCTCGTCCAAGGAGTAGATTATAATCCAAGGGTCCTTGAATGACCATCACGTTCATTTGAACGGTCTTCCCTTTCAATGTTATGGGCACATTGGGGAGGATCCCTAAAGGTCGACTGGTTCCTTTATCAAAGCCTGTCAGATTTCTCATCTCAGGCAAAAGCGATGGCGAACCAAGCGCTTTCCAAGCAGTAGAGGAAAGGATACTCACAGATGCCCCCTCATCAATGATGGTGCCAACCATGACCATTCTATATATTTGGATGATAATTCGGAATGGTATGCTTGCTGGTAAACGGGGTCTGCCTAGTTGATTCCTGTCGAAGGAGACAACTAGGTTGCTTGGAGGTGGGACCGAGTAGATGGTCGGGTACGGCTCTGACGAACTTCCTTCCTGCGATAAAGGAATGGGTAGGTTTCCCCCGTGTTCGTCGGAGTCTGTGTTGATGAAGAGAATTTGGACGGTGTCATCCTTATTCTCCTCAGTGATTGTATCATTCGAAGATAAAACCTCTGAAGGCAAGACCGGGTCAACTGCCGCCTTGACATTTTGACTTTCGTCGGGTATGGATTCAGCTGGTTCATCTTCAATGACTGGCGCTTCAGCTGACCACTTGAGCGGGCTAGCTGGATTCTCAACTAACGAAGGACTCGGTAAGAGTTTTTTATATCCAGGAGGAAGTCGTAACAGTGAAACCGGACGATCATCCAAAACTCTTTTAGCTTCATCTAAGAAGGGACAACGGTGGATGGCGTGATTGCCTTCGCACAGTTTACAAGGAGATCTAGTTCTCCCTTTTTGTCCTGGGACTTCACTTTCGCTAGTTGAAGGTGTGCTTTCAACATGGCTATCAGAGGTTGACGCCACCAGATTGTGCAAACGGGGAGACCAGTCCCTTAGTATCCGAGGGATGCAGGGACAATCTCTATGAAATTGGTCTCCCTTGCAAATGACACATGGCGATTTAGGCCTGGTCAGTGCGGTGTGTGGATTTTCGTTAGACGACACTCGTTTGCCCCCAGTCGCTTTTGGCTCATTCTTCTTCTTAGGAACTTGACTTTTGGCTTTGCCAGCCCCATCAAGCGAAGAGGAAGGAGGAGAGGAAGAATTAGAGGAGGTAGAAGGCTGGTGGGTAACTCTGGACTGGTCTAACTACTGATTCGACTGTTCAGGAATAGTGGTGTTCTGAACGACATTGGTTGAGAAGAGCCAGACCGGCAAGCCAATTATCAGTCCTGGAAGCGACAATGTGGCCATATGAGGCACACCAACATCTCCCCAAGAGGAGAAGGGACTAGGATTTCCACCAAGGGGAATTCCTTGGTTGGTAGGCTCCATTTTCTCAACCTAGAGATCAACGTAGGAAAAAGGGTATGAATATTCTGTTTAAAATAAATTTTAACGACGCTTGGACACAACTTGCTTTTTCAATTTTAAAGAGTCGAGAAAAAGCAAAAGATGACTCTAGTCTCCTTCGATTTTTAATGAGCCTGAAGTGACAAGTGCTCAGATGGACCTTTTCCGTTAAGGAGTCTGAAAAGGAACGAAAGGGACTGCTCTGGAGTTCTAGGTAGAGGGTGTGCCAAACCAATCGCAAAACCGCAGAATACTTTTTAGGGTACGGGCGGTCAATCTTCCCGAATGCTCTGTTTAGTGCATTGCGATCAGTAGGGCGGCCGACACGGCTTCCTATGGATAAAGGTTTTATGCCTATAGGGGTTTCCCAATATATACTCGACGGTACGTGGGAGCACAATCCGTACTGGCGCTTATCGTCTCTCAGGAGGAATCACCCAACCATCAGTGAGGCCGACAGTTACCAGGTTTTACGACGCCGGAACACGTCTCTAGCCTAGACCTCTATGTTGTGCGTTAAGTTCCAATGCATTGTTAAGTTCATTCAATTTATTTTAGGTTGATCTTTCTTAGAAGTTTGCCTTTTTGGATCACCACGAGATGTAGATAAAATTCCTAAATGCAGTCTAAAGATGATAAGCAAGCATTTATCTCTTTTCAACAATGAAAATACTAGCTACAAGGGGAAAAGAAAGACACAATCTTTTCTCAAAGAGCAAAGAGCACACTGTAAGTGCACTTTTCCTAAATCAAACCATACAAACTATCAATATGCAAATGCACAAATGCATGTATTTGTTTTCACTTTCTTAATATTGATGCCTAAAAAGAAAGTTGTTGTACAAATTTGAATTCGATTTCAAGTGAAAACACAAACAAGTTTCTTTTTGAAATCAAAAAGACGATTACGACACTTTACAATTTTGAAGTAAACACTTGTTTCGACACTAGAAATTCACAAATTCAAACCAAAAGACAAAAGTAAAAGCACAATCAACTGTCAACAGCAAACAAATTTACTCCTAAGATAAAAAACGACACTTACGACAGGGCTAGATCTAAGGGCGACAGTATGACTAGTTTACTTTTGTAATGGGAAATTGCAAATGATGTAACAAATACACAAAAACAAATACAGTTTCTTTTATACAACTGAGGTGGAATTAAGGCAAAGAAAAGGGGTTTTCAGATAGGTACACACACTGATAACAGGCTGCAAAAATCAGACAAAACTGAACAAAATGAAGCAAAGAACCACAGCTGCACAGGGAAAAGGCTGATCAGCGCACCTGTTGCACAGAGAAACTGAATTGCAGCGCAGGTAGCCCTCTCGGGACCTGCATTGAAATGCAGAACCTCTTCGCAGAGCCTGCGCTGAAGCAGAAACGAGAATTTTCTCTGGGTTCTGGGTCATGGTTTGCAGTTTAATCTATGGATTTTGGCCGGATAAAAGCTATCAATAAGGAACAATTAGAAGGATGATTTAAAGGAGGACTAAGAGCTATCACAAAGGGCAGTTAGAGCATTTGTGGATCAGCTGTTCAGATCATAAACAAGCCCAGTAAATGGACTAGAGTAGCAGATCTCTACTTTGCATTTGTAAATGGCAAATGCAGTTCGATTCGCCACTCCTAAGTTTATGAGAAGAACAACAATAGAAACACAAATAAACTAAATAGATATGATCCCCAGCGGAGTCGCCAATTTGTTGTTGGGAAAAGTATCTATTCAGAACGCCCCTATCCCACTCTAAGGTGTGATAGTGCCTTAGCAACAAAAAAGGAAAACTACTTGAGTATTCTTCTTTATGAAATGTAAATGAAGAGGAAGGATGTAACTAACTTGTGTCTTTTGCTAGTTTGTTGATCCAAACGCTCCTCTCTTCAATAGCTCCCAGCTCCCTGCTCCCTTACTGACCCAGCTTCACCGAATTCCTGCAAGATCACAGAAGAGAGAAACTACACGAAGATATAGATTTACATTCATAAAAAGCTTAGGATCAGATTAAGCTAAACATGCAAATATAACAAAACATCATTGATACACAGCATGTAGGAGAAACTCAAATAATTTTATTGATATGATAAGAAAGTCCAAGAGGAGATACAACCAAGTGAGTCCCGATCCAGCATCTACCTCCCAACAAAGGAATCCCTTCCTCACCTCCAATAAAGCATAAATCACCCAATGTACTATTCTCAATCTCAAACCAACAACAATTCTCTGCAAAGTACAAAATTCCAGCCTCTGGATCTCTGGGATGAGGGATCCATATATAGATGTAAGCAGAGAGGATGAGTCATCTTATGTTTTGACTTGTGGCTTCTCTCTGTCAGTTCTTGCTTCCACTTGGAGACTGAGAGCCTCTTACTCATCACTGGTTGAATTCAGTGAGGCAAGTGTCATTGGAGAAGATTCTGGAAGCTTCCATTGTCTCTCCACCTCGTTGAATGACTCTGCCACTTGTCATTTCCCGCTCAGCGTACCTGGGTAGTGCATTCAAGTGCGTTGCAACGCACCTAGCCAGTGTATTTGGGTGCTTTGCAATGCAGGTAGCTAGTGGAGCTTCTGAATTGATCCTGATTTGACTAGTTCTGAGTAGTTTCTGGTGGAGAACTTCTGGGAGAAGCTGTCATTGGTTGAACTTGTTCCTTTAGGGGCAGGAACAACACTTTTAGGGACTTTGGATCCCTTGGATTATGGACATTTCATGCTCAAAGCTGTAAGGCACAAAAATGTCTATAACAACAGTGCCTCTGGTAATCTGGCCGCCCAATCACATCTATGTGACGCAATTGTTTTTGTTAAGATTGCTTCTATTATTTTGTTGCTACTTTCTACCTGACCATTTGCCTGTGGGTGGTATGGAGTAGTGATTTTATGCTGGAAATGATAGTTTTTGAGTTTTGTAGCTATTTTGTTCCCAACAAACTGTGGTCCACCGTCTGTAATTATATTTCTTGGAAGGCCATAACGCACAAATATATGGAACAAGAAATGTATGACAGAATCTTCTGTAGCTCTTGGCAATGCCTCTGCTTCAACCCACTTGGTGACATATTCTGTTGCCACCAAAATATATGTTTTCTGGTTTGAGGGTGGGTTAATTGGTCTGACGAAATCAAGGGCCCATCGTTCGAATGGTTCAATAACTAACTATGGATTCAAGGGCATCTCATCAGATTGACCAGGGCGTCCTGCTCTCTGGCAACTGTCACAAGCTTGGACAAATTTCTTTGCGTCTTTGAAAATTGTAGACCAATAGTACCCTATTTGTAGGACCTTATGTCTAGTTCTACAATCTGTGGAATGTCTGCCACATGGTCCGTCATGGTAGGTTTTTTAAATGTCGAAGATTTCATCCTCTCGAATGCATCTTCTGATATGCATGTCTTCCCCTGTGTGGAACAGGTAGCCTCCAACCCACGAGAATCGAGCACTCTTCTGAACGATCTGTTTCCGCTCATTAGGGGTTAGATGTTTCGGTAGTTTACCTACTGCTAGGTAATTGGCAACATCAGCATACCAGGGTGTTTGAACAGCAACAACAAATAGATGCTCGTCTGGAAATTGATCTTCAACTGTTGCTGCATCGATTGGATTTGGCATTCTTGAGAGAAAATCGGCTACAGGATTTTCTTTTCCAGGTCGATCCTTGATTGTAATATCAAATTCCTGTAATAAAATCAGCCATCTAGTTATTCTGCCATTTGTGATGGGCTTGTTTGCTAAATATTTGGTGGCAGAATGATCTGTATACAAGATAACAGGGTATCCAGTAATGTAATGTCTAAATTTATTAACAGCGTGTATTACAGCTAAAAATTCTTTCTCAGTAATAGTGTAATTTAATTCAGCAGGGGATAAATTTTTGCTAATATAATAAATTGCATATGGTTTTTTATCCTCTTCCTGCCCAAGGACTGCTCCAATGGTTGTATCCGAGGCATCAGATGATATTTGAAATGGAAAATCCCAATTTGGTCCTCGAAGGACTGGGGCTGTGGACACAAGCTTCTTTAGATCCTGGAAAGCACGTTCACATTTTTCTGTCAAAAGAAAATCAGTGTTACCAGTTAGTGCATACAGAGGTGCAACAATATGCGAAAAATGTTCTATAAATCTCCTATAATAACCAGAAAATCCAAGAAAACTGCGTACCTCTATTTGAGTGGTAGAAGTGGGAATAAGAAAAATTATTTGGATTTTGGCTGGGTCTACCTGAATGCCAACTGCTGAAATATAGTGTCCGAGAATAAGTCCTTCAATCATCATCATATAGCATTTTTCATGGCTTAAACAAAGCCTAGTAGCAATGTAGCGTTGTAGGACTTTTTCCAGTGTATCAATGCTGGATCGAAATTGTCTCCATACGGTGTAAAGTCATCCATGTATACTTCAAGTCCTTCATTTATTAAGTCTACAAAAATGCTGAGGATAGACCTTTGGAATGTGGCAGGAGAATTGCATAAGCCAAAAGGTAGAACTCTGTAGGCAAATGTTCCCCAAGGACAAGTAAAAGTGGTTTTGTCTTGGTCTTCAAGGGCAGTCTGGATCTGATTGTATCCACTGAAGCCATCCAGGAAAGAAAAGAATTTATTTCCTGCCAAAGTATCTAATACTTGGTCAATGAATGGGAGAGGGAAGTGGTCTTTTTGTGTGGCTTTATTTAGCTCCCTGTAGTCCACACAGATTCTCCATTTCCCATTCTTTTTTGGTACCACCACAAGCGAAGAGACCCATTTACTATTAGAGATAGGATAGATGAAATTGACATCTAAAAGTTTTTGAAGTTCAGCTTTTACCACATCTTTTAGATGAGGATTAAGTCTCCTCTTAGGCTGGTGAACAGGTCTCGCATCTTTTTCTATGTAAATGTGGTGGGTGCATAATTGAGGGTCAATTCCTTTCATATCAAGATAGTCCCATGCAAATGCTTCTTTATATTTCCTCAACAGATGGATGAGCTTCGTTTCTTGTTCGGAGGTGAGGTTGGCATTAATGTCTAAGGTTTTTTCCCAGTTCAACTTCCACAATTTTACTATTTGCAACAGAGGTAACAGGTATCGTTCGATCATGTGTATCTTTAAGAGGATCTTCTTCAAATTCGTTATCAAATGCTACCTCTATCACGTGACACTGTGTGCGGGATTTGGATTCAGTTTGACTAATAAATTTATTAATGGCATCATCCTCTGTCTGATCTTTAAAATCAAGTGCCTCTTGTATAGTTAATGGAGATCTAATATTGTCAGTAAGGTATGATACAGGGTGCTTATTAGTTTTGATCATTGTGACACTTGGTTGTGCTGGAGGATAGAAGGCTAAGTTCTTGATATTCACTCCCCTCGTTATGGTCATATTGCCTTGTCGGCAACCAATATAGGCATCGGAAGTTGCAAGCCAAGGTCTTCCTAAAATCAATGGGTGTCCATCAAGTCAGCTTTTGGGATTTATTACCAGAAAATCAGTCGGATATTCCCAGGAGTCAACAGATACCATGACATCATGTAGCGTGCCCTCTGGCCTAACCACAGATCGGTCAGCCAGCTCTAACAAGGTAGAGGTGGGTTCTACAGATGTAATGCCTAGCTTTTGGCAAGTAGTAGTTGTTAAGATGTTGATTGCAGCTCCTAGATCAACTAAGGCATTAGGGAAGGTTTGACCATAAATTTTTACGGTGACTATTGGATTTCCTGGGTCTTCATATTTAATGGGCGTTTCTTTTCCTGATAATAAGTCAGATAGAGTGCCAACTACTTGGACTCTTGGATTGTTTGTTGCATTCCTCCTTGGTTTCTTTACACACAATTATTTGATAGTCTTTGCATATATCGGAATGTCTTGAATGGCTTGGAGGAATGGAATTTTTATGTACAAATTTTGTAATTCTCCCAGAATGTCAAAATCAGGATATTGTGTAGGTCGAGGTATGATTAATCGTTCTGGGAACGGGGAAGAGGATGTGGTTGTTTGGTTATGAGTTTGTTGTTTTTTCACATCCTCTTCTTGTGACAGATGTTCTCTGGGTAACTGATTTTCAACATGGGCTATCTTTTCTCCCTCAGTTTCAACAATACACCCAGATCTTAACTAAAGATCATTACACTCCCTCAGATCAGCTCCTATTTCTGATGTTTCTATTATTTGGACAGATTGGACCGGTCTGTTATTTGGATTGGGGTTGGGTTGGGCTGGAAGTTGCGATCTCAGACTAGACTGGTGATTTTGTTGTAAGGCTGGCAGTGTAGGTTGAGGGAGCAGCATGGTTCCTACTGGCTGATGCATCGGTCTTTGGCAGTTTGTCTGCCAGGCTGAACTTTGTGAAGTAGGCGGAGTCCATTGTGGTGGGTATGCATTACTTTGCCAATATGGTGGAGTATAGGGAAAATTTGGCCAACCAGATGGGCTTGCCTGATTCAGCCACGGGGTTGATGAAGGAAACGACTGAGGTGACCAGTTTGGGGGCGGGGGTTGGGATTGACTTTGCCACATATTATATTGTTGAGCATTATACTGCGGAGACTGAAAAGAAGAGTCCGGGTCCGAAAACATACCAGATTGTCACGACTGCCAGTGTCGATGCTGGTTGAGCAAATATACTGATTCTGGCCCTTCTTCTGCTTCCTTATATACTGCTTTTAATCCGGGAAGTGAGGGACAGCTTTCCGTAAGGTGATCTTTTGTGTAGATGGCGCATGTTCGGACTACATCTAGTGGACACTCCTTATGGCTATGTTTCTTCCTGCATCGGGGACAGAAGATTGCCAAATTTTGTTCTGCCTCCATTGGCATCTGCTTGGCCTGCATAACATCAAGTTGTGTAGTTAGCGTCCCTAGTATATCAGTTTTAAAATTTTCCAATAGATTTCCAATTTCTGCACGCTTTACTCGTTCTATCGAAATTTTATTATCTCTTACAAACCGATCATGTTCTGCCGATTCCAATCTTGTGCTGCCTCTTGAACTTCTAATACATAAGTCAATAATTTTAGCAAAATTTTCCTGATAAATATCTCCTTTTCCCATAATATTTAATGTTTCGATCCATTGTTCCTTCATTCCCATAATTAATTATGTTTTTAGCACATTATTAGGTAAAGATAGTGATGCATAAGGAGATCTTTGAAGATTATACTGAAAACGTTCCACATACTCCTCTAATGTTTCATTTGGTCTAGCTACCATCTGGAATATTTCATCCTTCAGTTCTCTAGACCTGCAATAGTCCTGATATTTCTTTAGAAAAGATTCTTTCATTTGATCTCAATTATTTATAACCCCGCCACCTAATCCCATAAACCATCTTAAGGCAGCCCCTTTTAATGTAGAGGGAAATAATTTTAGTTTCTGGGGGTCGGTGGCGTAATCATAACCCCTACACAGCACATCGAACTCAAATAGAAATGCATTTGGATCTTCTGATATAAGACCATGGAATGTAGGGATATGCTGAAGAGGGATTGCTTTCATGGGTTCATTTGCTGCAGTATCCACTATGGGGTATTGCAATGTAAAGGTTTGGGTGTTTGGCTGGTTTTGAGTCATTTGGTCGAATATATGCCAATAACCTTCTGGGATATCTAGGAGGGTATTCCTAGGTTGTGAAGGAATGGCTTTAACAGGAATGGTTTTAATAACACTTCCTCTGTCTGGGACAATGAGAGTGCCTAATGTCCGAGGAGATTGAGTTTCTTCAACAATGATTTTTGCAGCACTTCCCTTGTCTGGGTTATTTAATGGCTGAGTTGTCCTAAGAGGAGACCTTGGTTCCTCAGTTTCCCCTGTTTCTCCTCCTCCTTCACAAACATTGCTGAAATTCCCTTCTTGCAATAGTTCTGGAGTAGAATTTTCAATTTCTTGAAAGTCCTGCTCTTCAGTTTTACTATGCACCTCAGCAAAGGCTACAGATGGTGATCCTGTGGCCTGAAGGGAACTAGTAGGCTGTCTAGAAATAACTTTTCTGGGTCCTACTGAAGGCTGAGATTCTGCTTTCTTAAAGATTTCGTCTATGAAGGTTGATCGGTCAAAGGTCACCGGCCCCTTAGCTTTTTCTAGCTTGGGTAGAGGTTTGGAATTCTTTTCTAGCTTTTTCTGCTTAGTCATGCACACAAATCAACTACTAGATTCTACCCAAAAAAAACAGCAGCAAATATGTAGGAAAGCGGGTAGGGGAGCAGGGTTGTTACATGCTCCACACGTAGGTTCTTACCTTCCTTTTTTAAAACCCAATTCTTCCCTAACAGGTTCTTACACTACTCTGGAAAAAGCAAATGGCTACACTCTTTCCCCGGCAACGGTGCCAAAATGTGGAGCTATAAAAAGGGTCTCTTTAACCTCTAATTACCTCACATTAGTTGTCAATCCAGGAATGTTTTGTTATTTAAAAGAGTGTCTTAGTCTGAGGCTATCATTTGCCAGAGTAATGCTAGTAGTACAGTGTTCAGAAATACAAGAGTAAATGGATTCTTGTTTAGAGCAAACGACTTCAAAAGATTAAACTACACATTCAAAAAACTAAGCAATTTATCAGTTAAGGGTTTAGTAGCAGTAACTCATCCCTTTGTAAACTAATGGAACTAAGGTAAATCAGAGAACAGATTGTGGATCTGGGAGCCAGGCAGTAAATGTGAGTGCTCACTACAGCCCTGGATCGTTCTTCACACCAAAATAACAAAGGATAGGAAATGGAACGGAAGATAAGAAATGGAGCAGCGAAATAAGAAATAGAACAACAAATCTGAAATGGAACAACAAATCTAAAACTGTAACAGCAACTAAGTCTAGCAAGTAGTAACACCTTTATCTACAATATCAAATGCACGAATCGTGACCTACAGGAATCAAATGGAAATCTTTCACTCTAAAGGACAAATTGAACAACACACCAAAATGGAACAGCTCTGATTAATGATGAATTATAGAACATCACTTCAAAACCATATATGCACACGGCACACCTTAATAGTAACCCGATCTTAGTAAACCAATTATCACTCTTAGCTATAAAAGATTACGATTGCATTTCAGAATGGAACAACAATGTCTATAGATCCAACAATCGCAAAGAACATAATCACTAAGATGAATTCCATAATAAGTGCACAGCACAGAGGCTCTATAATTAAACATCAACAATAATCTATAAAGACTGACAGTATTATATTAACACTTAGAAGAACAGTGATACGTTGCAGAGTCAATGCAATAGTGTTGTCTCAGTAAAGTAAACATAACAGAGCATGCGATGTAAACTAACAAAACACATCAGATTACCAAATAATGCTGATAAGCAAACCACGCATAAACCAAACGTAATAGTAGAGGAGCAAGTGTCCTCCAGGGCCGGGCCCTTAGCCTCCAGGGATACACCGCTTGAAGTTATTCCAGACTCAGAGATGAAATAGTAACGAAGTTTGTATTGATGCATAAAGCGAAATTACAATAGATCGGTTCTTAGCGAGACTCGATGATCAAAGTTTTGATCTTAAAGGAAATTACATAAAACATAACCAACCCCCCTCAAGCTAACAATGTTGCCCCTTTTATAAAGGTGAAGGCGGAGATATCTAAGTGCAGAAATAGATAAAACAGCGATCCCTCAGGATCAAGGATCCTGAGGGATTTGCCAAACCGTTAGTCCTCAGTCATCTCTTTCCTTTCCTGCGCCGAGCCGATATCTCCACTTCCTTTCCAGGGCTGATTCGCTTTGATTTGCTTTGCCTTGTTTGCATACGGTATCCCGTCAAAGGGACAACGGTTAACCCGTCCTTGTCCTTTCCTTTGGAATGGCAACTTCTCATTTTTCCTCCTTCCTGCATAAGGGAATGACAATTGTTAGTGTTTTCGTCTTGCATATTAAGCTCACATGTTTTATTACAATTCCTTATCATTTTCTGAGTTCATGATGCAAAAAGGTTTGTAAGTTCTAATGAAAATATGCTGAAATAATTACCAAAAACATACCTTCTTTAGTACTCCAAAATGACCTGATTATGTCAAAAACACCATCTCATCACCATGCTTCTCTCCGCCATGATCACCCCTGCATTCATCCAATAAAGTCAGTTTCGAACAAATTTAATACAGTTTTCAGAAAAAGACACAAATAAAAGCGGATGAAGACAGATAACAAGGGGAAAACACCTGAAAGCTCTACCTCTCATTCATCAATCCCTAGACCCCTTCTCTACCCATGTCAACCATCCTCATGCTCCAAAAGTGAAGAATGGTTAAAAAATTTGAGGGAGAGGCAACTACAGGGTATCTTGTAGGAAATCCTATAGCAGCCTAACCCACAAAACAAAAAATCATAGGTTGTAGTCATCACTAGCATGGAGATCCAGAGGTCAAAGAAGCTCCTCCAGAGCTTAGCAGCAGCATCAGGATCATTAGCATCACCATCCAACGCCTGCACATCAAAGAAAAACATCAGAGGACAATAAAAAAAATAAGGGAGAAACACATGCGGCAAATGCACAACAAGGACTTCACTCTTCAAACAAACATCATCAAGGCATCATTACCATAGGTATGCATATCCCTTCCACTCTCTCGTTAGCATAATATGATCAAACATGTAAAAGTTGTGAAAGAGTTGGTTTATAAGTGAAAGGTGGCCAGTTAACTTGGCCACCTTCACTCAGTCAACGAAGATAATATAGTTATTTCTTTCACACGTGGCAGCAACCAAGTCAAGAGAAAGGGGAGATGAGGTCGAAATTAGTTAAACTACAGATGCCTGAAGTGGGAGTTTATTATGATGTAAGGAGAATGATGATGAGGTAGTGGGACCAACGGTCCAGAAATAGATGCTTGTACCTCGGCTGCCAGCGCACCACCCCACTCAAACCACCCATATGAGGAAATAAACGTTGATCCCCATGCATAGAGGCATTTTCATTCTCGAGGCTACACACTAGCAAAGTTGCTCTCGACCCTCAAGCAACCTACAGGAAAGGCAGAATTTGTTTTTTCCAGCGTAGGTGCACCTACAGGATTCTACAGGATGTAGAACCACACCTATAGGATTATAAGTGAGCCGTTTTAAAAGGGAAAAAGAGGTTGGCTACATCAAGCAATGATAAGGAGGTAGGCTCTATACTTTCCCACATTTTCCAAGTAAAAGGCACATAGAAAAAACCTTATATTTTGTTGGAAAAGATTGCAGTCTAGGGAAATTGTCCACATAATTTGCATTTAAAATTATTCATCCATTAGAATTTGGTATTAGACATATACAACCCTCCATGCATTAGAGAAAAATGACAGCAGGATTTAATAAGAGGGAACCCATCAATATAGTGAGGATTCATCAGCACCCTCCTATACTAGAGATATTCACAAGGCACAATTGGATGGGTTTCTTTGAAAAATTGAGGGGATATGATGATGAAGTAGCCAAATATTTTTCTCTCTCCCTCATTCCACTTGTTATGGCCTAAATCTACCTCAGGCTAAGAAAGGCAGAATCTAGGGTAACATCAAACCACACTTAACTTGGTAGCTAGCCCTACCAGGTCAGGAGAGGGCTCTCTCCTTGTCAATCTCAGAAGAAGATGGCCAATAAAGCTTGAGATGACTGATATGAATTCTAATTTAGGCTAGGTATATGCTCAGAGGAGTTTTCTTGAATTTAATGTTGGTTTGTTGGCTCAAATGTGAAAGGTAGATTTGGGTCCAGGGAATGGACATAGTCTTGCAGAGATCTCTATGGGGCGAGGTAGGAAAATGGTTTAGTAATTTGAAATAGGTGAGATGGAGAGTCTTAAGACTGGTGAGGAGTTGGAGAGGGCATGAAAGTCTCAAGGATCCTCTTCAAACAGTTGAAAACATAAATAAATAAACAAACCCTAGGTAGAGCACTACAACATGAATGAATTCTACCTTTATCCTTGATTCATTTAGTTAAGCTGAATAGAAAGAGATGATGGCATACATAAACACATGTAAACTTGCATTACAGAAGCAAAAACAATACCAAATCAAATTTCCACAAGAATCCCACAAAGTGTTGCAAACCTTGGTCTATTCCTTTGCCAAACTGCAGAGATAAACGTATAATAATGCTCAAAGCATTCACAAGAGTCCAACCTTTACAAATGATTGAAAACCTACTAGATATAGGCAACAAAAAACTCATGCTAGGCTTTAGGGGTTGAATTCATGATTTTAGGAGCTGTTTCAACAAGATCTAAACTAAGAACTGAAAAGTAGGCAGTGGAACAACTTGCCTCTAAAACCTAGGAAACTGATTCATTCAGTTTCAAACTATCTTTTCATGATGTATCTACCTCCATGAGTGAAATTTTAACATATTTACATCAAATTCCATCACGTTACATAAAATTACATCATGAGTTTGACGATGAGAGAGAGAAAAGTCAAACTGAGAAAAAACTAGGCGAAAAACAAAGTTTTTTGGCAAAAAAGTCAATTTTCCATCATGTGCACCCCACCTCTGTCCCTATGTGTCGCACCTTTTTGTAGCTGATTTTGGAGGCCTTCCTGTGTACCAAATTTGCTACAAGTCGGCTTGTTGGGAAGGTCTATCTTTCTACTTTCTATAACAGGTGGAATTTTTGAATTTGGTGTCCATTTTCCCCTCCAAAAATGAGTTCTCACAACACTGCTTCATGTGTGGCCAAAAAGGGGCAGAAAGGGCATTCTTGAGGTGTTTTTGACCCTTTTGGAAGCTCAAAACTTGACAAAATTTCTTGGCCACTTGTAAGCATTCATATTTTTTCATGAGGAATCCAAAAATGCTGATTTTTCCTCCAAAGAAGGTCCCTAGCAAAAGCGCACGCCAGGTGGCGCGGTGCACCAGGCAGAAAAATTTGTGTTTTGCTCCAAAAATTCAAAATTGACAAAAAGTGTGCCAAATTTCTTGAAATTTGGGCTAAGTGACCTGCATCAAGTACTATGTTGGGCCAAGGAAGCCTCAGCCAAGATCTTGATCTTAGCTTGCTCTTTCTTCCTCCTCAAAGTTTTCCTCAACTTGGCCTTTAAAGTCCTAATTCTTGCTTTGCAACTTTTGTTTCTTGCCAAATAATGAAAAGCCATGTGCCGCAACATGTCCTTCTCCTTGTTAGCCTTGTCCAACAGCCTCTCCAAGTGCATGTTCATCTTCCCCAACCAAGACTCTTTTTTATTCTCTATCTCTTGTTCAATGGAAGTGAAAGTGACATGGTCCTCTTCGTCATTTTGCTTTCTCAGTTTCAACATTTCTAGCTCCATTAGGCTTTGCTTATCCTCCAATTGTTTGTTTTCTTTCTTTTTTTTCATCTATATCATCCTCGTGCATCTTTTCTTTGCCTTTTCTTTGCTGCTTATCATAGTCATATTTATTGTCTCTTTCCATTGTTTTCCCTCGGTTTTGAAAAATGTGAATATATATGAATGGTTTGTGGATAATAGTATGGAATAGGATGGAGGAATGGAATGGGAAGAGTGTATGGGGAAGGGAGTGTTGAAATGTATGTATGAACAGGGTTTAGGGATGTGAGTAGGGTTGAGGGAGTGAGTAGGATAAGTGTGTAGGGTTTTAGGGAGAGTGTGTAGGGTTTTAGGGAGAGTGTGTAGGGTTTGGTGATGTGAGTAGGGCTTGTAGGGTTTGGGGATAGTAGGAATTAGGTATCAGGATTTAGAGATGCCAATTAGGGTTTGAGAGTAGTGGGATTAGGTATTAGGGTTTTTAGTTTTGGGGATAGGGGAATAGATGAATGTGAATGAAAGAGGGAAGGGGGAAATGAGATGAGTGAAATGTAGTGAAGGGAAATGTAACTGATGCAAGGGGAGCAAACAGCAACAATGAAAACTTTGAAACCCTAGACAATTTTTTGAATATGACCGTGCAACAAATTAGGGTTCCTTTTCACCTATTTACACACCATGAATGACGATCAAAACTTTTGCAATGGCACTATGGAATGCTTCACTTGTTGAATGAAGATTGCACAAATTTGGAGCTTGGAAAAATGATTTAAGTGAAATTTGGGCTAAGCAGGTAGGTGCACCACACCACTACCCAAGTGCGTTGTGCTCAACAGGTGCACCGTGCCCATTCAAATTGCAGCGTAAAACCTGCACTACGTGCGCCGCACTCAACAAGTACGTCACGCCAACTGACAGTTGCGTAGCACTTTTTGCAGGATACTTTTGGAGGCCTTCCTGGTGTCAAAATTGGGTGTGGGATGGCTCGTTGCAAATCTTATTGAGTCTACTTTCCAACACAACTTGAATTTTTCAATTTGGAGTTCATTTGCCCTATCAAAAGTCAAATCTCCAAGACTAGTCAAAATGTGCAAAATGAGGCTGCCTAAAGGTAGAGTGCTGTTGCAGTCAACTTTTGAAGGTATTTCTCAACTCCGAATTGAGCTCATGATAGCTCATTCGAAATATATTTGTGTCTAGTTATCATTTGACTCATCAATAAAGTCATTTGGCCAACCAAGCTAGGAGAAATCGTGATTTTCCCAAGGTCACTTCAGAGGTGCATCAATTCTCCTGAGGCAACTGTATTTTTAACATTTCTCTAAAACCGTGACACCTGTGTAAAAAGTGAAGGAGTTTTTTCTTCCTTGACCTATTTTGAACAAAACTCTCTCTCAGTTTTTCCAAATTCATCTTTTCTTTCTCAGAAACATCATTGGAGTAAAACCTATCCTGATGTGTGGAATAAGGGATTTGTCAAAATGAAGTGAAATGAAGGGGATAAGGGGCTTCTAAATTCTTGAGAAAATTTTTGAAAGTAGGGAAGGATGTTAGGAAGCGGGGGAAAGTGGAATTTCAAATATTGAGTGAGGGGAAGGGGTCCAAAAGGGCAAAACACAAACCTAGCCTAGAAAATTGTCAAATTGTAGCAAGAAACTAGGGTTTGTGTGAAAATGAGGAATTTGAGGGATATTAGTGATGAGAAGTGTTTAATAAGGTAAATTAAGGATAGGGGAAGGTGTATGAACATCAGGATACAAGTTTTTCTGATGATTTGACCATCCAAGAGACATTACCTTCAAAAACTTAGGAGAGGGAAATGAACCTTACCTAGGCACAACTGAAGCATGAACAAGGTGTAAAATGACCCATTGGAACCTGACATGATGATGACAACCCTTTGAATGATGGTACACTCAGCTGAATGGTGACATGGACTAACATTTGGACAACTTTGAAAGGAGTGAAAACAAACCCTAGACCTAATACCTAGTGACCAGATTTTGCTTGAAGACTCACTGAAATGACAAAATTTGACCTTGACACCTTAAAATCACTTTGTAAGAGCATGTTTGATCATTGGAGGAAGGTTTCAAAGACTGATACTAACACCACTTACTAGGACCCATGCCACTGTTGTGGTGAAAGGCCTCTCTATAGAACTCACCCCTGAAAGCATAGGAAAAATCACCACCCCTCCTTTAGGGATTCCTTGGAGAAAGGAGGATAAAGGTAATAGCCAAATTGCAAAGAAGAAATTCTTTTTAGAAGGAGAGGAGGAAATGGAAGACAAAAATGGAGTTAGAAGAGCAAGCCTACCATATCCTTGGAATGAAATTAGCTACCACCTTATTAAGTATATATCATGTGGAGGTAGGTATAGTGTGGTATATGGATACCATTTTAGGCTTCTCCGAGAGTTGAGGTTTGGAGAAAACACACCTCCTTAAAACAGACTCAGCATACCCTAATTGCTTCTTCAATCAGTGATAGACATGACCATTAAGGTGCGGGAAGGAAACCATCAACAGCTAGCCCATCATGGGTTAATTATACTTATCATAGAAGATACCCTCCAAAACCTGAGACTCCCAATCACATGGGAAACTTTTAGAGACATGTAGACAAAGGAAGACATAAAATCTATTGGATATGACAAGAGCCCCACTACCAGTTAAAGGGGGGAAGAAGAAATAGAGAGGGATGAAGAAGAAATAGAGAAGGATGAAGAGGAAATAGAAGAGGAAGAAGAGGAAGAAAAGGAGAAAGAAAGTGGTGAAGGGACAGAAGAAGATGCAAAGAAGGAAACTGATGAACAGAGTGAGGAACTAGAGGGAGAAGAAGAGGAGAAAGACAAGGAGGAGAAGGAGAATGGAAAGGGAAGACAGAAGAAAAGGAAGAATCACCCAAGGTATCTCCAAAACCCATTGAGAAAGAGGCAACAGTTGCCCTCACTGCCCTTAGTACCCCTATCAAGCAAAAAGGGGAGAGACAGATACAAACTCCATTTTACTTTAGGACAAGAAAAAGTACAAGAATAAGGCAAGGAAAACCTCAAACTCCCACTAAGGTTCCTATTATCATTGAAGACTCGCCAAATAGCAAGAAAAGTTAACTCCTCTTATGAAAACTCAAGGAGAAGGATCGTCCGGAAAAGCCTCTCCCAAGTCTCCTATCACTTATGTTAGGAGGCCTGTCACTAGATCTACCTCATCCAAAGGAAAAGGCATCCTACAAGATACACAGAAGGACCTACGGGAAGTAGAGGCAATCCTACAGGAAACTCTGCCAAACCTACAGGAAACTCAGAAATTGGACAAAGAAGGGAGTATGCAACAAGAAACAAAGAAGGAGGATCTAAAGCTGAGGGAACCTAGTCCTCAACCTAACCTTGACTCCTACTACAGGTTCATTGAATGGGGTAGTGTCATTCCACAGAAATTTTCCATCCCCTTATTCTTTGAGCTTGAGAAAGAAAGGGAAAGAACACATAGATGGATGCAAATTGCCAAGTCCAAAGGAGTTCAGGACATAGGTAACATGGAGGATAAAGTAAAAGATATGGGCAGAGAACTTAGTATCCTAAGGGAGAGAGAGGCAATGATGAAAGCTCAGTTGGAGGCAGAAAATGCATGGTTAAGGGGACAACTACAAATCACATTGGAGGATAGGGCTAAAATGTATGATTTCTACCTACATAACTTAGCCTTGATAGATATGAATGTGTGGGACCCTAATTCAAAACTAGGGGGCTTACAGTTGATGGATTTGGCATCATGGATGAATCATGTGGAAGCAAGGGCTACAGAAATGAATGAAGTAATGGAAAGGGAAGAAACATAACCTCTCATGATAAGAGTTGAGCAATCAAAGACAATGGCTATCATCAGCACCCATAACTTGATTGCAAATGACCCTCAACTTGCACCTAGGTACCTTGTTGCCCAAGAGCAAGCAATCACACACTTTGAGGACATGCTCAAGTTTTTAGGGGATGATAACATGCAAGCTTTCCAAAGGAGATGGAACACTTTTCCCTACAGCTTGAAAATTAGATAGTACCATTCTCCTCAGAGAATTAGAGAAGCATTGAACAAGACACCCATGTACAAGCAAGCTCTCCAAAGACTCAAAGTCAATTGGATTGGCTTGAGACTTAGTCCACCTCTGTTCTTAGGAATGTTGGAAGGAAGGAAGGAAGAGGGAGAAAGAAAGCAGTGGGAGCAGATAGAGAGGAAGGCAAGATTCTATGCATAGGAAGAGGAAACTACAGTAGAAGCATGGGATGTTAGGGAAGCGACTAGAGCAATGAAAGACATGGATAAAGATTGAGTTTGTCAGAGGATGAGCAACACTTTCAGTAGGGGGGTGATGATGAGCCTCATCATTGGGTAACTATATGGACCTTAATGCACCTACTAGCTTATTCAAATCAACTCTTCTCATTATTTCTTACATGTTTTGATTGTATTTTTCTTAATGAGATGAGTCAAAGTGAGATATTATGCCTAGTGGACTAATGTATATTGATTGCAGGTTTTTGAGAGAAAATCATGGAAATTTTGGCTAATTAAGGGCTGAAACTTGAAAGAGATAAGGAGGAGAGATTGTAGTAGGTAGATCCTCCTCATTTACTCCTCACTCATTCGAATATTCCTCCATCAATCACACTAGCTTGGAGTACAAGCATCCAAGTCATGGAGATCAAAAGGAAGTCGAGAAAGAGAAAGTTAAAGAGATAGTTTATCTCAAGTTTAGAAGTCGAGCCTCCCTAGATTTAAGGAAGTCGTTGGAGACTTCATTTGTATAAATAAAGATGCCTAGAGCCTCATTAGGATTCAAATTTTTGTTGTAAAAACACTAGTCATTTTCAACTTCAAGACTTGTGGAAGATATTGTTATGTAATTTTTCGTTTTGTTAATAAGAATGAGCATTTCCTTGATCAAGAATTGAGTTGACTTAGAGGGCTGAAGCTCTTGGGTTAGGGCCCAACCCTAGTAGCAAAGGCCCTCTTCTTGGATTTGTATGTTTAGTTGATTTCATAGTTGAATTGTCTTTAACATTATTTCATTGCAAGTAGTTGTGGATTTAATTAGTTTGCTTCCATTTGTGCCCCACTCCAGCGGTATCTTAGAAGAGATAAAGGAATATCAAAATGTTGTTAGAAGGTTGATTTGGCCTCACTCCTCAATTCAGGGATCATGGTTTGAGGAAATAACTCCTATGCAGCCCCAAAAAAACAAAATTCTAGTTTCTCATGGACTTTAGGGTTTTCTATTACTTAGGTTGGCATTTGATTAGTTTGAAAGAATAGGATTTAGTTATCATTTCTTCCATATTTAGTCTCACATTAGATCTCATCAATGATTCATCTTAGTTTTCAAGTTCTTCCGATGCATGAGGTAGGCAGCTAGCTCATGAAATTATGTTTTCCTTAGTTAATTGAAATCCTTCTTCTTTACATGATTTATGGATAAATGATAATGTTTGATGCATTGCGGGAGTTTCAGCAGTACATAGAGATGTCATTTATGGATAAATGTCAATGTTTGATGTAGTGCGGGAATTTTAGTAGTACATAGAGATTTCATGATCAGAAACCTCATCACAACTTCATCCATCCATGGTCATCACTTTCTTTCAATAAAACCCTCACCAATTTCATCATTTCACAAAAGTACTTCTCCAAGCTCGTTGAGCAAATCTAGCCATCTCACAACTCTGATTTTGAGATTTGAAGGAGTCCTAGGCACTCCCTTGCCTAATTCCATTGACCTTCCACCTTCCCTAAGCCTTCCATCACCTTTAAAATCCCTCCTTTTTCTCTTGGTTGTATCCTATAGGAACACTGGGGATCATGTAGGAATTCAAGACATCGTGTAGAACGCATTAGGACATCCTATAGGTTGACCTGTAGTAGCTTGTTTTGAGGCCGAATTGTGGAAAAAGCCCCTAGGAAGCTAGAAAAGGACCCCTAATTGTATCCCAAGCCTTCTGACCATTCGCCATCATCCCTAAGCCACCTGCCACATCCCCAAAAGAAGTTAGCTCTCACATTTTCACATAAAAAAAGGGCAAAAATAAAACAGAGTTATTTTATTCATTTACATGCACAACAATAGAATGTTTGATGTTTTAATTTGAATGCCTAAGATAGTAAGATTTCATACGTTAATTTAGCATTCTTTCGAAGCAAAGCCTCTTAGCAGTTAGTTAGAAGAATGGTGTGTTCAAGCATTTGATTTCAGTCTTCTTCCTTACTACAGTAGAGAAGATTGCTTTTAGTGTAGAATTCTCTTTTCCTCATTGGTAATCAAGCTTCTTCTAAATCAATAGAAGTCTGGTTTGAAAAACATTAGTGGTATATCGCCAGCTTAGTAGTGACAAAGAGAAGACCCATCACATTTACTTGTGTATATAGCACTGTCACCTCCAAGTTTGTACGAACCCCGGGTTGATAAAGTAAAGTTGGTAGCCCCAGGAGTTGCAACATTCTTGCTGCAATACTGGTGCTCATCAGATGCTATAAATACAAATCAAATCATCTCATAATATTTATTTTCACCTCAGATCTATTAGATCTAATCCATCATAAAATTCTTGGGTGCATACTTAGTTTATATCAAGCAAAGAATCAATAGCCCATTACATGCATATTTCCTTTAGATCTAACTATTCATAAGATTTCAATCACTTTCACACCTACTACCACTTTGATCTTCATCAACTTATATAGCTTAGACTTTAGCCAATACCACAAGTCAAAACCATACTCCAGCAAATGGTTTTCTTAGATGGGATCAAAACATCCATTGTTGGGCTCAATACTACAGGGTAATACCATGGTAAGGACCCCTAGTATTTAGAATACCATGGTGTGGAAACTGTACATGCCTTTGCTTTTTCATACTTGTGTGTGTATGCAGATTTTCTTAACGGAACCCGTGTATACTTCTTGAACTTTCAACTTTATCATACCATTGTCTCTGAACTACTATGCCTCTGTCAAAACACTCTGTCACATCATGTTTACATATTCAACAAGTAGGTTTCCATCAAGAGAAATCTCATCAAGTAGGCTATCATTCATCAGGTAGGTTTCCATCAAGTACAACACATAACTCATAATGCCAATAGTTTGTTATGTCACAAGGATGTTTGCCATACTAGAAGGATGTCTTTTATGTCATAAGGATGTCTTCTATACCATGAGAATGTCTGCTATATCTTAAGGATATATTCCATGCCATTAGGATGTATTTCATACCATGAGGATGTCTGCCATATCTTAAGGATATCTTGCATGCCACAAGGATGTTTTCCATACCATGAGGATGTCTTCCATATATTCAGGATGTTTTCCATGCAACAAGGATACCTGCCATACCACAAGGATGTATGTCATACCTCAAGGATATCTTCTATGTCATAAGTATGTCTACCATCTGAAAATTTTCATTGTATAACAATAGATCCAAGTCATGTTGATACATATATATCTTGTTGTCTCATTCTATATCAAAGCATTATTGTATATATATTATCATAAAAACTATACAAATATATCATCCAGTCATTCATAGTTGTAAGAAAGTATCATAACCAAAATATATTATAATTATTTCCAAAGATCATTATGAGAGTCATCAATACAAGTTGTTGTAATAATGCCACAGAAGTTGTCAATACTACTATAATATAAAAGTGATGCCACATAAATTGTCTAACCACACTTTAGACAAAATTTGAACCATAACAAAAATGAACCTAAGTTATTTACACAATAATGTGAGCCATCAAATAAAGGGAGTGAATCATATCATAGGAAGATGTGCTGCCACAATATGTACATAAAATTAGAATGTGAGCCTCCATAGAAGGAATATGAGCCTCAAGAAAAATCAATGTTATACAGATCTGAGCCTCTAAAAAGAGTCATATGAATCACATAAAACTACTAATATGAGATACCACAGAGAAATATACACAAACCATTAGCTCATCCATCCACATCCTACACCTTAGATCATCTTTTATAAATCTTAACTGCGTCAGAGAAAAGGGTGCCTCAAAATTGTGAGATTTATTATATGACGAATGGAGTAGGATGGTTGGGTATATATAGTGGTTCCAAGGAGCAAAAGGATATAACCCTTGGAGGTAGGCCAATATAAGAAGTCGAATTGAGTTGGAGGGAAGCCATAACTCGAAATTAAATTTTCTCAAAAATATTTTCCACAAGATTTAATGTATATGAGTCCACATTGGTTTTGAGCGTTACAAAACAATAATCAGAGACATGGCCAATCATATTAATATTAATTTATTTTAACCATTTGATGGTTCCTCTTTGGGAAGTTGGGCTTCCTTAAAGGGGCTTGAGGGTTTCCCTTGGGGAAATTTGTCTCAACACTACCCAAATTTCAACACTCCTCTAAGCTAGGGAGGAATTTCCATTTGCATTAGAAATAGATATACAAGTATTCTCCATTAGGTCTTATCTCGGATGACATGTCTCTCTACAAGGAGGAATACATTTGCATCATCATTACATCTTGTATCATCATATAGAAGAAGAATAATCAATATTTAATGATAGGAGAGATCATTCATCAAATGTTACTAGAATTGAAGTCAAATTAAACGATCTGTGAATCAGCTATGTCAATAAAAATATCCATCTCATCTCAATTTTCTTTGAACATTAGCTGAACATTCTCTATCTAAATAAGAAGAACAATCTGACATCATAAGGGATCCTAGCTTAACACACAATAAAATAGGAGACCTAAGCTCAATTAAAAGAAACATCAAGGAGCCTTTCTCAACCTGGAACCACATCCGAGATCCCTACTCAACCTGGAACAGCATCGGGGAGCCCAACTCAACCCGAAATGTCTGCTCGCTGGGATCCCAATGCTACTACCTAGGAATCTCATCATTAGGGAACCAATGCTACCACTAGAAAACCACATAAAATAAGAGGGATGCCACTTACCGTGAGAGGTAAAGATCATACCTATCTTATTATATCTTCTACTATTCACATCTCAAATGTTTTGTTTTCATCTCTGCTCATCCCACATTGAAAACTTTTGAACCCAAAGAAGAAGAATTACCATCGGGGGCCCTCTGCTTCCACCTTGTATCAAAAGAAAATGGGCTAGATCAAACCTACCCCAGTGCATAGGGATCACACTCTATCCCAAATTCCCTGACAATAGGCGAGATCAACTTACCGAAGGTAAGGATCACACTCTACCCTATTGTCCCTGATCGTTCATCTTAACCTTAAAGAGTTAGATGCTAGAACACTTTCATCCACCAACTTGGATGAGATCGACCTACCACAAGGGGTATAGATCACATTCTATACCAATTCCCTCATCCCATTGGTTAGATGGGGAGGTTATCCTACAGAGTGGAAAGGATGCTACCTGGGGCATACTCTAACTAGGGGAGATCCTAGATCTATACACACCCTATTAGTCAGAGGTCTCTCATCCCCAGGAGCCCACCAAATTAATTCCTCAACCTAGGAGCTCAACCAATGGGGAATAAAAATTCTCAGTGTTATTGATTAGTCCAGACCCTTACCCAGGTTGTCCCATCCATTAGTCCATGTTTCTCTCTAAATATCAAAGAATTACAAAAGTGCTTGTATCTAGTACCAACTCAAATAGCTCACTTAAGAGTTTAATCACGCTGCCTCATTCATTAACAAGAGCAACAATTCTTTGTTTTCCTGTTCATTTAGGAAATAAAATGTTAGAGCAAATATATAACATAATTAAACAAATAACATATTCATCTTTACTCCCTCTCAAGAAAGGAGGCATCAATCACAAGCTTAAGCTTGTCTCATACAACAACATTCTCTCAATACATGAAAATGTCTTTGTTTTCAGCTATATATGTTCAGACTCTGTCTAACTCAGAGGGCATATAAGGATCCATCAATGTTATCCAAAATGTCATAAAAACACTTACATATGGAAGGTGGATCCTGGTTCTACATTGTGACACCCTCCTCCCGCATTTACCCAAGTAACCGGCTTCAAGTATCGCTAATCCATGTGTTCTTTATTTCAGAGATCCACCTCACTTAGCTTCAAATCCATTCAGCTTCAGATCCATCCGGAAATCTAGCTCAACCAAAACAGGAGAACCCCATCACACCATGGCTATCCAGAAATGGCAAGGCTAAGCTAAAAGCACAGTCACACCCTGAAAAACCCATGCCATGAAAACAAAGAACCACATCCAATATCGTGCATGCGAAATATAGCAAGGAAATCACACATGCAAATTGATACCTGCAAAGAATCTTGTTGTAGTTGCTTGATCCTGCTCTTCCTTGCTTGCTCCTTCCTTCCTCTTGCCTTCTTTTCTTTTCTTGATCCAATGCCAAAGTGCTCCAAGAAAACTCTATGTCCAAGGGTGAGAGAGAGAGGGAGAGAGAGAGAGAATAATGAGAGAGCTCCAAAACTTAACTAACAAAAGGTTACACTGACCAAAAAGTTACCAACCTATCCTCGGAAGCCTTTTTATCATTTATGCCTCTATTTTCTTCGATTTCCATTATTTTCCTTCATTTTCCTCCTCACATGCAACGTGTGACCTTTCGCCTTCCTTTTCTCCTAATTTCCTTTATTTCATAAATAAAATGCCAATAAATGCCTCATGCCTTTCCAAAGCCTTTGTCAATTTCCTTAGCCATAATAAACCAAAATGAACACCCACTAGGATGTTTTTCCTAACATTCAACCTGGAATACTTGTCCCGTGACCTTGGCCTTATTTTTTCCTTTATTAACTTTTACATGGAATTTTTACTAGGGTTGTCATAGAAGCCTCCCCCTTGGGGAAACACCATCCTCGATGTTCAATGACACTTATAAACCAACAAACTGCTAAAAACAAAAGATACTACCCATGGAGCTTTATAACATAGCTCGTTGTAGTATTTACAATGACCACGTGCTGAAAACATGAATAACATACCATTTAATGGAGCTTTATAACACAAATCGTTACAATATTTACAATAACAACCACATATACTCATGCACATTTGCTTTAACCAGCAAATAACCATACTGTCTATGGAGCTTTATAAATCTAGCTCGATACAGTATTTACAATAATATACACATATGCACATTTTCTAAACTAGCAAATAAAGGATGTGATGCTTGCATCAGCAACAAAGGAATCCATAGGCTCACACCTCCACCCTCAAAGTAATAATAGGATTCACCTCCTTCCCAGGAATTCCAGAATCCACTTTCAAAATCAAATTTGCATCCAATGTCCAGCGCTACAATCATGCACCACATGTCCCCTCAGTGAAAAATTACCAGCTCATTGTTCCAAGGCACACTTCCAATGTGCTTCCATCTGGCAATTCTAATGAACAAAAAAATCCATTCTTGACCTTCCCTTCTCTGCTACAAAGCCCCTCGGGAAATCCGGTCACCCCTTTTCATGCAGTCACACACCTTCCAAGTTTCGCAGGCATCTCCTTCTCTGCTACATTGTCCCCCTGGCTACCCCTCCCTTATAAAGATTTTCTCACCTTGGAGTTCCAAAAACCAAGGCATATCCCTGCCTTAAAACCATCATATCGATCATATCATGGTCATGGAAATAAATGGACACTATTGGGTACTAGTTTCCCTCAATGGCCTTGCTCCTAAAGTGCATTACCAACATATTGCTACCTATTCCAATTTCTTTCACTTTTGTTGCTAATTCTTGTCATCGGTTGCAACCACACAACCCAGGAATTCCCATGCTTTCCTGTACCAAGAACATAATTTCCATTACATTTAAAATAAATTGAAATAAATTCACATCATACCTCATTGGTAGCTCGTCAATAAGGCACACTTGAAATCATGTTTACTTCCGGTCACAACAAGTCAAACTAGCATCTTTGATCAAATCATCATGTATAAACATATCACATCCAATTATCTCAAAACACAAACATCATAATCAAAATCATAGATCACATGTACCCATCATAAACCAGAATCATAGATCACATGCATAATAAAATTGAATGCCATACTGATACTTATCCTTTATTGGTCCTTACTTCTGCCTTTGTTCTTTCTATACACACACCTGATCGATTTCCACGCCCGACAAGCACCAAGTTCCTTTGCTTCTCTTCAATCACATACACATACATAATGTACATCACAACACATACATCCACACACATCGTACAACATCACACAATGCATACTCCTACACCTGATATACATCACAACACATGCACCTACACCTAGTATACAACACAACACAATACATATTCTTACATCCAGTGTACACCACAACACAATACATACACCTACACTTGATGTACAACATAATACATATACGCATACAAAGTACAAAACAATGAATACACATGTCATGATGCCATGACTTGTTGGATTGTTGGGGTCTGACCCAGGTTCGAAGTTAATTAGCCAAACAAATCCCTATACTACTGGCCCTTTCGGCAATAGTTTGCGGAGTACGGACTGAGGTCTCACCTGAAGTAGTATGGGAAGGTTCTAGAACCAGGTTTCCACACCCTTAGGATGTCTAAGAGGTTTGAATGGTCCTCTCTTTGTTCCTGCACGTAGGTGGCTTCGCACACCTTCCATTCCTCATGACCTGATATCCCACCTTCGAGCAGCCCTAACCAGGGGTCGTTCCGCGCTCTGTGCTATTACTCGAGATATTATTTATCTTCTAGTTTTAGTTATACACCTTTTCCTACTTAAATGTCTTAATTTATACCTAACAATACGAAACATTCATACAGGTTCATGTATTAAATAAACAATATACTTGCAAATTATATCCTATCATGCATTAAACCAAGAAAAGATACACAGAATTATAGTAAAACTTCTCTTTATTGATTTTCCAACGATTACAGACTCAACCTGCCCTATGCACTCAGCTGAAGGGGTCCGCTCACTCAGCTGCTGACTACTAGGCCTCTACACACTTAGTTGTAGAGCCTTCTCCTACTCTACAACCCACATACACACTTTTACACTTTGACTCAATCACTTAGCCTTCTCATGCCTTTATTCGTTTTTTCCTTCTACACTTAGAGCCTTGCTCTATTTATACAATCCTATGGTCCGCAGACCATGGGCAGGTCTATCCAGCCAACATTACATTACAAAAACTAGGGTGGACAACCTTGTGACTCTATTATACTTTCACGCCCCATGCTCAGTAATTTGCGGAGCTTTTACTGATAGTGAGGTTCCACGGAATTCTCTGCCTTATTAGATTGATCGCGCTTCTTGGTGAAACCTTTACAACATCTTATTCACCCCCTCGTAGAGGTGAAATCAAGGGGCTAGTTTCTAGTTCTGCGCTACCTTCGTCTGTAGATTCTCCCACTCCGCATAGCCCCAAACATCAATTTATTCGCATAACCCGTTTTTCACACAGTAGCATTTTAATCCAAGTGTTCAAATATTTAACGTACTTACCTCGCGGTCCCTTGAGGAAGCGTCGTTCTGCTTCACTATAGCTAACTGAAGTATCTACCACGAATTTGGTGATGAATCCTCCTATGGTTCGATCGAGCCAGTGATCGACAGCGCGCGCGATATTATCTTCCGACTTCCAGTGTGCACACCAATTTTGGAGTCCACACAATAGCTTTGTCAAGTTTACACCTTCCCTAGCTATCTCCTAGCTTCGCGATCCACTCGTACAACTCAGTAGGGAAGGATTCAAAGAAAATTTCGTGCATCTCCGTATACAAGTAGCAATCTAACCACTCTTCCTTTGATAATCACAAATTCTTGTTTCCTGCGCCGCGAACTCGTGAATCTTTCTGTCCAACCACTCTTCAATTCCTTTCTTTGTTATATTCCAGTGATACAACATCAATCATCTCTATGCAGATCCCCATCCTGGCAATGGAACCATTTTTTGGCTTGTTGGGGCCTGACCCAGGTTCAGAGTTAATTAGCCAAAAAATCCCTATACTGCTGGCCCTTTTGGTAACAGTCCGTGAAGCGCGAACTGAGGTCTCACCCAAAGTAGTATGGGAGGGTGCTAGAACCAGGTTTCCTCACCCTTGAGATGTCTGAGAGGTTCGACCGGTCCTTTGTTTGTTCCTGCGTGTAGGTGGCTTCGCGCACCTTCCGTTACTCGCAACCTGATATCCCGCCTTCGCGCAACCCTAACAAGGGGTTATGTCGCGCACTGCGCTATTACCCGATATCTTATTTATCTTCCACTATTAATTAAACACCTTCACCTACTTAAATGTCATAATTTATACTTAATAATACAAAACATTCATACAAGTTCACGCAGTAAATAAACATTATACTTGCAAATTATATCCAATCATGCATTAAACGAGGAAAAGGTACACAAAATTATAGTAAAACTTCTCTTTATTGATTCTCTAATGGTTACAGACTCGACCTGCCCTATGCACTCAGCTACAGGGGTCCGCGCACTTAGCTACAGACTACTAGGCCTCTGCGCACTCAGCTACAGAGCCTTCTCCTACTCTACGACCCACAAACACACTTTTACACGTTGACTCAATCACTTAGCCTTCTCGTGCCTCTATTCATTTTTTCCTTCTACACTTAGAGATTTTCTCTATTTATACAATCCCATGGTCCGTGAACCATGGGTAGGTCTATCTAGTCGACATTACACTAAAAAAACTAGCGTGGGCAACTCTGTGACTCTATTATACTTCACACCTCGCGCCCACAATTCACGGAGCTTTTACAACAAGATTCAATCAAAACTTGGGCTTTAAGCCCCAAAACATGCCTTGGGGGAATTCCATGCCCAACATGACTACACAATGCACATACGTGGTATTGCACATACACAACACAACATGTATGACATGCACATAATACCACATGTACAACATGTACACAGTGCAACCTATACACAACACCACCTACATAATGTGTACACAGTATCACATGTACATGACACCACCTTCACAAAGTGTACACAATGTGAAATGTACATTGCACCACCTATATAATGTTTACGCAATACCACATGTGCACAACACCACATGCATGACATGTACACGACACCACATATATATAGCTCCACACGCATGACATGTACACAACACCACTTGCTCACAACACCACATGTACAACACGTACAAAACACCACATGCACACAACAACACATGCACATTCATGCAAACAACACCATATGTACATAAAACCACATGTACAACATGCACACATCACCATATGTACATAGCACTACCTATACATCATGTAAATAGCACCATATGCACACAACACTGCATATCCATCATGCACACAATACAATATGTACACAACACCATATATACAACAGGCACTCAACACCATAGGTACAATCACTAAATATACTACACAACATATACACAATAGTAGCAATGCACATCCAAAACCACGTTGTCTCTACCAAGCAACTTTGCTTCAAGTGTCTCTTCACCATCCATGCTTATCCTAGTATGTCATAGATCATACTGCTTTCAATTAGTTGTTGTCTCCCTCAATATAGAATGCCCATAACATAAAAATAATATAATCACATAATATCAACTCATAACTATATGATACTGACCTCGTATATTTGTCAGGACTACTCTTCCCACTTTATTCCTCATAAACTAGGAAACTCTCCATGTCATTCACCTGCGTAAGCAATCATTCCTCCACAAGAATAATCCCTGACAACCCTGTCAAACAGTGATGTAGATACATAGATACATACATATATATATAATCATTGCATAAAGCAATCATGATCCTCTCAGAAAATGACATACATACATGTAAACATATATAGGCACCAACATAATCATGATCACAACATAATTACCAAATATCTTAAGGTCAAGGTTAAGAAAACTGCCTTTATTCGTGCACAACATTCACAACATTGACAACAATAGTTCCCAACATAGCCAAGGCATCTGATGCCTCAAATACATTTACTCTACCCTTATTGTTACCTTTCTCATGATTGTTCTGCCATAGTTCATTTATCCCAATGGACCCAACCAACTCAATTGATTGTCATACTCTTGCCTTCAACTACCCTTATACATGCACTGAGACTCATAAGAGTCTTACATTTCCTGTTGTATTTCATTCGGCTCTCCCCGAGCTCCAATAACTTTCCCCTTTTCCAAACCAATTCCCAAGAAATAAAAAAGGCAAGAACAAGAAGCAAACAAGAAGCAAACCATGAAAACCAATAACAATACGACACCACAAAAAAGTGGCTTGATCGTGCACTATACATAAACAAATCTGCAATCAAGTGCAACAAATCATAAGAGGCAAAAAGAACGAGACTAACAACAAACACCATGACTCAATCCCCATGGGTTCCTAGTGCTTCCAAAGGAAAATTCAATCCGAGCCTTCTTCAAGATTTCATGGTAGTCTCTTTTGCCAATGCAATCCCTGCATCATACTGCCATAAACACACAATGGTTAGTGCATAAATAAATACAACAATACACCAATTACCTTACCTTGTTGTGCCAATCACATTTCCGTGTGGCAGAACACACCCATGATATCTCTCACGGGACTCCAGTTCCCTCGACGGATCCAGATATAACTAGACACCATCTATTATACCTATTAAATACACTTTCATGAATATAGCACATATCCACAAAATTTCAGATAAATTAGGGTTAAAAAGACTTCCTCTATGCAAAGCACTCATTCATTTGGAATTTCAATTTACAAACATACCCAAAGGAATTCTCACCCAATTCCTTTCTTTTACCTTTACCTTATTGCAACTAAGTCTTAATATGTATTTTCACATCACCCAGTGGATAGTTATATAAAAAAATCAACTATTACCTTGTCATTATAATACCAATCATGTTTCCTGCAACTGTTCACACATGTTCCAAATATCAAGGCCGCATATCTATTACTTGGAAATCGACCTTCACCAAGTCTAACAACCATGTCATAATCAAAATCAACTCACATTCATCGGTCATAATACATAATGTTACACTCAAGAACATATCAGTTGTCTCAACACATATGTGTTAGTACGACCATCTTAAAACAAGATCATTTCTTCATGCAATCTTATAGACACATACTCATATCATGCAATTAATCAAACATTAAAATGGACTATAAACATACCATGTTAAATAAATTAACTAAATGACATAATAGATACCAAACACTCAAACACCAAATAGACAACATAATCAAATAGTCATGCACCAAATATACGACATAAGCAAACTCATGCCTTAATGTATCTCAAAGGAGGTTATCATGTCTACACAATCAAGCTAGATTAGCACGATATAACTTCACAACACATCAAATCAAACATAAATAAGGTCATGATGTCCATAATAGTAACTATCTAACATTTTCACATCATAAACTCATAAACAATTTACACTCATGCATAACAATCACATATTCACCGTCAATCTATATTAGTACAACACAATGTCACAAATAAGTCGAATCATACCTGAATTTCATAACCCTAACCATATGAATAGGCCAATCCAATTTAGCAAGATACATATATCATTAAGATATTAATGCTATAACCCTAATCATCAAGTTAACTAACATATAACAACAATAAGTTAACATATAACATGCTCATCAACAACATATAACATAATCATTTAGCTAACTACAAGTTAACATATAACATGTTCATCAACAACATATAACATAATCATTAAGTTAACTAACATAAAACAACAACAACAATGCATACAACCACATGTTACTATCATTCATGACTATCTGACATGTGTATATGACTACATTGATCAACTAGCATTTATCATATATGAAACCATAATAAGTATAGAATGACAAACATACAAGTAACCCTAATGCTTACAACCACCATGAATCACATACTTGCATGGCAAACATACAAACATATATGATGATTTTTTCTTACCCCGATGTATAGTGTTGCAACCTCGCTCTAATAGTCCGCATTTCCTGCCTTACCTCATTCAACACATTAGCATCATAACATACCAACAACATCACGATGACCTAAAATGCCTAAAATGACCTCATGCATGATAACCATGCCCATAATAATGCATGCATAACAACATATAGACACTGACATGAATAAAAAATTCATATACAAATGACATGCATTCATAACTAACAAATCCCGACAACAACATCATCAACTTCCACATGAAAACACAAGTACAACAATGACTACCACCATGCATACATAACAAGCACAAATACAACCTACATGCATGCATGACAAACTCATTCCACCCATCTAGTCCAAGTGTTAAACCACACTCTGATACCACTCTATGGTATTCGGTATCACCCAAAAGAGAATAGAAACCAGACATCATCCAAAGAGAATGAGACCCAGTCTGATACCACTGTTTGGTATCATATATGACCCAAAGAGAGCGTAAATCACTTTAATACCACATTGTGGTATCAGGTATGACACAATGAGAGCGCAACCTGCTTTGATACCACTTTGTGGTATCAGGTATGACCCAAAGAGAGAGCAACCTGCTTTGATACCACTCTGTGGTATTAGGTATGACCCAAAGAGAGCGCAACTAGCTCTAATACCACTATGTAGCACCCTCCTCCCACATCTACCCAAGTAACCGTCCAACTAGGGTAAATATGTGATGAGAGGCCACTATAATGGGATTCAACCTCCTAAGTCACCTTAAGGAAGTGGAATCAATGGAAACACATCACACAAACCTTCCATATCAGTAACATAACTCCCAAGAGCCATCCCAACCACTCAAGTAACCAGCCCCTGAGACCAACTAAAGTTTTAGTGCCTTAAACCCCTGGTCGCTCCCTTTATAATGACAAGGTTGTGTCTGGGAGGCCCTAGAAGCTCCTAGAGTAAGAGAAAGGGAGATTTTGGGGACTTTTTTCCCCGGTGTTGTGCTTGCGACTCTGGGATTTGTACCACTTTTCAAGCCCAAAGCCCATATCACCACCCAGAACTCAATGACACTTTAGAAATGAATTTTCATAATAGAACAATGATGCATTTGTAAAAAAATCAACAAGGACTAAACTGGACCCCTACTAGCCATGACATGAATTTCATCAAACATGTCACAAACATGAAAGTTATAGGTCTTAACAGCAAAACTGAGCATAGGGGTCTTAAAATTATGTGAGATGCATTATGAGGCATTGTTTCCTTATCACATTAGCTGAAATTTCTTCTATTAGGCCATAGATAGATTGTTCATTCGTTTACAAGTAAAAACATGATGAGAGCCATACATGGTCACTGTCATAATACATGTTCATAACCAGCATAATAACAACAGAAATACCAAGGAAACAACCATCATATAACCCACATATAAACCAGTATACTACTCATGAATTAAAAAGGATAAATAACCTCATATTAATGAATGCAACGACCATCCATGTTTTGGACTTCCATGAACCACCCGACCAGAGATTGGCTTAACCAAATCTTTCTTTCAACCAATCACCCACGTGCCATATTCCAATCATGAATGTGGGACTTAAAAACAAACTTAAACAGGGCTTCCCGAGGCTACACCACCTCACCCTCATCAATAGAATCAAGATTTACCGTAATTCATTCTAGATCACTAGGCCATAAAACATAAACATACAATACTAGGCTTTATCGGAATCCCCACCAGATCACTAGGCCAAAGAAAGCATGGATGCCAGCAAATTTCTCCACCTACACTGTGAGGAATTTTCCTATCTCTTAGTCTCTAGGATTTACTTCAATCCATAGTCTGATCCATGGATCACTAGGCCATAACGGAGACACCAATCTCTAGGCTTTACTACAATCCACACCATATCACCAGGCCCTAACCGAGACTCCACCCTCTAGGCTTTACCGTATATCCCACCATTCACCGGCAAGGATTCCTAGGACTCGTCAAGGGAAACCACCTCTAGAATTTACTGTATATCCCGCCATTAACCGGTCAAGGATTCCTAGGCCCACCGAGGCATGCAATACTTGGATTTACCGCAACCCACATTCCGGTTCGGGGGTCACTAGGTTAGTGGATTTACCAAAATCCATAGTCTGGTTCAGGGATCACTAGGCCATCTATTCTTTCTTTTGGAGATCCACCTCACTCAGCTTCGAATCCATCTAACAATCCAACTCAACTAAAACATGAGAACCCCATCACACCATGGCTATCTAGAAATGGCAAGGCTAGGCTAAAAAAGTTGTCACACCTCAAAAAACACATGCCATGATAGAAAAGAACCACATGCAATACCATGCATGACAAATCTAGAAATGAAATCACACATGTAAATTGATACCTATAAAGAATCTTGTTGTAGCTGCTTGATCCTACTCTTCCTTCCTTGCTCCTTCCTTTCTCTTTTCTTCTTTGTTGTTCTTGATCCAATTCCAAAGTGCTCCAAGAAAACTCTAAGTTTGCAAGACTGAGAGAGAGAGAGAATAATGAGAGAGCTCCAAAACTAAACCGACAAAAGGTTACACTGACCAAAAAGTTACCAACTTATCCTCAGAAGCCTTTTTATCAATTAGGCCTTTATTTTCTTCAATTTCCATTATTTTACTTCATTTTCCTCCTCACATGCAACTTGTGACTTTTCACCTTCCTTTTCTCCTAATTTCCTTTATTTTCATAAATAAAATGCCAATAAATGCCTCATTCCTTTCCAAATCCTTTGTCATTGACTTCGCCAATATCCTTAGCCTTGATAAACAAAAATGAACACCCACTATGATGTTTTTCCCAACGTTCAGCTTGGAATATGTGTCTCATGACCTTGGTCTTATTTTTTCCTTTATTAACTTTTACACGGAATTTTGACTAGATCTTTTAATGCTTGGGATAAATCAATCCCATCAACAAAGAATGGTTCTCTTTAATAATAATAAAAATAACATCAGATATTCATTGTTTCATTCTACAGTCATGGGACTTTCTACCATCCACCACAAATAGATATTAGGTGTTGGGATCTCATCAAGTATCTCTCCCTCTGAATGGGAAACATCTTCACTCATCATCAATTAAGACATCAACATGTTTGTCAATGTCATGCATCAACAAACTTGTTAAATCACATATTCAAACTATATTAGTTTTTCATATATATCTATATATATATATATATATATATATATATATATATATATATATATATATCATAGTCATGAAAAATCACCATCAGTTGCTTCATTTTCACATATGAACATGTTGATAGAAATTCATCAAGGGTTAGGTGACATATAGTTAGAATAACTAACAAGTGTATCTCCATACAATATAAAATATCTATCACAATATAGAATAATTTTCATCAAAGCCCTAGTACCATCATTGTCAAACTTACCATATTGTTTAGGCATCGTAGCAATCACAACTTATCAACACTTTACAAAATCACATGAAATTTATTGAAATATTAATATATCATATGTAATAAGAAACAAGCTCACTTGCATACAAATGTGGCTAGTATGCATGACTTAAGTAATTATGGGAGGTGATATTCTTGTGGTCCAACATTGTAGCTAAACTAAAACAATATACTATAGATACCTCGTCATATTCATATACCTTTATCAACTTGTAGCATTCAAATATCACATATGTTTCATTAATGGTAGTAGTGGAGCTTTGCATATTGATCTAGCTTCCTCTTCCATGTACTAGCTTTATCATGTTCCTATGCTAGTTTATTTTTCAGCTAGAATCCATATGATCCTTAAGAAGGATCAACTAATCAAATATTCAATTACTCAAATATTCATGTAGGAAGGATAAGTAATAATTAATTTAAATCTAAACAAGAGTAGTGTCATAAAAAAATAGGTCTAGGAGATACTTATCTTCAATGAGGGTTGAAGGATGAGATCATCTCCCTCTTGAACATGTCACCAAGAATATTTTAAAGAAAAACAATCATTTGCACAATACCTAATCCAATCCTTCCCTTCTACATCAAAGTTCATCAACCATTATCATATATCTCATCAAGGGAGAAGATTCCTTAATTGCTAACAACCAATTCAAATACATTGTCTCTTGGAGAGAATTTGGGGTTACACTGAACTTTTCATTAATCATGATAGGGTTTCAAGACTTTAGAATTTTATCATACCCAAGTCCACCATGTGACTTCAGGGGATAAACCCTAATTTCTTATTCTCTACCAACCATAATAGCTCTTACTATAATGAGGATACCTATGGTTTCCTTCAAACTCTAGCCTTCTTTTAGGTCTCTACCATCCCTCACTCTACTCAACCCATTGTTGTCTTGACAGAGGTGATCATCGATGACTTTTCCTCCAACATAGGATTCCATGTTAATTTTTCTTAGGGCTACATTGTTATTTTCTTTGATAATTGGCATTGCATCATTTTAATTTTCATCATTTACATCATTAAATAATATGAAATAATTTAGAAAGAACAATATCAACAACAATGTAGTAGAACATAAAGGAACAACATAAGAAAAGAAAGAACACATAGAGTCACCAAGACTGGTCAGAGACCAGGAAAAAACCCCACAAGGGAGACAACCCAAAATTCTTATTCAGATTTCATCAATTGTTCAGCTGAGATACAAAGCACATCCATAATGAGATACATTCTTACATAATATTGAAGGTATTGTCACAACAAACCATATTCATACCGAGGTAATTCCATATCATTACTTCCATAGATCAAGGTCCAAACCATATCCTATGATATTGATGCATAAAAATGTTTGTCATGTCTTCTATACCAAGCCACTGCCATACATGCATTAAGGGCGTCTACTATATCTGATATACAGATCTCTTCCATGCGACAATGTTGTTTTCTATGTCACGAGGATTTCTACCATATGACAAGGATGTCTTCTATGTCATAAGGATGTTTTCCATACCATGAGGATGTCTACCATATCTTAAGGATGTCTGCCATGCCATAAGGATGTATTTCATACCATGAGGATGTCTGTCATATCTTAAGGATGTCTTCCAATCCATAAGGATGTATGCCATACCATGAGGATGTCTGCCATACCACAAGGATGTATTCCATACCACAAGGATGCATTCCATACCACAAGGATGTCTTCTATATCATAAGGATGTCTTTCATGTGAAGGTTATTGTTGTATCACAATAGATTCAATTCATGTTCATACATATATATCTTTCTATCTCATTCTATATCAAGGAGCCATTGTATATATATTATCATCACAATTATATGAATTTGTCATCCAACCATTCATAGTTGTACACAAGTATCATAACCAGCATTTATTATAACTATTGCCAAATATCATTGTGAAAGTCATTGATACAAGTTATTTCAATGATACCACAAAAGTTGACAATACTACTATAATATAAAATTGATGCCACATAAATTATATAACCAATGCACTTTAGAAGAAATGTGAGCCATAATGAAAATGAATCCAATTTCTTTACACAATAATGTGAGCCATCAAATAAAGGGCATGAATCATATCATAGGAAGGTGTGATTCCACAACATGTACAAAAAATTATAATGTAAGTCTCCATAGAAGGAATATGAGCCTCAAAGAACGATCACCGTTATGGGGATCCAAGCCTCAGAAAGGAGTCATACAAATTACATAAAGAAAACCTCAGGTAGGGTAATGTGAGCACATCAAAATAATAATATGAGACACCACATAGAAAGATATTGAACCATTAGCTCGTTCATCCACATCCCCCACCTTAGATCATATTTTATAAATATTGGTTGCCTCAGAGAAAAGGGTTCCTCAAAATTATGAGATTTCTTATATGATGAATGGAGCAGGACGACTAGGTATATATAGTGGTTCCAAGGAGCGAAAGGATATAACCCTTGCAGGCAGGCCAATATAAGAATTCGACTTGAGTTGGAGGGAAACCATAACTTAAATTTAATTTTTCTAAAAAAAAAATTCTACAATATTTAATGTATACGAGCCCACGTTGATTAGAGCCTTACAAAATATAATGAGAGATATGCCCAATAATAGTAATATTAATTTCTTTTAACCAATTGATAATTCCTCTTTGGGAAGTAGGGCTTCCTTAAGAGGGTGGGAGGGTTTCCCTTAGGGAAATCCATCCCAATGCTGCCCAAATTTAAAAATTTAGTATGCCAATTATAAAATAAGCTAACATATCAAAATATGCCCTACCAACTATCTTATTATTTGAAAATTCTGACATCAACACATAAATGCATACAATACACAACCATCAATTAGAATTCTACAATCATCACACATATGCACACAACAACCAATTATCATTTTAAATACTTTACTCAATAACCTTAAACAAATATTATAACATTATCCTCCTAGGCCCACTTATTCAGAGTGTTGAACCTGGGTACTTTGATACCACTCTGTAACACTTCCTCACACCCCCTTGGTCTCCTCAAGCTTTGGGAGGTGCTAATTTTTAATTAATCCAATTTCCATGGTCTACTATGAAAATGGGGTTATAAAAATAGTTCTTCTCCAAAGTTTGTGGAATTAGTGTCTAACATCACCATCATACTCAACTCATCGAGAGCTTTCTAGTAATATAAATTGCATCTTCTTTTGACTCCCGAATTGTAAGATATGCTCAATTGAAATATGACCAAATAAATATTACCACGTCAGTTAGGACCACCATGTGGCATCCAAGTAACCCTACCAGGACTCGATGGCACATGCCACCTCGACTCAAGTTATCGGGACCCACAAGGCCCATTCCCTTCGTGCCTTATTACACATCTATGTTAAATCAGGTCCCTAGTAAACATCTGTTGCACACAGTTTAAGCCATAAAGTAACACCTCCTTAATCCTGGGATCCTTTAGATATCTTCCTTTCATGAAGAATGTTGTGGATCCCAAGAGGTGTCCACGTGGCCACACCAACCATCATGACATCCACCACCTCCTATCTACCTACATGTTCCATAGTTCCCACAACCTTTTCATTTCATTACTCTTCTACAATATATTCAGTCCATATAGGAAATATGGTATGCACACAAGTGTGCAGCATTGACACACACACGGATCCCCTGGATCCTAGATAACTCCACCAATTTCAATTTCCGATGTCGTGGATATTTACACCATGTGGTATCACCCAAATCCCATATTCTCTCTCCAATAACTTAACATTTGGCTCTGCCCAATCGAGGCCCTCACCAAATATCATCACTCGTTTAACTCAACTATGGAACATATATATTATTTAGGATCCGGTGCACTTCAAAAGTGCATAAGTACTGACTAGCTGAATGCTCAGATTTTCGAATACATCTACTAGTCCAAAAGCATTCTCCTGTTTTCACATATCTAGGTGCACTAAATGAAAAAGGCCTAAAGAGGTATCCATCCTGGATACTTGGTCTACCCAAAATTCATCTAGCCCGGAATACTAAGTACTAACTTCTGACCATTACTTATATTGATAAAACTAGAAAAATTCAAGGGATTTTACTAGGACTTCCTTGAAGTAGGGAGATGCCTAAAATGCCAATTTTACAAGGATGAAACCCATATACAAGCATTGAACATTCAAGGAATTATACTTAACCATAATTACTTCAATGGGTCCAATAACCTATCTAATGGCAGATACTTAATACAACTAAGTTACAACTGATACCTCTCTTTAATTTCAAACACTACAACCAACATCATACATAACCACATAAATGATCTCATTGACCTCAAAACAATTACTATCAAATATAACTAATCTACCATACTTTACATAACACTAGCCATAACCCTTATTCAGGAAATATAATCAACATTATTCAACAAACAAAGGTCTATGATATTTAAAACACATCATATAATGGAAATCGCACATTGTAGTAGACTGATTGAACACATCAGGCATTCATAAATAATCATGGAAATAGCTTTGTAGACCCTGCAAACCACAAGTATTTAGAAGTCTCGCATAACCATGAGAACATGTATATATAAAAACTTCATCGTGAAAAAACATGAATATCACATTCCTCCATTAACAGTGTTGATGCAAACATTATCATAACACATACCAAACATCATGTACATAAGTAAATACATGTATCTGATTGAATTGAATGACTAACAACAGAGGAAGGGACTTCAACTCTCCACCCAACCATATGTCAGCAACATTACAATATTTATTGTGGCTAACCACCCTCAGGTTGGATTTAGAGTCTAAGGAGTTAAGTGCTCAAGGGAATTTCACATCAATAACAAGCCAACGAGACTAGAGGGGAGTGCACTGTCTAGGTGATTTATCAACTACCTCCTGTAGTAAGCACCATTTTGACTCTTCTACCTCTCTGAAATAGATCACGAGAATTCACCCTAGGCTCAGCGAAATTTTTCTCAATCCAGGAGTATGATTTCACTCTAAAGGTGGCTTATCAGCTTGATTTCCAAGGAAAGCACTATAGGAATCTAGAGCACATTGTCCAGGTGTTTTATCAACTACCTCCAATAGTAAGCAGCACAATGTATCCACCTGCCAAGTGGTTTATCATACTTCAAACAAGTACCCCAGTGGTTTATCATCCCATTCAACAAGCTCTAAGTGGTTTATCAACCCCAACGAAAACAACTAGAGGTTTATCGGCTGAAACTTCAAGCACTAGTGAGTCACTTTCTGTTGGGATAGGGTCCCTAGGGTCAGTTTAATCATTTTTTTAATAGAATTTTGTAAAGAATGTAAAGTCTCCATGAAATGTGGAAGCGAGGCGCAGCTAATTAAGAGTCAAATGGGATTTAGCCCCTTGTATGGGTAAATGATAGGATGGTTTTGAGACTCACACATAGGCCACCAGCCATGGTATTGTAATAGAAATGCTATAAATATTTGATTCATAGCGAGTCTAGAGATATAACTTTGTGTGAATAACAAGTGTAAGGCCATGTGCTAAGGCAAGAAATCATTGTTTTCTGTACTTAGGTGAAAGGGGAAGGCTCCTGTAGCTAACTGTGCGAAGACCTTGGCAAGTCCGCAGCTGAGAGCGTGAGCCCCTACAGCTGACTGCATAGGGTGGAAGAGTCTGTAAATTGACCGTTGAATCTAATAAAGATTGATTTTCGACAAAATCTATGGCATGCATTTGTGCCTTGTTCCTATTTATGTTTAAGTTTATGCATTTTTGCCTAATGATTTGTTTTCTATGAAATAAATTGTATTCTCTGCTTGAATCTCTTAGATATTTAATACTCATGAATGAAAAGTGTAATAAACTGTTTCACAACGATATTAGATAGATCTGGTAATATAAATGTTCGTAACGGGTAGATCTATGCGAAGGAAGATCTAGGGTTTTTATTTACTAAGCAAAAGTTGTGAGTCTATTTCTTTTAGGCCTTAAAAGCCTGATCATAGACCTTCGTGAAGGTATGGGAGCCATTTGGATAGAGTTGCAATAGTGAACCTTAGGAAGGTATAGATCTGTGTGAAGGAAGATTTGAACTGCAAGGGATTAGGAATACACATCACACGGTCTCTGGATGCATAAACCCGGTTCTAGCATTCCCCAATACTGTTTTGCGTGAGACTGCAGCCTGCACTATGTGGGTTGTTGCTGAAATGACCAACAGTTAGGGTTTTGTTAGTTTGCGCAAATAACTCTGAACCAGGGTTAGACCCCCTTACGCCAACAAAGAGTTCCATTTCCAGGACCAGGATCTATCTAAAAGATGTGCGATAAATGGTTTCCTACAAAGAAAGAGATTGAGAAATGGATTGACCAAAAAGTGCATGTGTTTGCAGCTCAAGAGAACAGGAGCCCTAAATTATCTAAGGAATAGTGCTTGCAGATATATTTATACATAGATGAAACCGAAGAATTCTTATTTTTCTTCCATGACAAAGTACACGAATGGTTGTCCAAATTGGCGGATAATCAAGGGATGTGGAGGCTTGACGGCCTTATAGTGTGGACTCTGAAACTGGTGCGACGCCTAGAAGCATCAGGAAGCAATAACACGTGGGCTGTGGATCATTGGATTGATAGCACACTTGAACGTTTTATGACTGATTTCATGATCGATAGAAATATCAGCTATAGAAAAGCGAAATGTAGGCTCTTTAAGGAACCGCGAAGTAAGTCTTTGAAATCATTGAAAACGTGGATTAAAATGTTGTTATTTGAAAATAGGGTTATGCAATTACCTTGATGTTTGGGGCTACACGAAGTGGGAAATTCCTTATAAGAAATGAAGGATCGAGCTCAGAGTATAGTCCGCTCATTGAACCCCCTTCAAGTGATGACAAAGGGATGACGATGACTACACCGCGAAGTGAAATACAGCTGATTAAGCAAGGTATCCCGAGGATACCTCATTTGTCCACTCTGCCTCCAACTCCACCTCCACCTCCTACGATGACACCTTCATCCCCACCTCCATCTCCACCTCCGCTAACACCATTAAACATAGCGAACATAATGAAGATGCCGGCTTTTAAAGGGATAGGGAGCAAAGACCCCGAACAATTCTGGCTTGTTGCAGGAGTTATATGGATGGCACAACAGATTACATATGATAACATCAAGAAAGCATAGCTAGTCGTAGCCTTACAAGATCGAGCATTGACATGGTACATCAAGTATTGCAATAACAACCCCACCACGACATTGGCAGAAGCCCAGCAAGCTCTGAATAAGGAGTTTAGGAAGCCTAAGTCAGAGGCGCAGTTGGTGACTGAGTTTAAAGAAATTTGACAAAAGATAGATGAGACACCCTAGGATTTTGATCAAAGGTTGAAACCTTGGAGTGCAATAGATTCACTCACAGTTGGAAAGCCTGCACTTGGAGTTGTAGAGCCTGAAGAAAGGAAAGGAAGCCCAGCCTGAGGTGCACACTGAAGTCTGGTGCTTGAAATGAAAGGTCCATGGGCATGATAAGGACCACTACTTGGTTTATTAGAACTATCTTATTAGGGGAGAGCCTGCTCCCCTGAAACCGGAGAATATTGTTGGGCCGAGAGCGGGAGTTGTGCCATGGTGCGCTATCTATCATGTTACATGACAAAATGCGACTGGTAATATCCATTTACGACATGTGCAGACCTCTCAGTAGTTGTTTTGCAATTTTTGTAAATCTGTACGTCATGATGAAAGCCATTGTAGGATTTATGAGCTAATGGTGGATAGAACCCATACCTACCGAATTCAAGCAGAAAACCGGCCTCAGGATCAGGGCGTGGGAGCAATGCAAGGAGGATTCAAGGCCAAGGATGAGGAAGAGGGGGTGGGCCTAGCCAAGGATGTGGGCAGATAATTTGCTATAACTTTGGCGAAGCAGGACACTTCCCATGATATTTCCCAAACCCCACGCATCTGTCATGTCAGTATTGTAGATACTTTGAACATGTGATAGAGGAATGTTCGATCCTTATGCAAAAGATGCAAGAAAAGAGGAGCAGCGCCAACATCCTACGCAGAACATTGAGATGATGAGGGCGGAGCCGCCGCGAAGAAGATCAGAGCAGAAATATAGTAACAAGAAGTGGTATGGCCACTAGTGTAGATAAGGAAAAGTAGTTTGAGACTAATGGGTGGGTGTGCAAGGCTACCGAGAAAGAAATAGATTTTGATCTTAATCAAGCTAAAGCAACCTTCATGGAAGAAAAGAATAACTTTGCTAAGGCCTCCACCTCAGGAATCCAGGAGAAAATACCAGAAACTAGTACAACACAAGAGGTGGATCCTTCAGTATTAGCTACTTTTCTAAAGATCTGTATGAAGTTGTTGCATAATAAGAAAGCAGTGGAAGGGATGCAAGAGGTAATCGACAAGTGCACAAATAAAGAAAAGACCCCTGCTGAATAGCACACCGTGAGAAAATTTGGTAGGCATAAGAAGCAATCGGGGCGCGATATTGATCCAGATTTATACAAGAACGCAGCAAATTACAAAGATAACTATAAACACAGAGATGCAGTGGATATAATACTTCATTTCATTAATGTAAAATACTGAAATATTCTTACAAACAGAAATGGAAATAAACGAGCTAAGGCGATGGTAGCTTATCTCTAAGAAGAGATGTGGCGGCTACATGCCTCTGAACTGTGTTACAATGAGGCTCGAAGGCCTATTTATTGTTGACAAACAATGGAAAACCCTTAACATCCCAAAACCTAACCCTAGAAGATGAAACACCAAATTGTGGGCCCCGTTTTGGGTAAGTTGGTACATCAACTTCCCAAGGTCGTAACTTTGGCACGTGATCTTCGTTTGACATGTACAATAGCTCGTTAGAAATATCTATCCGAGCACTACAACTTTGGGAAGAGAAACATCAGTCCATCGATGCATGTTGCTACCAGATTTCCCAAAAAACATCATTTAGGGCCTCAAAATGGCTCTAGAAGTTCAGGACCCGAAAAACTTCTAAAAAATAGTAAATTGTGCTACAATTACGGAAATTGAAAAATTGAAAGAGATAGTTGTGGGGGTCCAAGTGGGATAGGTGGGTGGCCACCAACATCCACCTAGATCATTCCTATCCCCTTAGCAAGCAATGGTCCCCATTACATTGAGTTCCTCCATATGTTGAACTTGGTCCCTAGTGAGATGTTCTGCAATCTCTGATGTGTCTAACAATGGTGGGAAGCATGGTCGAAAATGGTCCACATTGAACAATCGGTGCAATTGAAGGAATGGGGGAATGTTGTGCTTCAAAGAATGATTTCCCACAGCCTTGGTAATGGTGTAAGGACCATGTCGGTGTGGTCAGAGCTTCTAATGGGCTCTTGTAAGGTGTTCTTTCTGCAAATGCAACCAAACTCTCTCGCCCATCTAAAACTTGTGTGGTACCCCTGTGGGTGAGGAGAAGTTGTTCCTGTGTTCTTTCATGACCGTATCCCTCTATTGCTATTGCTGCGTGGAGGAACCCTTCATTGGGGTCATGGATGTGGCGTCGATCTTCCCCTTAATTTGGGAGCGAACCAGACAAAAAATGAATTTCCTAGTCTGGGAGACGATCTTGCTGCATTTCTTAGCAGAGATCAAAGAGGTAGAGGTAGGTGGGGCTACCTCCGGTATCCTGTATAATGAATTACCCAAAGTAGTAATGATAGCGCAAGGCCTTGACTCATACACAACATGTCACCTCCACAAGTATGGCTGGCCTAATAATACATCACAAACATCCAGAGGTGCAACACCACACAATACCTCGTATGTGAAGGGCTTGATGTTGTAGGGAAGGCGACATTGCTGGCGAACTCTAAGATCCTGTCCTTCGTGAAGCCACCTGATACTGTACAACTACAGGTGTGGTGTAGTCGGTAGGCCCAATTGCTTCACGCCCTCTGCTGAAATGAGGTTCTTCTGGCTCCCACTGTCAAAAATGAATTGCAGCGTAGAACCCTTCACCCACATCTGTGAGTGGAAAAGACGCTCCCCTTCCTCTGGATCTTCAGGCTCATTCTTTTAGATCTTGGTGGTGGCAACAATGGTGTTGGGCTCTGCATCAATGATTTGCTTCTCGTTGCCATTCCCCTTGTCAGGTTCTAACTCAGGGTTGGAATATGCATTTGATTTTGAAGCCTTCAACTCGGCCACCAGCGACTGCTTGGTCCGACACTCACTTGTGTTATGAGTGGGGCTCTTATGGAACTCACACCATTTTCTTGTGTCCTTCTTCGACTTCGTGGTGTTGTTATTTTCTTGTGGCTTTGATGGGATTTCTTGGGTGAACCCACCTTGGCTTTCTCCTTTGGTCTTCGGATACGCAGATCCAAAGTCTCGCTTCTTCTGTTTAAACTTCTTCTCAATCTTGACAGCGTATCGGTACGTCATGCTGAGCGAGGAGATGTTGAGGAACTCCATCTCTTATTAGATGTATTTGTGTAGGCATCTGCAGTATTTGAATACCAAATGTAGCTTAGAATTCTTGATACCCAATTGTGTGCAAAGGGTATGAAAAATGTCTGTGAATTTTGGCACATCTTGGTCCCTTCCCTGTCGCAGTGTGGTCCACTTTATGTATTTGTCCTCGTAGCTTTTGACAGGGTAATACTGCTCCTTAATGGCATCTCAGAATGAATTCCAAGTGGGTGTGGCTGAGAACAATGAGTCCATACTTTCATCCTTCTGCTTACAGTAGGCTTCCCACCAGTCCTTGATGTGGGGGACTGCTTTGAGAAGAGCGAAAATAATCTTTTCCCGACTGGAAAAATCATGAACAAAAAAATAACCCTATAGCAAATTTAATCATTTATCGACAACATGTACGTCTGTCTAAGCCTTGAATATGGGTATTTCAAAATTAACTTGTACCTTAAATGGTGTGGCGTTTCCAGAGTAGCTGTTGGAAGCTGATGTGTCGCCTCTGGGTAGCCACTGAAGGATCTGCGCAAAGCTATCTATCGTCGCATTCCTTTGCCACTCGAGGGCTTCTTGGAGCAAGATTTTGATAGGATCTCCTGCCCCCTCATCTTTCTTTTCATCTGCCATGGGAGGCTATCAGAATTTTCGAGGTTGGTCTTGCAAAGGTTTGACCAGTTCAAGCCCTAACTCCTTATATCCCGACCTCATTGGGGACATGAAAAGAAAAACAGAGAACAAGCAAACCGCTCTGATACCACTGATCCATATTTATACAGGAAAGCAAAAAATTACAGAGATAACCATAAAAATAGAGATGCAATGGAAATAATACTTCATTTCATTAATGTAAAATACTAAAATATGCTTACAAACAGAAATGGAAATAAACCAGCTAGGGTCATGGTAGCTTATCTCTGAGAAGAGATGTGGCAGGTACATGCCTCTGAACTATGTTACAATGAGGCTCAAAGGCCTATTTATTGTTGAGAAACAATGGAAAACCATTAACATCCCAAAACCTAACCTTAGAAGATGAAACACCAAATTGTGGGCCCCGTTTTGGGTAAGTTGGTACATCAACTTCCCGGGGTTTTAACTTTTGCATATGATCTTTGTTTGACGCGTATAATAGCTCGTTAGAAAGATCTATCTGAGCACTACAACTTTGGAAAGAGAAACATTGGTCCATGGACCCATGTTGCTCCCATATTTCCCGAAAAAAACGTCATTTAGGGACTCAAAAAGGCTCCGGAAGTTCAGGACCCGAAAAATTGCTAAAAATAGTAAATTGTGCTACAATTACAGAAACTGAAATATTGAAAGAGACAGTTGTGGGGGTCCAAGTGGGATAGGTGGGTGGCCACCAACATCCACCTGGATCAGAGATGAGGCTGACCATGAAAATAGGAGAATATGAAATGGACCAGGAAATCTTGGATCTAGGATCTGATGCAAATGTCCTACCTAAGAATACATGGGAAACGATGGGGAGACCTGTGTTGTAGTGGTCTCCTATTCAGCTGCACATTGAAAATCAACAGAATATTATTCGAATGGAGTTCTTATATGGTGTAACGGTAGACATTGAGGGCGCAAGTGTGTTGGCTGACTTTGAGATCATTCAAATAGTGGATGATAGTAACCCATACCTCACACTACTGGGGATTGACTGGGCTTTTGATATGGACATGGTAATCAACCTGAAGAAGTGAAAAATGTTGTTTTAAAGGAAGTCTCTCAGAGTGGTAGTACCACTAGACCCTGCTGAGGGAGCACGTTATACTGAACCTGTTTGCGACTTTGTGGAGGATGACGATGAGCTGGATTAGATATACTAGATTACAGTGCGAAATGAAGATTAGATCAATCCTACAGCCGATGGAAAAATTACATGGGATAGGGATAGCTCCTGCACTTCAGACTCGGATGAAGAGCTAGAACACTAGAAAAATCAGTTGCATGAAGTATATTGCATTGCAATATGATGACCAAATCACTACGGTGTGTTTCAACTAAGGTAAGGAAGCTTCCACATTATGATGGTTTGATTGATGTGGATCTATTTTTAGATGAATTTGAAAGGGAAGTACCTGAATAACATCACTTCCAAGCATTAGAGTTGGAACTATGTGCTACGCCTACCCATTGGTGGGGCACGCACAAGGAGAGTTTCATTGGATGGAAGGAATAGAGAAGAATGATGAGATTAAGGTTTGGGTATGCTAATACCCGGATGATAGAAAAGTACAGTGGAAAGGACGATTTGTTCAATCATTTGGCACGATGGACTAAGGATTGGGGAATGGAACCACAACCAGAATGGGTGCACATTTTTTGTCATACCTTAGATACAATCCCCATGAATTGTTATTTGGAAGCATAGCTTCACCATGGAACAACTAAATGGGATATCTTAAGAGAGACTTCCTTATTGAATTTCAGCTATGAGGATTGCTTTGAATGCATTTATGAAGCTCTCTAGGAGATAAAAGTAGGTATATTCAGAACGCCTAAGAAACCAGTCGAATGGGCTCAGCCGAATTGGAGTACACAGCTGCGCCATGCATTGGAATGTTACAATGTAACTGCTAAAGAGGAAGAAGAAGACCCACGGAATATTAACATTCCAGAGATAGAAGGACAGTGCGAAGTTGAAGGACTGGAAGCAGAAAACACGGATATATTAGCATTTTTGAAAAATAAGAAAGTAAATATTGGATTTAAAGCAGAGCCTAAGTTTGTGAAGATAGGAGACTATTGGGACAAAAATGCAGTCGATAAGGTGGTTGAACTAGTGTGAGAATACCAGGATATATTCCCAACAAATTTCTCGGATCTAAAGGGGATCGTTGGAAATTTAGGTGTACTGAAAATCACTTTGAAACTTGGCGTGAAGTCCATCAAGTAGAGACCTTATTGTCTCAATCCAAAGTATAAATAAAAGGTGCACCAAGAGATTGATACGATTTTGAATGGCGGTATTATTGAACCAATAGAAGAATCCAATTGGGTAAGCCCAATGGTTGTCCAAGAGAAGAAACAAAAAGGTGAAATCAAGATATGCATAGATCTAAGAAAGTTGAATGATGCATGCATGCACAATCCGTTTCCAACAACATGTACAGATGAAGTGTTAGTGAATGTTGGAGGACAGGAGACTTATTCATTTACTGATGGGTTCTCAGGATACCATAAAATAAAGGTCGCGCTGGAAGATCGAAGCAAGACAATCTTTGCAACGGAATGGGGTTTTCTTCAATATACAGTAATGCCATTCGGATTTAAGAACGCACCAACAATCTTCTCCTAGGTAGTAATTATGGCGTTCAAGGAATTTATTCACAAATTTTTGGAGGTTTATTTTGATGATTGGACTATGTTTGGGTTGGTGAAGCGCCATGTTCCAAGTTTGTGCCTTATGCTAGATACATGTCGAAGGTATCAGATCGAACTGAATTTTAAGAAGTGCATATTCTGTGTGCCCTTTGGAATTTTTCTCGGCCATGTATTATGTAAGCAGGGATTGATGGTGAAACTTGCCAAAATCGATGTGATTGTGAATTCGGAAGCTCCCAGTAATGTAAAACAGTTGTGCGTGTCCTTGGGGCACACTGGGTATTACAAAAATTTTATCAAGGCCTATGCTTAGATAACCGTGCCAACGGAAAAACTATTGAAGAAAGATGCGATGTTTTTTTGGGATGAACAATATTAGTGTAGTCTAGATGTCTTGAAGGAAAAGATGGTGATTACGCCTATTTTGGTGTTTCTAGACTGGAAGAAAGAATTCCATGTGAATGTAGATGCCTCTTTCATTGTGCTTGGTGCGGTATTGACCGAGGCAGGAGAAGGGAAATTGATCATCTGATAGTCTTCGCGAGTGGAAAGTTATCAAAGGCCAAGAAGAATTATTCCACTACAGAGCATGAAGGGCTAGTAATGGTCTATGCGCTACAAAAGTTTCGGCATTGTTTGTTGGGTGGACATTTTAAATTGTATACATATCACTCCACGTTGAAGTACGTGGTCAATAAGCCTGTGTTGGGGGCGAGATTTTCCGATGGTTATTTGTTTTTCAAGAATATGACTTTGAAGTGATTATGAAGCCTGGAAGGCTGTGTTAGCCCCTAAGGTGAAATGCCAAACAGATCCAAAACACTCTCTGATTCTTTGAAAATCATTTAAAATATCGAAATAATCGCAAGGGAAAAACCTTCAGACAAGCAGAAAAACACTATCAGGAGGGAAAACCCCAAGGAAACAGTAAAAAACAAAGTAGCAGAGGCTTGAGAAATGAATGCACAATAGCCATTAGAACTATCCAATCAACAGTCCAAATCGAGTCGGCAGATCACAATCAATGGTGGCAACTGACGATATTGGCACAGACTATGTGGAACCTGGGATGGCGATTGGTGGAGCTAACGTGGACCATTGATCAAGCGTGCAGATCGACGACCCATGTTGCATCACAGAATCGCAATCGGCCAACACAATAGAGTTCTCACCAAACGGCCCGGGGTTATTGCGATATGCGATTGCAATCAATCGCATCAGCGTATCGCAATCAGGGAAACATTATGGAGCAGAGCCTTTATATATGTATATGTGTGATGTCATTAGCTGGACTCGATGGATATATAAGCATTGTTGCATAGATTTTGAGATCAGCAAAAAATTCATTTTTAATGCATTTTCGCAGTTTTAACGTATTTCTAAAATACAAAGGGGAACCTTGGAGCAAGACCAAAGCAACTTGCAATATGCGATAAGACCTAGACCCTAAAGGGTTCGTGAAGGGAAATATATAAAATTTGAAGTCCGTCATAAGCCACTTTTAATGTATTTCCAATGTTTTGATGATTTATAAAAAACAAAGGGACAGGCCATTTGCGACAGGCGACAGCGATTAGGAATGGACTCGATAGAGGAATAGATAGTGTTTAAGGACTTTTGAAGTCTGAAATAAACAGAGCTTGGCAGGATTTCACAGTGTTGCGGCGTTTTTCTGTGTAAAACAGAAAACAAGTCATTATTAGTATTTGAGAGGATTTCAAAGGCCCAAAGACCCCTTCCGTTACAGGACAGAGACCTGGAGACAGATATCAGGAGACATAAGGCTGAAAGGGGAAAAGCAATAGTGCAACATAGCCAAACCAACAAATGGTCATGGAGCATTGCTGGCATAAGTGAGCTCCCTGATAGCGTAGCAAGATTACCAAAATTTGGTTAATATGTTGTTATAGAAAGAGACCTCTGAGCTCATGCGTGTCTACTCATGGCATCAAGTCATTAAAGACAGAGGGGATAGATTAAGACCTCTCGAGCCTCAGAAGGCTTGAGAGCATTGTAAAAGGCCTATAAATATTTGAAATTTCATAGTAACAAGGGTTCAACGTTTGGAGACTGTGGAGACTCTACTCCTCTAAGCATCTCATCTTCATTCTAGCAATATAAGCTTCTTTTGTTGTTACATGTTCAATTCCCATTTTCTCCTCTATTCTAAGCCTGCACTTGAATAGGTTATTCATGTTTTCTTCTATGTCTAATGCCAGATAACTGTCATCTTATCTCTGCGTTGATAAATTAGATTTGCAAGTTTCATTTACTTCCTATATCTAGCCATTCATATATGTTTGTGTATGCATCTTCTAGTACAGTCAATACTCTCCATCTATCCATTGAATATATAAACTATTGAGCATTAGTGTTCTAAAGCCTTGTAAAGCTGAGGGTGTTCATGCATGTCTTGAGTGAAAACAGAGTTGAAACAGTCATCTGACTTGATCCAAACCATCATCCATTCCAATAGTTGATCCGAATTGGATCCATGAATATTATTACAGAGCCATGGCTGTATCAAAATAGGATAGACTTCGAATTATGAGCACAAAATGATCAGGAAGACCTTTGGACAATGGCAGTTTGCAGCCAGCAAGGAACGATGAGGACCTTGGTCAAAGCGCACTGACCAAGGCCCATGGAGACCGCGCATGAGGCAAAAATGGCACTTGGGAAGCCCGGATCGGGAAACAAAGGGCATTTCTAGTGCTAACCGCGCATCGTTGGGCAAAACCCCTCAAGAAGGAAAAGCTCCGAAGCACTCAGTCGCATGGAAGCTGGGAAAACCGTGGGGAAAGCGCTAAGGCGAAAGGCGAGTCCCGCACTCCAAAACCGACAGTATATCGGGGGCACCCTTGGGCGGTAAGTGGATTTGAAGAAAAACGAGCGATTCCATTCAGCGCCCGATGCGTGGCAGGTAGATGAGAGAGAAAACCGCTGCTCATCGCACAGTAACAGTCGAGCAAGTCAACTGCGTGAAATGAGCAAATGTTGTAGGATCTGGGGGTTCCACATCTGACGGTGGAGATTGTACCCGACGGAGAAACCGGAATTGAGAGGGGAATTAAGTTGTGGCATAGAGAAGTTTGACATCTGATTTGACCACTGAGTTGGCAGATGACTCATTCCACAGTGTAACCAAAAAACCGAACCATTGAGGAAGAGCTAGTGCAGTTCGTAAGAGGACAAGTGGTCACTCCCTGTGAGTTGTTGATGAAGACGCAGAGAAAAGGAACTCTAAGCGAACAACAGCAGGTGAACCAAAGGGGTGGAAGAGGAAGCAAGCAGTCATGAGACAGATTGGATTTAAGCCATGAATAGATAGAGAGAAAGCAAGAACAAAGAAGAGACAGTAAAGAAAGAAGCAGAAAGATAGACAGCCACACTGACCTGCAGCATAAGGCAGCATCGAGCAGACAAAAATCTTGAGAGGTTCAAGTAATCCCTAAGAGGATCTATCGAGAATTGAGCACCACATTGGGCTCCTTCCATTAAAGACTAGAGAGGTCAAGACTTGGATAGGAAAAGAGTTTGTGTACTCTAGTGGCTTGGGGAATCCAAGAACCACCCTGCCAAGCATCATTTCTGTTTCAGGAGACTCAAATTGAGCTCCTCGTTATAAATCTCTACTTTTAAGACACAATAAAAGAAGGCCACCATTGAAAGCTGGACCGGAGATGTAGCCTTGGAGAATAGGGTGAACTCCTTATTAATTGTTGTGTTCTTGCATTTGCTTATTGTATTTCTTTTACTGTTTTCCATTTTCCAGTGTCTATGTATTTTGCAATCTGATCAATCCGTTGCCTAAAATAACATAGACACACACCAGCACATGAGTCTGTAATACCTCTATTCAATAATTATTTAACTAAGATCACTCAAGGGTGATTTTCAGATCAAGTGGTATCAAAGCTTTACGCTGTTAAGGTTAGACAAGCTTGTGTTGGTTTAGCTGTTGTTGTGGGGAAAAATGCCTATGCAGGACGATCCTATCCACCTAAGGTGTGACAGTGCCTTAGCAACAAACAGAGACAGCTATTCTAGTATTCTTCCTTTATGAATTAAGAATGAAGAGAGATGGATGGACTAACCGGTGTCTTCCATTTGTCCCTCGATCCGGTTTCTCTTCTCTTTGCGAGTTCCCAGCTACTTGCCTTCTCGCTCGCCCAGCTTCAAGAGGTTTCTGCAAGATCACAAGAAGAGAACACTACACAAAGACATAGATTCATATTCATAACTAGTTCAGGATTAGAAATAAACTAAACATACTAATGCAATCATACATCAAAGATACACCAGTATATAGGAGAAACCAAGATAGCTTTATTGATGAATAACAAGGTTCAGGAAGAGATACAACCCAGAGGGCTCCAATCCAGCATCTCCTTCCCAGCAAATGGAATTCCTATCTTCACCCCCTTCAAAGCATTAAGCACCCAATGATTCCAATCTCAAACCAACAGCAATTCTTTGCAATAACAAAATTCCAGCCTCCAGATCTCATGGAGGAGAGATCCATATATAGATGTTTGGAGAGAGGATGAGTCAGCTTGAGATCTGACTAGTGTCCTCTCCCTCTGTCAGTTCTTGATTCCACTTGGAGGTTCTTGCTTCCACTTGGAGATTTGGAACCTCTTACTCATCATAGTCGAATTCCCTGAGGCAAGTGTCATTTTGGAAGCTTCCTGGGTTTTGACACCTTGAGAAATGAACTTGCCACATGTCCACTCTCGCTCAGTGCGGGTAGCCAGTGTTGCCTTTGACATTCAGCACAGGTAGCCAGTGGTGGCTTTGACATTCAGCGCAAACAGCTAGTGGAGCCACTGAATTGATCCTGAATTGACTTGTTTTTGAGCAGTTTCTGGTGGAGAACTTTTGTGAATTGCTGTGGTTTGTTAGCCTTGTTCCTCTAGGGGTAGGAACAACATGTTTAGGGACTTTGGATCCCTTAGATTATGGACATTTCATGCTCAATGCTGTAAGGCACAAAAATGTCTATAACAGTTGCCCCCTAAAGTATGAGGCCGTTTATCGGGTGAAATGCTTTATCAGGGGGATCGGAAGCTCATCCAATGCTGGGAGGAGACCTGTAATAAGATACAATACAATACATTATTTTTCATACTGCTTTCATGATCTAGCTGAGGCGGGCATTCCCATGCTCAGCTTTATAAATTCATTTTTCTGTACATAGAACAGACAATCGTCTGATGGTAGACTGATAATTTTGATGAAATTATCATCCTTTGAGTAGGATGATTATCTGTTGCAATGATGTACATGTCAATGTCTTTATCTTTCCTGAATATATCTCACAGCCCGGATGGATGAAACTAGATCCGGGGTCTTCAAACTCGTTCGATCTTCACTCTAAGTACAAGTCGATCCATGTGAGAAATGTTCTGAAGTTGAACATGGAAAGACATCGCTTGATTACTGGTCAATGATGTAAACCGTTAACAAGCGCGAGAGGAATCACCGATAATGATAATGACCCTCAAGGTACTGCAGTACAATTCACGTGGTGTGAATAAAGGACTTGGCGTCGAACACCACGCAAAATCTTTCGGTCGAAGGTCATTGATGTATACCTGTCGCCGGAAGTGAGAAACTTGCCATTGAGGCATGCAAGCTTCAAAGTACTGAAGGGGTTGTTCCTAGATCAACTTCTTGGATAATGAGCTAATGTCGACAAGAAGCGATCCGTCAAAGGAGGGCCTTAATGAATCCCACATCAGTGACACGGAACGGAGCTAATGATTTTAATGGAGGTGAAAACGATCTGTGACATATGATTCAGGGTGGCGGTCATGAAAGGATGAAGGATAATGTATGGCAGTGGATGGGACACGGTTGACTTTTCTGAACGACTTCTCTTGAACATGTGGTGATACTGATGCGATGGATCGGTAGCATTACCCCAAATATGGATGGTATGGAAAGACCATGGATGTGACCGGTGAATGAAACGACCCAACCCGATTGTGGTACGGAGGAAAAGTGTCATGTTCAAGAGCGACTTGCTACCATCAAAGTTTTCTTGAGTTTCTCCCAATTTTTCCCCAGTCATTGCTGACCAGTACCTCTTTATTTTTTTCAAGCTTGAGGAGGATAACATATGCTTGTTCTATAACCTGCCCTTCGGGCAAGCCCATCGCTATGTTTTAACGAGCCTAGCGATAGTGAAACTCGTTCTCGTCTAAAGACAAGTTTGTCGCTATTTAATGATTTTAATGAGTCTAACGACAAGGATAACTCGGTCCTTTTCATTTTTAGAGAGTCTGAAAAGGTACATAAAGTTAACTCCAAAAGTCCTTTTTCGTCATCTAATCCCTTAAGTCCAAAAAAGTATAAAACAATACAGAAGGGATGAGTTTTCGATAGTTTTAACGAGCTGAATAAAACAAGCGCTCGATCTTTTTGTGCAATAATCCCTCAGGTCCAAAAAGATTAAAATCTAGAGGAGGGATAGCACTTCCTGTCCCTTTAACGAGCTGGAAGGCCAAGGACTCGGCAATATTTTCATATTTTACGAGTCAGTTGAAAAGAGCTTAAAGAAGACTCGTCTTTTGAGGAACGAGTGATAAACAGGGTTAGCAGCTGATTCCAGGTACAGGTTGGAATTTTCCAATCACGGCAGTGTCACAAGGATGGCTAGGTGAAATCACTCTTCGCAGCTGTTCCTCAAAATGGGTAAACAATCATATGGAGGTGAACGATCGGCCAAATGAAAAGTGGAGGTGACCGTGCAAACACGACCAAGGCTTTAATGGCTGATGATATTACATTCACAGTGGTTATTTACCGGGTAGTGGTTCATTTTTTATTTTAAAATGAGCTTAAACACTGGTGGAAACACTTGCTCATTGCTTATGTTTATTTTTTAACGAGCATGAAGTCCGCGTTAAAACTGCTCGGATCTTGCATTTATTTTTTAACGAGCATGAACCGTGTGCTAAAACTGCTCGATTACCCAGTCATATGATAAGAGTGTCTCATTGAGATTCTATTTTTTATGGAGCTTCATCTCACAAAGCTTTACCCCGGATCCTTTCGTTATGCAAGTTCGGAAACGACTAATCCTACGAGTTTAAAGGGTTAGACCTACAGGTTTAAAGGGAGGACCTAAAAATTTAAAAAATAAATAGCCGCCCCTTGCTTGCACTCCAAAAGGTTTGCATGCCCCCAGGCATAAAGTACGATTTCAAGGTTACCTCTACTTCATTTCCGTCAAAACATTCATTTCACCGAGAGAGGCCTACCTCTTTCAGGTTACCCAAAGGTTGTCTCGTTAATCTTTCAAACAAAACACTTCCTCGGCAATGTCTACCGAAGTAGACAAAGGTGAGCGACGTAGCCCGCCAACTCACATAACTTTGACAAAAGAATCTTATTCTAGAATAACCCTCTTCCTAGAGGGACGGGGTACAGACTAGTCATATTCTCCCGCGGAAACCTACTCTATACCCAAAGTTTTCCTGCCAAAGCAGACCAGGACGCATGCCCCCTGGGTTCCAGTCATATCCTCCCGGATTACGCGCGCTCATCAGGAGGACGGACCGTGGGTTGAGACACTTCTTGTGTGAATAGACCATTTAGGGATGGTACATGACTATTTGCGATGCGTGATCCGGGAAATGAAAGTTGGTCCACGAGCTTGACCACTCTTCCTTCATGCGGAAAACACATTACTCTAAAGAGTGAGGAGACGAGGGCCCCCATGCAATATATATAGTCTCATCCAAGGAGTAGGTTATAATCCAAGGGTCCTTGAACGACCATCACGTTCATTTGAACGGTCTTCCCTTTCAATGTTATGGGCACATTGGGGAGGATCCCTAAAGGTCGACTGGTTCCTTTATCAAAGCCTGATAGATTTCTCATTTCACGCAAAAGCGCTGGCGAACCAAGCGCTTTCCAAGCAATAGAGGAAAGGATACTCACAGATGCCCCCTCATCAATGATAGTGCCAGCCATTACCATTTTGTATATTTGAACGATAATTCTGAACGGTATGCTTGCTGGCAACCGGGGTCTGCCTAGTTGGTTCCAGTCGAACGAGACCACTAGGTTGCTTGGTGGTGGGACTGAATAGACGGTCGGGTATGACTCTGACGAAGTTCCTTCCTGTGATAAAGGAATGGGCAAATTTCCCCCTTGTTCGTTGGAGTCTGTGTTGATGAAGAGAATTTGGACGGTGTCGTCTTTATTCTCCTTTGTGATGGTATCATTCGAAGATAGAGCCTCTAAAGGCAAAACCGGGTCAACTGCCGTCTCAACCTTTTGACTTTCGTGAGGCATGGATCCAGAAGGTTCATCTTCAATGATAGGTGCTTCGGCTGACCACCTGGGCGGGCCAGCCGGGTTCTCAACTAGTGAAGGACTTGGCAGGAGTTTTTGATATCCAGGAGGAAGTTGCGCTCGTAAAATCGGGCGATCTTCCAGAACTCTTTTAGCCTCGTCTAAGAAGAGACAACGGTGGATGGCATGGTCGCCTTCACATAGTTTGCAGGGAAATCTAGCTTTCCCTCTCTATCCTGGGACTTCACTTTCACTAGTTGACGGTGAGCTGTCAACATGGCTATCAGAGGTTGACGCCACCGAATTGTGCAGACGGGGGGACCAGTCCCTTAGTATCCGAGGGATGCAGGGACAATCTCTGTGGAAGTGGTCTCCCTTGCATATGACACATGGCGATTTAGGCCTGGTCAGTGCTGTGTGTGGATTTTTGTCAGATGACACTTGTTTGCCCCCAGTCGCTTTTGGCTCCTTCTTCTTCTTCTCTTTCTTCTTCTTTTCCTTCTTCTCCTTAGGAACTTGGTTTTTTGTTTTACCAGTTCCGTCAAGCGAAGAGGAGGGAGGGGAGGAAGAATTAGATGAAGTAGAAGGCTGGTGGGCAACTCTGGTCTGGTCTAACTGTTGACTCGATTGTTCAGGAATAGTGGTGGTTTGAACGACATTGGTTGAAAAGAGCCAGATCGGCAGGCCAATTGTCAGTCCTGGAAGTGACAATGTGGCCATATGGGGCGCACCAACATCTCCCCAAGAGGATAAGGGACTAGGATTTCCACCAAGGGGAATTCCTTGGTTGGTGTGCTCCATTTTTCAACCTAAAGATCAATGCAGGAATAAAGGGTGATTGTTTCGTTTAAAATAAATTTTAATGACGCTTTAGACACAACTTGCTTTTTCACTTTTAAAGAGTCGAGAAAAAGCTAAAGATGACTCTAGACTCCTTCGATGTTTTAACGAGCCCGAAGTGACAAATGCTCAGATGGACTTTTTCTATTATAGAGTCTGAAAAAGGCCAAAAGGAACTGCTCTGGAGTTCTAGGCAGAGGGTGTGCCAAACTTTTCGCAAAACCGCAGAATACTTTTTAGGGTACGGGCAGTCGATCTTCCTGAATGCTGTGTTCAGTGCATTACGATCAGTATGGCGGCCGACACGGCTTCCTAAGGATAAAGGTTTTATGCCTATAGGGGTCTCCCAATATATACGCGACGGTACGTGGGAGCACAATCCGTACTAGCGCTATCGTCGCTCAGGAGGAATCACCCACCATCAACGAGATCGACAGTCACCAGGCTTTACGACGCCGGAACACGTCTCTAGCCTAGACCTCTATGTTGTGCATTATGTTGCAAAGCGTTGTTAAGTTCATTCAATTTATTTTAGGTTGATCTTTTTTAGAAGTTTGCCTTTTGAGGTTCACCACGAGATGTATGATACAATTCCTAAATGCAGTCTAAAGATGATAAGCAAGCTTTATATCTTTTCAACTTTGAAAATCCTAGCTACTAAGGGAAAAGAAAGACACCATCTTTTCTCAAAGAGCAATCAGCACACTCTAATGCACTTTTCCTAAATCAATCATGAAAACTATCAAAATGCAAATGCACAATGCAGGTGTTTGTTTTCCGCATTCTTAGTATTGATGCCTACAAAGAAAGCTTCTTGTACAACTTTGAATTTGCTTTTAAATGACAAGTACAAACAAGTTTACTTTTTCGAAATCAGAGAGTGTTGTGGGGAAAAATGCCTATTTAGGACGATCCTATCCACCTAAGGTGTGACAGCGCCTTAGCAACAAACGAATACAGCTATCATGATCTCTTCCTTTATGAAATATGAAAGAGAGGAGATCGGCAGACTTACCGTTATCTTCCGGTTGTCCCTCGAACTAGATCCTCTTCTCTTTGTGTGTCCACAGCTACTTGCCTCCTCGCTTGATCACAAGAGAACAGCTACCTGTGACAAGAGAACAGCTACTTGCAACAAGAGAAGGACACAATACAAAGGCAGATATACATATTCATAAATGATTCAGGATTAGAAGTAAATCAAATATACTAATGCAATTACACAAAATACACCAGCATATAGGAAAGAATCAAGATAGCTTTATTGAAAGTAACAGTGTTCAGGAAGAGATACAACCCATAGGGCTCCAACCCAGCATCTCCTTCCCAGCAGAATGGACTTCCTTCTTCAGCTCCTTTCAAAGCATAACACACCCAATATTTCTAGCCACAAACCAATAGCAATTCTTTGCAAAATCTAAATTCCAGCCCTTCAGACCTCATGTAGAGAGATCTATATATAGGAGTTTTGGAGAAAGGATGAGTCAGCTTGAGGCTGGCATGAAGCTGACTAGTGTCCTCTCCCACTTCAGTTCTTGAGTCCACTTGGAGGTTCTTGCTTCCACTTGGAGATTTGGAACCTCTTACTCATCACCAGTCGAATTCCTTGATCCAAGTGTCATTTTGGAAGCTTCCTGGGCATTGACACCTTGAGGAATGACTCTGCCACTTGTCCAAACTCGCTCAGCGCAGGTAGCCTTCTTTGCAGTTGACATTCAATGCAGGTAGACAGTGGAGCAGTTGACATTCAGCGCAGATGCTCAGTGGAGCAGTTGACATGATCCAGAATTGCCTTGTTTTTGAGTGTTTTCAGGTGGAGAACTTCTGTGAATTGCTGTGGTTACTTGGCCTTGTTCCTCTAGGGGTAGGAACAACATGTTTAGGGACTTTGGATCCCTTGATTATTGACATTTCATGCTCAGTGATGCAAGGCACAAAAATGTCTATAACAGTTTCCCCCTAAAGTATGAGGCCGTTTATCGGGTGAAATGCTTTATCCAGGAGGGTCCGAAGTTCATCCATCTGCTGGGAGGAGACCTGTAATAAAATACAATACAATACATTATGATTCATTCTGTTTTCATGATCTAGCTGAGGCGGGCATTCCCATGCTCAGCTTTATAAATACATTTTGGTACATAGAACAGACGATTGTCTGATGGTAGACTGATAGTTCTGGCGAAACTATCATCCTTTGAGAAGGATGATCATCTGCTGCAATGATGTACATGTCAAATGTCTTTATTTTCCTGAATATATATTGCAGCCCGGATGGATGAAACTAGATCCGGGGTCTTCAAACTCGTTCGATCTTCACTCTAAGTACAAGTCGATCCATGTGAGAATTGCGCTGAAGTCGAACATGGAAAGACATCGCTTGATTACCGGTCAATAATGTAAACCGTTAACAAGCGCGAGAGGAATCACCGATAATGATAATGACCCTCAAGGTACTGCAGTACAATTCACGTGGTGTGAATAAAGGACTTGGTGTCGAACACCACGCAAAATCTTCTGGTCGAAGGTCATTGATGTATACCTGTCGCCGGAAGTGAGAAACTTGCCATTGAGGCATGCAAGCTTCAAAGTACTGAAGGGGTTGTTCCTAGATCAACTCCTTGGATAATGAGATGATGTCGACAAGGAGCAATTTGTCAAAGGAGGGCCTTAATGAATCCCACATCAGTGACACGGAATGGAGCTAATGATTTTAATGGAGGTGAAAACAATCTGTGACATATGATTCAGGGTGGCGGTCATGAATGGATGAAGGATAATGTATGGCAGTGGATGGGACCCGGTTGACTCTTTCTGAACGACTTCTCTTGAACATATGGCGACACTGATGCGATGGATCGGTAGCATTACCCCAAATATGGATGGTATGGCAAGACCATGGTGATGTGACCGGTGAATGAAACAACCCAACCCGAATATGATACGGAGGAAAAGTGTCATGTTCAAGAGCGACCTACTACCATCAAAGTTTTCTTGATTTTTCCCAATTTTTCCCCAGTCATTGCTGACCAGTACCTCTTTATTTTTGTCAAGCTTGAGGAGGATAACATATGCTTGTTCTATAACCTACCCTTCAGGCAAGCCCATCGCTATGTTTTAACGAGCTTAGCGATAGTGAAACTTGTTCTCATCTAAAGACAAGTTTGTCGCTATTTAATCATTTTAACGAGTCTAACGACAAGGATAACTCGGTCCTTTTCATTTTTAGAGAGTCTGAAAAGGTACATAAAGTCAACTCCAAAATTCCTTTTTCGTCATCTAATCCCTTAAGTCCGAAAAAGTATAAAACAATACAGAAGGGATGAGTTTTCGATAATTTTAACGAGCCGAATAAAACAAGCGCTCGACCTTTTTGGGCAATAATCCCTCAGGTCCAAAAAGATTAAAATCTAGAGGAGGGATAGCTCTTCTGGTCCTTTAACGAGCTGGAAGGCCAAAACTCGGCAATCTTTTCATATTTTACGAGTCAGTTGAAAAGAGATTAAAGAAGACTCGTCTTTTGAGGAACGAGTGATAAATAGGGATAGCAACTGATTCCAGGTACAGGTTGGAATTTTCCAATCACGGCAGTGTCACAAGGATGGCTAGGTGAAATCACTCTTCACAGCTGTTCCTCAAAATGGGTAAACAATCATATGGAGGTGAACGATTGGCCAAATGAAAGTGGAGGTGGCAGGTGCAAAGACGACCAAGGCTTTTATGGCTGATAAATTTACGATCACAGCGGTTATTTACCGGGATAGGTTCATTTTTATTTAAAAATGAGCTTAAACTCTGGAGGAAACATTGCTCACTGCTTATATTTATTTTTTAACGAGCATGAAGACCGCGTTAAAACTGCTCGGATCTTGCGTTTATTTTTTAATGAGCATGAAGGCCGCGTTAAAACTGCTCGGATCTTGCGTTTATTTTTTAACGAGCATGAACTTTATGCTAAAATTGCTCGATTATATGGTCAAATTTTGATTTTTTACCATTACTAGCTTTTCTCTTTCCAAGAATAGTACTGTATTTTCAATTGCTTCATCAAACTTAGTTATAAATACATAATCATGAGACAAAAACCCTAATATTTTGCTTTGAACTACGTAAAAAGCCACTAAAAGGTGTTTTTACCTCTCATTTTACCATTTCATTTGCATTTGGTTTGTTGGAGCTTTGGAGGCGCCTCTTCCTCCTTGATTTTCACCAGCTGATTCCGGGAGATTTTGCGGACGATTTTCAGCGCCGTCTGGACCAGGTAGGAGCTAAACCCTAGCTCTTTCTTTTCATGGTTTCCTTTTTCAGTTTTGTGCCTGTTTTTCAGTATTTCTGAGCCTCAGGGGTTTTGCCAGGGCGCCCTAACTTCAGCGCAGGTTGCCCATTCGAAACCTACGTTGAATGTCAAGCTGCCTTAAGGCAGCCTGACCTTCAACGCAGGTAGGACACTCTCTGCCTGCGTTGGGCTCAGAAAACTGAGTTTTTAGCACATTTTTGATGAATTTTCGCTAGTTTCTCATCAAACTTAGGAACTTACTCCTTCTCATGTTTGTTTTGCAGGGATCTTTAAGCAAAATGTCCCTTACATGGCGAGAACGAGAACATGAAGAGGAGGACATGATTGCCCTCCATGACCCTGTCACGGTGAACGCGTTGCGGAACTGTGGCCTGCTGAAGTTTTTCCGTATCTCTAGCATGAGAGCACAGATCACTTTGCTGCAGTATATGCTTGATGCTTGGGATCCCATTAACCAAGTATTCCAGATTAGGGGAAAATCCATCCCCTTGACCATAGAGGAAATTTACTTCTTGACTGGATTGTCAAGGCGAGGTGCCCCCATTTCTTTGTCAGGTTCGGCCCGGGGGACTGACTCTGTGAGAGATTATGTCTGCCAGTATTGCAGGGAAGGTTCCCAGCCGATCAGAGACGGCAAGGTCGTTATCCGTGAGATTACTAACAGGTCTCTCAGGTCCATTCTGTATACCATTGGTAGGATGGCCGGTAGCGTAGCTCTACATGTTTCCAACAGATCTTATGTGCAGCACGCCTTGGAGTGTCTCCAACCGAAAGTATTCAACTAGTGTGATGCAGTACTTGTTCAGATGAAAAGTCAGTTGACCAAGGTAAAGGACGGGAAGCTGAAGAACTTTGGATTTGGTTCTATTCTAACTGCCTTCGCCTTGGAGAAAATCCCACTGATGCAGCCTCAGTATATTATACTCGACTTGCCTTCTCCGACCAAGCCACGCATGCAGAGGTGGGTCGATCACATGTCTAGGCATGCTGGTCAACCTCAGATTACTTTCACTGATGCCTTCTTCAGGTGGTTCGAGCACCAGGAGATGGTCTTTTCCGAGTATCCATATGTGGGTATGGATTTCCGAGGTGATCCGGATTTGGTGTTACCGGATGGCGAACAGTGGGGCGCTATTGGTAGACTCTTTGACCATATCACTGTTTACTGCTCTTATTCATAATGTTGTTGTGCTTTATTCTATCAAGACTTTTAATCATACTCTTGGGTGCATGCAGATGTTGGTCCTGTTCGTCGAGCAGTTCGTCCGAGACCGCCAGCCGCTGCCCCGACAGTGGAGCCTGCTGGGAGAGTTATTCTTCGCGACCTTGACGATACTGAGACCCTTACAGCTGTGCAGGAGCAGGTTGAGAGCCTTACTCTCGGTATTCCGGATGTACGGATCGATGAGTTACCTTTACAGCTGCAGCGTCATACTACTGGCGTGCCTAGACGATGGACTCGTCTCTTGCGCATGATTGCACAGGCTGTGACGTGCTATCATGAGCACCACTAGGCTAGGGTGTCCCCTAGCACTTTTCGAGTTTTAGGTCATATGACCAATTTTTGTCTTGGTTACAGAACATTATGTATGAACTATAAACAGCTTATATATATTTTGATTTTCGAGTTTTATTCTGGTTGAGTTATATGATCCATATGTACAATCATTGATGATGTGTCCTTTTTATAAATGTTGCAAATGTCTATCTAACACATAGTTTGCTAATGAGTCAGTTAATGGGTTTAAGTTTCTGGAAATATGCTGGTATTGAATTGAATCAAACTGTCCTTCCAAAATCTTAACCCTGAGGAACATGCGATAAATAGCTGGATTGCGAACAGAATATATACCATTGAGTTGTAGTATTACGAGCTGTGAGTCTAGCCTGACAATTAGTTGGCGTATGCCACGGGTGATGGCATCAGAGAGTAGTTCTATCAACGCGCTATACTCAGCGATGTTATTCGTTGATTGCCCAATACATACACATCTGAAACTTACTAACTCGCCGCTTGGATAAAAAATGGCCCAGGCTGGGGAGGATAGGTTCCTTGAACTACGACTCGCTTCGTCGGCATATCCAACACATGTCTCCAGGAGGTTTGACATCTGCAATAAATGAAAAAGGTGGATCATTTGACCAGGACAAATACTTTAGCGAAAACAAAATACAACAAAAGCATGCAGGTTACTATTTAAGCATAGTAACGCTTGAGGTACAACCCGTTGCAGGGCTGCGCCAATGGAATTCCATCATAATCCATTAACTCGTAGGCTCCTTTTGCTAACAACCTTTTAACAATATAGGGGCCCATCCATAAGGAATTAAATTTACCTGCTCCCAATTTATCGGATTCTTGGTCATAAAGCAAGACCAAGTCACCTTCTGAGAAGACACGGGGTTTGACATTTTTGTCGAACTGAGCCTTGACTCGTTTCTTATGGGCTTCGTTAGCCAAAGCGGCATCACGATGGGTTTCATCCAATTGGATTAATTCCAAGAAACGAGCCTCTTCTTCTGAAGTTCCGGGGAGGAGATCAATTGCGAGTTTAAGTGACGAAATTTCGCACTGGATTGGTAAGACTGCTTCCAGGCCATACACCAGTTGAAAAGGTGTGAACCCGGTTGCGTTCTTTATCGACGTTCGGTAAGACCACAAGGCTGAGTACAGGATTAGGTGCCACCTTCTTTTATGAACCCCGATCATCCTTTGCAACATATGCTTCAGGACCTTGTTGATTGCTTCAACTTGTCCGTTGGCTTGCGGATAATATGGGGTAGAGCTGTCGTGAGATAGCCCTAGCTTGGCAGCTAATTCGACCATCATGTGGTTGCGAAAATGCGACCCATGATCTGTCACTATAACCTGTGGTACGCCGAACCTGGCGACTACATGATTGAAAAAGAAAAGGGCAGCTGTTTCACCAGTGTTATCCAATGTAGCCATCGCCTCGGCCCATTTGGTAAAATAGTCAACAGCGACTATAATATACCCATGCCCCCCGGTCGAGGTGGGGTTACATTGCATGAAATCGATGCCCCATTTGGCGAAAGGCCCAACAGAAACTATTGGCTGTAAAGGTGCGGGCGGTCTCCTGGTTTTGCTATCAAAAATTTGACAAGCGTGGCAACTTCTAACTGCGATTATGCAATCTTTGAACATGGTTGGCCAGAAGTATCCTGCTCGTAAGATTTTTTGTGCTGTTGCATATCCAGATTGATGCCCCCCACACGTGCCTGAATGACACTCATTCAGGGCTTTTTCGGCCTCCTCATGGGTAAGGCACCTCCTCAGAACTGTATCGATACCACGGCGGTAAAGTGTATCACCGACGATCATGTAGTCTTTTGCTTGGTATCGTATACGTTTCTGTTCAGAGTGAGAGGTGTTAGGCCTGAATTTTTAGGTTTGGAGATAAATTATGATATCTCCATACCACTCATCGCTTGTAGATATCAGAAACAAACTTCCGTCCACGATTGACTCTTCTGATGTTTCATCGTTGGACGACGATGGGAGATCGCACAATAATTCTGCGAAAACTAGAGCTTTCTTTGATTTGGATTTTACAAATTCCAGATCAAACTCTTGAAGGATCGCTATCCATTTTGAATATTTGCCCCCCAGCAACTTTCGTGACAGTATATAAGTCATGGGGTTGCAATCTGATAAAATGGTAGTTTTCCGAAAGAGGACATAATGTTGAAACCTTTGAATTGCTTGAACAGCTGCAAGCGCTAGTTTTTCAACATAAGAATATTTACTTTCTGTATCATTTAATTTTTTACTTAAATAATATATAGGATGTTCAATTCCATCGACTTCTTGAACTAAAAACATCGCAATGGTCGTATCCACTGCAGCCAGATACAGGTTAAAATCTCTTTGATAGTCTGGGGCATACATTAATGATGCTTTTACTAGACTATCTTTCAGAGCATCAAAGGAAGCTTGCGCCACCTGGTCCCAGACGAAAGGTACATCCTTTTTCAAAAGACGAGTATAACCTTTAGCAATTTCTGTGTAATTTGGAATGAACCTCCTCAGAAAGTTTGCTTTCCCTTGGAGTTTCTGTATCTGAAGCAAATTTGAAGGTTCAGGCAAATTAATGATTGCCTGAACCTTGCAAGGGTCGAGACGAATCCCATCCTTAGAGACTACAAAGCCAAGTAAACGACCAGAACCGACGCAAAACACACATTTGTGTGGATTGAGTCTTATCTTGTAGTGTCGGCAACGTAGAAATATCGCTCTTAAATGCTGCGGATGATCAGTCCGCTTTCGCGAATGAGCAGGAAGGTCGTCGAGATAAGGTTGAACAATGTTCTTGATGTCATGGAAGGCATAATTCATTGCCCTCTGAAACGTCGCCCCTGCGTTCTTTAAACCAAAGGGTAATTTTCGATAAGCGAATGTGCCCCACGGACAAATAAATGCAGTCTTTGACTGGTCCTGTGGGCGGATATTTATTTGATTATACCCGGAAAATCCATCCATAAATGAAAAGATTTCACATCCGGCACATTCATCAATTATCTGGCCGATGAAGGGTGTAGGGTAGTTATCCTTTGGACAAGCTTGGTTTACATCCCTATAATCGACACACACTCTAATCGTCCCTTGTTTTTTCATAACAGGGACAATATTCGATACCCAATCGGTGAGAGGAACCGGGTAGATGAATCCAGCATGGAGAAGTTTTTCAACTTCCGCCTTAATGGCAGCGACTTTCTTGGGGTGCACCTGCCGAAGTCGTTGTCTTATTGGTTTGACATCAGGATACATTTTAATTTCATGTTCAACGATACTCGAGTCAATGCCTGGCATTTCATCATATGACCAAGCAAAGATATCTCTGAATTCGCGAAAAAGAGCGTTATATATTTCCAGTTCTGAAGGGGAACAACCTTTGCTGACATAAATATTCTCTACAACATTTGTTTTAGTCGAGATATTTATGGCTATAGTCTCTTCAATATTGGATAAGTTTCGCTCGGAATCCACCATATTTACAGTATTTGTTAGGAATTCAAAAACTGAAGGGTGATAAAGGTCATGTTGAGTATCTTCTTCATATTCCGGAAGAAGGGAACGATGGTGGTGATCATTCCATGGTGCCCCCTCAATCAATATTGATTGTAAGATTCCTTCGTCAGTCCCATGTACTTTCGACCAAGGATCTAATGAGGTACCATATTCTCTAGACCTATCTACCCAAACGCTTGATGAGCGTTGGTTTTGGTTCGCCTCCCATGCTTGAAACATTGATTGCTACAATATTTCTAAAGGGCTTGGGGGCAAAACAATTGCATGATCCATGTCGATCTTGTCTTTTTCGACCTTCGTGGAAGATATCATGTTGCAGGTTGCTACAAACGGTATATTTCCTATGTAAATAGGAGGTGGTAGTGCGAAAGTTCCCATCAATGTGGGGTCTTTCAATAATCCTACTCCGATATCTTGAAGCGAATGGTTGCTCTCATGGATCATGGGAATTCTTCCTGTAACTTGTGAACCATTAGGGAGGAAGTTCTGTTGGTCGACGACCGTAATCCCTCCTTCAAACGGGAATGCGATCTTCCTAAAATAAGTCGACACAACAGCTGCCATGGCATAAATCCATGGTCTACCCAGTAGGATGTTGTAGTCAAGATTTCCATCGATGACCTCAACATCAATTTCCACTGTTTTTCCTCCCAGTTCGACTTTCAAGTTGTTAAGGATACCGTACGGGGTATAAGTCCTTCCGTCGAAAGCTTTCAATGTCGTCGAAGATCGCGACAAGGTTGGAGATCCTAAAGTTTTCCAGCAACTCATCGACATAATACATGTAGATGCCCCCTCATCAATAATTGTTCTGTGAACAGTTTTGTTGAGGGCTTTCACTTGAATAAGGAAAGTTAGTTGAGCTGGTAACTGAGGATTGTATCCTTTGTGATCAAAGGATACAAGATTGGAATCCTTAGGATCAACCCCACCAATAGCTGATAACAAAGCCTGCCTTTGGGATGGGCAATTTTGTAATACCTCAAGAGTCGACATAGCAGATGGCGATTGGGCCAAATCTTCCACTATGTTATAATGCTGCACCGCCCTGGCGCGAGGATTAAACGTCGACTTGTGTACTACTCCCTTTGGCGGTTTTATTGTTAATTCAGGAATGATGGGCGGTACAACCTCTGTCGAAGTTGTTGTCGAACTACTTGGTTGATCTTTACCTTTGTCGTTCGACAGCTGAGGATTCCCGTAATCTTTGTTCCTTGTCGAAATCAAAGCATCATTCTGCTGTTTTGAAACCGACAACATAAGCACTTGCGACGGGGAAGCATTTCCACTATCAACCATATTTTGACCTGGGTTGGGAAATGGATCAGTTAACACAGCTGAGGTTTGGGAACTTTTAAAGAACCTCTTCAACTCAGCTTTGAATGGGCAATTCTTTGTGTAATGATCCTCTTCATCACATATTTGACATGGATAAATTGATTTCCCTTTCTCAGGAGGGTTCGAAGAATTTTTTCCAGGAGATGACTCACCCTGTTTCTTCTTCTTCCCTTTGTTTTGTTTCTTCTTGCTTCCTGGTCGATTGGTTTCTTTGCCCTTATCTGCTGATACGGCATTTACTTCCGAAGCAAGAATCTCTTCTTTTGCATTTTTATCCGAACTCTTACGGGCTTTCTTAGACGAAGCCTTTATCGATTTCGCGTTTGCCGTGCCAATCACGCCATCACCGGCATGAGAGTCACTATTGGATTTTGGAGGAATTGAAAATTCCGATCTAGGGGTGTCAGGTATTTTGTCGTAGAGCATGCCGGACTGAGTATAAACTAAGTCCAGATACTGTGCACGAGCTATAACTTGCTCCTCTGTTACGACTCCCCCCTTCGCCACATCTTCCGTTATAGTAGGAAGTAACTACTTTATAAACCATTCAGCTAACAGCTGATCGGGAACGTATGTTTTAACCATTCTACGACGACGACGCCACTCATGTATATGATCAGATATATGGGTGGCAGTTGTCTGCTTGAAGTTGGTTAATATTTCTGTTCCCGTTTCATACCTTATCGGTAATTGAAAATGGGTTAAGAAAGTCGTGGCTAGGGAGCTAAAATTGTCGAACGAGGCTCTAGGTAATTCAATAAACCATTTAGCCGCTGGACCTGTCAATGTCCTCGGAAAAAGGCGAAGCCTTATCGAATCATTGTTTAGGGTGTTCGACGAACACCACAGATGAAAAGTCATCACGCGATTCGATGGGTCTTCACCTGGATTTCCATTGAATTTAGGAATGTCAGATGGAAGCTTGTGAGGAATCGCTGGCCACCAAGGGGCATAAGCAATCGGATCGTTGGTTAACCGGTGTAAATCGGGTAACTCTAAAGTTGCCACGAATGGTAACTGTTGATTCAGTTTAGGCGAAGCATAACCAGGGTACGATGGAATCGCTTGAGCAATGGGTCTTTGCATACCAGCATAATGTAATTGATGTTGGTATGACTGATATGGTTGGTGGACTTGACCACTGTAAAGTGGTTGGTTTTGACCGTTTTGGATATACGGTTGTCCATTGTTTGCAAAGATCTGCTGCTCAGAACCTTGGTATACCTGCTGGAATTATGGTTGTTGGTATTGCACTAGCCACGGTTGTGAAGCCATGTTCTGTTGTGCTATGCTAACCGTTGGACCAAGGTGTGGGGTAATTGTACCCGTTTGGACCTGTGTCGCCCCACCAGTTGGCGATTGTGGTTGTGACCCATGGTCAAGGGGCTGTTGCATTATAACCTGAGAAATCTGAGGTTGACATGCAACAGGCATCGCTTGAACTTGTGACACTGTTACAATAGCCGGTGTGGTTGGGATGTTCGTCATAGGTACACACTGTTGCATAGAATATACAACCCTTGGTTGTCGAGGTAGCATAGGTACCCAACCACTTGATGTAATTCCAGTATAACCTGAATACTGTTGCGAACTCCCGTATGGGTACCCTCCCGGAGGGGGTAATGAAAGGGCATACTGCCCCCCATATGGTAGCAATCCGGAACTCAAGGGAATTGATTGTCCTTGGGGACTGGATTGCGCAAATTGACCTCCAAATGGATCAATTTGGCGAGTCTCAACATAAGAGTTGCCGGATATTACTCCGGATGAACAAACTGGAATAGACCACACTGTTGAAATAGTCCCTTGGTGGACTCCTTCTAGCGGTTGAGAGCTAGTTGGGACAGATGGTATGCCGGCAAACATTGTTGGAGTGACGGAAGGGGCTTATGCTGTCGCTCTGTCGTTTGACACAGTCCTAGATGATGACGGTTGTTCAAACATTTTAAGTCTATCCAATAGATTGCCTAGCGATTCTACAGGAACCTCCACTTGTGGTGGATTAACCTCTGATGAAGGAAATAGAGTGACCCCGACTCCAAAATGGGTTGGAGTACTTGCTTGCGGATCCTCTGCAATTTCCTCTATCGCAATCAAACCAGGTGGAAGAGGAAGACCGTCAGGTCCATAAAATATTTCTGGTGCCGAAGAAGGGGTTGTTTCGACAGCGACAGTTGTTTGAGGAACAAAACTCTCTGGACCGGTTACAGATGGAACTGGTTCAGTTATACAAGTATTTTCCCCCAGACTAGGATCAGTATTACTGTCCTTCTGTGGCTGTTGAACTTCTTCTATAGAGGCAGGGTTTCCAGAAATGTTTGGAGTAACCGGAACCTCAGATGTAGTTGGAACACTTGTTCTAACTTTTATAGGAGATTTTGAACCGGTTAAACGAGTTCGCTTTGTCCGTACTGTTTTCGATTCCGGAGACAAAGACGATTGACTCGTAAGCCTCCGCGAACGACAGGGTTTCAATTGACTTTCTTCCACGATTGCGGATTACTCGATCAACCAAAATATTAAAAGGGGAAATTTGTGTTTCTGAACTGAATGAATTTTATTAGACGCTTTTAGACACAACTTGCTTTTTCAGTTTTAAAGAGTCGAGAAAAAGCTAAAGATGACTCTAGTCTCCTTCGATGTTTTAACGAGCCCGAAGTGACAAATGCTCGGATGGAATTTTTCTGTTATAGAGTCTGAAAAAGGCCAAAAGAAACTGCTCTGGAGATCTAGGCAGAGGGTGTGCCAAACTTTTCGCAAAGCCACAGAATACGTTTTACGGTATGGGTGGTCGATCTTCGTGAATGCTGTGTTCACTGCATTGCGATCAGTAGGGCGGCCGACACGGCTTCCTAAGGATAAAAGATATATGCCTATAGGGGTCTCCCAATATATACGCGACGGTACGTGGGAGCACAATCCGTATTAGTGCCACCGACTCTCAGGAGGAATCACCCACCTTCTTCGAGATCGACAGTCACTATGTTTAACGACGCCGGAACACGTCTCTAGCCTAGACCTCTATGTTGTGCATTATGTTACAAAGCGTTGTTAGGTTCATTCAGTTTATTTTAGGTTGATCTTTTTTAAAGTTTGCCTTTTAAGGTTCACCACGAGATGTATAATACAACTTCCTAAATGCAGTCTAAGATGATAAGCAAGCTTTACAATCTTTCAACTTTGAAAATCCTAGCTACTAAGGGAAAAGAGAGCGACTATCTTTTCTCAGAGAGCAATCAGCACACTCTAATGCACTTTCCCTAAATCCAACATGCAAACTTATCAAATGCAAAATGCACAATGCAGGTGTTTGTTTTCACTTTCTTAGTATAAATGCCTACAAAGAAAGCTTTTTGCACAACTTTGAATTTGCTCTTACAATGATCAAAATAAACAAGTTCTCTTTTCTTCGAAATCAACAAGGGTAGAAGAGATTACAATCACTTTGCGATTTTCGAAATAAAGACTCGTTTTTGATACTTTGAAAAGAACAAACTCAAACCAATAAGCAAAAGTAAAACTATGGTCAATCTGAACACACAGTCAATGAACTCTCTTCTAAGATCAATCTCAATCAGATCTGAATCAAAGGCTACAGAAAGACTACTTTACTCATGCAAAGGAAGACTGTAAATGATGCCACAAACACATAAAAACATTCACAATCTTTTGTACAAAAATTGGGGCGGAATTCAGGCAAGAAAAGGGTCATCAGACCAGCACCTATACTTGGTTAAAGGCTGCAAAAAACAGAGATCAAAACAGGGCAAAAGGGACAAAGAACTCCAGCTGCACAAGGCCACACTGGTTTAGCGCAGGCAGCCCCTTCGGGACCTGCGTTGAAATGCAGACTGCCTTCACAGTGCCTGCAATGAAGAGAGAAACTCTCGTTTCTCTTGGTTTCTGGGTCACAAAATGCTCAAAAATCAACTGTTTCAGGCCAAATCAGAAACACAAGCAAGGTATAAACAGAGGGATGCTTTGATAGGGTACTAAAGACTATCACAAGGATCAATCAAATCATTTGTGGATCTAGTTTAAATCATAGACAAGTCCAACATACTGGATCAAAGCAGCAACTTTTACTTTGCATCCGGGAAAGATGCAGTTCAATAGTAGCTGTCAAGTCTATGAAGTAAACAAATGATGGAAACACAAATGAAATGAATAAACAAGTTCTTCCCCAGCGGCGTCGCCAATTTTTTGTGGGGAAAAATGCCTATTTAGGACGATCCTATCCACCTAAGGTGTGACAGCGCCTTAACAACAAACGAATACAGCTATCATGATCTCTTCCTTTATGAAATATGAAAGAGAAGAGATCGGCAGACTTACCGTTATCTTCCAGTTGTCCCTCGAACTAGATCCTCTTCTCTTTGTGTGTCCACAGCTACTTGCCTCCTCGCTTGATCACAAGAGAACAACTACCTGTGACAAGAGAACAGCTACTTGCAACAAGAGAAGGACACAATACAAAGGCAGATATACATATTCATAAATGATTCAGGATTAGAAGTAAATCAAATATACTAATGCAATTACACAAAATACACCAGCATATAGGAAAGAATCAAGATAGCTTTATTGAAAGTAACAGTGTTCAGGAAGAGATACAACCCATAGGGCTCCAACCCAGCATCTCCTTCCTAGCAGAATGGACTTCCTTCTTCAGCTCCTTTCAAAGCATAACACACCCAATATTTCTAGCCACAAACCAACATCAATTCTTTGCAAAATCTAAATTCCAGACCTTCAGACCTCATGTAGAGAGATCTATATATAGGAGTTTTGGAGAAAGGATGAGTCAGCTTGAGGCTGGCATGAAGCTGACTAGTGTCCTCTCCCACTTCAGTTCTTGAGTCCACTTGGAGGTTCTTGCTTCCACTTGGAGATTTGGAACCTCTTACTCATCACCAGTCGAATTCCTTGATCCAAGTGTCATTTTGGAAGCTTCCTGGGCATTGACACCTTGAGGAATGACTCTGCCACTTGTCCAAACTCGCTCAGCGTAGGTAGCCTTCTTTGCAGTTGACATTCAACGTAGGTAGACAGTGGAGCAGTTGACATTCAGCGCAGATGCTCAGTGGAGCAGTTGACATGATCCAGAATTGCCTTGTTTTTGAGTGTTTTCAGGTGGAGAACTTTTGTGAATTGCTGTGGTTACTTGGCCTTGTTCCTCTAGGGGTAGGAACAACATGTTTAGGGACTTTGGATCCCTTGATTATTGACATTTCATGCTCAGTGATGCAAGGCACAAAAATGTCTATAACAGAGAGGGTAGAAGAGATTACAACACTTAACGATTTTCGAAATGAATACTTGTTTTGACACTTAAAAGAGACAAACTCAAACCACATGCAAAAGTAAATGTATAATCAACTGCAAACAGCCAACGAATTCTCTCCTAAGATCACAATCAACAGATCTGAATCAAGGGCTACAGGATGATTATTTCACTCATGCAAAGGAAAACTGCAAATGATGCCAAAAACACATAAAAAACACTCACAGTCTTTTTGTACAAAAGGAGGCGGAATTTAAGCAAAGAAAAGGAGTTATGAGAGTGGTACCTATGCTGGTTACAGGCTGCAAAAATCAGAGATCAAAACAAGGCAAAACAGAGCAGAGAACCCCAGCTGCACAAGAGCAAACTGGATCAGCACAACCTCAACACAGGGGTTTTGACATTCAGCGCAGGTAGCCTTCACGGGACCTGCATTGAAATACTCTCTTTTCTATATTTTTGTGAGCTGGTTTCATAACATTTGGTATCAGCTGAATCTTTCTTCTGTTTATATATTTTTCAGAGTCAAAGGTTGAAATGCAAAAAAGTTGGAGCAGAGTGCAGAGTATTGATTCAGACAGAAGAAAGATTCAGCTGGCAAGCCTACACCTTGGAGGCACTGCCTTGGTTTGGTGGGAAGGCAGGACCCAAGTTGACATGAAGAGACATGGTAAGACTATCTCTGTCTGGAGTGAATTTGTTTCTGTAATCAAAAAATAATTCTATCCATTGGCCTACATGCATCAAGCCATGATGAGTTGGCAAACTCTTCGACAATTGAAAGGGAAAAGTGTGCAAGGGTACTGTTATCACCCCAAGAAACTCTCCTATGTTGTATCTCGAAGATGCTCCAGAACATTACAAACCCAACAAAATGTTGGAAATGGATGAATGGAAGGAATGATGCTTGTCCAAGCCAGATAACCACTTCTACTATGCTTAACTCCAGACATGGGTGAGCACCCCCAGACTACATGGCTTTAGACCAGCAATTACTCACAGTTTGAGGTGAACATGGAGAATACTGACCACACCAGCAGATGCACAAGACCATGTGATGGCCGACTACAACTAGTAAAGAGGTCTGCAAATCTATTTCCTAATGCACAGATAGGATGACAACTCTCTGGCACTAAGTAAACATAAACTTGCATAACACATTCAATGATACATACTAGACTTCAACACAGAGGTGGGATGACAGCCCCTCTAATGCTAAATATCAAGAGCACATGAACAAATGCATAACAGGCACAACCTAGAACAGAGTAGAAATGGAAAGTGAGCAATTAACAACAAAAGAAGCTTGTATTAGCTGAAAATGAAGACCAGACGCTACAAGTATCAAAGTAGTTATAGTCTCCAGAAGTTGAACCTTACATCAAAACAACAACCATCAACCCTAACTACATCTATTTTCTGGGTATATATAGTGTTTGATTACAAAGATATGTTGTTGTTCTATGCATGGAGGGTTCATAATTTACCACCAGCCACCTTAACCCTCTGAAAAAGTCTCTGCTACAATCTGCGTGCTTTAATGAACAAAATCAACCTTTTCTACTGCTCGGTTGTCCTCCCTGAACAAGCAGAGTGTTGTACAGAAGAATTTCCATAACTGATAAATGCTTTAACTGCTCGAGTTTGGTCCTATTTCCGCTCAGGCATTCTGTTTCTTGAATGTAGTTGTTGGAGATGAAATGCGCCGAGTACTTGGTAGATGATCACTGTCATCCTTTAGGTGCATGGCGTGACCAGGGTGTGTTGACTTCATGGAGGATGTACGAGCGGGCGGAGGATAGATATCAGCCATTGGATCGCACAGATGGATGGTGAATATGGCTCAGCGGGAGATATCGAGAGAAACGGGAGCAGATGATCATGAGTCGTTGGATCTCCAGCGGGCAGATCCAATGACTATCGGGCGGAAGAGATGCGTGGGGGGTTAACGCGCGGGGAAGGCGGTTTCGGTAGTGGGTGGCATTTATCACACCGCTCACGGGGGATGGGTGGTAATCGTACATGGCCGCGCGATCCCACTCAGGCGATGATGCGTGGCGGAATGGGACAGGAGGAAAACCACTTTTTCACAAGTTAACAAGTGGTTAGGTTATGGTAGCGGGGGAAGCGATCGCCATCCGATCACGGTGGAGATGATCGGATGGTGCGGAAGAGATCTCACATGCTTTCAACTAATATGACAGGGAAATCTTGGATTGGGGTGAAACGTCAACGATTTCGATTATGGATGAGGGTCGTATGGGCGTGGGTTCATGGGTTAAGCACCCAAGGCTTAAGGTTGGAAAGGACCGTTTTGCAGGGTGCAGAGGAAAAACAGAGGAGATAGAGCTGAGGGAGGATAAGTGGGATAGGGGAAGAAAGGAGACAACAACCGACGTGGAATCCTTTTGAGCACAACCAAGCAGACCAAGCCTGTCTCTGACCTTAGAAAATATTTGTCTTATAGCAAAGGTCTCAAGAACTTCCAGATCAATGCCTTTCCTATGAAAAACAAATTAGCAAAATTTCCTAGTGTTCCATTGGGCATGGGGTCTACCTTGCTTACACTAGACTAATAAAACCAAATATTTACAATTTTAAGGCCAAAAGACCTTAAATCACATAAATTTTTAGAAAACGCCCATTAACTGGGCCATCAAAAGCTGCTTCTCCTCCCATGCTTTTCAACATGAAGGTATTGTTCCCTTGAATCTGAAAAATGATAAGAGGTCCTATCCAGAAAGCATCAAACTTCCCATGGTTGCCTTTCTTTTCTTTCAATACATCCCACTTCAGAACCAGATCTCCAACCTGAAAATTATCTGATTTTGTCTTTTTGTCAAAAGCTTCCTTGATCTTCTTTTGATGGGTTGTAGACCTTTCTACCAGCTATTCTCTGATTTGATGTATCTCTGCTAAATCAGTGATCCTTTTTGACATGTCCTCGTCCTCATTCTGTTCTTGTTGCAGGAACTTTGCCACAAGGAGAGTTAACTGAATTGGGAACACAGCCTCAGTGCCATATACCAGCTTGAATAGAGAATTCCCTGTGGATTTCTTAATGGTCACTCTGTCGGCCCACAGTGCATACTTGAGCTTAGAATCGCAATTCATTTTGTTATCCTCCAACAGCTTTTCGATTATCCTTATCAGACTTTTGCTAGAGGATTCTTCTAGACCATTTCCTTCAAGGTAATATGAGGTAGAGTGAACAAGTTTAATACCCATTGAATTGCACATGTCCACCAATTATTTTGCTCTGAAGGCTGCTGCATTGTCTGTAATTATTTTATGTGGAAATCCAAACCTGGTGAAGATATTCTCTGTTAAAAACTTGATGACCACATTATGATCAGCCTTTCTGGTAGGGATTGCTTCAATCCACTTGGTGAAGTAGTCAGTGGCTACTAAGATTCATTTGTGTCGGCCACTAGAATGTGGATTGATCTCTCCAATGAAGTCTAAGCCCCACTGCTGAAAAGGTCCATTTGCATGCATTGGTTTCAAGGGCAAGGACTTCAATTGTTGCTTTCCTTCAAATCTTTGGCACCTGTCACAAGATTTAACAAATGAAAATACATTAGAAAACAAGGTGGGCCAATAGTACCCAGCTCTGAGAATTTTGTGGGCTATAGTTTTCCAATAATGATGCCCTCCACACATGCTGGAATGAAATTGCTGTATAGCCTCCATTGATTGTTCTTTATCCAAACAGCTTAGCAGGATTCTAGAAGGATCCCTCCAATAAAGCAGATTTTCATGAATGCAATACTTTGCTGCCCTAAGTTTAATAGTTCTGGCTTGACTTGTGCTTGAGTCTGGAGGGATTTCTAGCTTTAGCAAGAAATTAGCTATTGAAGAGTACCAATCACAAGAAGCTAGATTTTTAGCCAATCTCTGATCCCTGACTGGTTCAGCGGTTTCTTCTTCTCCTGTCTGACCATTTTCTGAAATTGAGCCCATGCAATTTATATCCAATGTTTTGTAATTTTCTTCATTCAATAGTTTGGCAAGGCCCTGACCTCTGACAAGCTTGGTGGGCTCCAATTCTATATTAAATTTGATTAATTTTGCAATCCATTTAGCCCTTCTTCTATCAGCATCAGGCTGTGTTAGGACATCCTTTATTGAAGTAGAGGGTACATATGCAATTATCTTGGAATGCAGAATATAAACTTTGAAAGCTTTCAAAGACTTGACAAGAGCATATGCTTGTTTCTCCATAATATCATACCTCATCTCAGCATCCCTTAATGCTTTGCTGAAAAATGCCACCAAATGCTCTGAACCTTCTTCATCTGCTTGCAATAAAACTGCTGCAATGGTGTCTTCAGAGGCAAATGAGAATACATGGAACTCCTTGCTGTAATCTGGACTTATTAAAGTGGGAGCCTCCATAATAGCCTTCTTAACGGACTCAAAGGATTTTCTCACTGAATCAGTCCACTTAATCTCTGACCCCTTTTTCAGCATGGAGGTAATGTGCTTTACCAGCTTTGCAAAATTTGGTATAAACCTCCTCACAAAATTTATTTTGCCCAAAAAGGACTGGATATCTTTCTTTGATCTCGAGATAGACAAGGTTTGTATTGCTCTTACTCTTTCTGGGTCAATTCACACACCTGCAGCAGAAACAACATGTCCGAATAGCTTGCCTTCTTCTAAAGCAAACTGTGAATTTTTAGGATTAATTGAAATCCCAAACCTTCTGCACTTCAGGAACACTTTTTTCAAATGCTGCAAATGGTCTTGATGGCTGCTGGAGTATAATGTTATGTCATCAAGGTAGATAAGGACAAATTTATCCTTCTCTCCCACAAATGCTATATCCATAGCTCTCTGAAAGGTGGCTCCAACATTCATCAATCCAAAAGGCATCTTGGAATACATAAAAGTGCCCCAAGGAGTGGTGAATGTAGTCTTTTCTTGGTCATCTGGATGTACAACAATCTAGTTATAGCCTGAAAATCCATCAAGGAAAGACATCACTTTGGCTCCTAAGACCTTCTGCAGTAAATGCTCCATCTTGGGCAGAAGGTAGTTGTCTTTCTTAGAGCATTTGTTTAAGTTTCTGAAATCAACACGCAGTCTCATTTCTCCACTTTTCTTCCTCACCACTACCAAATTGGCTACCCATTTTAAATATCTGAGAGGGACTATGATCTTGGCAGCCAACAACTTTTTAATTTCTTTTTCAATCAGAGGAAAGAGCAAAGGATTTGTTGGTCTCAGCTTCTGTTTGAAAGGGATGGTGTCTTTCTCTAAAGGAATTTTATGCTGGATAATCTTTTTGTCATATGTTTTCAGGTCACTATATTCTCAGGCAAACACATCAGCAAATTGCTTCATTAATTTGCAGTATTCAGAACTTTGGTCAGCAGATAGATGAGAAGAAAGATTTATGTATCTAGGTTGATCTGAACTCCCTATTTCATGCTTACAGACTGCATATTGGTCTTCTTTTTGGGCAGCCTTGCAAGGCACATCATTCTGGTCAAACAACATTTCTAACGGAATTAAACCCTTAGGTATGTGAGTGCTAGGAAGATGGACAATGCTATCTTTACCAATTTTGCTTCTAAGCTGGGATTTGGGGCTTTCTTCCAAGACTTCATTTTCTTGGTCAATTTTCATTTCGGAGAATTCATCAATGACTTGCAGAAACCTATTTATTTCATTATCATCTTCAAAAACTTTCCAATGCTGGACATTATCAGGCAAGGATGGTCTGTACTTCATTTGGACTTCATAAACTAGTCGGGAGGCATGGGAGGAATAAACATGCTAGCAGACACAGCAAGGGAATCAGCAAGCTGATTTTTGGCTCTAGGGATATATGAGATACAAAAATTATCAAAAGAATCTCTGAGTCTCCATACCTCATCTCTGTACGCTTTCAGCCTTGGGTGTTTTTCCTAAAATGTTTTATTTACTTGCTGAATGATAAGATCATCATCTCCAAACACCTTTATGCTTCTGATTCCTCTGTATTTTGTTGCGTTAAGGCCCAATATCAGAGCCTCATACTCTGCTATATTGTTGGTGACTTGAAAATCCAGCTTAAAAGAAAGATGTGTTCTTTCTTGTTCTGGAGATACCAACGCCACCCCTTCTCCTGCAGTCTCCCTGGAACATGCTCCATCAAATAACATCTCCCAAACCTGACTTCCTTGCTCTTCCTCGGCCTGATTTGTTGGTTTCTTGAGCTGCATTGAGGTCTTCTGGGATTCTTCTATTTGGAGGATACATGCTCCAAAATCAGTGTCCACAGCATATATGGGATGATTAGTAGGATTCTTCTCATCACTGATGATGTATGCCAACTGTGCTTCCTTGTAAAATCTCCTGCTTTCTTCTCCAAAGACTGGGACAGTGGCATAAGATAGATCATTCTGTAATTTCCCACCTAATCTCTTAATCCATCCTCTAGACAGCAACATGCCAAACTTATGAGGGACATCTGCTACCACAATATCCATCATCATACTCTTCATGGGCAACTGAGTTAAGGTAATGGCCAGGTCTTTGATTAATCCTAGGCATTTCACTTTCCTTGAATCAAAAGAGAATAAATCATGATATGGTCTAGTGATGTCAAGGCCTAACTCTTCCATGACAACTTTAGGCATCAAATTGTGGCTGGCCCCTGTGTCTAGCAGGCAATTGTGGAGGATTTTTCCATGAATGGTCAAGGAGACATAAAATGACGGAGAATTATTATCAGTAGGTTTGATCATAGGGATAAGCACAACTGCAGGCTTGTCATCTTGCAAATTGACAGAGTCAGTGGAGGTTTGTGTGGTTTCCAGCTCAAGAGCTTCAAGGATAGGCTTTCTAAACACTTCACTCTTTACCAGCTCTACCAGAGGCACAGATATTTTTAACTTCTAGACTTCTGACTCAAAGCTGAAAGAGGAAGGTAACTTTTCAGAACCTCTTACCTCTTGAACTGGTGCTTTGAGGATATCTGGGTCAGCTGCTAGTCTTCTCTATCTAATATTCTTTGACTCTGTTTGGACAGCAGCTCTTTGGGTAGGATTCTCCTTGAATTTTTTTGCATTTTACCTCAGATTATATCTTTGCTGCTCCTCAGTTTGTAGGACAGTCTCTCTGTCCCACCTTTGACTGTCTTGTTCCTACAGCAAAGATTCTTCATATGCGGCCAATGTCAAAAAGGCAGCACTGCCTTTATCTTCCATAAAATGAATTTCATCCTCATCTTCAATCTGCTCCTCCTCCATGACCACATTTTGAAAAGGAGCTTTAACCTTTTGATCCTCGTTAGCTTCTTTACCCCTCTGAATTATTTGTAACTGTTCATTTGCTCTTCTAAATGGGTTTGGATTTTTTGGAGCAAATGTGTTTTGAAACCTTGCTTTCCCAGAGCTCTGCTCAACTTTCAACTTGGATATCTCGGCAGCCAATGACTCTATCATTTTAGCCATTCTATCTAATTTAGGTTCTGAAGATGAAGCAGAGGAAGAAGAAGCCTCACCTCTCTGCCTCCTTCTATCAGCATGTGTTTTAAGCTTTTCTGCAGCCATAATATTTGATTCCACCTCCAGTGCTGCATCCTGCATATCAGCTAGAGTGGCACATCTTCTTTCTCTCAAAAGCAAGCAGAAATCAGAGTCAAAAGCATTTGCATAAGTGAGTTTTTCAGAGGTGGGGGTGGGCTTTACCTCAGCTGGTATCTTACTATACATGCAGTTAAATCTTTTATTAAAATTAGACAAAGACTCCCCTTTCTCCCTCTTTAGGTTTCCAAACTCTGTATGGTAATAGAGCAGGTCTTTTCTATCTCCCCATTGTTTTAGGAATGCATCATCTAATGCCTCAATGTCTGTTATGGAACCATGGGGCAATTCTTTGAACCACTTTCTAGCCTCTCCATCAAGGCTCTGAACAAAAACTCTCATCCACACATCATCTTCACTAATATCTAAGTTATCAGCATAGCTATAAAATGATTCAAGGTGCTCTTCAGCTATTACTCCCTCTGTACCAGTGAACTTAGGCATGTATTTCTGATATTCCCCTGCAGGCATGGCATTCAAAGGAACATCCAAGACCAGGGGTCCATACCTAGCAGCAATAATTATTTCCATCTTCGTAGGTGCTTGTTGTCCTGCCATGACTGGGGTATGTGGAAGGACACTGGGAGATTGAGTAGTATAGGAAAATGAAATGGATGAAAAAGACATGGGGATGTTAGGGACTGTATGGGATGCTTTCTTTGGACTGAGATCTAAAGGGGAACTAAACGGACAAGGAGCCTTATGAATCTCTGCAGGTATTTCTTCACTAGCAATACAGGGCTCTATATCTTCAAATTGTGTATTCTCAACTAAAAACTCCTCATGCAGAGATAAATAAGATTTCTTGGGCTTACATGATCCTGATGCTCCTTTCTACGATGTTTTCTTTGGTTTAACAATCTTCTCAGGGTCAGGCACTGGAACAACTGGTGGTTTCTGAGGATTTCTTCGAGTGTGTCTCATGAATTGAGCCAGGACTATGATGTGGAGTCACCAAATGTTGGTCTTCCTCCAGTGGAGTTGCTAGATAGATTATTACAACTAGAAATGTGCCCAGAATTTGTCTATCATCAAAACCTGGAACTATGTCGTTCTCCCAGGGAAATTGAGCTTCAATCTCCTCTCCCCGGCAACGGCACCAATTAAAGTTATCACCCCAAGATGCTCGGGAACATTACAAACTCAAAAAAATGTTGGAAATGGATGAACGGAAGGAATGATGCTTGTCCAAGCCATATAACCACTTCTGCTATGCTTAACTCCAGACATGGGTGAACACCCCCAGACTACAAGGCTTTAGACCACCAATTACTCACAATTTGAGGATTAGGTGAACATGGAGAGTACTAACCACACCAGCAGATGCACAAGACCATGTGATGGTCGGCTGCAACCAGTAAAGAGGTCTCCAAATCTATTTCCTAATGCACAGACAGGATGACAGCTCTTTGGCACTAAGTAAACAGAAACCTACATAACACATTCAATGATACATACTAGACTTCAACACAGAGGTGGGATGACAGCCCCTCTAATGCTAAATATCAAGAGCACATGAAAAAATGCATCACAGGCACAGCCTAGAACAGAGTAGAAATGGAAAGTGAGAAATTAACAACAAAAGAAGCTTGTATTAGCTGAAAATGAAGCCTAGACGCTACAAGTATCAAAGTAGTTACAGTCTCCAGAAGTTGAACATTACATCAAAACAACAACCATCAACCCTGACTACATCTATTTTTTGGGTATATATAGCGTTTGATTACAAAGATATGTTGCTATTCTATGCGTGGAGGGGTCATAATTTACCACCAACCACCTTAACCCTCTGAAAAAGTCTTTGCTACAATATGTGTGCTTTAATGAACAAAATCGACCTTTTCTGCTGCTCGGTTGTCCTTCCTAAACAGGTGGAGTGTTGTACAGAAGAAGTTCCATAACTGATAAATTCTTTAACTGCTCGAGGTTGGTCCTATTTCCGCTTGACCATTTTGTTTCTTGAATGCAATTGTTGGAGATGAAATGCGTCGAGTACTTGGTAGATGATCACTATCATCCTTCAGCTGCACGGTGTTACCAGGGTGTGTTGACTTCATGGAGGATGTACGAGCGGGCAGAGGATAGATATTGACCATTGGATCGCACAGATGGACGACGGATATGGCTCAGCGGGAGATATCGGGAGAAATGGGAGTAGACGATCATGAGCCATTAGATCTTGGGTGGGCAGATCCAACGGCTATTGAGCGGAAGAGATGTGTGGGGGGTTAATGCATAGGGAAGCTGATTTCGACAGTTGGCGGTATTTATCACACCACTCACGGGGGATGGGCGGTAATCGTACATGGCCACGCGATCCCACTCAGGTGATGATGCGTGGCAGATGGGACAGGAGGAAAACCACCTTTTCGCGAGTTAACGAGTGGTTAGGTTATGGTAGCGAGGGAAGCGATCATCGTCCGATCATGGCGGAGATGATTGGACAGTGCGGAAGAGATCGCACATGTTTTCAACTGATATGATAGGGAAACGTCAGATTGGGGTGAAACGTCAATGATCGCGATTATGGCGGAGGGTCGTATGGGCGCGGGTTCATGGGTTAAGCGCCCGGGCTTAAGGTTGGAAAGGACCGTTTTGCAGGGTGCAAAGGAAAAATAGAGGAAATAGAGCTGAGGGAGGATAAGCGGGATAGGGGAAGAAAGGAGACAACGACCGACGTGGAATCCTTTTGAGCACAATGAAGCAGACCAAGCCTGTCTCTGACCTTAAAAAATCTTCGTCTTATAGCAAAGCTAACAGGTACACTCGAGAATTTAGAATGAGAGCATTGATTCTAGGAATCTCATTAGACTCACCTGAAACTCTTTTGAAGTACATTGGTGGTCTACACAGCTACATGAGGCACACTATCCTCATGTTTAATCCCACTAGTATAGATGAGGTATCTGTACAAGCTACTCATCTAGAAGCTAGAGGAAAGAATGCAAGTCCAGAAGTTGGGGGACCATCCCAACCCATTGCAAGCAGGAATAAGGAGAAAAGAAATCAGAAATGGAAAGAAAGGAAGGCTAATACTACATAGAAGAGCAAGGTTTCATGTACTCACTGTAAAAAGGATGGGCATGATGATGAGCACTGTTGGATTCTGCATCCAGAGTTGAGACCTAAGAAGTTCGAGGGCAAGAAGAAGAAGACTGTTGCAACTATTAAGAAGGATTTGGGGCTAGAGTCAGGAGATGAAACAACCATTGTAGCCACAGGTATAAAAGGTAAGAATTCTGAAGCATTTACTAGTAATTTTGCACAATCTATTGTTGATGAAGAAAATGGGAGAAAAAGACATGAGCTTTTCCATATTTGAATTATTTCCAAACATCAAAAGATTGATACTTTGTTTGATAGTGGCTCACAAGTAAATTTAATTTTTGAAGAAATTGTAAAGAAGTTGGGATTAGTAACTACACCTCACAAGAAACCATACCCATTAGGATGGTTGAATGACAAATCACAACTACAAGTGACTAGACAGTGTGAACTCAAGTTTTCTTTTGGGTCAGCATTTGTAGATGAGGTTGAGTTAGACATAATTCCTTTGGATATATGTGGAATTGTTTTAGGAAGTCCTTACTTGTATGACATAAAACCTATTTTCTATAGAGCTGAGAACAAGTATCTACTTGTTAAAGATGGAATTGAATACTTTGTAAGAGGTCATAAGCTCAAGAATAATTATACTCTCATAAACTCAGGGCAGATGAAACGAATGATAAATTCATGTAAAGAATTATTATTGATGGTTGTAAAGGAAAAGAAACCTGATAAAACCAATGTATTTGAGGGCTGTAATGTTGAACAACAAGCTGATTTAGAAAAGATTGTTTCAGAGTATGATATCTTGTTTCAAGAACCTAAAGGTCTGCCACCCAAAAAGGAAATAGTACTTGATATTATTTTGCAGCAAGATGCTCCATTTCCTAACATTGGAATGTACAGGCTGTCTACTTTAGAGAATGCTGAAATCAAGAAGCAGGTGCAGGAGTTGCTCAAGAAAGGGTTCATCAGACCTAGCACATCACCATGTGGGTCACCAATCATTTTGGTGAGAAAGAAAGATGGCTCGTGGAGAATGTGCATTGATTACCGAGAACTGAATAAGATAACAATAAAAAATCATTATCCCCTTCCTCGCATAGATGATCTTTTAGATCAATTGAAGGAAGCTGTTTATTTTTCCAAGTTAGACTTGCACAGTGGATACCATCAGGTCAGAGTTGCAGAACAAGATGCATGGAAGACTGCTTTCAAAACAAAGTAGGGATTGTATGAGTGGATGGTTATGCCTTTTGGCTTAACTAATGCTCCTGCTACTTTCACGAGATTAATAAATGATGTACTCAGACCTTTTCTTGATGATTTTGTTATTATGTATCTGGATGAAATTCTGATATTTAGCAAAACATGGGAAGAACACTTAAAGCATGTTAAGCAGACACTAGATGTTTTCAAAAGAGAAAAACTTTATGTTAAACTCTCAAAATCTGAATTTGGCAAAACATTTCTAAATTATTTGGGTCATATAGTAGGGGGTGGTGAATTGAAGATAGATCCCTCTAAAGTGGCAGTTATTGTGAGCTGGCCTAAACCCAAATCTGCTATAGAAGTTAGAAGCTTCTTAGGAGTAGCACAATATTGGAGGTAGTTCATTTCTAACTTTTCCTTAATTGCAGCTCCCTTACATGCTTTAACAGGATTGAACAAGGTGTTTCAGTGGGGAGGAAAACATCAGAAAACCTTTGACACCTTGAAATAAAAGATTAGTACAACACCTGTACTAGCACTGCCTGATCTTCAGAGACCATTTGAGATCCAAATAGATGCCAATGACTATGCCATGGGAGCAGTGTTGACACAACACGTTAAACCCATATGTTATCATTCTGAGACATTTAATTCTGCAGTAGTTAACTTTCCTACATATGATAAAGAATTGTATGCATTAGTACAGAGTGTGAAAAAGTGGAAACGTTACTTAAAGGGCAAAGAGACAGTAATACATACTGATCATCAACCACTTCAATACCTACACTCCCAGACTAAGCTGCAGTAATCAAGACACTATAGATGGATGGGTTTTCTACAACAGTTTCATTTAGTCATCAGGTATAAAAAGGGCATACATAATAAAGTTGCAGACATGTTATCTAGACCCATTATAAGTGCATCTACTATACTTAAGCATAATTCTGTGTTACATGAGAGCTACATTGAACAATATGCTCAAGATATAGACTTTAAAGATGTATATGCAACTTTAAGTCAAGGCAGAAGAGTAGAAGAATTGGACTATCATGTAAAGGACTGACTCTTATACCATTGTGGGAAGTTATGCATTCCACAAACTGAAAGAGTAAAGATAATTCAAGAAGCACACACTTCTCTAATGTCAGATCACTTTGGGGTAAGTAAAACAGTTGCATAGCTGCAAAGATTTTGTTACTAGCCAAAAATGAATGAGACAATTTCTAGATATGTAAGAAGGTGTACTATGTGTGCTAAAAGCAAGACCATCAATAGAAAACTAGGCTTGTACACTCCATTACCAGTTCCTTCTCACCCTTGGGAAAGTGTTTCCATGGATTTTGTTGGTAGATTGCCTAAATCTAGGAAAGGTCATGATTATCTATATGTTGTTGTGGATAAGTTCAACAAAATGTGTATTTTGATACCTTGTCATAAACAAATTATAGCTGAACAAACTGCAAAACTGTTCTTTGAACATGTATGGGTTCATTTTGGATTACCCACTTCCATTATATCTGATCGAGACACCCGATTTGTGGGAAATTTTTGGTCAAGTCTATGGGAACTAATGGACACCAAATTGAAGAAAAGCACAGCTTTTCATCCACAAACTGATGGCCAGACAAAAGTAGTTAACAGGACAGTGATCCAGTTACTTAGAGGATATTGCAGCAAACATCCTAAGCTTTGGGATGAACACTTGTGTTATGTGCAACATGCTTACAACAGAGCAAAACATTCTTCTAGACAGAGATCTCCTTTTGATACCTCTTTTGGTTTCACACCAAGGTCTCCTTTGGATTTTGTCTTTGGTAAAGACACCACAGTTGAGGGACATAGTGATGTGGACAGGGCAACTAGGTTCATTGAACAGATCCAAGAGATCCACCAGGCAGTATAGGAACAGCTGGAAAGGAGCCAAACCAAATACAAGGCAAGGCATGACAAGCATTGGATGCAGCGTAGTTTCCAAGTTGGTGACCAAGTCTGGTTGTACATCAGAAAGGATAGGATGCAAGGTGAAGGTAAAAAGCTAAAGCCCATCAGGTATGGACCTTTTAGGATACTTGAGAAGATTTGTGAGAATGTTGTTTGCCTTGATCTACCAGCTTACATGCACATCTACTCAGTCATAAATGCAGATTGCTTGAGATTGTTTGAACCCTCACTGATTGAGGACCCCAAAGAGTAGAGTCAATTGCCTTCTATTGATGACCTGCTACCTGAATATCTTAATGAATTGCAGGAAGACACAGTTCTGGATAGGAAGGTGAGGATGACGCACAGGGGAGATGTTGAGTACCTTAAAATCGGGCTCAAGGGTTCAAAGCCGATCAGTGCAAAGTGAATAGAGATTGTACAAGTGAGATAATTGTATCCTCACTTAGTCGATGCTTGAAAACCAACTTTTGGTGGTCCAAAAGATTTTTTAGTGGGAAGGTTGTGATTCGAATTGGATCCATGAAGATTAGTACAGAGCCATGGCTGTATCAAAACAAGATAGACTTCGAATTATGAGCACAGAGCAATTAGGAAGACCTCTGGACAATGGTAGTTTGCAGCCAGCAAGGAACGATGAGGACCTTGGTCAAAGCATGCTGACCGAGGCCCATGGAGACCGTGTAGGAGGCAAAAATGGAACTTGGGAAGCCTGGATCGGGAAATAAAGGGAATTTCTGATATGTGATTCACGCATCGCTGAGAAAAACCCCTCGAGAAGGAAAAGCCCTGAAGCACTCGGTCGCATGGAAGCCAGGAAAACTATGGGGAAAGCACTAAGGCGAAAGACCAGTCCCACACTCAAAAACTAGTTGTATATCGGGGGCACCCTTAGATGGTAAGCAGATTTCAAGAAAAATGAGTAATTCCATTCAGCGCTTGACACGTGGCAGGCAGATGAGGGAGAAAACCGCCGCTCATCACGCACTAACGGTCGAGCAAGTCAACCGCATGAAATGAACGAATTTCGTAGGATCTGGGGGCTCCAGATCTGACGGTGGAGATTTGACCCGATGGAGAAACTAGAATTGACAGGGGAATTAAGCCGCAACATAGAGAAGTTTGACGTCTAATTTGACCACTGAGTTGGTGGATGACTCGTTCCACGGTGTAACGGAAAAACCGAAACGTTGAGGAAGAGCTGGTGTAGTTCGTAAGAGGACAAGTGGCCACTCCCTATGAGCCGTTGATGAAGATGCACAAACAAGGAACTCCAAGTGAACAACAGTAGGCAAACCAAAGGGGTGGAAGATGAAACGAGCAGTCGTGAGGAAGATTGGCTTTAAGCCATGAAAAAATAGAGAGGAGAATGAAGACAGAGAGAAAGCAAGAGCAAAGAAGAGACAGTAAAGAAAGAAGTAGAAAGAGAGAGAGCCGAGCTGACCTACAACATAAGACAACATCGAGCAGACAGAAAGCTTGAGAGGTTCAAGCAATCCCTGAGAGGATCTTTCAGGAATTGAGCACCACATTGGGATCCTTCCATTAAAGACCAGAGAGGTCAATACTTGGATAGGAAAAGATTCTGTGTACTCTAGTGGCTTGGGGAATCCAAGAACCACCCTGCCAAGCATCATTTCTGTTTCAGGAGACTCAAATTGAGCTCCTCCTTGTAAATCTATGCTTTTAAAACACAATAAAATAAGCCACCACTGAAAGCTAGACCGGAGATGTAGCCCTAGAGAATAGGGTGAACTCCTTATTAATTGTTGTGTTCTTGCATTTTCTTACTGTATTTATCTTATTGTTTTCCATTTTCTAGTGTCTATGTATTTTTCAATCTGATGGATCCATTTCCTAAAATAACATAGACACACACCAGCACATGAGTCTGTAATACCTTCATTCAATAATTATTTAACTGAGATCACTCAAGGGTGATTTTCATATCAATAGTTAAGAGAACGATATTGAAGATTATATGTTACCAGGCATCTCCGAGCTACAACCTAGGAGAGCTTCCTGGAGTGCTAGCAGGCTGAATGCACAACCAAACCACCTGTCAAGGATTGAAACGGGTGAAGAACAAATAGTTTGGAGGAAGGACTGCTAAATGCACAGCTCTTTGTGGTGCATGTCACGGATGACCATTTTGCTGATATCATTCAGTTTTCAACCATGGGTACAGCTCCAAAACAATATTCCACTCAGAAAAAGAAGGAATTAGTAGTCTGCTCTACAGATTTTTTAGTGATTTCAGGTCACTTGTATAAGATGGGAACATATGAAATATTGCGAAGATATGTTCTAGAGTTTGAAAACACTAGTATCCTCACCAAAGAATATGGAGGAGCGATAGGAGGATACTATGCAAGAAAAGTGACTACACGGAATATTTTATGCGCGAGGTTATAGTGGTTGTTGGATGCATGGGGCCTGACCCAGGTTCAGCGTTAGTTAGCCAAACAAATCCCTACACTACTGGCCCTTTTAGAATTAGCTCATGAAGTGGGGACCGAAGTCTCACCCGAAGTAGTATGGGGTGATGTTGGAACCAAGTTTCCGCACCCTGAGATGGTCATGACGTCTATTTATTCCTTCTATTCCTGGTTTTGCGCAGGTCGTTAAGTTTTAGGGCTCTATCTGTCTAGCCCTTTATTCCACCCTTCAGTACCTCCGTGAAGGGGTATGATTGACCTTCGTGCAGCCTTAACCTGCAGTTAAGATACTTTTGCACTACCAGGGCAGCGTATTGTGTAGATTCCCAAATTATCTTAAGTGTCTTACTTATCTTCTTAAACGATCAAGGTTAGCACCGCGTAATAGATATCCTTACTTGCGTTCAATTAACCAACATAATTACATACATTCGTGCATGAAATAAGCATTGTAAATGAAATTCATACACAATATGACAAGATGCATTAACAAGAAACAAAGACACAGAATTTGTACAATGCTTCTCTTTATTGATATCTTCAAATGATTACAGGTTCTATCTGCCTTGCACACACAGCTGCAGGGGTCTGCGCACTCAGCTACAGGCTTCCACCCTAGGCCTCTACGCACTCAACTACAGAGCCTCTACCTACGCTACAACCCGAAACTCAGACTTCTCTAAATACTTCCTCCTTATCGCTCAAGATTTATTACTTCTAAAGCTACTTAGAGGTTACTTACTTAGCTCTTTTTAGTACAATCCCATGGTCCACAGACCATGGGTAGATCTTTCCAATCGATTTTATACTTTACCAAATAAGGGTGGACAACCCTTTATGACTCATGACACCTTCACGCTCTACAACCACAAAATGTAGAGACTTTACTACTTGATTACAAAATGTGACCCAAAACATGGGCTTTTAGCCACAAAATTGTCCTTGGGGGATCTCGTTCCCAACAAGCCCCCAACATAAATATCGTGATTCACCCTTGAGTTTCTCTAAGGGCACAGAGATCTTAGCATGAAGACCTCCCTGCTCAAGCTATATGACCACAACCTCGACAGTGCACTGTGTGGCTGCATGCTTTTCTTGTTCAACCATCTGCTCGATCACTACTCTTGAACTGTTGGCCTGAAGCTTTAGCTGAGTTGCTTGCAAATTCACAAGCATTCCTTCAATAGAGGTCGTAACTACATAAGCCTCATCCAGCCAGGGTTTCAGTCGCGCCTTCAACACTGCTTCCTTGTGTTGCGTTGCATCCACCTGTTCTTTTAGCTGCTTGGCCTCCTGCAGCTTTTCCAGTCTCTAAGTGAGTGCGATGGTTCGCACTATGCCTTTGACCTCATCATAGCACTACTGAAGTTCTCGTGCTTCTGTCTCCAGTCGTTGTACATTAGGGTCCCCCTGCAAGCTTGTAAGGACCTAGAACGACTGCTCAAAAAGTTGTGTGCAGTCTGCTACTTCACTGTCGACCGCTGCTATTGCTTCTGTGACAACGGTTGCACGCTGCTCCTTTACTTTTGGAAGAGTTGAAGGTTGGGCCTTCAACTGTAATTCAATGATCTTAAGGTTCAACTCCAACTGAACCCTTGCCATCTCTGTGCGAACTTCGCGCACCCCGGTAGCTAGATTGCAGACGCACACCTCAACTGGTTCTTCTTCAAGAATGGCCAACTCTAGGACCATTTGACATGCCTCCTCCACGACTTGAAGTATACACTTGTTTTTGTCAGTTGCCTTAGTCATGGTGGCGATGGAAGAGGCTCGTTGTAGTGCCATCTACTCATTATTAATCTGTTACTCGTTGATCACCTATAGAGCATGGTGCTCACAGGCCCTCGGCTCCGCAACTGTTCCATCCTGCATTAGGTGGAGCACCTCGCTAGGGAGAGCTACCAGATTCCACCCTATTCCCTTGAGCGCGCTGACAGTGGGCCTGTTAGCCTCATTCTCCATGGTTAGTGCTCCATCAAGCAACACTATCATGCTGAGACCTTCGCCTGAATTGCAAGGCTGTTGGACACCATGCCAGGCTGTGACACGCAGGTCTCTAGCTCCTGTAGACCTATCTAGATGGTCCCCAATATTAGTTTTTGTTGCTACTCAAACTGTTGTAGGGCCTCCGTGGTGACATCTCGCACCGTGTCTCTAATGTCATGCAAATCGCCCTCTGTGAGGGTGATTGGGTCCAACAATGTCTTAGTGGCCTTAGACTTCTTCCTTGACCCTCCTTTCTCTTGTTCCCTTGGATGCTTGATGTGGGCAGATGTCACCTATGGGTCCGTGTCATGCTACTTTGTTTGCTCATCTGTCTCTTCCTTTGTTTCTGGTGAAGGTGACCTCACGCCTTTGTCAGAGCCTCGCTCTGTTCCACCTGTTTTCTTCTCCATATACTGAGCGGCATCGCACTCTGCCTGGGCCTTGTCAGCAACTTCCTTCTTTCTCTTTTCAGCCAACTACGTCATCTTGAGCTTGGCCTCCACCTTCTTGCACTGCGCGGTGGACTTTCTCCCTCCCACCACCAAGTTTGCTGTAGTGCATGATTCTACCAGACAACGATCAAGTACCGCATCAATGGCGTCATCTGTTTCTAGGTAAGGCAAGTCATACCATGTCCACGTAGGGTCCTTCCGCACCCTGATGGACACATGGTGAAAATCGGCCTTAAACTCCGTGTAGCCCTGCAGGTTGGCAAACACCTTAGGTGATAACTGCGGTTTGTGATTGACGAGCATGCGGAGGTTCATCTCCATCAAGATCCAAAAGATCCCGTTGTCCTTGATGCGTTGCGCATCCTTGGTCACCCACAACAAAGCATGCTTCGCTACGTCTGGTAGGTCTGGCGCGACCAAAGGGAATTGACTGTCCTCTGGTAGCTCCCATGCTACCAACACAATAGACAGCAAGAGCCACGCGTAGTGGAAATTCTTGCTGAGGTCGTGTGCCTTGCGACAGTTCACAAAGAACTCACTACAGAGATAGTGCACCCAATTGAACTAGAATCCTTCAACGCATTAGGCTACTAGCGCGACGACAGGCATCAACACCTCATCGACGTGACACTTCCTCATCACCTTCCCTGCCAAAATCTGCATAGCCACCTTTACAGCAGGGTCACTGATACTTGATATGGCATATCTATGCAACTTCTTCACAAGCTTAAATTTCTCTTTCATGGCCTCCACAAGGGCCTGCTCGCCAAATTTCCTGCCAAACATCATGGCCGAATTTTCTCCTATGTAGGGCAACTGTGTTATCCTATAGATCAATCTGTCAGTGATGGGTATTGGCTCCTCTAGACACAAACACCCATCATGCACCAAGCATAGCAGCTGCTTGCTGACCAATACTGTAATCGGGGTGCAATTGTAGTGCACACCCATAGTAGGTTGAGCATACCTACCTTGTCTACCTCTCTGAGCCACCTCCATGGCTCCAATGTGGTCATCTCAGTGGTTGTGTCGATAATGCGACACATCAATTGCTCAATCGCCAAGTGTGGGAACTTCTCATGTTCAGCCAAGTCCCAGTCTTCGAGCTTTAACAAAGGAACCCACCCCAAGCGCGGTCCTTCAAAGACAATTTCATTTGGTAGCAGAGGGGTTTTTAAGGGGACCTTGCTCTCATCGATATCTTTTGGCACCTTGGTCTTGCCCTTGTGTGGAGGGACATACTCTAGAAACCGAGTGATAGGGTAAACACCCTAGACTTCAACTTCCTCCATGTCTATCCCCACATCCTCATCATCCATTAGGATGTCTTCGATTTCTTCCTCCTCCGGCTCCAAATTAATGGCTTTACCCTTTTCCTATGCGGTGGGCTTATCCTTTGGTGATTTTCTTCTTGGTGATGTGCACGTCGTATTGCAAGGTTGCTTTCCCTTCTTATACTTCACGCTCTACTTGGTTGGCATCAGCTTTGGTCCCGGCGGCCTTAGTGATTTGGGGACTTCTGCTAATACTTCGGCAACCTTTGGAGCATCTTCTTTTGCCTCCATAAAAATTTCCAGCACCAAATGCTCTGCTGTCACTGCTTCAGTATCTATAGCTTCTGTGGGTGTTGACATGATGTTTTGTAATAACTCCTGTGTCACCTTCGGTAATGTCTGAAATACTGAACTAGCTATCAGAGCTTCAAAGTTCTCGCGGTTCATCTGTGCCTAAGAGCTCAACAACTCAATTCTCAAAATGCCAATTGCTTTTCATTGGGTAGCCACCTATAATTGATAAGGCATTTTGAATTCAAATCCAATTGTTCCCCCCACATTTGGTTCATTAATGAAGGATTCACGACAAAGTTTCAAGGATCTGACTCATAACTTTTGTCTTAAATTTCGTCCACCCACTCCATTTGGCTGCATTTCTACCGTCAAATCATGAAAAGTGACTTTAACGGTCACTTTCCGACCAACCTACGTGATTTCTCCCCGGACAACGCAGTCCCCTTCGCATTGTTGCGAACCCTATGACACTTCCTTGCTTCGCACAATCCTCCAGTCGTGCAGCTCCCCAACCTAGGCAGTGTAGTTTATAGTCCCGCACCTCCTTTTAGCTACCTGGAGCGTAAATACTATGCTACCCTCGTATATTCACATGGTCGGACCACCGGTGTATGGCTTCAATCGGCAGCCATTCACCTTTCCTTGGAAGGGATATCCATTCAATTTGACCAACTGAACCGCTCCTCCGTCGGTAATCTCCTTAATGACATAGGTCCCTAACGAGTGCATTCTGAAATTCCCTAGAAATTTATCAAACTTGCTATCACATAACAAAACCAGGTCATTTACCTTAAAGGTGCGCGGCTTAATATGCTCGTCATGCCATGATTTTTTGCGTTGCTTTTGCACTTGTTGGTGAAATCCAACTAGAAATATTTCTTCCTCAAGCTCATCCAGCTACGTGAGCCTCTCCTCCAAGGCTCCTCAATCCATCATACCCGTGAGTGCTGCTATGCGCAGACTAGGCACAATGTATTCCATGGGGATCACTGCTTCAACACCATATACAAGCCTAAAGGGTGTTTGTCTTGTCAACTTCTTGCATGTCGTTCGATAGGCTCGTAGTACTACGGGTATGCGTAGGTCCCAATCACTTCATTGAGTGTTGCAAACCTTCGTCAGCACATTTTCTAGCACTTTATTTACTGCTCCCACCATCTCATTAGCCTACGGGTGATGAGGCATGCTCTTCTAGTGATATACATGAAATTCTTCGTCAGCATGCTGATCGTCTCATTTAGAAAGTGCGTACCATGATCACTCATCAAAATATTTGGACACCCAAATTGCGTCAATACATACTCAAAGAGGAGCTTTTCAACAATCGCACCTGTGCAATCCTTCACAGGATGTGCCTCCGCCCATCGAGTCAAATACTCTGTCGTAGTGATAATGTACCTCGCTCCCGTCTTCTTCCCTTGGGGTTGAATGGGTCCCACAAAATCTATCGCCCATTTCTCAAAGGGTTGAAACGTCATCTGTGGATTCAGAGGCAACTCCTGCCTTTGTGATGGCCTGCCAATCCTTTGACACACATCGCACGTCTTGTAGTAAGTTTTTGAGCCCTGATGGAGGGTTGGCCACCACAACCCTGTGCGTAGAATATTTTGTGCGGTCGCTCTTCCTCCATATTGTCCTCCCGTGGTGCCCCCATCAGTTTCCACGAGGACACTGCTCCTTTCAAACTCCGGTACGTATCGTTGCAATATTTCATCAGACCTCATTTTGTAGAGATGCCCAACAATGACAGAAAAATCTATTGCACACACCACTAACTCCTTCTTCTGCTGGACAGTGTAACCTTCCAGGGTAGTTCTTGTCGTTAGGAAGTGTATGATATCTTCAAAATGACCATCCATGATGCGCACTGCAAATAGTTGCGCGTCAGGTAATCCCTCCTCCAAATTAATGGGCTCTTCCCCTGTTTCGATGTGCGACAGATGGTTTGGTCCCGCGTTCAGTTGTCTAGGCTTCACAATAACTTCAAAATCATACTCCTAGAACAATAGCAACCACCTGTAGATTCTCCCCCCAAACATGGGTGTATTAACCAAGTATTTCAACATGAATGATCCGTATACATCTTAAAATTGCCACCCAGCAAATAGTGTCTAAACTTCTGGAGCACATATACCATGGATAACCCTTCACGCTCCATAGTGGAATAGTTCTTCTCTGCCTTGGATAAACTTCTGCTTGCGAATGCTCTAGGATGGTCCAAGTCTCCTCCACCAGCCTGTGTCAGTACTGCTCCCAACATTATACATGACATGTCGACATGTACATGAAACTCCTTCTTCCAATCCGGGAAGACTAATATCGACGTGGTGACCATATTTTCTTTCAATACATCCAAGACTTTCTTACAGTCCTTGTTCCAGCAGAATGTGACATCCTTTTTCAACAACTTCTCCATAGGCGCGGTGATCTAGGCATAGCCTTTGATAAACTTTTTGTAATATCCAATATGTCCTAAGGTATTATGCAGCTGTTTCACACTCCTCGGCACTTCTAAGTTAAGTATCACCACAATCTTCACGGGATCTCTCATCAGTCCCTGTCTACAAACCACATGACCCAGAAGGGTCCCAAAAGGAACATGAAATAAGCATTTCTTTGGATTGAGTGTGATTTAGTATCTTCGACAGGTATCTAGCATCAGGCGCAAACTTGCCACATGGTGTTTCACCAGCCTAAACACAATCCAGTCATGTTACACTAAAAAATGTCACCTTGACTACTTACAGTTAGTATGGCTCAAATCAACAGTCATGCTACCCTCTTAGGCAAGTCTCATGCCTCTGTTATCCATCTCAAACTCAAAGAAGAGAGAAAGTCTTGTAAAAACTATGTTTATCTCTGGGGTCGCAGGTTCTCTCTAGCCTTACCTGCGGGGACGCTGACCTTGTTCACAAAATATGCGTCCATGGACGCTCTGTATGTTAAGGGACAGGTGCGTCCCTCTGTAAAAGGCAAAATGCGCGAGTTTTATCTTGAAAAAGTTACTTGTGGTTACTTCTGGAACATTCTAGAGGTCGGTTTGATGAAATGGATGCGCCTCCAGTTGGTTCATGTATCTCTATTAAGGGGGAACTTATCCCATCAATAAGGGAGCTATCCCACCCATAGAGGGGGATGATCCCATTGATAGTGGACCTGAATAACCTCTTTACAGCACTATAAGTAAAGGCAATTAAAGCAGAAGTCGAAAAGCTGTTGAAAGCAGGTTTCATTTATCCGATCCCGTTAACGGATTGGGTATCGAATATTGTTCCCGTCCCAAATGAATGTGGTCAGTGAAGAGTCTTTTTTCACCTCACCCTTAGAACGGATAACGTTTCCCGAAGAAGTGTCATCTGACGAACAACTTCGCGAAATCCTAAGTGTAGATGATCTACCATGGGAAGATCTCCATCACAGATCTTCGTTTTTACTAAGGATGATGCATTTGAAAATGATTTTTCATCTATCTTTACCGCTGAATATGTCAAAGATGCTCAGGATCCAACGAAACATTCTGATTCAGAGCTGAATTTAGGGAATATTTCTCGTACTATTCCCATTGATATTTCAGTGAAGCCCGGAATCGAGGAGAACATTCATATAGGTGCCGCATGTACTGAAGAAGAAATCCAAACTTACAAGGCCCTATTCCAAGAATTTCGTGACGTGTTCGCCTGGTCTTACGAGGAAATGCCGGAATTGATCCTGCCATTGTTGTTCATGAAATCAAAACCTACCCGGATGCTAAACCCATTCGGCAACGGTTGCGTCAGATTCACCCTCGAAAAGCGGCTGCAATTAAAGCAGAAGTCGAAAAGCTGTTGAAAGCAGGTTTCATTTATCCGATCCCGTTAACGGATTGGGTATCGAATATTGTTCCCGTCAATAAAAAACAAGGAACAATAAGAATCTGTATCGACTATAGGGATATCAATCGAGCTTGTCCAAAAGACAACTATCCTACGCCTTATATCGATCAAATTATTGATGATTGTGCCGGAAGTGAGATGTTTTCCTTCATGGATGGTTTCTCAGGCTCTAATCAAATCAATATTCTACCTGCCGATCAACCAAAAACGGCATTCATTTGTCCATGGGGGACATTTGCTTACTGCAAATTACCTTTTGGGCTTAAGAACGCCGGTGCTACTTTTCAACGGGCAATGTCTTATGCATTTCATGACATCAAGCACATTGTGCAACCCTATCTCGATGATTTGCCTGCTCATTCTTTACACAGAGCTGATCACCTTGTCCACCTACGAGCAATCTTTATGAGGTGTAGGCATTATCGAATTCGGTTGAATCCCCACAAGTGTGTTTTCTGTATAGAAACAGGTCGATTGCTGGGATTTGTTGTTTCAAAAGCCGGCATTCGCGTCGATCCCTCGAAAGTCGAGGCTATCATCAAATTGCCTCCTCCTTCGAGTTTGCGCCAACTCCAAAGTTTGCAAGGGAAAGCGAACTTTTTACGCCGATTCATCCCAAACTACGCCGAGGTCACTAAAGGTTTTACACGGTTGTTGAAACAGAACGCACAATTCTTTTGGGACGAGATTGCCCAACAATCTTTTGATGCACTGAAACACGCGTTGACCCATGCACCGTTATTGCATCCTCCCAACTACAACCAGGACTACTTCTTATACCTCGCAGCTTCGCATTCCACCATTGGAATGGTGTTAGTTCAAGAAGATGAATTCAAAGCAGAGCATGTGATATATTATCTTAGCAGAACCTTAAATCCCACTGAGTTAAAATATTCGCATGTGGAGAAATTGGCCCTGGCAGCCGTTCAAGCTGTCCAGCGTTTTCGTCACTACATTCTTCTCCGCAAGACTACAGTTATTTCGGATTGCAACCCTATGATTTATATTTTGACAAAACAACTGCTAGGGGGCAAGTACTCTAAATGGATTGTTATCCTGCAAGAGTTCGACTTGGAGTTCGAGAAGTCCAAGTCTAAGAAATCTTTAGTTTTTGCGGAATTGATGTGTGATTTCCCGAGTGCTGACACAGAGACTGTGGCAGAGGAGTCCATTGTGGACGAATCTTTGTTTCTTATTAGCACTTTAGATCCGTGGTATGGGGATATAATCATCTATCTCCAAACCCAAACCTTTCGGCCTGAAGCTTCCAAGGAAGACCGTCAAAAAATTCGGTTTCGATCCCAGCAATACAGAATTATTGGAGATACACTTTATCGCCGGGGGGAAGACTTAGTTTTTCGACGTTGTTTAACTCACGAAGAGGCTGAGAGAGTTTTGAATGATTGTCACTCTGGAGCATGTGGCGGTCATATGTCTGGGTATGCCACAGCTCAGAAGGTGTTACGCGCTGGCTATTTCTGGCCATCTATGTTTAAAGATTGTATCCTTGCTGTCAGAACATGCCACAACTGTCAAGTATTTGATCGAAAGATGCGCGCTCCACCTGCTCCTCTCCACCCTATAATTGCCGCTGGTCCATTCGCCAAATGGGGCATTGACTTTATTACTTGTAACCCTCACTCGGCCGGGGGGCATGCGTATATCATCCTCGCGGTTGATTATTTTACAAAATGGGCCGAGGCGATGCCTACATTCGACGCAAGCGGCAAGACAGCTGCAGTTTTCGTATTCAATCATATCATAACTAGGTTTGGTGTCCCACAAGCAATCATTACTGACCATGGGAGCCATTTTCGAAACGTCATGATGACTGAGCTTACAAGCCAGCTTGGTTTGCGCCACGATAGCTCTACTCCTTATTATCCGCAAGCCAACGGTTTGGTTGAGTCAATCAACAAAGTTCTAGTCATCATGATTCGACGGATCATTGGTATCCATCGAACGAATTGGCATAACATGTTATTTTCGGCGCTATGGGCATATCGAACTTCAGTGAAAAATTCAACAGGTTTCACCCCTTTCGAGCTAGTTTATGGCTTAGAAGCTGTGTTACCTATTGAATGCGAAATCCCATCACTTCAAATGGCTGTCGAATTACTTCCAGCTACTTCCGAAGAGGAGAAACGGTTATTATACTTGGCTAAATTAGATGAGACTCGACGTGACGCTACTTTAGCTATCGAGACTCACGCGAAACGAATGAAAGCTCAGTACGATAAAAATGTAACCCCTCGAAGTTTTTCGGAAGGAGACCTAGTACTATTATATGATCAAGCTAACGATAAGCTAGGTTCCGGAAAATTCGTTCCCATGTGGCATGGGCCCTACATTGTAAAGCGAAAGTTAGCAAAAGGGGCTTATGAGTTAGTTGATTTTGATGGGGACTCTTTGGGTAAACCCAGAAATGGACTTTACCTAAAGAGGTATTATGCTTAAAATGATGGGTATGGAGAAATTTTTAGATAGGTTAGATTTTCTTTCTAGCTAGCAAGTGTGTTAGTTTAGTCAGTGTGCTTAGCTTAGCAAGTGTGGTTTTTCGTCATTATTCTGGCTTATCTTGGTTTTACTCTTGATATTGTAGATGTCGACGCCTCTCCAAACATACATTGGATTTGCTGATGGTGCTTGTCGTAATACACGGAATATCTCTTCCGCAGCTTGGGTTATCTATTCGCCCTCTGACGAGTTAGTTTCTATGCATGGGGTAAGCCTCGGTCAAACAACGAATAACATTGCAGAATACAGTGCAGTGGTTGAATTATTATCCGAATCTATTTCATTTGGAATTCGACGTTTGATAGTGAGGTTAGATTCTGAACTTGTTGTATTACAGCTTAATAGAGTTTATGCCATTAGAAATCCTGTGTTATTAAGGTTGTTTTTGAGAGTGCGTCTCTTGGAACGTGAATTTGATTACATTGAATATCAACATATTCCAAGGTCTTTGAATACATTAGCAGATGCAATTGCTTCTCGAATGTTGGACAGACATTTACGATAATCATGCAAGTAAATTTAAAAACATTTCATCACATATGTTAAACAAGATAAGCCGGTAATAGTGATATATATAGATAGAAGTGTGTCAAAAAATATATACATCGTCTTCGATCATAGGTTTAAAACACCTTATGATCGGCAAAATGATAGTACAAAAAGTCAAAAATGTCACATGTGACTACAAAAGTGACTAGTCAATCACTGGTGGTGCTCTCTGTACGACACCACTGCGCGGGCTACCTTACGCAAAAATCTCCTAAACGGTCCAGGGACCGCGACTACGAAGCGCTGAAGCCTGATAGGAATGTCGTCCATAGTAGTCTCAGGTATATCTACCGTGAGACGCTCTAGATCATGCTCCAACTCAGCTAGTACTTCTGCTGTCGCATCCTGTGGGGCCGGTACCGGTGCAGCTGGATGTAGTCTATCATAAGGCCGGAGGTTGGCTGGACGCTGTGGACCAACATCTGCATTTTGAAAAAGTTTACTATTAGTTTTGAGACGATATATATAAAAAATACAAAAAATACATAACTAGAAAACTTGTGAAAATAAAAAGTACCTCTGTCGTCCCATTGTTCTCCCTGTGGAAGAACCATGTCCGGATCACCTCTGAAATCCATTCCGGCATACGGAAAGTCCTGTATCACAAAAAGCTGGCCCTCTAACCAGTCAAAATAACTATCTGAGAATCGAACTACTGTCGCGCCCTCGTCAGGATGCCGGGCCATCACCGCAACCCATCGTATCAGCTTTGGCTGCTGGGGACCCAAGATATCAACAGTGAGTTGCTGAGGGATCAGCATTGGAATTCTCTCCAAGGCAAAGCTCACGACTATAGGCCCATATCCAAAAGTCTTTAGTCGTCCGTTCTTCGCCTTGGTCAGTTGGCTCTTCATATGAGCCGACACAGCTTCACACCAGTTGAAAATGGTGCCTTGGTAACAGTCAATTGCCATCCGCATTTGGGATCCGGAAGCAATGTGTAAAGCGGCCGCGCCGCAAATTCTGGTAACCGTGAACGCTATAACTTTGAGTTCCGGCAGAGTGATGTGTTTTATCTCTATGCCTTTTGAATGGTGAGCCCCAGGTGTGCACCAATTCTCGCGGAGACTATCAAGGGATTGGCCACCCGGCCTAGTCCCCGCAAGACTGAGTTGCTCACCTCTGTTCGGCAAGCCAGTGAGAAAGTATACATCCGAGGGCTCTATCTCGAGCTGGTGCCCTCCTATGTAAAAGCATTGTTCTTGTACGTTCCATCACTCAACCAGCCATTCCAAGAATCTTACCTGGCCCCTCATGCCCGGTATGGTCCAATATTTGTATAATCCGCATGCTCTTAGGGCATCCAGGGAAGGTTGATGATTTATTGCAGCTTCATCTTCCTCTACATGCTCTCTTTCTCTCCAGTCTAACATGATTAATGCCCTGCATATCAAAAATAGCAATTAGAAATTAATTTGGGAATTTTTGGTGGTTTTTTGAGAGAGTTGGGGTTTTGAAATGCGCGTTTCTCGGAGGACGCACCCCGGCTTTGTAGCACAGGGCGCCCGGACGCAGCTGGCCTGAAGGCGGACTGCGTCTTCCGACCGTTTTCCTGTATGAGAAAAAGTCGGGGGATGCAGGTCACCCGAAGGGCACCTGCGTCCGCCGAGAGGCGCATTCCAAAACCAAAACCCCCCCAAAAAATGAAACTAAACCCTAAAAATTGATTCTAAACGGATAGAAATGCAGAGTAGGATGTGTAAAATACCTGGATGAGACGGCGTTCGATTCCAACGGTCAGATTTTCCGCAACGACCACGGGAAGTTTCTTGTCAAAAGCTCCTTTTTCAACCTCAACAGTGAAACGGTAAAAATGACATGGTAAAAGGTCTTTTTATAGGTTTTTTGGATGAATTAGTTCATTTTTTACCATGAAAAGATGTTTTTGAATGTATTTTTGCCTATTTTAAATAGGTATGAGTAATGTGTCGCTTTTGTGCAGGACAAAGGGATTTCAAGGGAAATTGTAATTTTTCACAAACAAAATATCAGAGTCATCTTTTAAGCCCTTTTCTGACTCCTAAAACATGAAAAGATCGCCGAGTGTTTCTTTTTCACTCGTTAAAACGGAATTAAAAGACGGTCCCCTTTTAGCTCTTTTCTGACCGCAAAATCAGGAAAAGATTGCCGGGTTTTTGTCGTTTCGAACTCGATAAGGAAATAAAACGACGTGTCCTTGATCGCTTTTTACTTTTCAGGTTAACGACACTATTATGAAAGTACTCCTTGGTCGCAAGATCAAGCGGTTCCCCCAGGTATTATTTTATACTTTTTCGGGCTTGAGGGACACAAATATACGAAAAAGTTCAACGTGGAGTCTCCTTTAGTTTTTTCAGACTCTCTAAAATTGAAAAACGCCGAGTTTCTCCTATACTGGGCTCGTTAAACTTTTACAGTAGAGGACCTGTTCAATTACAAACAGGAACGAACCACTCCTTCCTAGGGTTCGAATTTAAACTAGGTTGGACTCGTCCGAAGGATGAGCTTATAATCAAGCATATGTTATCCTCCTCAAGCTTGTTAAAAATAAAGAGGTACTTGCCAGAAATGGTGGGGGAAAAAAGAGAAGAATGAACCTATTTGTCACCTTTTGTCTCAGAAGAAACTTTATTACCGCTCTTGAACACGACACTTTTCATTCACCTGGGTTGGGAAATCTTTTACCTCACAGTTGACCAAATCATTTTGAAAGTCTTTAACCGGGTTCCAGGGGTTAACTTTGAGTTATACGTCACCAAGCCATCTGTTGTGTCGTTATGTGTTCAAGAGGTCTGCAAGCAAAAACTTTCATCTGCAAAATACTTGTCATCCATTTGACCATCCCTGAGTCAGTCCTTACAGCAACATTTCTTCAACTTGAACAATGATTTCGTGTTGCGGGCTTGCCTGCAACGGGTCGCTTTCTATCGACATCGACACATTATCTAGAAAGATGACTTAGGAATCAACAGTACCTTGAAGTCTGCATGCATCAATGGCAGGTTTCTCGCCTTTGACGTCAGTTTACATCATTGACTTTCGATCAGAGGATTCCGTGAAGTGTTCGACATCAAAACATCTATTCACATTTCACGGGTTGTGCTTGGTACTTTGAGAACCATTGACATTACTGGTGGTTTCTCTCACGCTTGTTAACAGTTTACATCATTGACTGGTAATCAAGTGGTTTCTACCATGTTCGACATCGAATCATTTAATCACATGGCTAGAATCGTGCCAATTCGGGAAGTAGAAGTGAAGACCCTGGATCTAGTTTCTACCATCCAGGCTGCGAGGAGTTTTGTATTCATTATCTATGTAGACTAATCATAAACAGATGGCTGCGTCCATACTGTATCTACAAAAGTCTATAAAAATGATGTACTGCAAGATCATTCCTGTATCATAATAGTTAGTCCATTAGTTAAAGTTTTGAATCTGAGTATGGGAATGCCTACCTCAGTGATGATATAATCTTATCCATGTATTTTGTGTTGAAAATTGCAGGTTCCAACCAGGCCATCCACAAGGCAATCCTTGAAATGATAAAGCGCTTCACCCTTCCTAGAATTACAAAACCCTATTCTATTCAGACTTCGCACTTTAGGGGGCAATCTGTTACACTAAAAAATGTCACCTTGACTACTTACAGTTAGTATGGCTCAAATCAACAGTCATGCTACCCTCTTAGGCAAGTCTCATGCCTCTGTTATCCATCTCAAACTCAAAGAAGAGAGAAAGTCTTGTAAAAACTATGTTTATCTCTGGGGTCGCAGGTTCTCTCTAGCCTTACCTGCGGGGACGCTGACCTTGTTCACAAAATATGCGTCCATGGACGCTCTGTATGTTAAGGGACAGGTGCGTCCCTCTGTAAAAGGCAAAATGCGCGAGTTTTATCTTGAAAAAGTTACTTGTGGTTACTTCTAGAACATTCTAGAGGTCGGTTTGATGAAATGGATGCGCCTCCAGTTGGTTCATGTATCTCTATTAAGGGGGAACTTATCCCATCAATAAGGGAGCTATCCCACCCAGAGAGGGGGATGATCCCATTGATAGTGGACCTGAATAACCTCTTTACAGCACTATAAGTAAAGGCATTGAGCCAGAAGGAGAAGAGGTTGGAGCTATACATTTTCTTTGGGTAAATGTTGCAGGATTTAGGTCTTCCATTAGAGCCTTTGTGAGGAGAGATTGTCTTCACTAGATTCTACTTGGGAGAGGGTGAGCTTTGTCAAAGTAGAGGAAAACCCTTGATGGACCCTGGGAGGAACTTGCACAACACCAAGGCCAGGTTGTAAGAGTTTCTTTGTTTCGTTATTAATACAAACTGGTTTATTTTTCTCAATAGCTTGTGTTAATGAGTTATTTCATGTGTTCCTTGGTCTGCATGTTGAATATATGTTTTATTATATGAAATTCAAGTGCTTGGTAATTGTTTGATTGTTTGTGGTTGCAGGAATTGACTTGAAGGAGGAGCTCATCCGGATCGTCAAGAACGGACTTCAACAACAGCGTTTTGGAATAAGGTAAGCCTAAACACTTGTAGTTTTCATGTTGTAAAAGGTGTATTTAGAGAAAGATCACTCCATTTTGTCTTGTTTGTCATTATAATGTCTTAGACTTCTAGGAAGGTCAGTCGTGTCCGCACCCTTAACAGATTCCGTGTGACAAGTCATCAAAGTACACTTCCAGAAACTTGTGAATAAATTCCTTGAATGCAGCAATGACTACGCGTGAAACAATTGCGGGCGGATTCTTTAATATGAATGGCATTACAGTGTATTGAGAACATCCCCACTTAGTCATGAAGGTCTTCTTGCTTCTATCCTTTGGCAGAATTTTGATCTGATGGTATCCAAAGAACCCGTCAGTGAAGGAATATGCTTCCTGGCCACCTACATTTTCCAACACTTCATCAATGAACAGAGACGGGAAAGGATCATGTACACAAGTGTCATTCAACTTCTTGAGATTTATGCATATCCTTATTTCATAATTTTGCTTCTTTTCATGTACCACCATTGGGCTTACCGAATCAGATTCTTCTACGGGCTCAATGATGCCTACCACAAGCATCTTGTCTAGCTCTAAGCGGACCTTCTCCTTATACTTCGGATTGAGATGATAAGGTCTTTATTTAACCAGCTTCTCATCAGGCTTCAACGTGATCTTCATAACACCCAGGTCACCTATTATCCTTTTAGATCCATAAACTTGGTAGAGAACAAATCCTGGTATTCACGGAGCAATTCATCAAACTTATCCATTGTCACATCATCCCAGTAATCTCCAATCTTCGTGAATTTGGACTCTGCCTCCATACCAATATTTACCTGTTTCGTTTTTAGTGGCACGGTTATATCAGGATTCTCAATCTGCGGTCCTTCAACCTCATAGTGACCTTATGTTTCAAGGATGTCCAATCAAGTTGAATCAGCTCCAAAGGATCATGCGGTATCCTAAATATTTATGCTTTCACTTATTGTAGCGCCTCGTCAATACAGTCAAAACCATCTTCAAAGATGAATGTCATTATGAATCCTTCGCATATAATATCCCATTCACCTATACCATGGCAAAGTTCTGTTTCTAAGTACCAGTTCATCAGGATGACATCTAGTGTGTGACGAAACAAGTTCACCCATTTAGGTTGGGGCTTCGCTCCATAAGCCTAAGTCCATTTGGCCAAGTGTGCACGCAGATCATCCTTCCCATCATATTTGTTTGTCATTCATACCTTCGGCTTCCCAAAGCGTGTTCTCATCATCCTCCTACATTCACGCCAGTCATGAAATCTACCCTTGTGCATAACCCACCATCTTGCGGGCATAGCACAGTGCCTAGTCCAAAGCCTGGAAGCGCTGCTTTACTAGTACTTCCCTCTCAAATGCATCCAGAAACACATCTACATCATTCAAGCCATCGTAAGTGGGCATATTTCTTACCTTTGACGACACACAGTACAGCGACCGAGTCGTCATGTTATAGCTTAGCGTGGTTACTTCATGTAACCGATTCTACCAGTGCTCTAACTCTTCATCAAAGTTTGAGGTGCAGAACTCTCACGATCCCATGTAATTCATCCATCCACTGCTGGATTCACCCAATCTTGGTCTCGTGCTGTTATTGCATACTAGTTCATTATAGCGCGATCCTTCAGTAGGATCTAGGGGTACTATTACGCGGAGTGATTTCTTCTCAAATATCATCTTTTGCTTCTTTAGGTTAATTACGCTATTCATATCAGTAGCCCAATCATTGCCAAGGAGCATAGGGTAGGGGTTGTTGTCATCCACAATTTCTATTACTTTGAACTTAGACAATGCGCTTATGCCTTCAATATCTATAGTCACCCCTTGCAACCACCCCATGGGGATGATCTTCTTCTGATTTGCCATCCTTAACTGAATTGGAGACCATTGTAGTGCGGGTCTTCCGATTTGTTCCCAAGTACACTTTGGTAGGATGCTCGCATCTGACCCCAGATCCAAAATAACCTAATCCATTTCATATTCTCCTATCTACACGGTCAGCCTCATCTCTCGTCCTATCCTTGTTTTATGCTTACCGATCTTTTGTACCAAGTGTTGTTCGCCCGGAGTGTTTCTGACGAATCTATTTATAATCTCTTGTAATCCTTTCATGTCCTTGTTGTCGCATAGCAGCTTCATGCTGGTTTCTAGAAAGGTCATAAGCATAGAAGGGTCCATCTCCTTATCCGACTTATCCTTGCTTCCTGAGGTGGAGACCTCAGCGAAGCTCTTCTTTGCTTCCATGAACATTTCGTGTGTGCGCTCCAAATCAAATTCAACATCCTTCATCGAAGCTTTGCAGACCCATGCGTTGTCTTCAGATTGTTTCCCCTTATCATCCCTTGTTGCAATTCCACTCTGGAGAACTATATTCACATTTGGATCCTCTTCGCAAGGCTTAGACCTCATCATCTCTAAGTTCTGAGTCAGCTGAGGTGGTAGTGCCCCTTTTTTGTGTATCCGCGCTATCATCGTAGGATAGTCCTCCGTTTCATGATCAAACATAGTGAAATTTTTGCATGAAGCACGCATTGGGTTAGTGCAATCGTGGGCATAGTGTCTTGGTCCTAAGCAATTGTAGCAGATTAGCTGTCCCCAACATCTGCCAAGTCCTCCTCCGCCTCACCCTCATCCGTGCCCCTAAAGGCCTGTTCATGCCATCCTTGCGCTCTAGTCAGGGGCGCGTTTTTGCCTGAACCCTATATGCAGGTGTTTTGTCCATCATCAATTCATAACTTCTGCAGTTGCGCTCATCATGCCCTATCAGCCTGCAGAATTTGCAGAACCATTGTTGTGGTGTTTGTACAAACTTCTATAGAAAATGACAGTTATTCGTCGTGTGTTTTCCTGCTACTTGACATATAGTGCACCACAATGCAAGCCCCGCATTTGGTCCTGCTTGAGCTTTCAGCCTCAAAGGCATCGGTCCTCCTGCAATATAGTTCGCAAATGGTTTTTTTCATGCCCTTGACCTTTACATTTTAGGCACCATACCTCTTCGCGCACCTCCGGCCGAACTATTCTATCCTACTTCAAAATTTTCATTTCAAGGCAAAGATTTTGCAATTGTGCATGGATCTGTTGAACCCCCAGATTTGGACCTTGCATCGGTGTTGGGCATCGGATCCCCCCACAGCATGTTTTGGGGCTCAAAGCCCAAGTTTTGGTCAGATGTATTGTAAGACTCCACAAATTGCGGGCGCGGAGCGCGAAGTATAGGTTGAGTCATAGGGTTGTTCGCCCTAAGTTTTTTAATGTAATTTATTATCAGGTCAGCCTACCCATGGTCCTCGAACCATGGGATTGTATAAATAGAGAGAGGCTCTAAGTTGTAAAGCTAATAAGAAGAAGATAGATGAATACGAATGAGAGATAGAGTACAGAGTAAGAGTCTAGGTGTATTGGGTTCTAGTAGTAGGAAGAGGCTCTGTAGTTGAGTGCGCAAAGGCCTAGCGGAGTCCACAACTGAGTGTGCAGACCCCTGTAGTTGAGTGTGCAAGGCGGTGTCGATTTTGTATTCTATGCATCTACTTGTGTATTGCATTCTATTCATTTATATTGTTTTTTTTATCGCGCACACTTATATGATTATTGTATATATTGTTAATTATCACTAGTCTTACATAGATAAGTTAAGTAATCGGGTAATAATGGGTTAAATAGTGAGGAACTTGGGTATAATATGGATTGCGCCCCAAGTAGGGCTACGCAAAGGAAGCATCACTGGTTGCAAGGGACTAATAGATGCGCGTAGCAACGTGTGCGCAAGGTAAAACCGTGGACTGCCAGAAGCTCATCAGACATCCCCAGGGTGTTGAAACCTGGTTCTAGCACCCTCCCATACTACTTCGGGTGATACCTCAGTCCGCGGTCCGCGAACTTTTGCCGAAAGGGCCAATAGTACCAGGATTTGTTTGTTTAAATCACCTCTGAACTTGGGTCAGGCCCATACAATCCAACAAATGGTTCCGTTTCCAGGAACGAGATCTGCATAAGGGATATCAGATGTCATGCCACTGGAATCCAACAAAGAAAGAAATTGAAGAGTGGTTGGACAATAAGATTCACGAGTTTGCGGCGAAGGAAAACAAAAATATGCAAGTAACTAAGGAACAGTGTTTGGAGCGCTACTTGTACACTTGGATTAAGATGATTTTTTGTGAAAATCAGGTTATGCGAATAAATTAATGTTTGGGGCTATGCGAAATGGGAAGATTTACAGAAGTGGAAGTAGTGAAAAATTGGAAACTAGTCCCTTAATTTCCCCCTCGCGGGAAAGCGAGGAAGAGCTTGCGAAATTTTCTTCGAGAACCGTGGTCAATCTGATAAGGCAGCAAATTCCACACTTACGACCTCCACCTAAACTTCCACCCATCTCACCCTCCTCACCTTCATCTCCACCCACCCCATCTCCGCCACCACCACAGTTCAGTATGGCGAGTGCGATCAAACTACCGATATTAAGAGGAGTAGGGAATGAAGACCCGGACCAATTTTGGTTCGTGGTAAGAGCAGTATGGGAAGCACAAGGAGTCGTGGATGACAATATCAAGAAGGATACGCTGGTGAGTGAATTGCAAGATCGCGCATTAACATGGTACATCAAGCATTCTAAGGACCATCCAACCAAAGGAATCACAGAAATCCAGACCGCACCGAACAGGGAATTTAGCAGGCCAAAGTCAAAAACACAATCAATCATCGGGTTTAAGGAGATTGCAATGCTCCCGAGCGATACCCCTTGGGATTTGGACCAAAGACTGAAGGGCATGATTCACGAAGCCAACATGACATTGACAGATGGATAGCATCGCGCATGGTTTGTAGCGTCACTAACATCGTACTTAAGGACGACATTGTCACGGCAAAAACTTTCCACCTAGGCCGAAGCTTTGGAGATGGCGATGAGATTGCATGAGACCCCTATACAAGACCCTAGTTTGGGAGTCCAAAAAATCCACACGTAACTGCAAAATCTGTGTCTGGAGATGCAGAGTTTGAAACATGACAGGACACCTCGACCAGAGGTGCACGAGGAGGTATGGTGTATAAAATGCAAAGACCAGGGGCATGACAAGGACCACTCTCCAGTGTTTGCGAATTACTCGGCAGGAGGAGGGCTGATGCCGTTAAGACCTGAGGCATAGGTAGGACCGAGCACGGTGCCTTCATTATGGTGCGTGATCTGTCAGATAGGAGGAAAACACACTACAGATAATTGTCGTCTATTACAAAAGTATACGCAGATGTCCCAACAATTGTTTTTTAAGTTCTACAGGTCGGTAGGCCATGATGAACGCACTTGCAGAAGCTACACACTAATGATGGATCAGACTAATTCCTACAGGATTCAGACCGAAACGTGAGCCCTCGACTCAAATGCAGCAATGGCACGCGCTGGATTTCAAGGGCGCGGTTTAGGTCAAGGTGGAATGGGACCAAGAAGGGGTCGCCGATAGTTAATTTGTTACAATTACAGAGGGCCAGGGCACTATGCCTGCGATTGTACAAACTCGATAAGGACATCATGTTTGTACTATACTCAGTTTTATCATGAGGCAGAAGACTACCCTACATTGATAGTGAGACTGCGTGAAAAAGGGGTACTTCAACCCCCTTCGACTTAGAATTTACAGATGATGAGGTCTGAACCGCGCGAAGAAGACCTGAATGTAAACATGATTCTCAGGAGCGACATGACCACTGGTGATGATAAAAGGAAACAGTCACAAGAAAGTGCATGGGTTCGCAAGGCTCCTACAAAGGAACCCGAATTTGATTTAGAACTTGCGAGGGAGACATTCATGGAAGCTAAGAAGAGCTTCACGGAGGCCTCCACTTCAGGTATTAAGTATCAACTAGAACCAGGGATGGATCCTTCAATGCTCACTACCTTTTTGGAGACATGCATGAAACTGCTACATGACGACAAGGTAGTAAAAGGACTACAGGAACTTATCACTAGGTGCGTGGGGTCAGGAGAACCACGCGTGGTCCGAAAACTTGGAAAGCATGCATTGCGCACAGGAAGGGAAATGAGGTTGACTGTGCAAATTGACGAGTATGAAATGGATCAGGTAATCCTGGATCTAGGATCAGACGCGAATGTACTACCAAAAGGAACATGGGAACACATGGGTAGACCCACAGTACAATGGTCTCATATTCAGTTACGAATGGTCAACCAACAGAAGATCTTGCCCATGGGAAGATTGCAAGGGGTAGCAATAGACATTGAAGTGCGAGCGCACATGCGGATTTTGAAGTGATAGAGATTTTCAATGACAGTAATCCCTATCCCACGCTACTAGGAATAGACTAGGCCACCGATATGAACAGATTCATAAATCTAAAGAAGTGCAAAATGATCCTTGAGAAAAATTCACTACACGTAGTAGTACCACTAGGTCCAGCTGAAGGAGCGCGATACACTAAACTGGTGCGCGATGACGTTAGTGATGACGAGCTCGATTGTATTTACAAGATAACCACGTGAGAAGAGGATTGGGTGAATCTAACTGCAAATGGAAGGATTTCGTGGGAATGTGAAAGCTCCTACACTTTGGATTCAGATGAAGAGATAGAGCGATGGCAGAATCGGCTACACGAAGTAACAACACCTAATTGCAACATGATGGTTAGATCACTGCATTGCGTGACAACAGAAGCAAGGGATTTGCCTGCATATGATGGTTGACTGCGGTGGATGAATTCTTGAACAAATTTGAAAGCAAAGTACCAGAATAACAGTGGTTCGATGCTCTGAAGTGGGTACTGCACGCAACGCCCGCACGATGGTGGGATACGCATAAAGGAAGTTTTGAGGACTGGCGGGGATGTAGAAGTATGATGCACCTATGCTTTGGGAAACCACAGATATGGCTAGTAGACAAATATGATGGATGAGATGATCCACACACACACCTCGCAAAATGGACCAAGGTCTACGGGGAAGAGCCACAGCCTGAATGGGTACATTTATTTTATCATACCCTGGATTTCATACCCATGAATTGGTATACCGAGATGGAGCTCCGCCATGGTACAAGCGAATGGGATGTCTTGCACGAGGGATTTTTGTTAAAATTCACGTTTTAAGATCATTGGTTAGATACTATTGATGATGCGCTACAAGCAGTAAAAGCAGTTATCTTCAAAATACCCCAGGAACCAATGGAAGTACTTCAGCCAGAATGGGCAACAGAGTTAAGTTTCACGTTAGAGTGTTACAAAGTAAATGTTGAGGAGGATGATGAGGACCCATGAAATATCAACATTTCAAAAACGGAAGGCTATCACGAGATTCGAGGACCATCCCTTGAAGACCCCGACATCACCGCGCCACTAAAGACAAAGCAGGTCAACATTGGAATGGAGGTGGAGCCAAAGTATGCAACGCCTAGGGACTATTGGGATGATGCCACAGTGGATAAGGTTGTTGAGTTACTCCATGAATACCAAGACTTGTTCCTGACCAAAATTATGGACTTAAAAGGGATCATTGGTGACTTAGGGATGATGAAGATCACCCTGAAACCTAACGCGAAGCGAGTCAATCAACAACCTTACTGCTTGAATCTGAAGTATAAAGAAAATTTCCGCGACGAATTAGACAAAATGCTTGCAACCGGAATTATTGAACCAGTGGAAGAATCCGACTGGGTGAGTCCTATGGTATTACAGGAAAAAAATTAGGAGGGCGAAATAAGAATATGCATGGACCTCATAAAGCTGAACGACACCTATGTACACGATCCATTCTCGAAACCATTCATAGATGAAGTACTAGAGAATGTTGGTGGTCAGGAAGCATACTCATTCACAGATGGGTTCTCAGGGTACCATCAGATCAAGATCGTGCCGGAAGATAAGAGAAAAAAAACCTTCGCAACCAAATGGGGCTGATTTCAGTACATCGTTATGTCGTTTGGACTAAAGAACACGCCAGCTATATTTTCGCGCATAATTGTGGCTACGTTCAAAGAATACATCTACAAGTTCTTGGAGGTCTATCTAGATGATTGGACAAACTTTGGATTAGTTAAGCACCATGTAGCAAGCTTACTATTGATGTTGGATACTTGCTGCTGACACTAGATTGCGCTGAACCTTAAGAAGTGCACAATCCTCGTTCCATTTAGAAACCTGCTGGGACATGTGGTCTACAAACAAGGACTGATGGTGGACCCTACAAAGATTGTTGTTATTCTAAATTTGGAAGCACCGTGAAGTGTTAAACAACTGCGCGCTACTTTGGGGCACACTGGATACTATAGGAAGTTCATCAAAAGTTATGCCCAAATAACAACGCCGATGGAAAAGCTATTGAAAAAGGATGTTACATATTGCTGGAATGATGATTGCATGAAAAGTTTGGATGTCTTAAAGGGGAAACTGGCCTCTGCTCCAATCCTGGTCTTCCCAAAATGGGATGTGGAATTTCATGTACATGTTGACACGTCATGTATTACGCTCGGAGTCGTACTCACATAGGAGGGCACAGAGGGCGTGGATCACCTGATTGCATTTCCAAGTCGGAGACTATCCAAAGCAGAAAAGAACTATTGCACCATCGAGCGCAAGGGGTTGGCAATGGTGTACGCGCTCCAAAAATACCGACACTATTTACTCAGAGGACATTTCAAGATGTATACCGACCATTCCATGTGGAAATACCTAGTGAATAAGCCTGTGTTGGGGGGGCACATATGTAGATGGCTCTTATTATTTCAAGAATATGATTTTGAGGTCATAGTCAAGCCAGGACGCCTAAACGCAGGACCAAATCACTTGTCACAAATTGAGACGGGCAAGGAACCAATGAATTTGGAGGAGGGACTACCTGATGCATAGCTCTTTGCAGTGTGCATCGCAGATGGACACTTCGAAGATATAATCCATTTTCTAACAACAAGGATTGTGCCAAAGGAATACTTAGTCCAACAGAAGAAGGAATTGGTGGTGCGCGCGGTGGACTTTTCTGTCATTGCGGGGCACCTCTACAAAATGGCCAATGATGAGATATTGGGAAGATATGTACCTGAATTTGAACGAGGTCAGATCCTTGTAGAAGCAGATGGGGGCACTACAGGAGGACACTATGCAGGATGCGTGACCACATAGAAAATTCTTTGTGTAGGTTTATGGTGGCCAACCCTGCACCAGGATTCGAAAGCGCACTGTAAGGTCTGCGACATATGTCAAAGGATTGGAAAACCATCACAAATGGATGAGATGCCATTAAATCCACAAATGACACTAAAACCATTTGAAAAATGGGAAATCTACTTTGTGGGACCGATCAAACCTCTGGGAAAGACGGGCGCGCACTACATCATCATCGCGATAGAGTACCTGACACGATGGGCGAAAGCGCAGCCAGTCAAAGATTGTACGACAACTATGGCTGTGAAGTTTTTGTTTGAAAACATGTTGACACAATTTGGCTATCTGAAAATCTTAATGAGTGATCGCGGAACACATTTCTTGATTGAAACCATCAACGTGATCACAGAACATTTCCAGGTGTATCATCACAAAAGTATGCCATACCACCCACAAGATAATGGGACAGTAGAGGCATTCAAAAAAATACTAGAGACTGTGCTAACCAAAGTATGTAACACGTAGAAAAACAACTGGGACCTACACGTACCTGCCGTATTATGGGCGTACAGGACAATGTGCAAAACATTGACAGGACAGACACCTTTCTGGTTAGTCTATGGCACGGGAGCTATCATGCCGATGGAATAAATCGTACCTAGTCTGCAAATAGCAGTGCTCACAGGCATAACAGACCACGAAGCTCTCGAAGAAAGGCTCTCCCAATTTGAAGAACTCGAGGAAGAACGGTTTCTGGCTGGATTTCATTAGCAGGTACAAAAGTTGTGTGAAAAGGCTTGGCATGACCACCATATCAAGTTGTGCACCTTCAAGGTAAATGACTTAGTGCTGCTGTATGACTGTAAGTTTGAAAATTTTCGAGGAAAATTTAGAATGCACTGGCTGGGATCATACGTGGTTAAGGAGGTCACATACGGAGGTGCGGTCCAGCTAGTCTCATTACAATTTGAACGAGGTCAAATCATGTAGTCTCATTGCAATCTCCAAGGCCGTTGCCTTAGTCCTTATCTTCTGTTGTGACAACACAACCCTTAGTTGTGGCAGGAGTGAAGCCACAAACCATTCGCGGTGCTATCCATCTATTAAGTTCATATTAGCTTCGCGGATTTTACACTTCAATCTCTGATCTAATTCCCAAGGTGTCTCGCCTGGTTTCATCGTGATTTCCTTGAACCCCACAATTGACTGTGCCTCATATTTAGGCATACTAAATTATTTATTCTGTGTGTTTTGGATGTCTGCCACTCTAGTTTTTGGGTTATCATTAGAGTGTTTAATGTACTAGGTTAGCGCGTGATCCTGCAGAGCACTAACCAGTGTTTCCTTCTTCATGTGATCATCTGTAACGCCCTGAGCTTCCCACACAACTTTCACAACAAACCAAAATTGGTCCGAGTCCTCATTTCCCAAGCCTTTGAATAAAGGAAGCTTCACTGAATTTGCCATGCTGAACTACGGTGGAGGTGGAGGTGGTATGGGTGAAGTCGTAGGTGACGGTGGTGAAGTTGGAGGTGGTATGGGTGAAGTCGTAGGTGATGGTGGTGAAGTTGGAGGTGGTGTGGATGGAGGTGGCAGTCGAGGGAATCCTTGTCTTATTAACTAAATTTCACTTCATGGAGAAGCATGCACTACTCCCTCTTCATCACCCAGTGGAGGTGAAATTAATGGACTATATTCAGGACCCTTTCTTCCTTCATTCTTGTAAGTCTTTCCACTTCGCATAGCCCCGAACATCAAGGTAGCTACATAACTTGTTTTTTGCACAATAAAATATTAATCCAGGTATTCAAAGACTTCAAGTACTTACCTCATGGACCTTTGAAAAAACATCGCTCCACCTTGTTGTAGCTAACTAAGTTATCAACCGTGAATTTAGTCACAAATCCTCCTATGATGCGATTGAGCCAATGATCGACAACATGAGCGATCTTATCTTCAGAGGCTTCCAATATCTGTACTAACTCCGGGGTCTAGAAAATAGGACCGTCAAGTCTCCACCTTCCTCAGTTATTTGCTAGCTTCACGATCCACTCGTATAGCTCAACCGGAAAGGAACAGAAAAAGATCTCGTGGATCTTTGTATATAGGTACCCGTCCAGCCACTGTTCCTTTGTCAGTCGTCGATTTTTGTTCTCTTGCACCGCAAATTCGTGGATCTTCCTATCTAATCAATCCCCGATTTCTTTCCTATTTGGATTCCAGCGATAGGAAATCACACATCTCTTATGCATATTTTGGTCCCAGAAACAAAACCGTTTGTTGGCTACATGGGGCCTGACCCAGGTTTAGCGTTAGTTAGCCAAACAAATCCCTAAACTATTGGCCCTTTCGGCATCAACTCGCGAAGTGCAAACCAAAGTGTCACTCGATGTAGTATGCGGGGGATGCTGGAACCAACTTTTTGCACCCTGAGATGGTCGTGATGTCAATTTATTCCTTCTATTCGTACATTCGTGTAGGTCGTTAGTTCTAGGGCTCTGCCTGTCTAGCCCTTTATTCCTCCCTTTGGTACCTCCACGAAGGGGTACGATTGACCCTCGCGCAGCCCTAACCTGCAGTTAAGGTACTTTCGCACTGCTAGGGTAGTGTATTATGCAGATTCCCAAACTATCTTAAGTGTCTTACTTATCTTATTAAATTATCACGGTTAGCGTCGCGTAACATATATCCTTACTTGCGTTTAATTAACCAACGTAATTGCATACATTCGCTCATCACATAAGCATAAATGAAATTCATACACAATATGACAAAATGCATTAAAAGGAAACAAAGACACAGAATTTGTAGAATGCTTCTCTTTATTGATATCTTTAGATGATTATAGCCTCTATCCGCCCTGTGCACACAGCTGCAGGGGTTCACGCACTCAGCTACGAACTTCCACCCTCGGCCTCTACGCACTCAGCTACAGAGCCTCTACTTATGATATGACCCAAAAATTATAATTCTCTAAAGACTTCCTCCTTATCACTCAAGAATTCTTACTTCGAAAGCTACTTAGAGCTTACTTACTTAGCTCTTTTTTATACAATCCCATGGTCTACGGACCATGGGTAGATCTTTCCAGCTAGCTTTATACTTTACCAAATAAGGGTGGATAACCCTTTATGGCTCATGACACCTTCGTGCTCCACGACCACAAAATGTGGAGACTTTACCACTTTATTACAAAATTTGACCCAAAACATGGGCTTTTAGCCCCAAAACTATCCTTGGGGGATCCCGTTCCCAACAGTGACCGACATTACATAAGGATTCTAAGGTATACTACAAGATGTGTGATGCTTTCCAAAGGACAGGAAATCCTTCGTGAAGATATGAATTTCATTTAAATCCTCAAGTTTCGTTGCAGGTATTTAATAAGTGGGCTACTGATTTCATAGGCCCAATACAACCACCAGGAAAGAAGACATACGTGCGGTATATTATTACCGCAACATAGTATTTAACTATATGGGTGGAAGCGCAACTAGTGATGGATTGTACAACTGCCACCACTGCAAATTTTTTGTTTGAATATGTCTTAACACGGTTTGGCTGCCTTAAGGTGTTGATGAGTGATCAGGGTACACATTTCTTAATGAAATGATCAGTGCGATGCTTGAATAATTTTAGGTGTATCATCAAAAGATCTCACCCATAGGAAAATGGAATGGTGGAAGCATTTAACAATATCTTGGAGAATTCATTAACAAAGGTCTTAAATGCGTAGAGGAATGATTGGGACATGCGCGTACCATCAGTTCTATGGGCATATAGGACGACCTACAGGAAGTTGAAAAGACAAACACCATTTAGGTTGGTCTATGGGATTGAAGTTGTGATGCCTATGGAGTACATTGTGCCAAGTCTACCTATTGCATCTTTGACAGAGATGGCAGATCGTGAGACTTTGGAGGAACGACTCACTGAACTGATGGAATTGGATGAGGACCACTTTCTTGTAGGATTTCATCAGCAAGTACAAAAGGAACGAGAAAAAGAATGGCATGATAGGCATATCAAGCTATGAAATTTTAAGATAGATGATATGTGCTGCTATATGACAACAAGTTCACAAAGTTTACGGGGAAATTTCAAATGCACTAGCTAGGGCCATATGTTGTTAAAGAGATCACGGATGGTGGAGCAGTTCATCTCACAATGTTGGATGGGGATCCATTCCCTAGGAAAGTGAATGGAAGTAGGTTGAAGTTGTACACCCTACCCCTACACAATGACTACATGGTAGTAGAGAAGTCTTAGCGCTCCAGGCATTTATAAGGGAGCACGGGACTATAAAATATGCTACCTGAAGAGGAGAAAAATATATTGAGGCTGCGCAATGGAAGCAAGAAGTGCGATAGGTGACGCTGCGATGAATGAGTTGTGCCATAAGGGGAGGTACCGCACATACAATTCCAAAAATAGTCGTTGGTGTCACTTTCATGATTGGATGGAAAAAAATCTCGTTAATAGGAGCAGGTAGGTGCCATTTAAGGCAAAAATCTTTTGAGATCTGCCACCAAATATGCATTTATGACCTGAAAATGGAGGGAACGGTCGGATTTGAATTCAAAACCATCTATAAATCAAGCATGTTGTTTTGTCAAGGAACACTTTGCATTATGTCAATTATATATGAGCCCTCTTTTTCATGCTATATGAGTCAGAAGTTTTGGAAGGATTTAGCTTCAAGCCCCATATTTGCAACCTTACCTGAGTGGAACCAAAATATTGTACTTGAAAAAATGTTCACGCCAGTCAGTTTTGAAGCTGTTGTTTCTCAGGCAAAAGTCCCTGAAGTCGTATTGTTGGCTTGTTGGGGCTTGACCCAGGTTCAGAAGTGATTTAGCCAGAAAAATTTCGAAACTACCAGCCCTTTCAGCAACAGTCCGCGGTGCGCGGACTGAGGTCTCACCCGAGGTAGTATGGGAGGGTGATGGAACCAAGTTTTTGCACCCTAGGAATGTCTTGATGAAGTCTAGGAAGTTCATGAACCAAGCCTGCATGCTTGCACTACTCCGCGCAACCGTCTGCTCTTCGCAACTTTTGAAACTGCTTTTGCGCAGCTCTGTAAAGAGCACGAAGAAGTGTTGTCTAGATCCTTTATCCTTACTGTGCTATTATTATAGATCTTACTTAATTGTGTGGGCCCAATATTCTCATTGATCATTCAACATTCATAACAAGTGCGCACAATCATAAAGCTATAAAGAGATGCATAAATATAACAGAAGCATAGACACACAATATTTCAAAATAACCTTATCTTTCATTAATTCTTTGTCCAAGTACAATCACAACTCCGCCCTGTGCACTCAACTGCAAGGATCCGCCCACACAGCTACAGACTCTACCAAGCCTCTGCGCACTTAGCTGCAAAGCCTCTTACTACTACTACAACCCAAGACTCGGACTTACAGACTCAGAGCTCATTCATCATCCAAAACCCATTTCTCACTCCCTTTACACTTAGAGCCTCACTTTATTTATACACTCCCATGGTCCACGGACCATGAGTAGGCCAACATACCATTCATTAAATTACATTATTTTAGGGCGGACAACCTTAGACTCTCGTGCTCCGCACCCTCATTTCGCAGGGTCTTTACATTACATTTGACCAAAATTCGAGCTTCAAGCCCCAAAAACATGCTATGGGGGGATCCACTACCCAATAGGCCCCCAACACAATCATCGTGACTCATCCCGAGTCACTAGGCTGGTGCGGTGATCTTCGCGGGGAGTCCATTCAGCAGCTTCTATGCTTCACCTAAGTCCACATCACATTCTTCCACTGTCTGTTGTGCTAGTTGTGCACATATATTTGATGTGTCGTCATCGAGGGCAACCCCTTTCCTTAGCGCATATATGCCCTGCATCTATGCCAACTTTCCCTCGATCTTCGTGGTGACTGTGAATGCTTCCTCGAGCCAAGGCAGGATGCATCTTTAAGCACTGCTTCTTTCTGACGTGCGGCGTCCACCTATTACTTTAGTGCCTGGGCCTCCTTCATCTTGGCTAGTCGCTAAGTAAGGGAAACTGTCTGTGCAGTCCCCCGGACATTGTCATATGCATGCTACAACTGCTATGCTTTTGTCTCTAGACGTTGTATAGTTGGATCTTCCTATAGTGAGGTTAGCGTGAAGAGTGACTGATCCAACAAGCCTGTGAAATCCTGTACGGCATGCTCTATTGCTCCCAACCCCAATTGAATTGTGTGGTGGCACTGCTCTCTAACTTCCAGGGGTGTGGAGAGCTATGCCTTCAATCGAGGCTCGATGATTTGCAGGTTTAGCTCCAACTGAATCTTTGCCATTTCGTCCTGGGCCTCGAGGACTTCAGCCACCAATCTATGAACGCGCTCTGTTGTTGCCATCGTTTTCTTATCTTTTTGGCACCACAGTGTACGTGGTGATTTTGGAACTTCGAGCGTAGCTGCCACCTCTCCCGGCTCCTCATGGGTCATACGAGGCTCCGTGGTAACTTTGATGAATCGCACTCTTGTTCTAGCAACCGACATTGTGTCTACACATGAGGATGGTAAGAGTATGTGGTGTTCAATGCTCTGTACTTGCTCAATTCTCAAATAGCCAAGTTTTGCCTTGGAACTAGCCTTGGGGTTTTTATAGTGTACTTTGAATTTGAATCTGACCCTTCCCCCCACTTCTGCATCATTAATGCCTTCTTGGCGGAAGATCGTCCCAAATATCGTTCTTAATTCGTGTCTTGATTGCCCACCGCCCACTCCTTTTTGCCTTAATTTGGACCTATTGTCATGAACAGTGATGGCAATGGTAACTTCCTAGCCTACTCATGCAACATTGTAGCCCCTTATGTGTGGTCGTGACCCCTGTGACATCCCGACCCTACGTGCAACCTCCTTCTCGTGCATCTCCCATACAGACTCGTTTATAGTCTCGCACTCTCTTCCAACTGCTTGGAGCGCTAAGACTGTGCTTCCTACGAATAGTTAGGTGGTCGCACCACCGGTGTGAGGCTTCAAGTTCCCTGCCAGCCCATTCCGCGGGCACCCCTCAATTACCCTTGCATCCGTAAGTGCGTTGCATTCTTCCTTGTATAGTGTGCTACTTTGTCTAGTAAGGTGCGGTCACGGCCATGGTATCAGAGCCAGAAATTCTCGGTGACAATCTTCTAGCACGGTGGTATGGCTTCCCATATGTTGTCCTATCCTTTTGTCGACGTGTATTGCTTGCACCATTTCGGTTTCTAGTTTTCTGATTTCCACATCCATTATCATGCTTCTCTGCTTCAGTGGTA